>CM034146.1:77718742-78918742 GCA_019776745.2 Taxus chinensis | reverse complement strand
CTGATCCTCCCCCCTTCAAAACCTGCAATATGTTGTATCGCCCTAATGATGTGCTTGTACCAGTCAAGACACCCATTCATCCAACCCAACCATCCACTTCAACTGCACCTACACCTTCAACCAATGAAACTGCCATCACAAATACCACTTCCTTTCCCGCAGATAACATCCCAACCTCCGACCCCTTAGTAGATGTTTTTCAACACCTTACTCTGGGGGAATACCACCTATATAACGTTAGCTCTTTCCATACCCCGCAGGAGTACAGACAGTTATAGGCACATCCTACCTACGACCGTCGTGTGGGGGAGGTAATCTCTTACGGACCACCCCATTTCCGCACCAACCTAACATATGGGGGTGTTGACGCATCCTCCGTTACCCCTGAACCTCCTCTTGGTGTGGTTCCCTTCCAATCCGATTTTCAATACTTGACAAATTGTCGTTTCACCCTCACCTTCTTGACTCATTGTGCTTGGAAAGGCTTTGGTTTTGTTCTTTATGAACAAGGCCGACATACACTCATTCCCGTGACTACACGTAAACACAATGATCGTAGTGGTCTCGGTTTTCCTGAAACACTTACACTGGAGAAACCTCGTGTCAGTTATATCCTGGAAGATGACTATGTCACCCCTACCAAACCATCATCATCCATTTTTCCATCATCACCCACAGAGTCGATAGACCCTGAATCTATCCCTCCTAACTTTTTATTTTCATAAATGCTATCTTCCTAGGTCCTCTCACTTATCAACGAGATAATGAGGACCCATCTTCTCTTCCCCTTCTGTATCTAGACATGATCGAAGACGATTCGCCTTCGATTAATGTTGTTGAGTGCCAAGATGACAACTCCATCCTCACTTACCTTGGTGCGGATGACTCCTATATTTAACGCACCTTACCATTTGAAACTCAAACCATGTTGAATGAGTCGACTATAGAAATCAACATCCACACAGAGGAGGATCCTCACGTTGTGAATATCAGACAATCCCTTAACACATTAGAACAAGCCGCCTTTACTACCTTTCTCCATACCCGCAACCAAGCTTTCGCTTGGTCCTACGCTGACATGCCAAGAATTGATCTTGAGATTGCTATCCATAACATTACCCTCAAACCTGACTCCAAACCAGTTAAACAGAAACTGAGAAAAATGTATCCACGCATTGCCCTCTTGGTCAAAGAAGAGCTTCAACAACTCCTTTATGTTTCCTTCATCTTGCCTATTGACTATCCTCAATGGATTTCTAACATCGTACCTGTCACTAAAACAATGGGGGGACTCCGGATATGCATGGATTTCTGAGACCTTAACCTCGCTTGCCCCAAGGATGACTTCCCCCTCCCAAGTATTGATCAACTTGTTGATCTCATTGCGGGCCATGAAATGCTTTCTCTCATGGATGGTTTTTCGGGATACAATCAAATTTTGGTAGCCCCGGCCGATCAACATAAAACTACCTTCATAACTCCTTGGGGAACCTTCTGTTATCATGTCATGCCGTTTGGCCTTAAGAATGCTGGTGCGACCTATCAGCGGGCTATGACTTACATTTTTCATGACATTATGCACAATATCCTTGAGGATTATGTCGATGATCTTCTTGGCAAATCTAAACATCGCAGTGAACATCTCGATATTTTAACCATTATTTTCGATCTCCTGTTACAATATTCGGTCCGGCTTCAACCAAAGAAATATGTCTTTGGTGTTCTTTCGAGAAAAATTCTTGGCTTTATCATCTCTTTGCATGGCATTGAGGTCGATCCATCTAAAGTCAAAGCTATCCTAGAAATTCCCCCACCAAAAAACCTCAAACAATTACATAGTTTGCAGGGAAAACTTCAATCCATCTGAAGTTTCATCTCCCAACTCTCGGATCGATGTCAACCTTTCCATCACCTTCTTAAAAAGGACATTGCCTTTCAATGGAGCAAAGAGTGTCACCAAGCCTTTGAAGCTCTCAAAGCCTATCTCTTGCAGCCACCCATGCTTATCCCACCTCAGGATGATCACCCTTTCTACCTTTACCTTTCTGCCACTGACCATGCTATAGGAGCCATGCTCGCACATCAGGACTCGGCACATCGAGAACAAGCCATTTATTATATAAGTCGTACTCTCTTGGATTACGAGACTACGTATACACATGTAGAAAAATTGTGCCTAGCCCTATCATTCGTAGCCACCAAACTCCGACACTACCTCCTGAATCACAAAACTTTTGTCATCACCAATGCGGACCCCATTCATTATATGTATGCCAAACCACATCTAAACCAATGCATCGCCCGATGGCTTATGCTCCTCGCTGACCTCAACCTTGAGTTTGTACAACAGAAGTCAATCAAAGGACAAACTATTGCGAACCAACTTGCGGAGGCCCCTTTACCTGGGGAACAATTTACCAATTTTAATTTCCCCGACGAACTCATCACCACTCTTTCACTCAGGGAAGAGTCGTATCCAATGACCCTCTTCTTCAATGGATCCAAATGCCAGCGCGGCGGAGGGGTTGGCGTTGTTCTCATTCCTCTTGATGCTGAACCTATGCCTCTTTCATTCCGGCTCGATTTCCCCTGCACTAATAATACAGCGGAATACGAGGCCCTTGTTTTGGGTCTCCAGGTTGCGTTACACTTAGGTGTCAAATCTATTAATATTTTTGGCGACTCTCAATTGGTAGTCAATCAAGTTATGGGAATCTACCAATGTAAAAATGAGGAACTTCAAAAGTACAAACATTATGTGGATTCACTTTTGACCTCATTTACTCGTTATTCTATCCAGACCATTCCCCGCTCCACTAACAAATTTGTGGATACTATGGCTTGCTTAGCCTCACAAATTCCTACCTCACCAACTGACTCTGATATATTCATCTTGGTCCAACAACTCTTTGCCCCCATCCTACTCAGCCCCGGTTGTTTGTATGATAAATAATGTGTCTACTAATTGGCAGGATACCTGGTACCACCCCAATTTCACGACTACCTTATAGCCTCCGTTCTCCCACCTGACCTTACTAATACTGGAAAAACGTGCTTTTCTTAAATGTGTTTCTCGTTATTTCGTCATGGGGGGGACTCCTTTATAAACATGGCTTTGATGGCATCCTCCTTCAATGTCTAACTGGCACGGAGGTCACCTATACCATCCAACAGGTCCATGACGGTATTTGTGGCAGACATTTTAGTGGCCTTGCCGTGGCTAAACGAATCCTTCACCTAGGTTATTATTGGCCTACTCTTAATGACGACTGCTACGAATATGTTAAGCGTTGTGTTATGTGTCAACAACATGCCAACCTTCAACATACTCCTAGCCATCCGCTATAAGTTTGCACGAGATCTTTGGCCTTTCTCACAATGGAGTTTAGACCTTATTGGTGAGATTCACCCACCCTCTTTGTAACGTCACCGTTGGATAATCACGGAAGCTGAATATTACACAAAATGGGTGGAGGCCATTCCACTCATTTCAACCAAAAAAGAAAAAATCGGCGAATTCGTTAACCATCACATTATCTGTCATTTTGGTATTCCTCATCACCTAATAACAGATAATGGTAAATCTTTCAAAAATAAGTTGTTACAAGACCTTTGTGACAACTTTGGTATCAAACTTAGTTTCTCATCACCTTACTATCCACAGGCCAATGGTTAAGCTGAATCTTCTAATAAAACCCTAACCAAAATCCTCATGAAATTTGTTAATGATTCTGGAAGAAATTGGCATGATCACATTCCCTTTGCCCTTTTGGGCTTATCGTACTAGCATTCGTACCTCCACTAATGCCACACCATTTTCTTTGGTATATGGTACCGAGGCTGTCTTGCCTCTTGAAATACAAATACCCTCCCTCAGAATATCTCTTCAGAATATTCTCACCAACGATGATTTCCACCAAGAGCGGTTAGCCCAATTAGAGCTTCTTGACGAGCGTCGTCTTACGGCTCTTGACCACCTTCAAATATATCAAAAACGCATCAAGCGTGCTTATGATAAGTGACTTCATGAGCGTACCTTTAAGGTTGGTGATCTTGTCCTCAAAGAGAATCAACATGTAACCAAAATAGAAAAGAGCAAACGTGGAAAATTTTCTCCTAATTGGATTGGGCCTTACAGTATCACTCATACTTATGGATCAGGAACTTATCGTTTAGCTTCGCTTAATGGTAAACCTGAGCCTGAGCCCCTTAATGCCTTTCATCTTCGACCATTCTACTATTGAAATTAGTGTTATATCACTTCTTATCTACCTTACGCTCGTCCCTTGAGCTCATTTACCACCGCATACACTTCGTTTCTTACATCTCAAAATCAAATCAGGCTCACATAGTTTGATTATCACCTCCCCTTAAAAGATGCTTTCCCCTTTTTAGTCTAGTCCATGACTTCAAAGTATTAAAATGACACATTCTAAATTATAGGCTTATGGGATTTTCTTGAGTCAAACTTCGTACAAAACTAGATGCTTTATGCCCAACAGACATCTAGACCTCTAAATTATACAATAGACTGCTCCCTTGAAGGACAGCTATATGCCAAACTATTGCTACTATTATATATAGACTGCTCCCCCAAAGGACAGCTATACATAAACACCGCATCTGCTACTATAAATAGACTTCTCCCTTGAAGGACAGCTATACACAGTCATCCTTTATCAGAAGCTTCTCACATTGATCCGCTTCGTGAAGACCTCAAGAACAACAAAATATATACCCCATGTAGACTTCCCACATCGATCAGTCTATGTCTAAAAACATAAAAAATAGTATTCCAAAAAAATCACTTTTGAGTCATGGACTTGTCTATTTAGGGTTTGGTCCTCTTTCATCAGAATAATCACCTTATAACACACTCTCAGCACCCTCGCCCATATCTACCACCTCACCTCACCATCTGTCAAAGCAACAAAACTCAAGGGACATGACGTAATACCTGATATGTTGTGATTATACAACTCTTTTCACCTATCGACTTCTCGTCTATGCAAGGTACCTAGAGGTTCAAGCTCATTCTACGTTAATATGTGGTTTTCTTGGCTCTTCTCAACTATGAGACACTTTTGCCTCTTTTTCTCGACTCTAGGATTGTGTGTTGACCTTAATTAGGACACAATTCCCTACTACTCGAGTATGCTAACTTCTGCTTCACCTATACCTACACCAACAACATTACCCTACCAACATCAAATTTTTACCAACCAACAAATTGCCTAACCACAACCAAATTGCCTAAATTCACCTCTCCCTAGTTCTAAGGGAGAACTACATCAGTCTGAGGCCTCTTCTTGCTTTGTGCAATGGGCTATGTAGGCAGCACTTAGGAGACATGGGGTCTCCCAAGGTTAGCTCGACCATCCCCTACCATAACCTATCATGTGTGGTAAATATAAATATTTTTGTGTATTTCTATTTAATCACATTCCTATTTATCCTTTTTTCAAAACAAAAAAGTCAAAACACAAACATTCTTATTATTATCATAACTCAAATCAACATACATATTTAGTTTTTAGATGTTAAACAAATACATCTTCTCTATCATCGATGCGCAGGTCGGCATCCTTATTTATTCTTATATTCCTATGAAATTCACTTAGATCCTTGCACCTCCTCCCAAATTAGGTGGTGATCGTTATCGTCAATGCCCCTCAGTTGGCCTCTCCATCCTCAAAGGTGCCACTGCCATTGGTTCCTCCCACTGATCTGCCAACATCTCCTGTAACATACAAATACGTCCTCTCGTGTGGAGGAATCTTGCCTCCAGTCTCTCCACTCGTAACTGTGAAACCTCTAACAATCCCATTGTCTCATTCACCTGTGTTTGAAGTTGGTGAGCCAAATCCTACAAATGATCTCTCTCCGCTGTAATCATAGCTATGTCTTGGCACTCATTGCACCTCGCAGCTCTGCCACCCACCATACTCTATAGGCCTCTGTCATTCCCGCATCCATTACCCTACGATCGGCTGCTATCTCTTTTGGCCCTTCTGGAGGTGTAGTCCGAGGAGGTGAGAATGCTGCCTCGGCGTCAATCCTCATGTATGGTCTATATGTCATAGGTATATCCTGAACGAACCCAAATTTTCGCCACACATGATCTAGAGGAATCCTCTCGTACTCACCCGGCATGTGCCCTGCGATCCACCTCAATCGCTCTACACCCCTCAACTCCTCAGCTATGTGCTTTGTCACCATATATTTCCCGTAAGGCCTCCAGCAAATATCCGTAATCGTCACCATCTCCCATACCTGTCTATAATACTCGATGTCATCTATCATGGCCTGGGATCTCGCTTCTTGTTCTATCTGGACCCATCGTCTGAATCCCAACCTTTGCACTCCTGCCTCTCCCGACTCGATGGGTCGGCCTATTGGACGCACACAAACAATATGCTCATAGGCCCAAACAATGTAATAAGTACAAACAATCCAGTGTTGTCTTGTGTTTTCACTTGCAGGCCCATAAACCCTTATATAACTCTGCCAGATATGCGGGTGCCCATGCGAAAGTCACACTCATTTCTATCATTTCCCAAATAACACTCATCAATGCTTTGGGAAATCTTCCACCCTCCGCCCTCGGTAATGCATAATACCCCACCGCTATCATTAATAGCACGGCCAACCTTGTTTCCTCAGGGTGTGTTGCATACATTGTACCATACGTAAACGATAAACCTCGCTATGTCAAATCTCGCACAGCTGAACCGAATACTACTGTTATCGCTGCCCGCCCCGCACTAAGCAATGCCTGATACACTGTTTTTCCTATCATTGGGAGTCTCAAAATATGGAACACATCTTCCAAAGTCACTGTCATCTCCCCTGTTGGCAGATAGAAGGTATTCTTTTCTGGATTCCATCTCTCAATCAACGCCTGCAACATAGCATGGTTACGCACGATTCGTGAATAATAGCGGATTCCACTTAACCCCAAATGATTTATCAATGCCCATTCAGTTGGTGTTACATCCACTCGGATTCGTGACAACAACGCTGGCACAGTATCATTCATCCTTAACCCTGCTTCCACCTGCATACATCAAAACGACACATAATTATTCAATAGAACAAATCTCCACAGGTTTTTTCTCAAATTCTGGAAACTCCTACAGTGACCGATATCAGTTATGGATAACTGACACCGGTTTGCTAACTGATACCGGTTATTTCTAAACGATACCTGTCACTGTCACAAATATACTTACCCTGCTTAAAACATACACCTACGATAATTATTTTGCCCGTTTACTCCTATTTATACCTAAAAACATACGTGACCACCCTGTCTACCTACCCCATAGCACTCGCCCCATCCCCAACCCTTGCCTATCACCTTTTCTTTCTCATCTTTACCCACTTACACTTCTCTCATCCTATTCACAAAACATGCAAGAATCAAATTACAACCAAACAGTTTACCTCTCGGCATGCAGCAGCTTGGGGCAGAACATGTCTTCCCCCTCGTCCTTGCCTGCTGGATGCTTCTCCTCGTTCAGCCATGTTCACTACCCTCTTCAAATATAACTTGTCTTTCTACCTTCTGAATCTCAGTCCACACTCACTTCACCTGTCTCTTTCCTCCTTATCACTCAAATTCTTTCATGCAATTACCTATCAGTTGTCAAACAGCGTTGCATTTGCATATTTAACTTGTTGCATGCATCTAAAAATAAGAATGTAAAAATAAGAACTTAAGTTGCCAACTAAGCAATTCTATTTTTAGGAAAATAATTCTAGCATAACCGATATCGATTACATAACCGCTATCGGTCATATAGCTACCGACATCGGTTACATAACCGATATCAGTCATGTGTCCCCTTTTTACTTAAACCTAAGCCGTTTCTTCGTTTTTACAAATATTTGTGGCACCTGTCCTTTTTACCTGCATAACCAACACCATTATCTATAAATTTTCATTAAATCCATATCTCATCACAATTTCATCAACATCATCTATCCATATTACGAACACAAACAAGTCATCAACAAACGATATCAAAAACTATCAATCTATACACCATTTGGATCCAACTCAGCAGCTACATACGTTCAATTTCACAAACCAGCGACACAACACATACAACATTTCATAAACACAACATGTCAATTAAACTCATCATCTATATATACATACATTCCATTTCAAAAAGCCATCAACAAAAGACATCAACACCATAATATATAAACCATGTAGATCAAACTCATCATACATTCAATAAGACAAACCATCGAAAAAACACATACACCATTTCATATACACCATGTGGGTCAAAATCATCATATATATATATATACCAAAGGTTTCAAATATACAACTTGCCCTGCATAGGGGCCTCTATGATCTCATGATAATACAAAGTTGGCACACAGGCCGCAACAACTGTCAAAATATCAACTTGGCTCGCAAGTCGGTTTCTCATATCAAAAATATACTCGGCTCGCAGGCTAGTGTCAACGGTACAACCCGTACTCGGCTCGCAGGACGGTATATACAATAAATGAATAAATAAATGAAAGAATCATAAGTGGGCATGCAGGCCTCTCTATACATAACCGGTTCCCAGACTGGTGCCTCTATCTAATATCCAATATACACACAAAACCATCTAACTCTGACCCAGGGATGTCTCAACTCTCCTCACCACCCTCAGCACCTCTCCCTGCGGGTCCTGGCCCTAGCTCCTACCTCCTCCCTGTCACCGACCCACCGGCTGTAGTTGCACCACCTTGGGATCTCTGACTCTGTGAGGTCTCCACTCTATGCACCACATACAGCTGATAGTCAGCCCTGATACCATCAAGGATGTCCTGATAGTACTGGGCCTTCGCTCTCACCTCCATATACCGGGCTCATGCCACCAAAGCTGCTAGGGCTAGTCCCTCCAATCCTAATACCAATGGCCCCTGTCCTACCAGTACACCTTGTGCCTGTGCCGGTGGTGGTGCCTGTACCTTTACCTGTGCTAGTGCCACTGGTGGTGCCTGTGGCGGTACCTGTACCTGTGCTGGTGCTTGTGGCTGGGCCTATACCTGTGCCTAGGATAACTACCCCTGTAGGACACCTATCTATGCCTATGCAGCAGTAAGCTGCCCCTGTAACAACTGTACCTGTCCCCTGAGCTGGTCCCTCTCTGCTCTAACAGCCGCTAAGTCTGGCTATGCGGGTTGTGCTCTCCTCCCGGCCCTCTCCCCTACCCACCATACCAAAAATGCTCCTGTGCAACCGACATCATCTACAGTATCATTTGCTGGTCTCTCAGCTACCCAATCTGGGTCCATAGGCTATGGTGCAGGCAGTGGAGCCTCTACACCATCCCTCTGGTACTGAGGGAAGGGAGGTGGTTCATCTTGTCATAGCCCTAACTGTCGTTGTACCCTCTCCAGGGGTATCCACTCATACTCTCCCGGCCTCCGTCCCGCTATCTAGAATGTATACTGGATCCACCGCAACTGTGATCGGGCTCCTCCGTAAGGCTGATGACCTCTGTAAGGCCTCCATATAATATTCAGAGCCGTCAAGCCCTCTAATACATGTTGGTAATACGCTACATCCTATCAGGTGAGAACTGCTCATGGCTGGCCCACGACCCCCAACCACCTCTGAAAGCCATATCTATAAATCACCTGTGGCCCTGGCTACTAGGGCAGCCCTACTGGTTGAATGCATATGATATGCTCATATGCCCAACATTGTAACAAAAACATAGAGCAAATCCTGAATCACCTCATCCGGCGGTAGTCCCACAGCTCTCGGTATAACTGCACCAGGTATACTGGTGCCCAAGCATAACATGTATGCTCCTCAACCATCTCGTGTAGAACCCCCATCAGTGCTTCTGGAAAGCAGCCTCCCTCTGAGTTCAGGAGGACGAAGCATGTAATGCCGATCATCATCAACACGGCCAGCCGTGTCTCATGTCAGTGGGCACGATACATATCCCCATAGGCGATGCTCGCGTTGTGATAAGTCAATAGCGCGGCTGCATCCCCGAATACCTGTAAGATACTATCCATGGTTGTCTCTACATCCACCTGGAAGACTGCCTCTCCATTGATCGGTAATCTAAGGATGCGATAAACATCCTCCAATGTAATGGTCATCTCTCCAGTTGGGAGATGGAACACATTGGTCGCCGGATCCCATCTCTTCATGAGGGTGACCATAAGACTGTGATCCCTCTCTATTGCCCTATAACACTGGACTCCACCGAGTCCCACCTCGCGCATGATGGCCCACTGCGCTGCGGACACGTGTGGCCACATCCATCTCAACAACGGGGGCATCCTATCCCACATCGTCAGCTGCTGATGTGCCTACAAAACCAACTCACTTCATTAGACCTACCCTTTCAAACAACAACTCCTTTAACCTTCTATACCCCCTTTTACCCACCCGACCACACAACCACCCCATTTCCCCCCCCCCAACCTACTAATCACCCTTCCTCTCCACCTCTACCCCTTCCCTCTTCAACCCCAACAATAAACACAAAACCCCAACCATTAATACCAACACTACCAACACAACCCAAACACTACCAACACACCCAAACAACAACCCAAACACTACCAACACACCTACACAACAACCCAAACACTACCAACACACCCAAACACTACCAAAACACCCACACAGCAACCCCAACAATGACCACACATTCAAAATAACAACCAAACCCAACCAACCAAATAAATAATCCTAGCTACGGACCGGTACCGGTCACCCATGACCGCCACCGGTCCCCTATCTACCGACGTCGGTCAACGTACGACCGACACCAGTCATGCACGAAGCCACCTTGCCCCCAAAATTCTCGACTGATGCCAGTTGCTTAGTGACCGGCATTGTTCACTGAAAAATTTCCGGGCCTAACACAGCGCGCCCCCCCAAATCCATTTTTCCCCTATTTATCCCTATTTACCCACCCAAACACCCTAAAAATCTACCCACCCTGCCGCCTTGCCCTATTTAACTCATCTATCCTCTTCATTTTTCAAATAACTTCAATTTATTCATTATTTTACCAAAACATGGATTCCTACCCAAACCCCCAGAAATAGCTTAACAACATCAAATTCACATAAAGAGAGGTTTCGAACCTACCGGTACGATGACACGTTGTTGTGGTGGGATGGGTGGTGGTGGTCCAGCTGGTCCAGCACCTCTAGCTCCTCCTGGCTGTGCCATGGCTCTAACTCTCCTCTGCTAGGTCCTCCACCAATCAAATGCTACCTCCTCCTCACTAGGGCCTACCAATCACTCATTTCTCCACTCAACTAGTGCCACCTCAGCCGACAAACTCAACAATCTCGCCACAAGACCTCAAACAACTAAAATTGGTTTTCAAATTGACAATGTGATAATGACAGGCCGTATATTTTCTTTTTATAGGTTTTTCACCTATAACCGATGTCGGTTTTATTCTGTCCTAAGGAACCGGCATCGGTCACCTCACCGACACTGGTCATCTCTAGCTGATATCGGTTTAAATTCCTACCTTCCCCAACTTCTGCCTTTATTCACCAATCTCCCTTTTTCACCACATTGCCTATTCCCCACATCACCTATACCCTCCATTGCTAATTAGCCTTTTTTGACTTCATTGGCCCGACGCAAGGCCCCAACCAACCCATTTGGCCCGACCCAAGGCCACACTTAACCACTTGGCCCGACCCAAGGCCGCAACCCAACCACTTGGCCCGACCCAAGGCCCCAACCAACCCATTTGGCCCAACCCACGGCCGTACCCAACCAATTTGGCCCGACCCAAAGCCTCAACCAAACCACTTGGCCTGACCCAAGGCCGCAACCCAACCACTTGGCCCGACCTAAAGCCGCAACTGACCATTTGGCTCGACTCACGGCCCTCACTAACCAATCAGCCCGACCCAAGGCCGCACCAATTAAATACCTCACCCAACATCAACACAATACAATTTTATCCACCCATCATGTAGCTTTTTGTTCAATCAAGCTCACATGTTCATGTTTTAGCATGATTAGGGTATTGACTTGATCAGTCGACCAACTTTGCCTAGACCTAGACCGTGACGTTTATCTCAACCAAACCAACCATTTGGTACTATCAAACATGCCTAAACGTTCCTGTACCTTACCCGTTATATCCCCTGGAGCTACTTCCTATGCCTTGGATACCAGGATTATATCACCCTTGTTTGGATAAACTATCGACCTTTGCCTATGAATTGCTGGTTTGCTCTTCAAATTGTGTACCCTGGTCGCACTACTGCATTTCAACGTGCGTCTGCTTCTTTGGACCTACCCCACCATCTCACCATCATCTCCACACCATTTACCCTTTATCAACCCTATCCCTGATTTCACGCTATCTCAATCTGTGATAGATTTGAGGGGGATTACCTATACCCTTAACAGAGGAAACCACTTCATATTATTGTCCGTGTAGCTTTACAAAACAAACTACACGACAATAAGGGGCTAATGTAGACACCAAATTTGTGTCTTACAACCCCCTGTGACCCGCATCTCATTTCGCAACCTAACCTCATCACCTAAACCTTACACAATTATTTATTAATTACCTTATAATTAATAAATCCACATCTGTACCTGCCACCTCATTTTACCACCTCATCATGACCTAGTCCTAACCCTAAACTAACCTAATTAAGACCTATAACTTGGTCTACATCCACACCCATGACTAATGACTCCTTACTCGCACCCAAAACCGACCTTGTAGTAACTTGACCAAGCCCACAACTAATCCCTCAGGAGAAAAGGAGGGAAAGTTGGCTATTTTACTAAAAATAGCCCACTTTGACCTGATCGATACCGGTTCCTACTCGACCACCGTCGGTTCGTAACCGCCATCGGTTCCCTGTAAATGACATCCCCTAACTAGAAACAAAGGGTTGAAGGATTTTTGATCAATCGAGATCATCAGAAGTGATCGAGAGAGTCTGGATTTTACTTGGCCAAGCAGGGACAAGTGAAGAAACAAGAAGAGTTTACAAAGAAGGACATCAAGCCCAAGACTGCAACTGAGTAACCAGAGCCTTGTGACACTCATCTGATCATCAGGAGGGAAGATAGCTCATCTTGGGTTATCAGATCATCCTACTTGAGCCCTGTCTTCATCATCACAGTCCCAGAACCTACATTTTCCATCAATAACTAGTAAGTCTTATACGTTCTTTTAATAACATTTCTTGAATTTCTGAACCACTGCCATCATAAGTCTATTCCTAGATCTACTACCTAGCAACACACTACATCAGAACTATCATTCCTCCACCCTTACATTACCCCCAAGAACACCCCCCGTATTCTCTGAGTCCTTCTCATCACCCCATTACCTAACCCCACTCATTTATCAGCCTTATAAAACAACACAACTACGTTACAACCAGCCTTCACCCAAAGCCCCTAAAACATTACCCCTACCGATATCAGTTAGAGCCAACCGGTACCGGTTATAGTGACCAGCATCGGTCACCTTGATTCTAAACCAAGACCAGCCCTTTCTCTATTGTTCTAATAAGGTAAACAAATTGTAATTGGACTATAGCTTATTTGTTAGAATTTTTGTTGATTCATATTAGCAGGGGAGCTGACCACCTTCGAAAGGAAGTGTTATATTTCCTGGTCCCAAGGCAGTTCCCTCATTTATTGTCTAATCAAAATTTGGTGGTCTTGTATTCTTATTTGTAGGTAGTCCTTCCCAGACAAAAAGGATTTCTTCGCAGTTGATCTGATCTTTCTCTACATTATGTGCACACCCTCTCGACATCCAACAGGTATTCCTCCTAACCCTAACCTTATCTGTTTCTTAAAGGAATGAAAGGATAGAAGCAACTCTACTCCCAAAAGTTGAAACATTCCGTGCGAAACACCAGCTATAAATCTAAATCAAGCAAGGCCTCCTGCCAACAAACCATTTCAGCACTATAATCCCAATGCTACATCTGCCTCTAAAGCATTAGTGCCAGTACAAAACAATATAGCTCAAGAGTATGATTGGTGTTTCCCATGTAATGAACCTCATAACCAATCCATGTGCTTTAACGATGCCTTGAATCAAGCATTAATGGTGACAACAACTGGTGTGGAGGGTGAGGGTAGTCAAGAAACATTCTAGCAGCAGTTAGCTCCAAATGATACCACACTTGTAAACTGGGAGGCATAAGATTTTTATGGCATGAATCAAATGGTTTCCCAAAGTGTTGCAGCCAACACAAGGTCAAGGAGGAGAAATTTTGGTGAAGAACAACCATTAGCCTCAAGAAATCCTCAATATTCTATCACCCCACAAACTATGGGCAAACAAAGTGCAGTCCCAAGCACGCAAGGATTGCCTAAGACAACTCCTAGGCCAACTCAAATGCCAGTTGTTGCTTCCCATGTGCAAGGAATGAATGTGCAGGCCAAGGGACAGCAAAGAGATGCTTCATCTCTATTCAATATCATCAATCAGATGAAGAATACAAATGTAAACATATCAATGTGGGAATCACTATCAATCCTAGGCCAAAGAGATTTGTTACAAGCTGCCATGAAGGACTGGTCAGCTTCAAATCAGTAGGTCCAAATGCAAGAGAAGGTGCTCACAAATGCTGCCCATCAGGAGGGGAATCATGGAGGACTGCAAGGTAAAGTATTGAAGCCCCCTCCATTCTATGTTTCATTGATCATTGGGAATCAATTAGTACATAATTGCATAATTGATTCCGGGGCAAGTAGTTCAGTAATGCCTAAGAAAATAGCTGATCAGTTGGGAATTCAGTATGAATTCATATCCAAAGGGGTAGTGCAATTGGATGGGACAGCAGTAACAACAGTTGGAGTGATAAAAAACTTGAGTCTTACCATGCATGCCTACCCCAATGTTGTTGTTTTGCAAGATGTCTCAGTAATAGACCTTCCACCACTCTTCACCCTATGTTTGTCAAGGGATTTCACAGCCAAGATTGGAGGTTACTTATATGTTGATTGGTCACACATGTTATTCAGAACAAGATATGGAACTAAAGCCACAATCAGATCTGAGCCTATTGCAAACTTTCACATTGAGCCTTACACTCCAAGTCAGATCAATACCAATATTTGAGCGTTTAATCAAGAGGATTATCCAAGCACTGATGAAGCTGACACCAAGTTACGATGCATCCCAGATCTAACTCTTGATGAGTGGGAAAACAAGGTACATGCTTTTGATCCTTATCAAGAAATAGAAGAATATGAGTTAAGAGTCTATTGTATGCATGAAGAAAATCAGCCTATTCCTAGCATCACCAAGCCAGACCACAAGGATGAAAATGAGTTATGGCAGTTGTTTTTTGATGGATCAAGGAATAGACAAGGTACAAGAGGGGGAGCTACTCTTATTTCCCCTCAAGGAGTGAAGTATTATTCAGCTTTTAGATTTAAGTTTGCATGCTCTAATAACACTGCTGAATATGAAGCCTTGATACAATGATTGCATTGGTCAATCAAGAGAGGAATAAAGAAATTGCAATTCTTTGGTGACAGTGAGTTGATTGTTAACCAAGTTAAGGGGAAACATGCTATCAAGAATGATATACTCAAGTGCTACAAGAACAGGGTGTTGGACCTCATTGAAGACTTTGAGGGTTTTGGCATAAAATTCATTCCTAGAAAAGAGAACCAAGCTGCTGACAGTCTTACAGTAGTTGGGGCAGCCTTTGACGTTGTTGAAAGCATTCAAAAAGACAAGGTATAGCCAAACATCCATGTGATTGTAAGACCTTCAGTGCCAGATAACAATGTAAGTTGGCAAGTGTTTGAAAATGATCAGTAAATCATCCATTTCTTGCAAGAAGAGGCTGAGTTCTCAGCTAAAAAGTAGGAAAAGTTGGAGCAGCAATATGGTGACCAAGTGGTGCAGCTGAGAACCAACAAGCTACCAAAGGGACTTATTACTTTGGAGTCCATTTTCAATCCTAATGATCAGTTTAGGAAGGAGAAAGCAAACATCCAAATCAAGGGAGAAGATTCAATGTCCATCTTGGTAGAAGGAGGCAAATCTCTCCAAATTGGTAAGATGACAACTGATCAAGAAAGGCATGAGTTCATACAGCTTTGTCAAAAATTCCCTGATGTGTTTTCTTGGAGCTATGAAGATTTGAAAGGTTTCAATCCCGAGTTAGCTCAACATACCATTGAATTAGATCCAAGTACTAAACCCATCAGGCAAAAACAAAGGCCAGTCAACCCTGACATGGATCCTCTCATGAGAAAAGAATTGAATAAGTTGATAGAATAAAGAATCATATTCCCTATCAAGCATTCTAGTTTGGTAGCCAACTTGGTTCCAGTAAGAAAGAAGAGTGGGGAAATTAGATTGTGTGTTGACTTCAGATATTTGAATAGAGCATCTCTCAAGGATCATTATACACTTCCTTCTATGGAGAAAATTTTGCAAGTTGTTGCTGGCTCCGAGAGGTTTTCATTACTTGATGGCTACTCAGGGTATAATCAGATTATGGTGAAGGAAGAAGATCAGTTCAAGACAGCCTTTACAACCAAATGGGGAACTTATGCATACAGGAAAATGCCATTTGGGCTGTCCAACACTGGAGATACCTTCTAAAGAGCAATGGACATGGAATTCAAGGGTTTTATTAACAACATAGTGCTGATATATCTTGATGATATCACTATTTTTTTGAAAAATGCAGCAGACCACCTCTCTCATTTGAGATAAGTGTTCCAAAGGTGCAGAAGATTTGGAGTCTCCTTGAATCCTAAAAAATGTATTTTTCTAGCCCATGAATGAAAGCTCCTTGGCCACATTGTCTCCAAACAAGGATTAGAAATTGATCCAGAAAGAGTTGAAGCCATAAGAGCCCTACCATTGCCAAGCCACAAGAAGGCCCTTCAAAGTTTCTTGGGGAGAATAAATTTTGTTTGGAGGTTTGTCCCAAATTTTGCAGCCCTAGTCAAGCCTATCACCAAGATGTTAAAGAAAAGCATGGATTTCAAATGGATAGCAGAAGGTAACGAAATTTTTGAAGCAATCAAAGAAGGCATCTCTCAAGCCCCAACTCTCATCAACCTGGATTTCACCCTCTATGCGTTTGGGGGTGATGATACTATCTCTGCAATTTTGGTACAGCAGAACAAAGATAATGATGAGTAGCCAATTGCTTTCTTCAACCAAATCCTGGAGGACTATGAGGTGAGATATTCTTTCATTGAGAAGCACATTCTTGTAGTAATTAGAAGCTTGAAGAAATTCAAGCATTTAGTTTCAAACAATAAGGTCCAATTGCTGGTTTCTCATGTGGGAGTTACAGACTTCCTCCTCAACAAAGACTTGAATGAAAAGAGAGTAGGTTGGATTACTCATGTCATGGAGTATGACATTGAGATCAAAGTTACCAAGTTAGTAAGAGGAAAAGGATTGTGTGAGCAGCTAATTTTGAGCAAACAAAAGGAAGCATGCAATGAGAAGGAGGCTATTTTAGCGTTACAAGACAGCCATGAGAAAGGAAGCACTCAAGAAGAACATAGTGGTGTCCCCACTCATTTCTAGACCCAAGGTATAATGCACTTCCTAAGCATAGGTCTATGCCCTCCAGAGATGAAAAAGACCAAAAGAAGACACTTCAGATTGTAGGTTGTCCCATATGCCCTTGTTGATGGTGTTTTGTTCAAAAGAGATGTGAATGGAGTACTACTGAGATGCATTGGTACAAATCAGATTCATAGGGTGTTGGAAGAGTTCCATGGTGGACCATCTGGTGGTCATTTTGCACCAAGAGTGACAGCTCTAAAGATTATGAGGGCTGGCTATTATTGGCCTAATATTTTCAATGATTGTTATGTATGGATCAAGAGGTGCAAGAATTATGCATTCTTCACAGGTAAAGAGAGGTTGGCTTCCCTTCCATTGCATCCAATTTTAGTTGACCATCCATTCATGCAATGGGGTTTAGACTTCATTAGAGTCATTAATCCCAATTCAAGCCAAGGGCACAAATGGATTCTAACAACAATAGATTATTTCACCAAGTGGACTGAAGCAGTAGCACTCAAGGAAGTAAATGAATCTAGCATCCTAGACTTCTATGAGGGAATAGCAACCAGGTTCAACATACCTACTACAATAATATCAGATAATGCATTGGCATTCATTGGGTCCAAGGTGACTGAATGGGCTGTCAAGAATGGGATCTACCTAAGTACTTCATCGAACTATTACCCTCACGGTAATGGCCAGGCTAAGTCTATAAACAAGAACTTGTTGAGGATCATTAGGAGGACTCTTGATGAAAATCAGAGGTCTTGGCATACTAAATTGAAATCAGCCTTATGGGCTGATAGGATAACTCCCAAGAGATCTATAGGTAACTCTCCATTCAAGCTTGTTTATGGAAGAGAGGAAATTTTTCCCATGTCACTTGAGTTGCCAACATTGGAACTCATGAAATAGTTGTAGTTGTTGGAGTTTAAGCCCATGGAATTCAGATATGTAGAGTTGATGGAGCTCCAAGAAATCAGAAATCAGGCATCCTAAGCAATGGAGAAGGATCAGGCTTTGATAAAGAAGACCTTTTATAGAAAGGACAAGAATAGACCCTTCTAAGTTGGAGATCTAGTGTTAAAATGGAATGTAGATAGAGAAAAACTGGGAAGGCATTCAAAATTTGATGCCCATACATGGTCATAAGGTGTAAGGACAGCAATGCTTTCCAATTGTCTTCATTGGATGGTGAAGAACTACGGATTCCAGTCAATGGAATCCATCTAAAGAATTTCTATTGAAAGGAACTCTCCACCTTGTACATATTAGCTTAGGTTTCCATTCCTCCAAGTGCTTGTGCACATTTTTTTCCTGTAGCTTAATTTTTTTTCCCTAAGTGCTTTGGCATAGGCTTGCTGTTCCTGGAGACGTGTTTGCAGGCCTTTCTCCATCAGGTGATATTCCATCTTCCTCCTTGCAGTGTTCTAGTCAATTGGGGTATCAAACAGAGAATTCGATGACTCCATGCCCAATGGATTATTTCAGGCAACTGGTAATTTCATCCAACAGGTAGATGACCCCTCTAAGTCGTTAAAATTGTTATCCAAAATGTGCCCCTTGCTCATTTTGTGGCTAACTCCTTTCATTCTTCCCTCTCTTGTGCCTCAGTCATTATTTTTTGCTTTTTAGGCACTCAAAAATTTCTAGAAATGACACCATTGGATAGAGCTCTCTCTCATCTTTCCAGAAAGGTAAATTTTTCCTCCTAACTCCATGTATTTTTGAAGTTATGGCTCAGCGGAGTTTTTATGGGAAATTTTCCCCTGAAAGGCCCGTAGCCAATGAGATGCCACCATGTGTCCAAGGAAGTGGCAGGGTTCGGAGGAAAACTTGGTTTTTTACTAATTGTTTTGGTGAAATTTCAAAAGGAAGATTTTTTCAAGCAAGCTCACTGATGAATCAGATGATGCCACGTGTCCAGGGGAGAAATTTGAAAAATTTGGCTAAGTGTTGCACATGGAAAATTTTTGAGGGAAGATTTTTCCCTGCAGGCCCGCCAATCAATCATATTGCGCAACGTGTCCTATGGCGTGGGAGTTTCGAAGGGCAGAGGAGAAGTTGGATTTTTGGAAAAGTGTGTCACCAAATTTCAAAGGAGTTTTTTGCCCGCTACCCCCACCAATCAATCATGTTTCAACACGTGTCCCCAGGGGTTGGAGCTGCGAAGCGCGAGAGGAAATTGGGATTTTTTCCCAAAGTGTTGGCACAAAAGTAAAAATGTTTGTGGATGGCCTGTAACCAATGAAATTCTGCCATGTGTTTCAGACCAGTGGGGGGTAGGGAGAATTTGGGAAATTTTCCCAAAGGAAAAATGAAGGAATTTTTCAAAGGGAAAAGCCCGCCCCCAAAATACGAGCCAATGGAATCTCGCCACGTGTCCAGGTGGCGCCAAAAAACTTAAGAAAACCCCACATGAGAAATTTGAAGGGGAAAGCCCGAAACCAATGGGTTTTTTCCATGTGTCCAAGATGAAAATGGTCAAAGCAGCCCATGCAAAATTTAGGAAGGACAGGCCTGCATCTAATCAGCGCATGCCACATGGCCTCAACTCACCGGCCCGATGGGGATTTTTTGGAAAATCTCCCAAAGGGAAAAACAGAGGAAAATGGAGCAGGATGGGTCCACACCCAATAAAAAACATGCCACGTGGCACCTAGAAAGGTGGAGAGTGGGGAGTTTTTGGGAAATTTTCCCAAATGCAAAAAAGGTGAAAAAATTCAAATTTTCACCCGCCAGTCCAGTTTGGCCCTATTTTTCCCTAAAATTTAAAATGGCCATATCTTTCAATCCAAAGCTCAGTTTTTCACGTTCTTGATATCAGTGGAAAGCTGGTGAAATTCTATACAAGATTCCGGGGCCTTTTTGCATTTTGATGGAGTTTGGAGATATAAAATTGAAAAAAACCTCTGGCACGTTGTCATGGATAGAAATGACATTTCAACCACCATTTTTAATGAAAAATGGCTCGCATTCTCTCCCAGCATGGATAAAAATGTCAAGGGATGGTCTTGTAAGGATGCCCATGTTGTTTTAATCATGTTTTGGTCAATGGTTGAATCTATTCCACGTTTTCCCACGTTTCTCTTTCCTGGGCTCATCCCTTGCACTATAAAAGTTAGTTTTGGCTCATTTTCAAAGGGTTGAACATTTTTTTGTGTATTTTAAGCTCCCTTTTTTCACCTTGGAAGTGATTTTGTGGAATATCAGACCTTTTCTAAGAACTGCAACCTATGTTTTCCTCTCAGGTGTTGTAATGCATGTATTTTGATATTAAAAATGACAATGCAAGCTTTGTGAATGAGTTTCAATCGTCTAGTTATGTTGTTTGCTTCCTTTTTGATCTTTCATTACATGTCATTAGTTGGTGCATGATGTTTTGTTGTGTTTCCATGATTTTTGTCAATCTACAGAAGTAAAAAATGCTCACCACTCCTTTGGTGCATCACCTTATTAGCATTAGTTTTAGTTATTTACATCCTCTATCTTTGCCCCTTTGGAATTTAGAGTAGGAACTAGGAATATAAACCTCTACAACTTGTAAGTGATAAATCTGATCAGAGGAGTTGAGGAACCAGCCTCTAATCTGAAGATTCCTTTCCCATTTTACAAGTCCCACACTTGGGGAAAGGATTCAATGTTGTGTAATCACACTAGATGCTTAAGATGATCAAAGTAGAAATCTGAGCAACATCCAGGGGTGCTGCTGATTTGCAACAATAGTAATCTTGGGAAAGACTACTTTACCTTCTTCTCAAAGCTGGTCCACACCCCCTGGAACAAAATGAAAGGAATAAATTCATCAGGGAAACATATAGGAGATTTAAATACATTTTGAAATCATTTTTTGAATGTTTTAGGAAGATTCACAAGTTTTGGAGCAGGTTCAGCAAAAGTGGGTCTTACAGGTCTAAGCAGTGCACATGGCCAAAAAAGCTACTGAGCTTCGAGAAGTGATTCCAGGAGCTTCAGAAGGATTTAAGAGTCAAAAGAGATATTTTTAGAAAGGTAATTAAGAGATATAAAATATGGTGTAATCATATTCTTCACAACACCTTGGTGAACTATGCCCCTATCCAGTTTTTCTAATGTACAACCTTGGAGATAGAAAAAAAAATCCTATTCCTTCAGGGATCAAATGGATGAATCAAGGATACTGATAACCCCACCATTGGATTCATAATTCCATTTCCAGTCAAGATAATATAAAATTTCATCAAAAAAATCCTCTAGGAACTTAATTTATGGTCTCGACAAAGTGCTCTCCAAGGCAAAAGTTCAAAAAGTTAGCCAATTTCGGTGTTGGAAAACTAACTAATAGGAATGCAACACAATTTTTTACACCAATTGCACAAAAAATTTAGTGCAACAGGTGCAAGAGAATTTTCCCCTCCCCTGTTTGAGCCCCTGGACCTCCAGATCACCACCGTTCAACCCTTTCTCTTAGGTTAAGCCCCCCAGGCCTCATTTCCCAGCCCCCACTCTGTGAAATCACATGCTGCCAAGTGGCCCAATAAAAATAAGAACACTTTTTTACATCGAGTGCACCAAAATTTTGGTGCATCTAGTGTAAAAAACTCCCCAAACCCCCCATTTATCCTCTTGGTAACCCATGTGCCATCTGTAGTTTTTTAAGGTGCTTTTTCTAATCCCCCCACTCAACCCAACATTAAATCGTGTGCTTCTAAGTGGACCAATAAGAATGGGGTACATTTTTTTGAAACAAGTGAAAAAAAGTTCTGGTGTAATTTTTGTAAAAAAGTGTGCTCCTTCCCATCCTTTTGAATTATGTGAAATTTGCTAATTGTCAGGATGTCACTTGTTACTTCCTTTTTTCCTGTACGCACGCACAAATTTTTTGCAATTGTTGGGAACTCTTCCTCTCCTCCATTTTTTGTTTCTTCCAAATAATTTCCATCATTTCCAACATAATTTATCTGTTAGTCCACACATTTTCAATGTTAAAAATGAGGATTTTCAAGCTAACTCCATAGCCAAGAGCTGCTAGAAAACCTAAGGCACAAAAATGAAGAAACACTCATATCTTCCAAACCGCGCATCCATTTTCCTTGAAATTTTTAGAAGATCTCCCTCTCCCAAACAAATTCATTCTACAAAAAATAGAGAATGCAAAGGTTTTCCTAGACCATTAATGGCAGTGAAATCAAATTTTATTCCATGGCTTCCTTTTCTTTAGCTTGTCGTTGATCTGATAAGTAGGTGAAGTTAATATTTTGAATGAAGCATCTTAATAAAAAACCCATCATAGTGAAGTGGATTTTTTAATCAATAATAAGTGGGGAAGAAAATATTCAAAAAATATTGGTGACTCCATTAATGGTTTACCTTGTAGCTCTGTGCCTGAAGCTCTTACCAGGTGAAAATTTTCTTTTTTCTTCCTGAAATTCCCAATGAATGAATCATAGTGAAAATTGGAGCATGAGATCACGACGATGAGCCAAATCCAAAAATGTCATCCCCGTAAAAAAATAAGGCCTTTTTTGAAACTTTATAAAAATATTACATTTAATGCTCCTCTTGCTATTAAAGATAGTAATTCCCCTCATTTGCAATTTTGATCATCTAGGATAGTTAGGAAAAATTAAAAAATGAGAAGCAGGATCAAAACAATTTTTTTCCCAAAATAGTAGGTCCCAAAAAAGCAACATACTAAAAATATAAATGTGCTAAAAATAGCAATGCCTTGGCAATGAAAAATGATGAAATATTCTAGAAGGTTCAGAAGGGGAAACTGGGAGAAAATGTGCTGATAAGTCCCAAAATTGTAGGTCATGACCTCATATTTCAAAAAATAGAAAATTTCGGTGTTGAGAAAAAAAAGCTACAAATGGTCTCATTCTCACTCATCTTTCTAGATTTTGGACTTTGCACATAGTTGTGGGATGAACAGAGGAACAAAAATTTCATAGAGGTCCTAGAAGCATCATCATGAGTTCAATGATGTTCAAGAGTAGATTAGAGCATCACAAGGAATAACAGATGAATCCATCACCATCTATTGGTGAGTCAGTAAGGGTGAGCTCAATGAGCTAAGGAGATTTATTATTCAAGTAATAAAGTAATATCATCATGATAATTTCCCATGTTTGTCCTAAGATCACATCAGGAGATCTTGAAACAATGTTTCTAAACCCTTTTCATGGTTCAAACCCTCATGCATCATCATCATCATCATCATTTACAAGTTCTTCTTGAAAGTTAGAGATTTTCTCATCTTCGTCAACATCCCTCCTTCCTTATATTCTCTTCTTCTTCCTCTTCTTCTCTAACCCCTTTCTAATTATTCATTATGATAAATCATGACGTTCATCCTATTCATTTAAATGTGACTTTAGTAAACATTGTAATAAGTTTCCCTTAATTGATAAAAGGGAACTTAATGTTCTTTCCTAGGAACTTGAAAAGTCATATGTTGTGTAGGACATACGAAAAGTCACATGGAGGTAGATGAGGAGTCTTCTAAAATTATATATAATGGAATGGAATACTCTTGCTTAGGGATTATCAATTTTTGTATAATCAAGAGAGAGATAACATTCTTCCATTCTCTTTAGCTATTTTCCTCCATTCCTTGCATTTTACAACTTATTAAAAATGCAAATGAAGAAAGGAATTTCTTCTTTTCATTACTTATGAATATGAACAAATTTGTGTGTACGGTTTCCTCAGGTTGTTAGCATAATAAACTTTTTGTTTATTTCTGATTAATTGTGAATGTGAACTTTCTAATCAATCTGGGTGAGAATCTGATTTTTTACTCACAAATTTTGTTTTCCTTAACTAATTTCCCACTCCCCTTTCCTCACATTTTAGAAAAATCCTCCCTTAAACTTCCTTATAAGAATTTTCCATGGTTTCAATGGACTATACTTATTAGATCCCGGCCTCTTGGCCAACCAACTATTTCCCATTTCCATCATTTACAATAAAGTGGAGTTGTACCACCCAAGCAAAGGGAACTAGAGTCCTGGAGATGTTGGAAAGAAACCCACCTATTTGTCACTATAGAAATTATCTTGCCAAATTTTTTTGGCACCCATCATGGGCCAAACTTAGCAAAAAAATACACCCAAAAATACAATCACAAGATCAAGAAAATACAAAAAAAAAAATTAAAAATTAAAAATTTAAAAATAAAAAAGAGTTCATGGAAATCCATAGTACTGTTGATTTCTACATGTGACCTTTCACATTCCATGGTGTCCTTTCATATTTCCATTGTTAAAATTTTCTCAGAGATGGCTAAAATAAGATATACCAAGTTGATCAGGTCAAGAGATGTTTTTTATTCCAACTTCAAGGATTTTTGAATGAATCAAAGACAATCCATACTTATTCTCTCAAGCCTCATCCCCATCTGGGTCTTCAAGTAGTTCACCTGGTAATCCCATTCAAACACCCACTGATACCCCCCTGAAAATTCTCCCATCTTTCAAGAAACATTTAGAATTGATTTCATGAGTGAAGAAGAATGAGAACAAGAAGAAGAATTCGAGGAAGAATTTGTATAAGAAAGATTTGAAGCTGAAACTAAAACAACAATGCCATATGAAGAATAAATACCTCAACCCATTCTTTGATGGGGAATAAATACAAGCCCACTTATTCTTGAACCACCTCTTTATGATCTACCCATAGGTTCCCGCAAGAACTTTCCAAAGTTCAAAGGAAATGGTACACAACATTCCAAAGAACATATTGCCTCTTTCACCACATCATGCAAGATTATTGGAATAAAAAATGAAGATATTGCAGTAAGATTTTTCGTGGAATCTATCCAAGAAAAAATAGCAAAATGGTTATCCCCTTCCCCACTAGATCAATCACTCGTTGGAATGATATCAAGTCCAGGTTTGAAGAAATATTCAAATCCACTTAGGATTGTTAAGACCTCCTTATTCAATTGGAAAAAAATAATAAGGATGAAAATGAAACTATGAAGGAATTCTTGTCTCATTTCGAACGGTTACTTCATAGGATACTGGAAGAATATTCACCATTTGAAAATAACATCAAGAGGTTATTCATAAATTCTCAATCACCAAAGGTAAGATTTTTCTTATGAATATTTCAACCAAGGAACATTGTAGAAGCACAAAGTATGGTAATTCAACTCTATGATGATCTCATACTCTTTGGAAAGATCATCCTTCAAATGGTAAAGCCCAAAATTCTAAAGATGAGAGAATGGATCCATTCTTGCATAAATTAGAAAATGAAATGCAATCATTGAAGAGGGAAATTTTAGAATGAGTGTCTTCTTAAAGAAAAACAAAAATCAGATGGTAGGAGCACCCTGAAGGATTTCCTTGGAGGCACCACTTGTCAATACAATTTATAGGATTCAAGAAAATGAAGAGGAACTAGAAAAATAAAATGAAGGTGGTATTTTCCATGACATTTAAGAACTTGATAACGATACATAAATTAGATTATGTGAGTATTCTAGAGGTGATGGAGATGACGAATAAGAAGAACCCAGTTTCTCATGTGCAATATTCACTCATTATCAATTTGAGAAAGGAACATCTCCCTCCATTACTACAAAGAAAAATAAGGCTGAAGGACCTTTTGTGGTGACTTCACAAAATAAAATAGTCATTCAAGGATATCCACTCCCAACTTGTATAGAGTCTACACTGGAGAAACCTGATCGTGTAGGAAGCATGAGGCCACCCACTATTCCATGTAATTCTCCTAATGTTTCTTCTAGTTCTAAATCTAAATCTACTCCTGTAAAATCTGGTGCTTCAAAAGTTCTTAGTGTGCCTTTCAAAATACCGTTCATTCCCCAAACATCTACCCCTACTTTCAAAACTATCCTGACTCTAAAATAATTCCATTCATCCCCCTTGTCTATATTTTATCCCTTTGACTACATATAATATGTGAAAAATACCAAATTTCAAATTACTGAAACTGAATATTTATGGACTCACCTTGAACAATTTGAGAGATTTGTTCGATACATCATGAGTGGTAGTTTAACACCTAATGTTGTAACTCTCAATTCTAAAGGAATATTACCAAACCCACCTACACCTCCATCAATGAACATGATTGATTTGAGTTCATCTAGGACTAATAAGGTTTATCCTTTGTATGTCTCCCTTCTTATTAGATAGTATGTTCAAATTAATTTCATCATAAATTCTAGCACCTCTGACATTGCAATGCTTGTAAAGGTCTCCAAGGCTCTCAAACTCAGAATGACTCCACCCGGTGGCTCTTGTTACTCCATGGAGTCAAAATAAATCCAAATTGTCAGTAAGGTCAATGATGCACAAGTGGCCCTTGCCAAATTTCCAAACAAGAAAGTTTTAATAATGATCTTGGTAGTAGACGTTCCAGTTTCATTTGGAATGTTGCTAAGTAGGAGTTTTTGTCAATAGTTGGGGGGTAAGATTCATAATAAATGGTCTTTTGAAACCATTATAGTTAAAGAAGACATGAAAAATTACTTCTAGAGAAGAAGATGAGGTACACGATGAAAAAAGCAAGAAATCCAAAAGCCAAATTTTTGTACCAAGATAGCAGGAGGATCAATATTTTCATAACAAATGAGGAGGAAGAGGATATTCCCATCTTCATAGCACTAAAAAATATTTCTCAAAGGGATACAAACCTTAAAGAATAATTGATGAAGTTTGAGCTATAAGAGGGTAGCACTGAGTTGACAGAAGATGCGAGCTTGGAATAAGAGGAAATGGTTCTTGGTGAATCTCAAATGGAGAAACCTACTTGTATACCTACCCACAGTGAGGAGATATTTTCATTTCCATTTTTCTATGAAGATTCTCTTGAAGATACAAGATCATCTTGTGATGAACCCACGAAAGGTTTAAAAGAATGGTCTATGCATGAATTTCTAAGAGCCATGGAAGAGACAGAAGACCTTGATCTCAATCACAAACTACTAATGTAGGCTATGGATCTATAAGACAAATGTGAATCTGATCCAAAATGTTCAATTGATGTAAAGGATGGTCACAATTAGATAGATCAAGATGATGAACCTAACATCCCTTTTGGGCCGATGGTTGACAAATAGAATGATGAAATGGAATTATTTTCTTTCCCATTTGAATAAGAAGATTCTTTCCATGATTAAAAATATGAAATAGAGGATGTTGAGATAATTGAAGGTAAATACCCATTTGAAACAGAAGTAGTGGAATGTAATAATCTTCAGGGAAATGAAGTAATCCCTCTAGATAGTTGTCTTGAGATTCAAAATGAAGATTCTTTGAAGATGTACAACTATGAGATGTAGAGAGAAGAAAAATAGAAGTCCGTGCAAGAAATCATAGATGCGGTAGAAAATACAAAACACCCTGAGCTAATTCTTGATCTCTTAGCTCGTGTCATGGCCATACATGAAAAGCATGAGGTTAATTTTTATCCTCCATTCAATTTTCAATCACATCATAATGGAGTAGATATAAAATATAAGTGTGAGGTTTCTCATGGAAAAGAGGTCAATGAGAATAGACCTGGGAAAGAAAGGAACTCAAAATATATGAGAAATTGGAATGAAAATCATCCCTAGGGAAGCGATGGGATGCTTGATGAAGAATCAACTATGTGGATAAATATATAATGTAACTAGAACTATGAAAATAATTTCAAAGGGAATGAGGGTGTTGCTCCTTGAAATAATCTCATCCCTTTGTTAGGAACATGCCTTCAATTTTTTTTACATTTTTCTGTTTTCCCATGTGAAATCCGAGTTCAAAAGTTGCATTCATGTTAAATCCATTAAAAAATCCCATGTGTAGGTTGTTATTCCTCTTTTTTTGTCGATGATCGTGTTAGATATTTTGTTCTCATAAATCCCTAAAAATCATTGATCCTAAATCAGTTTAAATAAGGAAAATTACCTCTGTCCACTATTCCTTATTCATGTTGCGAATTTCGTATTTTCTCTGCCTCTCAATGATACATGGTTTGTTCTAGCTGGTAATGATATGGCGGGTTTAACTTACAAACTTGTAACAATTTTATAACATTCATAATTTGAAAATTAAGCCCCGAGGCCCGATGAATATTCTTCCAAATATTCATAGTTAAAAGGTACAAAAATGGAAATTGACACTTCCTTCAAAGAAATACATGTGTCACAAGTTGGATGAATGTGAGGAATCGAGGCATGGTTGTATTTTTTCACACTAAGGTAATAAAGTATAAAAGTTCAAAGAATCTCCCAAGGCTCGTTAGGGACATATGTCTCTTTCTCATGCAAAGAGTGGGGAAGCGGGTCATCAGGGAAAATTGATAATTTTGAGTTTAAATGAGAAAGAGAAAAAATATTCAGAAACAGACCATAGCTCCTCCACCATTAAGTTGTAACCATGTGTCAAACTCAGGATGAAATTTGAAATCGGGCGATCGGGTCAAATAGATAAACGGTTATGTGTTTAAGACACCATGCAAAAGTGTAAAGAGTTTCCTCGAGCCCACATTGCATAAGGTTATTCCACATGGATGACTCATATTTAAAGTTAGGAAAGGTGAAATGGATGACCATGATGCAACGCATTTAATATCTTCCTCCATCAATGCATTTTTGCACAAATCAAGGAGGAATTTTATAGTTTTTGAATGCATTGAGATTTTTGCTATTGTTTGTTAAGATCTAGATGCCATTATTAGTATATTTCCTTAATGAAAAAACGTGAAATTGTAGAGCTTGGATTGATAACCAAAGATTGGAAGGATTTTGAATGATAGTTGAATTGTAGATGTATTCACTAGAAAATCGGTAACAACTAAGACACTCTCGTACTCTTAATTTCATTCTCAAGGAAATCTGAAGTAAAACTAGCGCTTTAAAGATGAGGACCATGCCATCTAGTTTTTTGGTTACATCTAGAATCACCAGTGATTTGGATAAATTCCTAGACACATATTTAATGAATGCCAACTTAAAAGAGTTTCTACAAAGATTTAATAAACCTAACAAGAGTGAATCAATCAAAGAAATTGAAGATAGTGATACTGCTTTAGCTCATGCTATTCCACCTTCACTACACTACCCAAGACTAATATGGCTTTGCACTATGAATTACAACCCAGAAAATAGGGAAGTAATGGATGAATGTGGTGAGGTAATGTTGAATTTGACACTTACACCCATTAGGATAATGCTAAAATTTCTTGTAATAAGAAATCCAATAACCCTGGGTTTAGTCCTACAAGATTATAAGGCCAAGAAAAAGGACTATGTCAGGCTCATAAAAACTAAATGGCTCGTAGTATAGAATAAGGAAACCACTCGAATCCCTAAATGACTGGTTAGGGCACAATTTGTTGAAGAATCAGAGGATGTGATTGTATTTTTGACTCAAATGGATGGATTGGATACCATAGATGAATTCAAGGAATGGATGTGCACCTATATGTGGATAGTTTTGGAGAAGAAGGGGAACATTTTCTGGGAAACCTTCATCAGAGAAGCACTTCATGATTACATGGTAACAATTGCAACAAAAATTGGGAGTGGTAGTGCTTCAGAATTGGATTTTTACATCATGACTTATTTGATTTATAATATTTCAGGTCACGAGCAATTCCCTAGCTTCTTGTCACATGATGAATTTAACAAAATGCCAAATGCATGATATTTTCCCTCGATTATAGCTGGTTAATTGGAAATGGAATGTGAGATTGGTTAATGATTCCTTGTTTGCACCAATCATATGTTTATTCAAGCTAGAATGGGAATAATACAGGATTTCTAAAGAGGCCAGACAAGTAATCATGGAATATGGATGCTATTTCATTCAATATAATAATTTTACATACATTAGGGTCAGTGGATTTAAAATTCAACCATGTAAATTTCTCAGGTACTTAGATGAAAAAATAAACTTAAGTGAATTGGCAAGATAGTTGACACTAGTTCAAAAATTAATTGTCAGAAAACACAAGACAAAAATTAAGTTTCCCATCAAGGTTGGAAAGTAATTATGCCCTTCTATTATAAAGCCAGATTAATAGAAGATGAGATGAAAAGGTTTGGGATGGAAATGTTTGAGGAGACAATTCCAGATGTGCAACTGTTCCCATCAAGGTCCAAGTGTCTCCTCAATAATTTGTGTGTCCTCCCTTGAATTAATTCTTGACAGATGATTAGGTCCAAAATTACTTTTCCCAGGATTCAATACAATGGTGAACTCAAACTCTTGAAATAACAACACCCAATACAATGGAGACACTCCAACATAACAACACCCACTGACATATGCACCCTTGTAGAATAGGCTTGTTCACCAAATAATTTAATGCCATGTGGTCGGTGTAAAACACAAAGGATGTTGCTAACAGATACTGTCTAAAATTGAAAAGTGCGTAGATCATTGACAATAGATCATTGACAATACAATGGTGATCAAACTCTTAAAATAACCCCCCTTGCATGCTCAGTTGTGGTGTAGTTTTGCTATACTAATGTCAGCTTCCTACTTGTGAAACATAGAGGATGATCAACAATTCCTTCACCTGGTTGTACAAGCACTGCTCCAATAACGGTCCATGAGTCATCTACATGGACATGAAAGGGTTTGTCCCAAGAGGGAAAACATTATATAGGCATGGTGATAAGCCTATCTTTTAATTTATCAATAACCCTCTATTGCGCCTTTCCCCAATGGAAGACACTTCTATGTCTGAGTAGCTCCTCTAAAGGTATGATGATCCTAGCATATTATTTGATGAATTTCCTATAATAACCCATATGCCTAAGGAATCCACACATTGCGCTCTGGCTAGTAGGCTCCCCTAACCCCATAATAATTGCAACTTTAACAGGATCTACCAGTAAGTCGTCCTTACATATGATATGCCCCAATAAAGTCCCAAAGGGTGTAGCAAACACACACTTCTTAATGTTGAGGGATATTCTCAAATTCCTCCACCTCTCAAACATTAAACTTAAACTGTCGCAATGGTCTTTAACTAGACCATACACTGTCCAACCATCCAAATAGAACTAAAGAAACTTATGGATGAAGTCCTAGAATGCTTACACCATTATGCGTGAAAAAACAACAGACACATTCTTCAACCCAAAGGGCATGACCATGTATGAAAAACTTCCCCACTCAGTGCTGAAAGTGTTCTTCTCTTGGTCATCCTTTACAATCCAAACTTGGTGGTATCCTAAAATCCATTTGTAAAGGAATAGATTTCGCACCCAGTGACTCATTCCAAAATTTCTTCCATGAAGGGGGTCGGAAAGGGATCAATGAAACAAACTGCATTCAGCTCCCTATAATCCACGTAGATCCTTATCTACCCATCCTTCTTGATGTTTAGTACCATCAAAATTATCCATTTTGATTCCTCCACTGCTTCAATGATCCCATAAGTTATCATTTTGTCTATCTCCTCCTTAACCTTCAAACACAAATTGGGATTCATCCAGTAGGACCTCTTCCTAACTAGGTGCGAACTATCCTTCAACTTTATCATCATCTCCCCCAAGGAATGGTGAACACCTTTGAGCTCATGGTACCTACATGGGAATAAATCCTCAAATTCACAAAATAGATCAATGACCTTAGAGACTTCCTTCTCCAACCAATAATCTCTAATAATAGCTTCCTTAGGTTCTTCTCCTAAACTAATGTTAACCTTATTTGTCTTTAAGGGCTCATGGTAGGTGCGCGCATGAGTATCAACACTATCCACTACCTTGCGCGTCCCTATAGAATGGATAATATCCAAGCTTTCCAATTCCTCTCCATCAATCACATACACCAAATTTCCTTTCTCCTTTTCCAAGCATGTGCGCTCAAGCTGTAACTCTTCTGTTTCCTCTACTTCTTCAAAGTGAGCCCCCAAACTTCTTCCATCCAGTAACTCCAATATCCTATCTTCTACCATGGCACTATTCCCCATGGTAAGGTACTTGATACCCTATAAGGCCTTATCAACTGATGGCTTGGTACTCCGATACTCAAAGGTTTGAATAAGGTTAGCCGCGAGCTCTTGCAAGTTCCCTGTCTGACTACGTGTCTCCAAGAATATAACATGTGCACACATAACCCTCTAGTGTAGAATATAACTTGTGCACCCAAAGGGATGGTTGCAAATCTTCCACACCTTCTCTCATGACCCATTCACACTCATGGATATGGAAAGAGGAAGGATCCTTACCATGGTAGTCCTTGATGGCAGTGGGCACGTTGCTCCTAGAGAATCTGACAGAGAGAAATTATTACTTTGCACCATTCCAAAAGGCTCTCCTAATGTGTAGCCCACCACTGTGATGTTGTATTGAGTAGGAAACAACTTAGCATCCCTCTGCGTTCCTTCTCATCCTCCCACTGAGCTTCCACCTCCTATAGAAAGATATCAGGGAAGGCTCCTCCTGAATACTTGGGCAGCTATTTTCTTCCTAGGCGTTGAACTATGCATGCCTTTGTTACCTTGGTCACTGACACTGTCAACTACCATCCCATCAATTCATAATTTCCCCGCACCCAATTGTCACATGCTAGACTAGTGGTATCACTTACTGACTAACCATCCTCAAATTGGATAACTCCGTTAGTAAGATGTATTGTCTCAAGGTCCCTGATTGAGCGCACGTATATCCTGTCATAAACTTCTTCCCCCAAAGGTTCAATATAGGGTGTCGAATTCCCATAAGAAAGGGGTATAATGACCCGATCCTCCTTGTTTTCAAAGCTGATGTACCCATTATTGAACCAAAGGTATGCATTGTTCTTGTAACACCATGGGTGCCCAAGTAGTGCTGGGAAATTTTCTACCTCAGCGAGTGCCAAGACTTCAAAGTCCCCAGTAAACTTAGCTCCCTCGATAGTAATAGATTCATCCTTTAAAACACCGATGGGCATCACCTTAGTCTTGTTTTCCATATACAACACATTTGAAGATGGTTGTAACACAGGTCTTCCCATCTGATGCCATGCATCCAAAGTTAGAACATTAACCTCCGCACCAGTGTCAATGAGGATATTACTAAGGACCCATCCATCTACAACTGCATTCAACATGATCTCCTTGTCATAGTCAAGGCTGTGAGGGGGAAGGTTTGTTTGAAAGACCTGCCTCTCGACATCTCCTTCAGCATGTGGTACCTTCTCTCTCAACCATGATCCTAGCAAGGGAATGATATTCTCTTGCCTTAGCAATTTACACACCTCCTTTACCTCATCCAGGCCATCCTTTGGTGCCTCGACTCTCCTTCCTTGTTCCTCCCTCCTGGATTGCTCTATAGACACTAGATTTCACCTTGTAAACTCTGAATGACATCCATAGTCTCTTGATACACCTCCTTCTAATGTGCAAGGTCTGGATACTTTACATGAACTACTTCCTCCCTTGAAACCATGTTCTTTTGTCTTGGGATCTCTCTTGTGTGCACGGCTTCTACCCTTGTTGTTACCAAGACAGGCTCTAAACCTACATCTTGTGTTACCGAGGCATCCACTGGGTGTCTTCCTTCCTAATATTGACCATTGCAACACCCTTGTCTTTCCGGTGCTACTAATTCATGTGCTCAAACAATTCCAGGCACTCCTCATACTTATGATTCTTTCCGCACTATGAGCACTACAACAGGTCTAAACATGCACGTTCGTAATGATATGTAGATCCACAATTGAAACAAGTTCCACATGGGAACTGAGTCCTTCCTCCTCTGTGGTTACCATGACCATGGAATCCTCCTCGAAAACCTCTTCCACATGCACCTCCATCTGCGTGCTCCTCATAACAGTGATCATCACCCTTGAAACTACTGGTAACGTTGGTCTGGCACGCCCCATGATCAATGGCCTCATGGATCTAATAAATGAGCCTATAGTCCTTAGTATCATGGGTTGTAGAGGTGTAAATCTAGTATTAATAAGATACATTCTTCCATATTGTGTGTTGTAGCAAGGGGCACCTACTCACATCATGGTCCCCATGACAAATTTCACAATCTATTACCATGGTGCATACTATCCTGTGGGGCAAATTATCCTTAACATTCCCCTCTACTTCACAATATGTGCACCACAAACCACTACAAGTATCATGGGCTGAGTTCGCAGATAAATTTTCCAACTGCTTGGCCATAGCAACAATCTGATCCTCTAGGAAAGGGCTAACACTAGTATCAACACTACTAACAGCCTTGGCATACAGACCAGCTTCCAATGACTCGCACGAGTCTATAAAAGTTTTATGAGATAAGGCCCTTCTAAAAGGAGTGATCAACCCTCCAAAGAACTAGTGAGCATGTTGTGAAGGGTGAATATCATATGATAATTTAGACAAAAGAGTTTTAAATCATGCATCATACTCCCACACACTCTCTGCCATTACTTTTTGAATCTCCTTCAAAGAATTGATGCTCTTCTGTTCAAACTCAGGAATGTGGAATTCTACCAAGAATGCATTCTTTAAAGTGGTATAGTCCACTACTGTCTAATGAGGGTTATACTTCCTATACCAACTATGTGTACACCCTTACAACGTGGTTGTAAACTAACCAGCCTTCCATTCTGGGGTTTCGATGCCCTTTGCATGCCATAGAAGTTCACACTTGTGAACATGTTCCAAATCATCCTCAATACCTCTATAATTGGGAAAATTTTGAGACATTTCAAAGAAAACTTGTGGGGGTGGTTGGGGCCCAAATCCTCCTGAGCCAGAGCCTTGGTTTCCACTTGTGTTTCCTCCATCGCCTGATCCACCAGGTCTAACAGGTCCTGAACCACCGATCCACTAGGCCCACTAGGTTTTGAACCACCATATCCATTAGACCCACCACCTCTTATTTCTCCTGAACCACCAAACCCACTGGGTCCACCAGGTCATGAACCACCAGATCCACCAGACCCACCAGATCCTAAAGTGGTCATGCCAAGGGTCCCCACAGTTCCACTGAGCTGTGCACATATGGTCTCCAATAATGCCCCATTACCAATAGTATACCCTATGCCACTCCCAGACATGAGACCAAAATATTATGTGTCTATACCTTGCCTGAAAATTCCTAACACTGGGTTGGTGTTTGTAGCCATAGAAGGCCCAAACGAGAAATTATACCTCCTGGGTGTAGACCAATCAATTCCAATGTAACCACCTCGACAGGTAATATTTTCCCCCTGATCTGGAAAACCAAGCACCAGGGTCTGGTCACTAGGTGGGCTCAGATACGTGCAAATGGATCTTCTTTCTCCACGTGATGAACTCTCATTAGACTCCAAAGGGGTATCTCTTACGTGCTTGCTAAGATGGGGTCACACAAACTGCTCAGGTTCCATGTCCTCTGCGTGAACCTCAAATCCTTCTTGTAACATATGCTGCCATACATCCATCACACCTGTAATCTCACAATGTCTATAAATCTCCCTTTCACGTTCTTCACCATAATTGATTTGTCTTTCCTCCCTATCTTTCTCCATCGTAAGATCTGCCATCTTCCTCCACTCTAGCTTCCTCACCCAGCACTCAGAATGTGTAACATCCTCATTTTATACATTAGAACAAGTAATTTTTTTTTTTTGATAAATGCTTCCTGGTTCTAAATACATAATTTATAACTCTCAAATCAAAGCAACCATTCTTATAACAGATAACCATATGCAGTTGTAATGACTCAGAGTACCTTCAATCTATTCATTCCATGACTCGGTAATCTACCGATCTATTCATGTGTATTAAGAGTTGGCGTTTTTATTTAACACAACACTCTTGCGGTTCTCTTCCCTAAACTGGGATTCAGAATGCTCTATCTAAGGAACCTATCTAAATAATTGTTACCATTATTCATCAGCATCTCATCCCTTAGACTAGGTGACTTAGGACAACGCAATCAGTAGCTTGCGATACTTTGGCCAAAGATTTGAAACATACTGCTTATGTCTCGTATTCCTTAACGACATACTCGTCAATCTGGAATACGTCCTTCACCCCATTCCTATGTTATGTAGAATGTCTTATATTGACTTCTGTCAGTCTCTCCTGTCCCAAGTTATTCACTCGGAAATGGATTAGTAAGGTGACAACGTTATATGGATGCTCCCGAGGACTAGGGATACGCTGACATACTGGGTCAACCCTAGTTAAACCAGTGTGTCAAGATACCCCGAGTCTCCTAGGTAGCCTTATAACGTGACCACATTCCTAATCAGTCCCAGAGTAACTTGTTCGAGTTTAAGGTGTAAATCTTAACGATCAATGCAAAGGGTGTCATCATAAGTCACCTGCATTGTTGTATCTTCGAGAAGATCCTAATCTTATCGAAGGTACAACCTTGCAGTTGACTTGTGCCGTCAACCTTTAAATCCACCTCGAAAAGATCTACTTATTAATAAGTGTTACATACGTTGGGTTAAAATTATACCAAGATATGCTCCCCTAAGGGTAGTCTTTCCGAATCCCCGAGTTCCTCACCTTAGAATTACTTTTCTTAGTAAAACCCATTACACAAGAGAAGTTATTAAGACTAGAGGTCCCTTCAAGGAGTTCATAGAATATACTTAATTCTAAATCAATGAAATTAGACAATAACCCATAATCTTCACATGAGATTGCCAACCAAACCCTTTTTAGGTTTATATCAGTTCTCACAACTGAATTTATATCTTACTTAATAGTATCGAGATATAGTGATTAAGAATCCAATTAAATGTCATATTGACCTAGATTAAGACCAAGAAGTAATAATTTATTCAGCTTGTTTAGCTTCCTGCTCAGGTATATTTTAACCCTAGCTTCCAGAAAGACAGTGAACTAAATTCCAATTTAGCTTTAGCTATAACATACTAGAACTACTAAACAATCATAAGTATTCAGTCACATATTCTTGCAAGCTTACATAGATAATCACAAAAGTCTCCAAATTATACAATAATAACAATGCTCTCAAGATCATTTGAACCGAAGAAGGTCAAACTATCAAGATGTGAATACAAACACATAAGTAACGAATACCTCTTTTCATTCCCTTTGAGCTAATAATTTTTTTTTTATGCATTTAACATACTTGATACAATACTCAAAAGAAAAATAACATCTTTCCTCATATAGTACATTTAGAGAATCAAGTTGTAATTCATCATAAAACCAAATTACACAATCTGAACATCCTATCAGATCTGCATGCTTTTACCTCTTATGGCAACCATCTGAAAAAATTGTCAACATGGGTCAGTTCGATGAATTGAGCATGATAAGCACTAACTCTTAAAACAATTGCAATCCATCAATTGTTTCCATTAAACACCCTGTTTAAATGAGATCATTTCACCAAACAAGTAAACATATTTTAGACTATGCTCTTGTAAAACAACATGACTATAAACGCGTAACTCATATTATCGTTACTAAATAGTCCTAAATACTTTTCAAATATTTCATCAAAATATTAGAAATCAAGAAGAACGAAAGTATCCAAAACAACTATCCATCTGAATCCCAAGGACAACAAACATCAGATAGATCATTACATTCAACATAGTAAAATGAATATCATAACAAATCATGATTCCATCAATATGTTAAAAACGGTTCTAACGGTTTGATAAAAATATATCAACATATACTTTACAACAGAAGAGAAAGAAAACAAGTCATTCATATTTCCCTTCAAACAAGCTCATGAATGTACCCTCTCCTCGAGAGTAAGCAATCACCTTATACGCATACGAATAATTCAGATGAGCCACAAGAAGAACCACAGTTTTGTTAAAAGTTAAATATAACAAACTCTTGTAGCTTACTAGCAGTACATTAGCTCTCACACCAAAACAGTGATGAATAATCTATCAAATAGACTCCACATAACCTCCCATACGAAGTGACAAACAAGAAAATATTCAATACCATCATTTTCGAGGTTCAGTCAAGCTCATGACTGGATATTCATGCTAATAGAAGACGTAATCATGTTCAAACACAAGAACAATTCTACTGAGTCAAAACTCACATCAACATTCAGTTCAATTTAGTCCCTACTAAAACACGGGAAGGATAGAGATCGAGAATCGAGCCAACATATAACATAACATGGGCTCCAACAGTGCCAAATTCAACCAATTCTTATGTTAAAGTTTTCAAATCAAGTTGAATTCATATGATAACAAGTCAAGAATACTAAAAGTACTCACAGCAGGAACTCCTACAGATGTTACAACATGAATTATTTTTCAGTGTCTCCACCGAAGTTAATAACATTTAGTATTCATAATAACAACCGCGTTCACAACCCAACTTTGAATGAAATTAAAATACTAGACACCTTTCAAGGACTCTCACTGAGTCAGTATCGACCGAAATCATAACAAGGCTTTACACAGAAGTTGAAAGATACAAGTTACATATCAAATTCAAGAGTTCTAACCAGAATAATAACATACCAAATTCACATCTGAACTACTTCAAAGGTAGAAAAGTATGGCATTCACGACCCACTTCTACAGAGGCCAAGATACATGATATCTATATATATACATTAAGGATTCCAACAGAGCCAAAAATAAAAAAGTGTTCATAACCAGGGTTTTACAGAAGCAAAATACTGGTTTCGTAACAAGGATTCCAACTGAACCCATACAACAATATTCGCTCTAAGCTTTCACAGAGAGGAAAACATAAAAAGTACACCAGCTGAGTCAGTACTAAGAAATTCATTGCTAAACGAAGGTATTCATAACAAGACAACAGAAGTCGTATTACCAGTTACCCCTCCAGGACTCCGACTGAATCAAACTACCAGTATTCACATACATGACTTCTACAGTAGTTCATAATATACAAACCATTCCAAGGACTCCACAGAGTCATTTTGTATATAAATACATATATTGTAAACTTATCGATAGGTTGAATAACATAATTGCAACACAAGGGGGGGAAACAACTTCTACAAGGTCGCATTAAAATACTATAAACACAGCAAGTTATCCATTCAAAATAACCTAAGTATATAGCGAAACATACCGTATTCACATCTGAACTCCTTCAGAGGTAGAAAAGTATGGCATTCACGACCCACTTCTACAGAGGCCAAGATACATGATATCTATATATATACATTAAGGATTCCAACAGAGCCAAAAATAAAAAGTGTTCATAACCAGGCTTTTACAGAAGCAAAATACTGGTTTCGTAACAAGGATTCCAACTGAACCCATACAACAATATTCGCTCTAAGCTTTCACAGAGAGGAAAACATAAAAAGTACACCAGCTGAGTCGGTACTAAGAAATTCATTGCTAAACGAAGGTATTCATAACAAGACAACAAAAATCGTATTACCAGTTACCCCTCCAGGACTCCGACTGAATCAAACTACCAGTATTCACATACATGACTTCTATAGTAGTCCATAATATACAAACCATTCCAAGGACTCCACAGAGTCATTTTGTATATAAATACATATATTTCAAACTTATCGACGGGTTGAATCCCATAATTGCAACACAAGGGGGGGGAAACAACTTCTACAAGGTCGCATTAAAATACTATAAACACAGCAAGTTATCCATTCAAAATAACCTAAGTATATAGCGAAACCCAACAAGATTCAGTAACCACCACTTATATTAACATGACAGAACTTACAAAGAAGTCGAATTATACTGAACATTCAAACAAAAATCCAACAGTATCCTTTTTGACAAGAATCAACAGCAAGTATCGAATGTAGCCTGAACCCAACAAGGAAACAATTTATGGGCTCACACAGAGTAGGTTTCGTATACTTTCTTGCATGCATTTCACAAACTTTATCCAGAATGCAAAACACAACGAGATAGTATAATCGTTCGAAACAAAATATACACCCATCAAGGGTTCTCTAAAAAAATCCATCTAGTAAGAAGATACAACAACTAATCCATTCACAGTTACCATAGTGTTTCACTCGGAATGTTTCGGCTTCTGGGAATAAAGTTGCTTCTATCCTTTCATTCCTTTTAGAAATAGATGAGGTTAGGGTTAGGAGGAATACCTGTTGAATGTCGAGATGGTGTATGTGTACCGTAGAGAAAGATCAGGTTGACTGCGAAGAACTCCTTTTTGTCTTGGAAGGACTACCTGCAAATAAGAACACAAGACCACAGGATTTTAATTAGACAATAAATGAGGGAACTGCCTTCGGCCCAGGAAATATAAAACTTCCTTTCAAAGGTGGTCAGTTCCCCTGCTAATATGAATTAACACAAAAGACTTCAAAATATCAATTAAATTGTTTCGTTAAACTAGGTAGGGGAAAGGTTGGTTTTCTAGTTTTGATCAGAGGAACCAATGCCGGTTACTGATAACCGATGCTGGTTACTGATAACCGATACCGGTGGGTTCTAGGATCTTCTTGGTAGCTATGGTGTTTTGTAAGGCTGGTTTATGGATGATATTAGGAAATGGGATGATTAGAAGTAAAAGGATAATAGTTAGATGCAATGACACGTTGGGTAGTAGATTCAGAGACAGATTTAGGAGGACTGAAATTCACAGAGCAAAAGAAATGTTATAACAGAGGACATGCAAGATATGACTTACTGGTTTTGGCAAAGATGCAAGTTGATATCCTCTACTGCAAGCACTTCTGGTTTCTTCACTCGTCTCTGCTCTATCAAGTGAAGATCTGGACTCTGTTCCTCGCTCGTAATGCTCTCTATTGATCCAGAAATCCTTCGACTGATCCCAAAATGAAATTCTGATCTGTTGTTTTGGTTTGGGGAGCCCATTTACAGGGAACCGATGGCGGTTGCGTAACCGACGGCGGTCGAGTAGGAACCGGCATCGATAAGGAAAAAGTAGGCTATTTTTAGTAAAATAGCCCACCTTCCCTGCTTTTCTCTCGAGAGATCAGTTGCGGGCTTGGTCAAGTGGCTAGAAGGTCGGCTTTGGGTGCGAGTAAGGAGGCATTAGTTATGGATATGAGTCTAGACCAAGTCATGGGTCCTAATTAGGTTAGTTTAGGGTTAGGGCTAGGTCATGATGAGGTAGCAAAGTGAGGTGGCAGGTAAGGTGATGTGGATTTATCAATTATAAGGTAATTAATAAATAATTGTGTAAGGTTTAGGTGATGAGGTTAGATTGCGAGATGAGATGCGGGTCACAAGGGGTCATAAGACACAAATTTGGTGTCTACATTAGCCCCTTATTGTCGTGTAGCTTGTTCTGTAAAGCTGCGCGGACAATAATATGAAGTGGTTTCTCATGTTAAAGATGTAGGTAATCCCCCTCAAATCTATCGCCGATTGAGTGAACGGGAAAACAGGGATAGGGTTGATAAAGGGTACATGTTGTAGAGATGATGGTAAGGTGGTGGGGTAGGGCCAAGGAAGCAGACGCATGTTGAAATGCAATAGTATGACGAGGGTACATGATTTGACAAGCAAACCAGCAATGTGTAGGAAAAGGTCGATAGTTTATCCAAACAAGGGTGATATAATCCTGGTATCCAAGGCATAGGAAGTAGCTCCAGGGTATATAACAGGTGAGGTACAGGAATGTTTAGGCATGTTCGGCAGTACCAAATGGTTGGTTTGGTTGAGATAAACGTCACGGTCTAGGTCTAGGCAAAGTTGGTCGACAGATCAAGTCAAGGACCCTAATCATGCTAAAACACGAACAAGTGAGCTCGATTGAACAAAAGGTACATGATGGATGGATAAAATAAAATGTTGATTGTGGGTATGGTATTGAAGTGATGCGGTCATGGGTTGGGCCAAATTGTTGGGGCGAGGCCTTGGGTCGGGCCGGATGGGTAGGGTGAGGCCTTGGGTCGGGCCAAATGGTTAGGGCGAGACCTTGGGTCGGGCCGGATTGGTAGGGCGAGGCCTTGGGTCGGGCCAAATGTGTAGGTTGAGGCCTTGGGTCGGGCCAAATGGGTAGGGTGAGGCCTTGGGTCGGGCCAAATGGGTAGTTTAAGGCCTTGGGTCGGGCCAAATAGGTAGGTTGAGGCCTTGGGTCGGGCCAAATAGGTAGGGCGAGGCCTTGGGTCGGGCCAAATGGGTAGGTTGAGGCCTTGGGTCGGGCCAAATGGGTAGGGCGAGGCCTTGGGTCGGGCCAAATGGGTAGGTTAAGGCCTTGGGTCGGGCCAAATAGGTAGGTTGAGGCCTTGGGTCGGGCCAAATAGGTAGGGCGAGGCCTTGGGTCGGGCCAAATAGGTAGGTTGAGGCCTTGGGTCGGGCCAAATAGGGAAACAAATGGTGTTCAGCAAGGGTGGATATAGGCGAGATGTGGTTAAAAAGGGGAAAATGGTAAATAGGGGCAAAAAAAAAAAAAAATTGGGGGAAAGTTGGGTAGAGAACCGATGTCGATTCTACCTGACCGATATCGGTTAAGCGACCGATACCGGTTCCTTAGGGCAAAATAAAACCGATATCGGTGAAAGGCGAAAAACCTATAAAAAGAAAAATACGGCTTGTCATTGTCACTTTTGTTATTTGCAAACCAAATCGACTTGTCTGACGTGGAGTTGGGATTAGAGGCTTGATTGAGTGAGGTGGAGCTATTGTATTAGCGGAGAGAGTTGATAGTGGGCCCGATTAAGGAGGAGGCAGCAGTTGATTGGCTGGGGACCCATCAGATCAGGATTGGAGCCATGGCATAGGCAGGAGGAGCTGGAGGGGCTGGACCAGCTGGACCGCCACTGCCCATCCCACCACGACGACGTGTCGTCATTCGGGTAGATTTGAAACTCTTTAATTTGGTGATTTGGTTGTATTATGCTAAATTGGGGGTTTGGGTAGGAATTAACCTTTTTTAGGAAATAATGAGAAAATGGAAATGGTTTGAAAAAGGGAGAGGGTAGATAGGCTAGATAGGCTAAGGTGGGTAGGTGGGTAAGTTTTTAGGGTTTTTGGGTGGGTAGATGGGTAGAAATAGGTAAAAAAAATGGGTTTTGGGGGCCGCGCGGGGGTGCGGCTCTGGGAGAGGACAGTGACCGATGTCGGTCACTAAGCGACCGGCATCGGTCGCACAATTTTAGGGAAAGGAAGTCTTGTTGGTGACCGGCGTCGGTCATGTATCGGCCGGCATCGGTAGCTTGTTTTGGGTGGGAGTGGGAGTGGGGTTGGGTTGGTTATTTTGGGTTTTTGGGTTGGGTTGTGGGTGGGAGTGGGGGTTGGGTTAGGGGTGGAGAAGGGTTAGGTGGTGGGGTTAGGTTTGGGTTTTTTGGTTTGGGGTTGCGGGGTCGGCGTGGGGGTTGGGTTAGGGGTGGAGAAGGAGTTAGGTTTGGGGTTAGGTTTTGGGTTTTTTGGGTTGGGGTTGCGGGTCGGTGTGGGGTTGGTGTTAGGGGTGGAGAAGGGTTAGGTGTGGGGTTAGGTTTTGGGTTTTTGGGTTGGGGTGGGTTTGGTGTGTGTGTGTAGGGGGTGGTAGGTTGTTAGAGGGGGGCGGTAGAGAGTCAGGGTATGGTCGGGGGGATAAAAAGGGTTGTTTAGATGATAAAGTAGATGTTGTAATAAAGAGTAGGTCTAAGGATGTGGGTTGGTTTTGCAGGCACATCAGCAGTTGACGATGCGGGATAGGATGCCCCCGCTATTGGTACGGATGAGGCCACACGTATCTGCGGCTCATTGGGCCATCATGCGTGAGGTGGGACTCAGTGGAGTCCAGAGGTACAGAGCGATAGAGAGAGATCACAGCCTGATGGTCACCCTCATCGAGAGATGGGATCCGGCGACCAATGTGTTCCATCTCCTGACTGGGGAGATGACCGTCACATTGGAGGATGTGTATCGCATCCTTCGGTTACCTATCGAGGGAGAGGTAGTCTTCCAGGTAGATTCAGAGACTGCGATGGACAGCATACTGCAGGTTTTTGGGGATGCAGCCGCGCTACTGACCTACCATAGCGCAAGTATCGGGTACGGTGACATGTACCGTGCGCATCGTCACGAGACACGACTGGCTGTGTTGATGATGGTTGGGATCACCTGCTTCGCCCTCTCGGACTCAGAGGGAGGCCGCTTCCCACGAGCATTGATGTGGGTACTTCTGGAGATGGTGGAGGAGCACACCTGTTACGCCTGGGCACCAGTATATCTGGTGCAATTATACAGGGAGCTATGGGGCTATCGCCGGAGGAGGCGATTTGGTATTTGTTCTACATTTTTGTTGCATTATTGGGCATACGAGCACATCGTATGCATCAGGCCAGTAGGGTTACCCCAATAGCCAGGGCCACAGGTCATATACCGATATGGCTTTCAGAGGTGGTTGGGGGTCGTGGGCCAGCCACGAGCAGTTATGGCAGGTCGGGATGTGGCATACTATAGACATTTGCTAGAGGGCCTTACAGCAGTAGACATTTTATGGAGACCCTACAGAGGTCACCATCCTGGCAGAGGAGCCCGCTTACAGTTGTGCCTAATCCAGTACACATTCTGGATAGCAAGACGGAGGCCAGGAGAGTACGAGTGGATACCCCTGGAGAGGGTACGCAGGCAGATGGGGCTGCGACAGGAAGAGCCACCTCCCGTTCCTCAGTACAGGAGAGATGATGTAGAGGCCCCACTGCCTGCACCACAGCCTTTGGATCCAGATTGGGTAGCAGAGAGGCCAGCAGGTGAGGGTGTAGATGATGCTGGGTGCACGGGAGCATATAGGGTGTGGTGGGCTGGGCAGAGAGCAGCCAGGATAGTACCACCTGCACAGCCAGACTTGACTGTAGTGATAGGAGAGAGAGATCAGCTCAGGGGTTAGGTGCAGCTCTTACAGGGGCAACAAGCTGCAGCACAGGCACAGATAGGTGTCTTACAGGGGTAGTTAGCCCAGGCTCAGGTACAGGCACAGGCAGCACCACCACCATCACCACAGCCACAGGTGCAGGTTCAGGTACAGGCAGCAGCACAGGTACTAGCACCACCACCAGTAGCGGTACAGCCACAGCCCCAGGCACAAGTACAGGTACAGGTACCACAGCCACAAGCACCACCAGCGGCACCAGCACAGGCACAGGGGGCACTGGTAGTAGGTGTCAGGGGACCAGCCCCAGTACCTACGGTGGCTCGAGAGTGTTACATGGAGGCTAGAGCGGAGGGCCCGATACTATCAGGATATTCTTGATGGTACCGGGGCTGATTATCAGCCCTATGCGGCACATAGAGCAGAGACCTCTCGGAGCCAGAGGTCTCAGGGAGGTGCAGCCACAGCCGGTGGGTCCATCACAGGCAGGAGGCGAGAGGCACCACAGGGACCAGCGGGGAGAGGTGCCGAGGGCAGTGGGGAGAGTTGAGAGATCCCAGACATGGTGTATTGATAGATGGGCACCGGTCTGCGAACCGGGTGTATTGATAGAGGCCTGCGTGCCTATGTATTATTCATGTATTCATTTATTGTATACCGGCCTGCGAGTCGAGTAGGGGTTGTATAGTGGATACCGGCCTGCGAGCCGAGTATATATCTATTCTTGATACGAGGGACCGGCCTGCGAGCCGAGTCGAGATTTTTTGACAGTTATTGCGGCCTGCGTGCCAGCTTTGGTGGATTATGAGATCACAGAGGCCCCGATGTAGGGCACATTGTATTTTTGAAAATTTGTATATATATAGAGACGATGTTTTGATCCACGTGCAGTGTTCAAAATGTGTTTAAATATTTTGTTAATGGTTGGTAATATATAATGTATGATAAGTTTTAGTTGACATGTTGATAGATGGATGATGTTGATGTTTTTGTTTTTTGCACGTATATATGAATGTCAGGTTATGTGATAAATTGGTGGTTTTGTGACATTGTGATATATGTGACTGATGAGTTGGATCCAAATGATGTATAGATTGATAGTTTCTTGATATCCGTAGTTGATGGTTTTTGTATTTGTATAAAATAAATGATGTTAATGAAATTGTAATGCTATGTGTGGTGGATGAATAAATGTGGTAAATTGTGTTGTTTATGCAGGAAAAGAGGCGGGCGCGACAAAAATTTAGGTGAGAAATGAAGAAAAGAACGCTGTTGAGAAAAGATAGGTGTGTAACCGATATCGGTTAGGAAACCGATATCGGTAGCTGATAGACCGATATCGGTTAAGCAACAGATACCGGTTATTTAGGTATGAGCTTTTCTAAAAATAGAAAAGCTAGGGTGGCAACTTAAGTTTTAATTTTAGAGCCATGCAAGAGGTTAAATACGCGAACGCGATGCTTTTTGACGACTGAGACAGGTATTTGCATGAGAGATTTGAGTGATAAGGAGAAGAGAGACAGGAAGGTGAATGCGATCGGAGATTCAGAAAGTGGAAAGGTGAATTTGAAAAGAGTGGGTGATAATGGCAGGACCCGAGGGAGAAACATCCAGCAGGCAGGGACAAGAGGGAAGACCAAAAGGGCCACCTAAGCTACTGCAACCCCAGAGGTAAATTGTTTTGGTTGTGATTTGATTTTTGCATGTGTTAGAATAAGGATTAAGTGGGTAGATATGAAGAAGAAAACATGATAGCAAGGGTTATAGGTGAGGGGTAAGTGTTACGTGGTAGGTAATCAAGGGTTCGGGGGTTTTTTTTTTTTTAAAAGTCTGTGTCTAAAGAGAGGAATAAACGAGCAATTTATTGTCGTAGTGGGTTTTTTAGCAAGATGTATATAATAACCAGTGACCCGGTGAGCGGTTAGGGAGAAACCGGTATCGGTACCCAACCGTATTGGTATGTTAACCAATACCGGTTACTAGAGGAATTTCCAGAATGTTGAAAAACCCATGACGGATGAATGGTTGTTGTGTTTGGTGTATACAGGCAGAGGGGCAGGGTTGAGGATGGAATGATAATGTGCCAGCACTGTTGTCACGGATCCGAGCAGATGTAACACCAGCGGAATGGACATTGATAAATCGGTTGGGGTTAAGTGGAATCCGGTTATTATTCACGAATTACATGGAACCATGCTATGTTCGCAGGCATGATTGAGAGATGGAATCCCGAGACAAATACATTATCGGCCAACAGGGGAGATGATAGTAACCATTGGAAGATGTGTTTCGAGTTTTGAGACCTCCCTATTACAGGGAGAACCGGTAATAGGACATACCTAGCGTGGCAACGGGGGCAGTGATAACCCAGCAGATTGGTCCATACGCCCGCGATTTGAACCAGCGAGGTTATCCTTTACGTATGGGGTAATGTATGCAGCACACCCTGAGGAGACAAGGTTAGCAGTGGATATTTAATGAGAGCAGTAGGGGATTATGCATTACCGAGGGTAGAAGGAGGAAGATTTCCAAAGGCATTGATGTGTGTTATTGGGAGATGGTAGGAAAGGAAGTTACGTTTGATATTAGCATTACCGAGGGCAGAAGGAGGAAGATTTCCAAAGGCATTGATGTGTTGTGTTATCTGGGAGATGGTAGAAAGGAACGTTACGTTTGCATGGGCACCTGCATATTTGGCGGAGCTATACAGGGGTTTATGGGCTTGTAGGTGAAATCACAGGACGACGCTGGATTGTTCATACTTATTACACACTGTTGGGCCTATGAGCACATTGTTTTGTGTGCGACCAATAGGCCGACCCTCCAGTCGGGAGAGAACGGAGTGCAGAGGTTGGGATTCAGACGATGGGTCCAGACAGAACAAGAGGCCAAGATCCAGGCCGTGACGGGTGACATTGAGTATTACAGGCAGGTATGGGAGAGAGTGACGGTTGCGGATATCTGTTGGAGGCCTTACGGTAACTATATGGTAACAGAGAGCATAGCTGAGGAGTTAAGGGGTGTAGAGCGAATGAGGTGGATCGCGGGGCACAGGCCAGGTGAATATGAGAGGATTCCTATAGATCGCGTGCGGCGACAATTTGGATTTGTGCAGGATATACCCCTGGCTTATAGACCATATATGAGGATCGACGCCGAGGCAGCATTCTCACCTCCCCGGCCAACACCTCCAGAAGGGCCTGAAGAGGTAGCAAGCCGATCGCAGGGTAATGGATGCAGGACGACAGAGGCCTATAGATTATGGTGGGTAGCAGAACTGCGAGGTGTACGTGAGCGCCCTGACATAGCAGTGATTACAGCAGAGAGGGATCGTCTGCAGCGTTTGGTTCAGCAGCTCCAAACGCAGGTGAATGAGACAAGAGGATTGTTAGTGGTTGCGGAGTCACGGGCGGAGAGACTAGAGGCTGGAGTCCTCCATGCGAGAGGGCGTATTCATATGTTACAGGAGAGATTGGCAGATCAGTGGGGCGGTACCAATAGCCGTGGTACCTTTGAGGACAGAGAGAGGCCCGGCGAGAGGGGTCGACGATCACGATCATCACCTAGTTCGGGATGAGGCGTGAGGGTCTGAGTAAATGTTAGCAAGGTATAAGAATAAATAAGAGTACCGACCTGCGTGTCGATGATAGAGAAGATGTATTTGTTTAACATCTAAATAAAACGAGATATGTATGTTGATTTGAGTTACGATAATAAAGAATGTTTGTGTTTTGCGACTTTCGTGTTTTTTGAAAAAGGATAAAGAGGAATGTGATTAAATAGAAATACACAAAAATATTTATATTTACCACACATGATAGGTTATGGTAGGGGATGGTCGAGCTAACCTTGGGAGACCCCATGTCTCCGAAGTGCTGCCTACATAGCCCTTTGCACAAAGCAGGGGGGGGCCTCAGACCGATGTAGTTCTCCCTTAGGATCAGGGAGAGGCGAATTCAGGCAATTTGGTACGGTTTAGGCAATTGGTTGGTTGGTAAAAATATTAAGATTGGTAAAGGTAAGGTTGATGGTGTTGGTAATGAATTGGTGATGTTGTAAAAGGTATAAGGGAAGCGAAAGTTAGCCTACCCAAGTAGTAGGGAATCGTGTCCTGATTAAGGTCAACACACAATCCTAGATGCGAGGCAAAGTAGAAAGAGTGCTCCGTAGATGAAGAGAGCTAAACAAACCACACCACGTAGAACGAGCTTGGAGCCCTAGGTACCGTGCATAGACGAGAAGTCAATAGGTGAAAAGAGTTGTATGATCACAATATATCAGGTGTACGTCACGTCCCTTGAGTTGAAACAAATGGTGAGGTGAGGTGGATGATATAGCTGAGGTACGGAGAACTTATTACAAAGTGAGTGTTCTGACGAAAGAGAACCTACCCTAAATAGACAAGTCCATGACTCAAAAGTTCTTTTGAATGAGGCTTTTATTTTATTGAATGTAGACTGATCGATGCGGGAAGTCTACAAGGGATATTGATTGTATTATTCTTGAGGTCTTCACGAAGCTGATCAATGCGAGAAGCTTCTGATAAAGGCTGACTGTGTATAGCTGTCCTTCGAGGGAGCAGTCTATTTATAGTAGCAGATATGATTTTAATGCATAGCTGTCCTTCGGGGGGAGCAGTCTATATATAATAGCAGCAATAGTTCGGCATATAGCTGTCCTTCGAGGGAGCAGTCTATATTTAATTTAGATGACTAGATGTTCTTTTGGCGTGAAGCATCTAGTTTAGTAGGAAGTTTGACTCAAGAAAATCCCATAAGAATACGGCTTTTTTAATACTTTGAAGTCATGGACTAGACTAAAAAGGGGAAGGCATCATCAAGGGGAGGTGAGAATCAAACTATGTGAGCTTGATTGTTATTATGAGGTAGGAAACAGAGTGTATGTAGTGGTAAGTGAGCTCAAGGGACGAGCGGTAGGTAGATAAGAAGTGATATAACACTAATTTCAACAGTAGAATGGTCGAAGATGCAAGGCATTTAAGGGGTTCAGGCTCAGGTTTACCATTAAGCGAAGCTAAACGATAAGTACCAGATCCATAGGTGTGAGTGATTATATAAGGCCCAATCCAATTGGGAGCAAATTTTCCACGTTTGCTCTTTTCTAGTTTGGTTACATGTTGATTTCTCTTTGAGACAAGATCACCAACCTTAAAGGTACGCTCATGAAGTCGCTTATCATAAGCACGTTTAATGCGTTTTTGATAGATTTGAAGGTGATCAAGAGCTGTAAGACGGCGTTCGTCAAGAAGCTCCAATTGGGCTAACCGCTCTTGGCGGAAATCATCGTTGGTGAGAATATCCTGAAGAGATATTCTAAGGGAGGGTATTTGTATTTCGAGAGGCAAAACAGCCTCGGTACCTGTATACCAAAGAAAAAGGTGTGGCATTAGTAGAGGTACGAATGCTAGTACGATAAGCCCAAAGGGCAAAGGGAATGTGATCGTGCCAATTTCTTCCGGATTCATTGACAACTTTCATGAGGATTTTGGTTAGTGTTTTATTAGAGGACTCGGCTTGCCCATTGGCTTGTGGATAGTAGTAAGGTGATGAGAAACTAAGTTTGATACCAAAGTTGTCACAAAGGTCTTGCAACAACTTGTTTTTGAAAGATTTTCCATTATCTGTTATCAGGCGATGAGGAACACCAAAACGACAGATAATGTGGTGGTTAATGAACTCGACAATTTTTTCTTTTTTGATTGAAATGAGTGGAATAGCCTCCACCCATTTTGTGTAATATTCGGTTCGCTGTGATTATCCAACGGTGACGTTGTGAAGAGGTCGGGTGAATCTCACCAATAAGGTCTAAACCCCATTGTGAGAAGGGCCAAAGATCTCGAGCGACCTGGAGCGGGTGGCTAGGAGTATGTTGAAGGTTGGCATGTTGCTGACACATAACACAACGCTTAACATATTCGTAGCAGTCGTTATTGAGAGTAGGCCAATAATAACCAAGGCGAAGGATTCGTTTGGCCACGGCAAGGCCGCTAAAATGTCCACCACAAATACCGTCATGGACCTGTTGGATGGTATGAGTGGCCTCCGCGCCAGTTAGACAGCGAAGGAGGATGCCATCAAAGCCACGTTTATAGAGGAGTCCCCCCATGACAACATAACGCGAAACACTTTTAAGAAAAGCACGTTTGCCGTTACTAGTAAGGTCAGGTGGGAGGACAGAGATTGTAAGGTAATCGTGAAATTGGTGGTACCAGGTATCCTGCGAACTAGTAGACACAGTATTTATCATACAAACTACCCTGGGGTTGAATAGGATGGGGCAAAAAGTTGCTTGGACCACAACGAATAATTCAGAGTCAGTTGGTGCGGCGGGAATTTGCGAGGCTAGCAAGCCATAGTGTCCGCAAATTTGTTAGTGGAGCGTGGAATGGTTTGTATAGAATAGTGAGTAAATAAGGCTAGAAGTGAATCCACGTAGTGTTTGTATTTTTGAAGTTCCTCATTTTTTGCATTGGTAGACGCCCATAACTTGATTGACTACCAATTGAGAGTCGCCAAAAATGTTGATAGATTTGATGCCTAAGTGTAACGCAACTTGGAGACCCAGAACAAGGGCCTCGTATTCCGCTGTATTATTAGTGCAAGGGAAATCGAGTCGGAATGAAAGAGGCATAGGTTCAGCGTCGAGAGGAATGAGAACAACGCGGCTCCTCCGCCGCGCTGGCATTTAGATCCATCGAAGAAGAGGGTCATTTGGGTACGACTCCTCCGTGAGGGAAGAGTAGCGATGAGTTCGTCGGGGAAATGTAAATTGGTAAATTGTTCCCCAGGTAAAGGAGCTTCTGCAAGTTGGTCTGCGATGGTTTGTCCTTTGATTGATTTCTGGTGGACAAACTCAAGGTCGAGGTCGGCGAGAAGCATGAGCCATCTGGCAATGCGTTGGTTCAGATGAGGTTTGGCATACATGTAATGGATGGGGTCTGTATTGGTGATGACGAAAGTCTTGTGATTTAGAAAGGTAGTGTCGGTTTTGGTGGCCACGAATGATAGGGCAAGGCACAATTTTTTCTACATGTGTGTACCTAGTCTCATAGTCCACCAAAGTACGACTTATATAATAAACGGCTTGTTCGCGATTCTCAGAGTCACGATGTGCAAGCATGGCTCCTACAACAGCGTGGTCGGGTGGCGGAAAGGTAAAGGTAGAAAGGGCGGTCGTCTTGGGGTGGGATAAGCACGGGTGGCTGCAAAGAGGATAGGATTTGAGAGCTTCGAAGGCTTGGTGACATTCTTCGCTCCATTGGAATGCAATATCCTTTTTAAGGAGGTGATGGAAAGGTTGACATCGATCCGAGAGTTGGGAGATGAAACGTCGGATAGATTGGAGCTTACCTTGTAAACTACGCAATTGTTTGAGATTTTTGGGTGGGGGCATTTCTAGGATAGCTTTGACTTTAGATGGATCGACCTCAATGCCACGCAAAGAGACGATAAAGCCAAGAATTTTTTCCCGAAAGAACACCAAAGACACATTTCTTCGGTTGAAGGCGGACAGAATATTGTAACAGGCGATCAAAAATAATGGTTAAAACATCGAGATGTTTCACTACTACGATGTTTACTTTGCCGAAAAGATCGTCGAGATAGTCTTCAAGGATAGTGTGCATAATGTCATGAAAAATGTAGGTCCATAGCCCGCTGATAGTAGGAGCACCAGCATTCTTAAGGCCAAAATGGGCATGAAGGAGTAAGGATGTTGATCGTCAGGGCAACCAAAAATTTGGGCGAAGCCCAATGAGCTAGTTATGAGAGGCAGTCCTTTGTTGACCTTCAGTTAGAAAACAGGACCAATTTGGTGAATCCTAGGAAAAAGCCAACATGAGAGTTAAGATTTGACCTGCATTTAGGAATCAACCTGTCCGCTTTTCAGGTAATGTAAGAAATCCAAGGAGGATTCAAGGAAGATGAATGGAACAGAAAGAGTCGTTGGAGCTGAAGGTCTTTGACCAGTTGGGCAGTGACCAAAATCCTGGTCTGTTCAATAGGCAAGTTGAAGAATCCTTTAGAAGGACATGTCGGAGCTCAATTTGACCAACAGAGTCAGCGGAAATTGCCTAAGCTTCTGGGAAAAGTGAATGGTTGGAATGAAAGTTGAAAAAAGGGCGGAATGAAGGGATTCCCAAGGATCTTCAGTTTAGAGAGCCTTAAGGATCCTCAAGTTTTGCTCCAGAAAATAAAGCTGGCGTAAATTGGATTTTATGTCTTTGTAAATGGCAGGTCCATGTCAACAAGTTGGGAAGGCGGATTTTAAAGATCACCGGGCGAGTCAGAGGGATGAATTGTCACCTGAGGTGGTTCGTTGGGGTGATGGGAGGATTAAGGAGGACCTCAATTGTATAAGCCATCATGGGAGGCCAAGAAAGTGATGATGGTTTGTATTGAAAGAGCGATCCATTTTGAAAATAATCTTTAAAACATGAGATTTTCACTGATGTTTAGACTTTCGTTTGAAGAAACGTCACATAATGATTTCAAGGGTTGGTGTGCATAATGTCATGAAAAATGGGTCATAGCCATCGCTTGGGGCACCCGAGCATTCTTAGGGCCCAGAATGGCATGTGTGCATCCAGAAGGGTTCCCCAACTGTCGCTTTATGAAGGCTACAGTTTTTTGTGTTGATCGGCAGGGGCAAGTGTTATGTATCTGAAACAGCGATCCTTGAGAGAGAGCATCTCATGACCTGCAGTTAGATCAGCAAGTTGGTCAATGCTAGGTAAGGGGAAGTCATCCTTAGGGAAGCGAGGTGTAAGATCTCATAAATCTGTGCATATCTGAAGTCCCCCTGTCGCTTTAGTGACCAGGTACAATGTTAGAAATTGGGGGATAGTCGTAAAGGCATGAAGGAACAGAAGGAGTCGTTGGAGCTCCTTCTTTGACCAAGAGGCATGCGTGGATGCATTTTTCTCGAATTTTTGTTTGAGGGTTTGGAATCGGGGTTTAGGGTGATGTTATGGACGGCAATGGTAGGATCAATTCCTGGCATGTCAGCAGACCATTGGAAAGCTTTTTTTTGGTTGCGAGCACGGAGAAAGGTAGTAAAGGCGGCTTTGTTCTGATGTGTTAAGGGATTGTCCAATCTTCACAATGTGAGGATCCGCCTCCGTGTGGATGTTGATTTACTATGGTAGATTCGTTCAGCATGGTTTTGAACTTGGGTTTCAGATGGTAAGGCTCGTTGAATAAAGAATCATCCTCCGCGCCAAGGTAAGTGAGGATGGAGTCGTCGTCCTTGGCATTCACACAACATTAATCAAAGGCGAATCCTCTTCGATCATGTCTGGATACAGAAGGGGAAGAGAAGATGGGTCCTCATTATCGCGTTGATAAGTGAGAGGACCTATGAAGATAGCATTTATGAAAAAAAAAAAGTTAGGAGGGATGGATTCAGGGTCTATAGATTCTGTGGGTGATGATGGCAAAGTGGGTGATGATGGTTTGGTAGGGGCGACGTCTTCTTCTTCCAGGATACAGCTGACAGGAGGTGTCTCCTGTGTAGGTGTTTCGGGAAAACCGAGACCACTACGATCATTATGTTTACGGGTAGTCACGGGAATGAGTGTATGTCGGCCTTGTTCGTAAAGGACCAAAACCAAAGCCTTTCCAAGCACAGCGAGTCAAGAAGGTGAGGGCGAAACGACGATTTGTCAAGTATTGAAAATCGGATTGGGAAATTGGAAGGAAACCAACCAAGAGGAGGTTCAGGGGTAATGGAGGATGCGTCAACACCCCCATACGTTAGGTTAGTGCGGCAATGGGGTGGTCCGTAGAGAGATTATCTCCCCCACGCGACGGTCGTAGGTGGGATGTGCATGTAATTGTCCATACTCCTGCGGGGTAGGGAAAGAACTAACGTTATATAGGCGGTACTCCCCCAGCGTAAGGCCTGAAAAACATCTACTAAGGGGTCGGAGGTTGGAATGTTAGCTGCGGGAAGGGAATTTGGTGGTTTTTGCGATGGTGGTTTCATCAGTTGAAGGCGTAGGCGCGGTTGAGGTGGATGGTTGAGGTACATTTGAGGAGGATGGTTGGGTTGAATGTATGGGTGTCTTGATTGGTATAATCACATCGTTAGGGGTGGTATAACATATTGCAGGTTTTAAAGGGGGGAGGGTCAGCTTTTACGGTGTAGGACTTCCCCTCGTACTCAAATTTTATGCATCTATGTAATGTTGAGGGAACGCATCCCATGGCTCGGATCCAAGGACGACCCAGCAATATATTTATATTGGAACTCTCCCTCCAAGACATAGAAGAGTTCGGGTAAAGTACGTGGTCCTACCCGAATGTTGAGGATCACGGTGCCTAAGGTAGAAGTAATAGCGTCATTGAATGACCGCAACATGATGGGGTTGGCACACATGCAACTAGAAGGGATATTCATTTGTTTGGAAGGCTTTTGAAGAGATGATGTTTAGGCTAGCGCCCCCGTCAATCATAACCCGACGTACTCGAATGTCCCGGACGTAAGCGGAGATGAAAAAGGGCAGGGTCAGGGTCTTCTGTACCAAAGTCGACAATTTCATCTTCAGAAAACTGACTGCAGCAGCTTGTTTGTACAGAGACAGAAGTGGTTGGGGATGGGATTGTTTGGTGAGAGAAGCAACGTGATTGGGTGTTAGAATGGAGGCGACAGGCAGGGTTTTCATTAGGTAAAACCTCTATCCCTTGAAGGATCTCAACGAGAGCTTGTCATGAGATTCAGAAGTCTGAATGAGATCATACATGTCATTTTTACGGGTGATTGGTGAAGCTTTGTTTAATCATATTTCGGTGGGCAATGCCATTAGAGACGGGATAGGCGGGTCCGCGAATGACCACTTTAGGTGGTGGTGCAATCGGGATGTTTGACGGAGAAAGAGATGCCGCAGGTGTTTTTTCTTTTGCTTTCCCATTGTTTTTCTGCCCTCGAGTAGCGACACTAATCATATTAATCTCGTAGACCTGAGATGAGGAAGATGGTTGGGATAACTCATGGTCTTCAAGAGGTGGGGTTGTATTGTAATAATGATAGATCTTGGTGAGGCGGGGACAGATGGTATAGGAGAGGGAATGGAAACTAAAGGTCTCTCCCTTCGTAAGTTGTCTTTCTTAATCTTTCTATCCGGGAGAGGTGACTGACGAAGGATGGTTTTTTAGAGCTTTGCATCCCTCCACATCATGTCCTGGTGTGCGGTGATAAGCGCAGATTTTAGACTCATCGTAACCCATAGGTCGGGGTTTAGACGGGTCATAAGGTCTAAGTGGAGGTAGGGAAATGGTCGCATTCTCCACCAACATAGCAAGGATTTTGGCGTAAGATCCTTTGAGTGGGTCAAAATCGGAAGAGGATGAGGGTATTGGTTGTGGGGGTTTTGGTAATGTTTGGGCATGATTGGTTCGCATGGGTGGTGGTTTAGCCGAGGGGTGTTTGATACGTGGTTTTTCACTAAACGTGATTTCTTTGGCATAGAAGCTATGTTGGATGATGAAGCCGCAGATGATGTGGTATCAGAAAACAACCACGGGGAAATAGGAGTGACGAAACAAATCTTTTGATGATGGAATTTGTTTAGGGTTGATAGGTGGACAGGATACGCGGAGTGACGGTGTTTGCTATACCCTGGAATTTCTGTATGGGTGCGGAAGGCGTGGTTTGTTTTGAAGAAAACGCAGGAGGTATGATATATTGATGTAAGGTAGAGGGATGAGGTCCCAATATGGAAGGTAGGTATGACGATGATGGTTTTGATTGTGATAGGGGCACGGATTGAGTTTGTCTCCTAGGTGGCGGGACGGATTTATTTTTGGATAGATCGAGTCGCTTAGGCGGGTGTTAGACTGGTCATTGGTGAGGTCCCAAGCGTAAGGGAAGATCTGGTTAAGTTGATAGAAGTGGACGGGGCATTTTGTAGAGGTGAGGGGGGTGAAGGTGAGAACATGGGCATTTTAAGCTTCTGTAAACACTTCGGGTATATGGTGGAGACATCAGGATCAGTCATTTGCATTTGAGTAGAAAAAGGGTACTCAAACGTTCCCATAGGGCCTGTCTATCTTCTGTGGAATGACAGTCTCCAGGTGTGATTTGTAATTTTTGTACGGAAGAAAGGTGGGTTGTAATTCCAGTCCACTGCGGGTGTGACACAGGAGGTAGATGAGGCACTGTATCAATAGATGTTAAGAGGTCAACCGGTTGTTGAAAAGATTTAGGTGATGAGGGACTAATAGGTAGGAGGGCGTGTTTGAGGGGATCTGTCATGTTTAAAGAATGTGGGTGATGTCAGTGTAAGAGATTTCTCGTCTAAAGGTGACAAAAGGAGTGGCGAGCTCTCCTCTTGTGCAGCGAGAGTGGTAGAAGGGGACGTTTGGGAAATAGATAAATTAGATAACATCCACTCACAGTCTTGTAGGGATGTGGTGTAAGAAGACTCGTCGATGAGAAGAGAAGTCCAGGCAGTTAACTCTTCTATGGGTAAAGGAATGATTTCACTTTGGCTTGATGGTGGTGAAGGAGGTTCAGACTCCTGTGTTGGTGGAGAGGTTTGATTTAAAAAGTTTTCAATAGAGGCTTTTGGCTGAGAATCGAAGACTGCATGGATCTCATGAACACTCTCCTCGGCTAAGATATCTTGGTTTACGTTACTGTTGGACGAGTGATTCGGGAATGGCTTGTTGAAAATTTTTAGATTTCGGTTAGCAGGGGCATTAGGATTATCGAGGGTTATATCCCCTGCGTCAACCATTTCCTGCACTATGTTTTTCAACATCTTGCAGTTTTCATGACTATGTCCTTTTACGCGGTGAAAGTTACAAAAGTCATTTTCTTTGTACCAGGAAGGTATTGCGCGGGGTGGAGTCAAACCCAGAGTGAGGTTTAATAGGGGGCAAGGTGATAGCCCCAGCTTTGAGCAATTTCTCCAGGATGACACCATAAGTTTCTCCCAAGGGAGTGTAATTGGTGGGCTCGACTTTGTACTTATAAGTGGTTTTCAGTGGAGTATTGGACGGTGTTTGAGATTTGACCATTACCGCGTGGACAGCTCCTTTTGATTTAGAAGAAGTGGACGCGTGAGGAGTGGTGGTGTTTGGCTTGTTGGTAGAATCAGGAGTTCGGAAATGGGGGGTTTTTGTTACGCAACCGCAATTTCTCTCTCTTCTTCTAAGGCTCGAATTTCTAGTTTCCGAGCCATGGTAAAGGCCTCGTCGAATGTGCGGAAAGTTTGAATTTGGAGGGTAGGGGAGATGTGTGCTTAGCGCAGGCCCGTGTAAATAGTTCGATAAGTTCGGTTTGAGGCAAGGCATACGTAAGTTGGTTGATAAGGCCCCGCCATCGTCCAACGAAATCTGTGATAGATTCGTCTTCAAATTGTCGGATGGCATAGAGGTCGGTGATAGATACTTTCTTGGCAATGTTAATGGAGAAATGATCCAAGAAAGATTGGGCTAGTTGGTTAAAAGAGAAGATCGAGTGTTGGGTTAAAGCACTGTACCACTCCAAGGCGGGTCCTGATAAGGACATGGGGAAGGTGCGGAGTAACAAGGCGTCATCATGGGCAATCAAATAACAAGCATGTCTAAATGATCGCAAGTGTTGTTGAGGATCCTCTTTACTGTTAAAACGAGTAAATTTTGGCAACTCCCATTGAGGAGGATATGAATGAAGGGGGAAAGAAGGGTGAATGGGCTCCCGACAAACTTGCTCGTATGTCAAGGCGCTACGACTTCCCGAAACAGAAGCCTCCAGGTTTTGCATTTTGTCCATCATTTGTTTGATGAAATCTGTGGTTGGATGAGATGATGGTGCCACAGAATAGGGATGTCCCATATAATGGAGGATGGTGTTGAGGTTACTGGATACGTGTATGGGAATGAAAAGGTAGGCGGAGCTTGAGAAGAAAGCTCGTGTGAATAGGTGGCAGAGAGTAAGTCATGAATGGAGTGGTCTGAAAGAGAGATGAGGTAGGGGCAGTTGGTGGTAACGATACGTGGGGTCCAAGATTAACCAAAGGAAAGCTAATCGGGGTCGTATGAACCTCTGAAGCCATCGGATTGGGAGACGGGGCTAGAGATGCAGGAAGTAAGGCAGTGTTATCAGGAGGAGTGGGAGCTAAATGAGCAGCTATACTAATAGGCATGCCAATAAGGAGCTGACCATTAGGTGTATGGTCAGGGGCATGAGACAAATAGTATTGTACAGCGCTGGGATTAGCATCCAGAAATTTGGCAAAGTCCTTGTCTCCTACAGGAATTTGGGGGATCTCACTGGTATCCGTAGGCTTCCCTATAGAATGTGAAGGGGGTGATTCAGGCAAAGACACAGATCAGGCATGTGAAACCATGGCGGCGGCTTGCTTCCGAGTGATGACAACCATGGACAAGAACACACAGGAAAGTTTCAATCTATCAAGAACAAAAACAACCTCAGAATGATGAATTTGGCAAGTTGCTGGTTTGTCAGGGGCTGATGAAGACAGTAACTGATATCGGTTTACTAACCGGTGTCGGTCATAGAGAAAACGACGTCGGTCCCTTAACCGATGCCGGTGTCAAAAGTCTAAGATAAGAAGATATAAAAGGCTGCTAATTTGATTTTTAGCAACGTTGAGTATATTTATCAACTTATTGATCACAGAAGACAAAGTATGACAGAGAAAACAGAATTTGAAAACAAGCAAGATGCACACGCAAATCCAGAGACTAATCCTAGGGTTAATTTTAGTTATCGTGGGCTTATGCCTTTAGACGTAAGATGATGTCAGAATCCTAAACAACAAGACCTAGGGGAAACGTCAAGTTTGTTTTGGCTTATAAGGTTACCTCAATCGGGTGGAGGAATACCACGGAAAAAGGGGGGATGTTTGAGCTGTTGTGTTAATGGTGAAGTGATTCGGTATGTGTTGTGTAAGTGAAACTAGGTTAATTTCCTGTCAATACCGTGGATATCACCCCCACGTGTACGACCTGTTACTTAATCTATGTTCACTAGAATTGAAGAACAACAAGCAGGAATGCAATGCATGTGTTTTAAACCCAAATCGAAAATTATGTTTGATGAAGCAAGAGAGATGACTTTCACTAATGCGAAACTAGGAAAGCAAGACAAATTATTTACGAAAATATACAACAAAAGTAGCAACAACAAATATGCTTCCTAAAATGAAAATAAGCAAGAGAAGGAAACCCAAAATGGGTCCCACCGAGCGTGCCAAAATGTTTCACTCGGAATGTTTCGGCTTCTGGGAATAGAGTTGCTTCTATCCTTTCATTCCTTTTAGAAACAGATGAGGTTAGGGTTAGGAGGAATACCTGTTGAATGTCGAGATGGTGTGCGCGTACCGTAGAGAAAGATCAGGTTGACTGCGAAGAACTCCTTTTTGTCTTGGAAGGACTACCTGCAAATAAGAACACAGAGACCACAGATTTTAATTAAACAATAAATGAGGGAACTGCCTTGGGCCCAGGAAATATAAAAACTTCCTTTCGAAGGTGGTCAGTTCCCCTGCTAATATGAATTAACAGAAAAGACTGCAAAATATCAATTAAATTGTTTCGTTAAACTAGGTAGGGGAAAGGCTGGTTTTCTGGTTTTGATCAGAGAACCGATGCCGGTTACTGATAACCGATGCCGGTTACTGATAACCGATACCGGTGGGTTCTAGGATCTTCTTGGTAGCTATGGTGTTTTGTAAGGCTAGTTTATGGATGATATTAGGAAATGGGATGATTAGAAGTAAAAGGATAACAGTTAGATGCAATGACATGTTGGGTAGTAGATTCAGAGACGGATTTAGGAGGACTGAAATTCACAGAGCAGAAGAAATGTTATAACAGAGGACATGCAAGATATGACTTACTGGTTTTGGTGAAGATGCAAGTTGATATCCTCTACTGCAAGCACTTCTAGTTTCTTCACTCGTCTCTACTCTGTCAAGTGAAGATCTGGACTCTGTTCCTCGCTCGCAATGCTCTCTATTGATCCAGAAATCCTTTGACTGATCCCAAAATGAAATTCCGATCCATTGTTTTGGTTTGGGGAGCCCATTTACAGGGAACCGATGGCAGTTGCGTAACCGACGGCGGTCGAGTAGGAACCGGCATCGGTAAGGAAAAAAGTAGGCTATTTTTAGTAAAATAGCCCACCTTCCCTGCTTTTCTCCGAGAGATCAGTTGCGGGCTTGGTCAAGTGGCTAGAAGGTCGGCTTTGGGTGCGAGTAAGGAGGCATTAGTTATGGATGTGAGTCTAGACCAAGTCATGGGTCCTAATTAGGTTAGTTTAGGGTTAGGGCTAGGTCATGATGAGGTAGCAAAGTGAGGTGGCGGGTAAGGTGATGTGGATTTATCAATTATAAGGTAATTAATAAATAATTGTGTAAGGTTTAGGTGATGAGGTTAGATTGCGAGATGAGATGCGGGTCACAAGGGGTCGTAAGACACAAATTTGGTGTCTACACATAGAAACCAACTGAACCCAAAAATAATTTGAACAGAGTTGTTCTAATGAAATCATTTGAAAGAAAGCAAGAACTTTAAAAGTTAGGGTCTAACATGCCTGGTTATTTTCTTAAAAATCTGAAGAAGATCACTGAAAGAGCTCGTGCCTTCTCCTCTTTTTCCACGTTAGATTCAACAATAATAACTTGTTATTTCCATGCCTTATAAACTTTCCTTGATAGAGAAATGAGTGAGTTACACTTATTTTTTCCATGCAACACCAAGTAGACTGGTGCGAAGAACCAGTGATCAGACAGAGGGAAAACCGGAGCGTATGAAAAACCAAACAAACTACTAGTTTTCCATTTTACATGCCTTCCCAAGAAACCCAAGCTCAAAGACCGAGTTCATTAATTTCATTTACTCCAAATTTCCCACTCAATCTCCATTTCCACCGACCGCCATAGTTGGCGATGGATAAAAACAATTCAAAGACCATTTCTAACTTTGGCGTCTCTGCCACATTGGCTTTTGCTAGCCATTTGAAACTTCCACTAAATCCCTGTCCTTCATACTTATCCATCTATTTAATGCCATAAAAACTGCCGCCCATGGCTCGCACCCTTTCATAGGTCCCCTTTCCTCCTTGTTCATTAGTTAGGTTAGTAACATAGGTGAGGATTTAAGATGCTACTTAGTCTAACCTCCATAGTGCTAGGTTACTAACTTAGAACATTTAGCTTATAGCTTAGGCCTAGGTTAGATTAACACTAATCTAACCCCTAGGTTATAGTTTAGTTTTAGGTTACTAACCTTAATAAATCTAGTTTAAGTCTAACATTTCAAATGTTCAGAAAAAGAACCTACAAACATACATTCACGAACAAGATTCACTCCTGCACTGCAAATAGGCTAGTTGAATAAATGTATTTGAATTTATTACCTGGCCCACGATCAAGACCTTCCTGATATTACGATATCGGGAACCAATTCATTTAACACGATCAGTCTGAGTTAGACTCCGAAATAGATTATTCAACGCATTCAGACCTTACAACCTGCATAAGGTCTATAATTTTTGTTCATCCCGAATAAACTTTACAGCATCACTTGGATCAATGCCACTGATCCCAGGCTGGGTCTTATAGATGGATAAATCCACAATTCATTCTGAGATCAGATTAAACTCAGGTGCAAAAATGAAAGAAATAAAAGAGTCCAAGTATATCCGACTCAGTCAAAGATCTTCAATTGCAAAGAAGATACAGTACATATCAAGCATGAATTCACAATCAAAGGAACACATCCTTTTATAGAAGAAATCATATATCAACACTTGAATGATCAGGAGGAAGTAACAACAGTTTAGAGTGTTTCATGCTTCCCTCCTAAAAGATTCATCGTCTCGATGATTACATATTTAATTAACCTTCAGGTTGACCAATTTATTAATTCACAAAACAATGCGACTATTTCCAACTTGAATAGTTCCAGAAATCAATGTCACAACTCATTTTATTCAACTTGAATAATGTTTACCTCCATCTGGCTTTCATATAAACTTGAAAAAGATAAGTTCATAAAAGAAATGTTTTGTCAACAGATTTCATTCTGTTGAAAAAGAAAAGGAAGAGCAATTTTCATCTCTTCCAAATTTTCCCAAGTTGCACTTTCTTCGTTAAATTGGTCCCACTAGACCTTACATTGTTGTATTTCACGATTTTTCGAATGCAATTGGCAAGTTTCCAGCACTCGTGTGGGTTTAACCACGATTATTCCTGGGTCTTGGACCTACAAGGAATTCCAATTTAAAACATGTGACAGATCTGAAACGTATTTCTTAAGCAAGGAAATATGGAAAACATCATGCATGCGAGATAAAGCAGGTGGTAATGCTAATCGATAAGCTACAGGATTGATTATTTCGACAATTTCGAAAGGTCCCCATGAAACGAGGTGATAACTTGGCAGCCTTTCCAAAAGTTATAGAACTCTTTATGGGTTTAACAAGAAGAAAAACCTTCTCACCAAGCTCAAACCTTCGATCAACCCGCTTAAGGTCAACATAGCTCTTCCTGCCTATCCCACTGCTTCCCTTTAATCATTCACAAATCAGCTTAACTTGCTGTTCCATTTCAGTGAGGATCTCTGGTCTAATTACCACTCTATCCTCAACACTATCCCAGCTAACAGGGGTTCTGCACTTTCTTCCATAAAGTGCTTCAAATGGTGCCATTTTAAGAGATGAGTGATAAGTGTTGTTGTATGCGAATTCAACTAATGGAAGATACTCTTCCCATTTATACTGTTGATCCATACAATACATTCGCAACATGTCCTCCAACACTTGATTTACCCTCTCAGTTTGTCCATCCGTTTCCGGATGATATGCAGAACTGAAATTTAGTTTCATTCCAAGAGCTGTATTAAGTGTTTGCCAAAATCTTGACGTCATTCTTGGATCCCTGTCAGATATAATCAATTCTGGTACACCATGCAATCTGAAAATTTTGTGTACGAATCTTTTGGCCAGCACTGGTGAATCATCCTTTAGATTTCCAGCGATGAAATGAGCTACCTTAGTTAGTTTATCTACAACTACCAGGATAACATCATGTTTATTCCTGGACATAGGTAACCCTTGTACAAAGTCCATGGTTATTACTTGCCATTTGTACTACGGTATGCTATGAGGATATAACAGTCCAGCAGGGTGCATATGTTCTGCCTTAACCCGCTGACATTCCAAACAATGAGTCACAAAATCAATGACATCCTTTTTCATACCTTTCCAAAAGTATTGTTGTTTCAGATCAGTAAGCATTTTTGTGATTCTCGGGTGTCCAGAGAAAGGCGAATTATGAAATTCAACTAACAACTTTCTAAAATCATTCAGCATAGGTACATATACCCTGTTTTCATAACGCAAGATTCCTTCATCATCAAAATGAAAACCTTTATACCTTTCATCATTAGGTTCTGCAGCAAGTGCTACTTTTTACTTGCTGAAAGTATGCATCTGATTCTGAGGCACTTTTTACCTCATCCTTAAACTGAGTTCTTAATGTTATAAGAGCAGAAATGTGCCTCCTACGACTTAGAGCATCTGCTACTCTATTCTCCTTCCCTTTGATGTAGCTAATCTCAAAATCATATTGTGATAAAAATTCTAACCACCTTCTCTGTCTGGCATTCAGATTAGGCTGAGTAAAAATATATTTCAGTCCTAAGTGATCAGTTTTCAACTCAAAAGGTTTCCCAAGTAAATAGTGTCTCCAGACTTGAAGCGCATGAACAATGGCAGCAAGCTCCAAATCATGAGGAGCATAATTCAGCTCATGTAACTTAAGTTTTCTACTTTCATATGCTATGAATTGATCATTTTGTAACAAAACACCTCCAAGGCCTTCCCCAGAAGCATCCGTTACAACAGTAAAGCTCCCATTAGGGTCTGGTATAACTAATATAGGTGCAGAAGTCAACTGGCTTTTCAGACTTTTGAAAGCCACTTCGCACTTATCATTCCAAATAAATTTCTTATCCTTCTTCTGCAATGAAGTTATTGGTGCAGCCACTTTAGAAAAATCCTTAACAAATTTTCTATAGTAACCAGCAAGACCCATGAAGCTTCTTACTTCGTGCACATTCTTTGGTGCAGGCCACTCAGTTATTGCCACTATTTTTGAAGGATCTACAGCAATTCCTTCTTTGCTAATGACATGACCCAAATAGTGAACTTCTGAATCAAAGAAAGAACATTTGGATAACTTACCATACAACTTCCTTTTTCTCAAAATTCCCAAAACTATCTTCAAATGCTCATTGTGCTCCTCAACGCTTTTAGAATAAATGAGAATATCGTCCAAGAATACAAGTACAAACTTGTCCAAATATTCTTGAAAGATATTGTTCATTAAGTTCATAAAGGCTGCGGGTGCATTAGTTAATCCAAAGGGTAGAACCGTGAATTCATAATGTCCGTACCTTGTTCGGAAAGCTGTTTTATGAATATCTTCTTCTCTAATCCTTAACTGATGATAACCAGATCGAAGATCTATCTTAGAATAAACCGCTGCCCCACGCATCTGATCAAATAAATCGTCGATCCTTGGAAGTGGATATCTGTTCTTGATTGTTGCTTTGTTCAACATCCGATAATCAATACACAGCCTAAGTGTTCCATCCTTCTTTTTCACAAATATTACGGGTGCTCCCCAAGGTGAAACACTTGGTCTAATCAAACCTTTAGACAAAAGTTCTTGCAATTGTGCCTTAAGCTCGACTAACTCTGTAGTAGTCATCCGATACGGTGCTTTGGAAATAGGTTCTGTTCCTGGTTTGATTTCGATGGTGAAGTCAAATTCCCTCTTGGGTGGTAACCCCGGTAATTCCTCCGGAAAAACATCCCTAAAACTTTGTAGCAGAGGAAATCGTTTCATGGAATCACCATCTTCTTCTGAAAATTTAGATATCTTTACTGCATAAAGGGTACATCCTTTATTTTTAGCCTTTTTAAGCTGCATAGCTGACAGTTTTCTAACTGAAATTTCCCGTTTAACCCCTTGAATCTCTGCTGTTTCCAGCTGATCATCTAAACATTTTATGTTCTTTTCATAGCAGTCTACTTTTGCTTTATGGTCAGCTAACCAATTGACACCGATGACAATGTCATACGATCCCAAAGGTGTAACATAGAGGTCAACTTCCGTGGAGAAATTAGGTAAGTCAAGGACTGCCCCAAAAAGACACATACTCACTGTATGAACAGAGTTATTACCATACTGTACAGTCCAAGATTTATCCATTTTTCCAACTTTTCTCTTAAGTTTAGAAGCAAGTTTATTAGAAATAAAACATTCAGTAGCTCCTGTATCAAAAAGAATAGTGACAGGTATGCCAAATAACTTACCCAGAACTTCTATAGGTGTCACTTGCTTTTCAGCTTGCTTGTCTGCTACTGCAGCATGTATCTTATGCTGCTGATTACGATCATCCTTCTTCAAAGGGCACTGATTTGCGTAGTGGTCTTTGCCACAATTGTAGCAGCCTCCTACAGGTCCCTTTTTAGGCTCAAAATTGCCTCCAGCCTTGTAATTATCATGTTGGCCTCCATAGGGCTTCTGCCCATTGTTATAATTTTTGGCAAAATTATCCCTTACATTTCCAGCAGGCTTATTTGCTACTGCTTTCTTACTATTATCCCCTGGAAACTTACTTTTGTTTCCAAACTTTTTCCATGGTCCCTTTTTGGGTGCAAGAGAGGTTGAAGAAGGGTTTGCAGTCTTCTTCCGCACTTCCTCTTTATGAGCAGAAATAGCCTTTAATTTCTTGTTCTTGTCTTATGGCCTTTTCAACAACTCCTTCCATAGTGGTTGGACTGTGAACATCGACCTCTCCCCCTATCACGGGATTCAATCCCATGATGAATTTCTGTATTCTGAACTTCTCGTCAGTTTGATACTGCGGTACATACTTGAGGAGTTTTGTAAACCGCTCCCAGTATTCAGTTACCGTTAGCTTCCCTTGAGCTAAGTTCTGGAATTCTGTCATTTTCTGATCATAGAAAAGTTGTGGCAGCCAACGTTGCCTAAAATAGCCTTTAAATTGATCCCAAGTAATATTGGTCTCATCAATATTTAGCTCAGCTTTACGGCTATCCCACCACGAAGATGCTTCGTGGGAAAGCTGATAGGCTCCCCAAATAGCTTTGGTTTCCTCTGAGAAGTTTCTTATTGCAAAGTACTTCTCCATTTCGCTGAGCCAGTTCTCAGCTCCATCTCCTAATGTGGTGCCATCATACTTAGGTGGGCTTATCCTTTTTATATCATTAGTGAGTTCTGCTGCCAACCTGGCCTTTTTGTTTTCTGGTTGGACAGGTGCATTTCCAGCATTAATATCAACACCCATATCGGGGTTGTCCTCAGGAGGTTGCTGATTGTTATTACCAGCTTCATCATCCTCCTCATTTCCCATCACCTGCTGTTCAAGTATAGCTAAATGATCTCTTGTGTCCAATAGGGCAGCAAGGATCTCATCAAGTTTTTGGGTTGTTGCCACCCCTCCTTCAGGTGGAGCATTATTCGCAACGTTCCCCCTTGTTCTAACCATTTTCTGTTACAAGAAAATTCAGGTTTTTATCAGATTATGGACACAATAGGCCCAAGAGCTGCAACCTTCAGCTCTGATACCAAGATGTAACATCCTCATTTTATACATTAGAACAAGTAATTTTTTTTTTTGATAAATGCTTCCTGGTTCTAAATACATAATTTAGAACTCTCAAATCAAAGCAACCATTCTTATAACAGATAACCATATGCAGCTGTAATGACTCGGAGTACCTCCGATCTATTCATTCCATGACTCGGTAATCTACCGATCTATTCATGTGTATTAAGAGTTGGGCGTTTTTATTTAACACAATACTCTTACGGTTCTCTTCCCTAATCTGGGATTCAAAATGCTCTGTCTAAGGAACCTATCTGAATAATTGTTACCATTATTCATCGGCATCTCATCCCTTAGACTAGGTGACTTAGGACAACGCAATCAGCAGCTTGCGATACTTTGGCCAAAGATTTGAAACATACTGCTTATGTCTCGTATTCCTTAACGGCATACTCGTCAATCTGGAATACGTCCTTCACCCCATTCCTATGTTATGTAGAATGTCTTATACTGACTTCTGTCAGTCTCTCCTGTCCCAAGTTATTCACTCGGAAACGGATTAGTAAGGTGACAATGTTATATGGATGCTCCCGAGGACTAGGGATACGCTGACATACTGGGTCAACCCTAGTTAAACCAGTGTGTCAAGATACCCCGAGTCTCCTAGGCAGCCTTATAACGTGACCACATTCCTAATCAGTCCCAGAGTAACTTGTTCGAGTTTAAGGTGTAAATCTTAACGATCAATGCAAAGGGGTGTCGTCATAAGTCACCTGCATTGTTGTATCTTCGAGAAGATCCTAATCTTCTCGAAGGTACAACCTTGCAGTTGACTTGTGCCGTCAACCTTTAAATCCACCTCGAAAAGATCTACTTATTAATAAGTGTTACATACGTTGGGTTAAAATTATACCGAGATACGCTCCCCTAAGGGTAGTCTTTCCCAATCCCTGGGTTCCTCACCTTAGAATTACTTTTCTTAGTAAAACCCATTACACAAGAGAAGTTATTAAGACTAGAGGTCCCTTCAAGGAGTTCATAGAATATACTTAATTCTAAATCAACGAAATTGGACAATAACCCATAATCTTCACATGAGATTGCCAACCAAACCCTTTTTAGGTTTATATCAGTTCTCATAACTGAATTTATATCTTACTTAACAGTATCGAGATATAGTGATTAAGAATCCAATTAAATGTCGTATTGACCTAGATTAAGACCAAGAAGTAATAATTTATTCAGCTTGTTTAGCTTCCTGCTCAGGTATATTTTAACCCTAGCTTCCAGAAAGACAGTGAACTAAATTCCAATTTAGCTTTAGCTAGAACATACTAGAACTACTAAACAATCATAAGTATTCAGTCACATATTCTTGCAAGCTTACATTGATAATCACAAAAGTCTCCAAATTATACAATAATAACAATGCTCTCAAGATCATTTGAACCGAAGAAGGTCAAACTATCAAGATACGAATACAAACACATAAGTAACAAATATCTCTTTTCATTCCCTTCAAGCTAATCAAATACATTTTATGCATTCAGCATACTTGATACAATACTCAACAGAAAAAGAACATCTTTCCTCATATAGTACATTTAGAGAATCAAGCTGTAATTCATCATAAAACCAAATTACACAATCTGAACATCCTATCAGATCTGCGTGCTTTTACCTCTTACGGCAACCATCTGCAAAAATTGTCAACATGGGTCAGTTCGATGAACTGAGCATGATAAGCACTAACTCTTAAAACAATTGCAATCCATCAATTGTTTTCATTAAACACCCTGTTTAAATGAGATCATTTCACCAAACAAGTAAACATATTTCAGACTATGCTCTTGTAATACAAACATGACTATAAATGCGTAACTCATATTATCGTTACTGAATAGTCCTAAATACTTTTCAAATATTTCATCAAAATATTAGAAATCAAGAAGAACGAAAGTATCCAAAACAACTATCCATCTGAATCCCAAGGACAACAAACATCAGACAGATCATTACATTCAACATAGTAAAATGAATATCATAACAAATCATGATTCCATCAATATGTTAAAAATAGTTCTAACGGTTAGATAAAAATATATCAACATATACTTTACAACAGAAGAGAAAGAAAACAAGTCATTCATATTTCCCTTCAAACAAGCTCATGACTGTACCATCTCCTCGAGAGTAAGCATTCACCTTATACGCATACGAATAAGTCAGATGAGCCACAAGAAGAACCACAGTTTTGTTAAAATTTAAATATAACAAACTCCTGTAGCTTACTAGCAGTACAGTAGCTCTGACGCCAAAACAGTGATGAATAATCTATCAAATAGACTCCACATAACCTTCCATACGAAGCGAAAAACAAGAAAATATTCAATGCCATCATTTTCGAGGTACAGTTAACAGCTCTATAGTTCAGTCAAGCTCACGACTGGATATTCATGCTAATAGAAGACGTAATCATGTTCAAACACAAGAACAATTCTACTGAGTCAAAACTCACATCAACATTCAGTTCAATTTAGTCCCTACTAAAACACAGACAAGGACAAAGATCGAGAATCGAGCCAACATATAACATAACATGGGCTCCAACAGTGCCAAATTCAACCAATACTTATGTTAAAGTTTTCAAATCAAGTTGAATTCGTATGATAACAAGTCAAGAATACTAAAAGTACTCACAAGCAGGAACTCCTACAGATGTTACAACATGAATTATTTTTCAGTGTCTCCACCGAAGTTAATAACATTTAGTATTAATAATAACAACCGCGTTCACAACCCATCTTTGAATGAAATTAAAATAATAGACACCTTTCAAGGACTCTCATTGAGTCAGTATCAACCGAAATCATAACAAGGCTTTACACAGAAGTTGAAAGATACAAGTTACATATCAAATTCAAGAGTTCTAACCAGAATAATAAACATACCGTATTCACATCTGAAATCCTTTAGAGGTAGAAAAGTATGGCATTCATGACCCACTTCTACAGAGGCCAAGATACATGATATCTATATATATACATTAAGGATTCCAACAAAGCCAAAAATAAAAAGTGTTCATAACCAGGATTTATACAGAAGCAAAATACTGGTTTCGTAACAAGGATTCCAACTGAACCCATACAACAATATTCTCTCTAAGCTTACACAGAGAGGAAAACATAAAAAGTTACACCAACTGAGTCTGTACCAAGAAATTCATTGCTAAACGAAGGTATTCATAACAAGACAACAGAAGTCGTATTACCAGTTACCCCTCCAGGACTCCGACTGAATCAAACTACCAGTATTCACATACATGACTTCTATAGTAGTCCATAATATACAAACCATTCCAAGGACTCCACAGAGTCATTTTGCATATAAATACATATATTGCAAACTTATCGACGGGTTGAATCCCATAATTGCAACACAAGGGGGGGGAAACAACTTCTACAAGGTCACATTAAAATACTATAAACACAACAAGTTATCCATTCAAAATAACCTAAGTATATAGCGAAACCCAACAAGATTCAGTAACCACCACTTATATTAACATGACAGAACTTACAAAGAAGTCGAATTATACTGAACATTCAAACAAAAATCTAACAGTATCCTTTTCGACAAGAATCAACAGCAAGTATCGACTGTAGCCTGAACCCAACAAGGAAACAATTCATGGGCTCACACAGAGCAGGTTTCGTATACTTTCTTGCATGTATTTCACAAACTTTATCCAGAATGCAAAACACAATGAGATAGTATAATCGTTCGAAACAAAATATACACCCATCAAGGGTTCTCTAAAAAAAATCCATCCAGTAAGAAGATACATCAACTAATCCATTCACAGTTACCATAGAAACCAAATGAACCCAAAAATCATTTGAACAAAGTTGTTCTAATGAAATCATTTGAAAGAAAGCAAGAACTTTAAAAGTTAGGGCCTAACATGCCTGGTTATTTGCTTAAAAATCTGAAGAAGACCACTGAAAGAGCTCGTGCCTTCTCCTCTTTTTCCACGTTAGATTCAACAACAATAACTTGTTATTTCCATGCCTTATAAACTTTCCTTGACAGAGAAAAGAGCGAGTTACACTCATTTTTGCCATGCAACACCAAGTAGACTGGTGCGAAGAACCAGTGATCAGACAGAGGGAAAACCGGAGCACATGAAAAACCAAACAAACTACCAGTTTTCCATTTTGCATGCCTTCCCGAGAAACCCGAGCTCGAAGACCGAGTTCATTAATTGCATTTACTCCAAATTTCCCGCTCAATCTCCATTGCCACCGACCGCCATAGTTGGCGATGGATAAAAACAATTCAAAGACCATTTCTAACTTTGGCGATCTCTGCCACGTCGGCTTTTGCTAGCCATTTGAAACTTCCACTAAATCCCTGTCCTTCATACTTATCCATCTATTTAATGCCATAGTAACTGCCGCCCATGGCTCGCACCCCTTTCATAGGTCCCCTTTCCTCCTTGTTCATTAGTTAGGTTAGTAACATAGGTTAGGATTTAAGATGCTACTTAGTCTAACCTCCATAGTGCTAGGTTACTAACTTAGAACATTTAGCTTATAGCTTAGGCCTAGGTTAGATTAACACTAATCTAACCCCTAGGTTATAGTTTAGTTTTAGGTTACTAACCTTAATAAATCCAGTTTAGGTCTAACATTTCAAATGTTCAGAAAAAGAACCTACAAACATACATTCATGAACAAGGATTCACTCCTGCACTGCCAATAGGCTAGTTGAATAAATGTATCTGAATTTATTACCTGGCCCACGATCAAGACCTTCCTGATATTACGATATCGGGAACCAATTCATTTAACATGATCAGTCTGAGTTAGACTCTGAAATAGCTTATTCAACGCATTCAGACCTTGCAACCTGCATAAGGTCTATAATTTTTGTTCATCCCGAATAAACTTTAAAGCATCACTTGGATCAATGCCACTGATCCTAGGCTGGGTCTTATAGATGGATAAATCCACAATTCATTCTGAGATCAGATTAAACTCAGGTGCAAAAATGAAAGAAATAAAAGATTCCAATTATATTCTGACTTAGTCAAATATCTTCAATTGCAAAGAAGATACAGTACATATCAAGCATGACTTCACAATCAAAGGAACACATCCTTTTACAGAAGAAATCATATATCAACACTTGAATGCTCATGAGGAAGTAACAATAGTTCAGAGTGTTACAGAATGGTTTATCCGGCCATTGGGAATGCCTCTAAACTCATGGTAACCATCATGATTTTCATATCCAGAGGGACATCTTGTAGAAATGATCCTCTGGGCTCCCACAGAAACTCAAAATCAGCAACCTCAAGACAAGAATATGTGGAAATGGTGTACTCTAGAGTGTAGCTAGCCAATACTCCTTTCTACCAATGATCCATAACACGGGTCCACGTCAGATCTACATCCTCCAACCTCTGATATTCTTCTTGGGTCAACACACATGTTCCATAATGCCAACTTGATCTAGATGCATAGGTTGTGAGCCATTCATACAGTTCCACTGGGAAGCAACAGAAAAAAGTCTCATACTGATCATGGTAGAGGTTCTCTTCTACCCATCTATGTGCATTAAACTCAGATCTAGTGTTGAATATCTAAGAAAATTCATCCTCCATGCTCTTAAACCATGATTCAACACTCTCCAAAGTTAACCACTCTGTCATTACTTACTACACAGACCATAATGAATGTTAATTCCCACTACAACTTCAAAAATATGTGTCGGAAACAAAACCAAGATGTATTCATTTATACCATTAACATAAAATAAAGGAACCTCATGCGTACCATCCTATCACCTAGTGAAAGTTGGGCACTCACCCAAGGCATGTGCGGGTGCCAAGTCTCTCTTTTATGTGAGATTATTAGGAAACATCATCTATGATTTGTGTTTAAAAGACTTTCAAATGGATTTAGGACATATAAGAACCATAGATCTTAGGACAACCTCTAGACCCTTACAGTCATTTCAGACAGAGTACTTAACAGAATCTATAATGTGTATCATAACAGAAAGAGGCATATAAGGATCGATACTTAGCATAAAAGGAAAAAGAAATCACGAGAGAGAAGTATGCATCAAAATCATTGATATGCATGTATATATAATAGGTAACCTCATTACATCCATGGAGCCATTACAGAGTGTCACAGAGAAGCAGACTGTAGTCAAGCATTGTAACTGGACTTATGTAACTAAGCTACCAAAAATAAAAATATTACAATCCCCATGCCCAGTACATCCTTTCCCAAATTCAATTACCCATTAAAAGAGTTCTTGCAGTATTTATGTAGAGCTCCACCCACACTCTTTATCTCTGTATTTAATCTATAGACGCTTGTATTTATAGCTTTTATGGACTGCCAACTCATCCTCTAGCACCCTCAGATCTGATGCCAAGTGTCTAAATGTGGTCCTCCATGTGAGCATTCTCCTCCAGGCCTGAGCTTACCACTTTATCCCATGATGTGCTTCTAGAATTTTCTACCGCAGGCATGCTCCTTCTTGGGCCAACCTGTCGCTAGGCTGGCATCTTATCTATGTGCAGTCGGGTTATGATTTTCACATGTTCTTCCCCAAATGTCCAATTTTTTGAAGTCCCAAACCCTTGGTTCTATCCGTGTGCATCACGCGTGTCATAGGCTTCCTTAAACCATTTTCTAAAACCATGCCTTGTGTGCTTTGTCCTTGTGTGACTTTCTTTAACAGGGACCTTATGTGCCTATGCACCTTTTTTACTTAGTCAATATTATAGGGGCCCAACATCACCCCACACTATGCTTGTTCTCCATCCACAGGAACACTTCCCTTAGTGAGAGAAAGAATACAAATAGGCTTACACCTAGGAAAAAGAATAAGAGGATGAAAGAATGGGAAAGAAGAAAGAATGGGAGAGTGAAAGAATCACTACAACAGACTGGGAAAATCCTTTTGCAAGTCGGCCTCCAATTTAATCCAAGCACCGACTTCGTCTTATGCTCTTTGACAGAGGTCACCAACTAGGGCGCTTACCTCCCAAAAATTTAGTCCATCTCCTTGCGTGCTCATAGTATCTGTGATCTTCTCCAACTCCTTGCATATATCCTCCAACATGTCCATTCTTCGTGTGATACATGGATATAGTTCCTTCAACTATTTTTTGATTGAAACCCTTAAGGTTTCAATGGCCTCTGATTTTTCTCAACCTAGGAAAGGATTTTTTCTCTCTCCACCCTATTCCCCTTGTTTTTCTCTTAGAAATACTTGATTTCTTCCTCACGAGTGGTAACCAGGGTGCCTACCACTTTGTCTCTATCCATGCAATTGTCATATGTGTCCTCAACAGTTTGGGAAGTGGCCCTTATATCAGCAAGCACTTTGTTGTACTCTGCGACGAGTGCTACAATTTTCAACTTATCTTCCTTTTCTAAAGACACTGCCACTTCCTCTGCAGACTCCAAGGCTGGCAGCTATCTTTCCATGGTGAGGACCCTTGTCAAATCCTCCAGGAATCCCAAGGCAGATCCATTCTTTTGCACAGGCGATGCTAAGTCTGGATGCTTCAATAGTATGGCTCCGTTGATGGATACTACTTTCTTGTACACAACGCTCACCTTGGCCTTTTCATCCTTCAATTCATGCTGCCACTGGGTGATGATTAACCTTTCTTGGCTCATCTCCTTGGTTAATGTAGCTAGCTCTTCCTCTTTCTCCTTCAGCTCCCCTTCCAGATACCTCATCCTATCATTTCACCCGAAGAGTCTAGATTCTAACTCAATGGAGACTTTGTTAAGCACGTTGCTCAGTTGTTCATCCAAGAGCTGCTAGGAATCCACCACTGGATTATCTTCTCTTTATCCTAGCAATGTTACTATTTCCCCTTGGCTTACCTCAAACTCTGGTTCATCATGGTGGGACTCAATTGCTCAAGAGATCATTTTCCTTGTCCGCAGGTAGGCAGGCTCGTTGTCGAAAGATGACATGCATACAAGCTCCTCCGCCGGAAGTGTACTCTGGAACCACACGTGAAACACCTTCTTGGGGTCATCAATATAACCCATCCTTGTCTTCTCCTCTCTTATGTACCTTCCTCCCATGCACGTGCCCTTAGGAATAATTACAGTTAAAATGGGGCCTCCTGTGTTGCCATGGTCCTTTCCAGTGCTTTCCTCCTTCTCTGCACTTAACACCAGCTCAGTGTTGTGTTCCAAATTCTCCTCCAAGGTCTCAATGGCCTTTGTCTCTTCTTTCTCTGCCCCCTTGGTTATTTGTTCCAACACAAGGCTTTGAACCTTCTGTGTTTGTGTGCCATCTCCCTCACTTCTCATTTCCTGGGCACCTTTTCATTGTTGGCTATCCTTGTGCCACACGAAGAGGAATCCCTATTCCTCTTCACCACCTTCTTCATTTGAATCATGTATGTTGAAAATAGGTGGCCCTTGCTCTTCCTCAGGTTTGTCTTCCCCACTATCACATTCCTTTCTATCATCTTCCTCACCTATGTACTTGTATAAACTTCCAGTTTCTTCTAAGGTGGTCTCCTCTTCTACCCTCTGCTTCTTCCTAACTGGGGATTCTAATGTAGGTGACTTTGTTTCTTATTATCTGGAGAACTCTTTATCTGATGGCTTTTCTAGATTTGGAGTCTTTTCCTTGACTAAGGGCCTCTTCTTGCATGAATACATGCCTATCCTAGAACTTTTCCCAAGGGAGCCTATTATCTATGTTTCCACAGCGCTTGGTGTTTTCTTCTCCGACTCCTTCTCCACCTGCTTGGGCATGGGTTTCTTCCTGCCAGTTAGATCCCTAGGCATAGACACCTGATTCTCCAGATATATGCCCTTCTCTACTTTGGGTCTTATGCGGAGGTACACGCACCCCATGGATCCTCTTGCAATGGGTAAAGTCATGGGCCTTGTCATTTGTACCTCATGTGATACATACCTTTCCACATATGTGCACTTACCGGGGTAAACTAACCCTTTGCGCAATTCCCTTTGTTCCCAGTCCAGATTACCAAGGTCTAGTTTCAACTTCTTGGACTCTTTAAACCTGTTTACTCCCACTTGGAAGTATTGAGTTGTGAAGGAAAAGGGGACCTTGCAACATGGGGTCCATGTCTCATCCATTAATTTGAACCTACCCAGGTAGAAATGCTAGTACATAGAAAATTTTGCTTCTCCTTTGGTGGCTGCTAGCAGTTGCTCAGGAATTCTCCATTCTTCCCTGAATGCGTTTCTTAGGCGCATTTTCCATTTCTCTAGGCGCACCTTGTGCACATTTTTCATGGAGTCACATGCATATTTTTCAAATATTTTTATGGGTTAGGGGTCTTCAGTAGGGTAGTCCCACATGAACTTGTCTGATGCATCTGGTACCCTGATTTCTGAAAACACAATGGTTAGCAGGATTTACCAAACAGGATCTTGTCTCCTTCCTTCCTGCAGCTGATAATCTCATCTACGATGAATGCAAACAAGTTATAAATGGTGCCTTCTGTAATTTTCTTGCAAACATGTAGCCATGGCTTATTGACCTAAGTCCATCTCTCTTGGCCATTTAGCTTAGTCACCAGATACGCGGCCATCTTCATTACTGGGTCCTTGATGTCTGTGATGTCATAGTACCTTGAGACCTTCTTGTATGCGTAGGCAGCAATAGTCTCCTTAATTACCTCTTTATCACTTAATTCATCTTCCAAACCATATCCTTCACAAATGAGGTCTGTGAAATGTGAGATGAGTTGAGGGGTAATGTGCATTTTACGCCCCGCGAAATGGAAGTAGTCCTCATGCACACACGACATCAACCATTGATAGAGGTCACTCAGGGTTCCCAAAGTAGGGCAACTCAAAGAGTTATAGTAACCCTACCTTCTCCAATTTGACCTTCACATCATCATTATATATGGGCAAACCTTCTAGCATCCTCTTGTTTGTTGGGTGCACTAACTCCAGTGCCAACTCCTTTTCAATTGTGCTTGTCTGATGATTATAATCATTTACACACATATCCCTAAGATGGGACTCCCACTCCTTCCCCAACAACACTCCTTTTGGGTACTGCATTTCTGCATACCATTCCTCATTTGTGCTTGTTCAATTTCTTACAACTTTCCCTAGCCCTTTCCTTTTCCCTTTTTGGGTGTACTAGCTATTTTCTTGGGTTCCATTTTCTAGGTCTTCTACCCACTTCAATCACTTCTGTTACTTTGTTCTTTCGTTCTCTCCAACCCTAGATATCAAACTTGTGAAGAAAATTACTCACACCCATGCCCTAGTTCTTCAAACCCTAGCTGGGATACTCCCTTCACAAGATGGTGTCTTCTTACACTTTCTCCCATGCCCATGAAATCCCTTCCTCCTAGTTTACAAATCTGAACTAGCTACTCACGCTTCAATCCTTTCAAATTTTTCTTCACACGGATCAGTTTTTTGGAAGCCCTACTTGCAATGGTGCAAAAAGCACTTCATTCTCTTATACAAAAAGTGAAAAATGAAGTTTCCTGACCCCCTTATTTATAGTTTTTCCCTTTTTGAGCATTAAGTGCTACTTCACCTACCACCATACTTTCTTCATTTAATGCATATTTTTCAAACAAATCCTGACTTAAGTGCTTTCCCTCATGTGCCCAACCTGCGAAGAAAATCCTCCAACCTTTTGGCATGCAACCAATCCAACCTGACAGGAGACTCTTACATGCATAAAACTAGTGCTAAAGGCACTTCTTCGGTCTTGATTTTTGCTCTCACCTACCTCATGTTGCTTCATGCGCTTTCTCCTCCTTTATACATGGGATCTATAAGTAGCTTTATCTTGGCACCAACCATCCTTTTTCTATCTTTTCTCTCCATTCCCCTCTTTCAACTAGGCCATTCAACTGGGATTTTTAATACAAACTTCCTTGGCACTTTAACCATGCGCTCCTTCATATTACTCCACCCCACACTTAAACTGATGCGTGGTCCTCTACACACTCACAAATTCTCAAAAAGTAGTAATAAGGTTACTAGCACCAAAGGCACAAAACAAAACAACAACATGAAAGGGAAACACAAGAAAAGAAATTCATAAAGGAAAATTCTAAACTAACTGGGAAAAATGCCTTATTTACAAACACCAAGAATACTTATTTATAGTAGGGCTTCAGCTTACTCCCATTGAAGTGTCAAGGAAAATTCATCCCATCCAGTGCATGTAACTAGTACATGCCCAAACCAAGGATGTATGAGATTGTGTAAGGACCCAACCAATGGACTTTTAACTTCCCAGGATGGCACAAAAACTTAGAATCATATAGTAAAACCATCTGCCCAACCTCAAACTTATTGTTTATAATGTGGAAATCATGCCAAGATTTCTGCTTTGCTTTCTCTATTTTTTGGCTCCACCTGGTGATTTATCATCTCTCATCTAATTTCTTTAACTCCTCAATTCTTTCTTCCAGCACTTGCTCATCAAACAACCCTCCTGCACACGCTATTCACAGAGAAGGTAACATGAATTCAACCGTCAGAACAAGTTCCGTGCTTGTGATGAGCCACATGAACTCTGCTAGCAAACACCAACTGAAACGGTGTGACTTTGTTCATCCTTTTATACGTTGTCCTGTAAGCCCACAATACTATTTATACTTTGTCATCTCAATCTTGTCTACCGACATCACAAATCTTGGTCAAGGTATGACTTAGTATTTGTTGAATGCTTATGTGGTTCCATTTGGTTGTGGGTGATAGGGCATAGTCTTTTGATGAGCCACCATGAACTCTACTAATAGGATCTTCACGGTCTCATTCATGAAATGTGTGCCCCTATCATTGGTCAAACTCAACGGAAATCCATACCTCATGATAATGTTCTCCCATAAGAACCTTGTTATTGTGGCTGCTGTGTAATCTTTAGTTGGGGTTTCCTCTGCAAACCTGGTCAAATAATTCGTGCAAGTGATGACATAGCATGACCCATTCCTATGTGTCGATGGTGCAATAGGGCCTACAAATTCTATTTCCCACTTTTTAAAAGGTTTCGTGCTAGGTATAAGGAGCAAAGGCATTTCATCTCTCTTTCTTGATTTTCTAATGTGTTGACAATGGTTACATGCTTTACAATAGTCTTTACAATCCTTGTATAGGGTTTCCCACCACAAACCTGCCATTAGTATCTTATGCGTGGTAACATCACCTGCATAATGCCTACCTGCACTTCCTCCATGATGGACACATGCTCATGCTCTAATACGCACCTGCACAAAACTTCATTACATCCCAACTTGTATAAGTCTCCACTGATTAACATGTAGGGCACGATACATATGGCTAACTATTTTTTTTCTAATGCCTTCATTCCTTTTGGCACCACACCTTCCTTTAAAAATATTGCAATCTCTTCCAAATCCGAGGGCACGTGCCACAACCTAAACAATTACATGTCTAGAATTATCTCCTCAATACTTTGTGCGTCGTCCCCTAAATCAATTCTTGACAGATGATCAGGTCCACAATTACTTTTCCCAGGCTTCACCACAGCGGTGAACTCAAACTCTTGAAACAAAACCACCCACTAACATATGTGCCCTTGTATAATAGGCTTGTTCACCAAATACGTTAATGCCATGTGGTCGATGTAAAACAAAAAGTGTGTTGCCAACAAATATTATCTAAACTTGAAAAGTGCGTAGATCATTCACAATACTTTGTTGGTGTCAGATTCCTACTTATGAAACATAGAGGATGATAAAAAATTCCTTCACTTGGTTGTGTAAGCACTGCTCCAATAGCGGTCCCTAAGGCATATACATGGACATGAAAGGGCTTGTCCCAAGAGCGAAAACATAATATAGGCATGGTGACAAGCCTATCTTTTAATGTATCAAACGGCCTCTAATGTACGTCTCCCTAATAGAAGGAACTTTTACGTTTGAGCAGCTCCTCTAAAGGTGCGGTGATCTTGGCATATCCTTTGATGAATTTCTTGTAATAACTTGTATTCCCAAGGAATCCACACACTACGCTCTAGCTAGTAGCCTCCCCTAACCCCGCAATAACTAAAACTTTAGTGGGATCTACCAGCAAGCCCTCTTGACATATGATATGCCCCAATAAATTCCCAAAGGGTGTAGCAAACAAACACTTCTTAATGTTTAGGGATATCCTCAATTGCCTACACCTCTCAAACATTAACCTTAAATTGTCACAATGGTATTTAACTAGACCATACATTCTCCAATCATCACAATAGACCTAAATAAACTTATGGATGAAGTCCTGGAATGCTTGCACCACTATGCATGAAAAAATACCAGGTGCATTCTTTAACCCAAAGGGCATGACCGTGTATGTAAAACTCCCCCACTCAGTGGTGAAATTGTTCTCATCTTGGTCCTCCTTTGCAATCCAGACTTGGTGGTACCCCGAAAATCCATCCGTAAAGGAATAAATTTCACACCCAGCGAATCCTTCAAAAATTTCTTCCGTGAAGGGGGTCGGAAAGGGATCAATGACACAAACTACATTTATCTCCCTATAATCCATGTAGATCCTAATCCACCCATCCTTCTTGATGTTGATTACCATCAAACTTATCCATTTTGATTCCTCCAGTGCTTCAATGATCCCAGAAGCTATCATTTTGGCTATCTCCTCCTTAACCTTCACGTGTAAATTGGGATTCATCCGATAGGGCCTCTTCCTAACTGGGCATGCACCGTCCTTCAGCTTTATATTCATCTCCCCCAAGGAATGGTGAACACCTTTGAGCTCATGGTACCCATGTGGGAATAATCCTCAAATTTACACAACAGATCAATGATCTTAGAGACTTCCTTCTCTGACCAGTAATCTCCAATAATAGCTTCCTTAGGTTCTTCTCCTGAACTGATGTTAACCTTCTTTATCTTTACGGGATCATGGTAGACTCACACGCGAGTATCAGCACTGTCCACTACCTCACACATCCCTATAGAATGGATAACATCCAAGATTTATGATTCCTCTCAATCAATCACATACACAAACTTTCCTTTCTCTTTTCCAAGAACACGCACTCAAGTTGTCACTCTTCTGTTTCCTCTACTACTTCTTCAAAGTGTGCCCCCAAACTTTTTCCATCGAGTAACTCCAACAACTTATCTTCTGCCATGGCACTATCCCCCATGGTAAGGTGTTTGATACTCTGTAAGGCCTTATCAATTGATGGTTTGGTACTCTGATACTCAAAGTTTTGAATAAGGTCATCCGTAAGCTCTTACCAGTTCCCTATCTAGCGGCATATATAATAGTAAACTTAGCTCCCTAGATAGTAATAGATGCATCCTTTAAAACACCAATGGGAATCACCTTAGTCTTGTATGTCATATACAACACAATCAAACATGACTGTAATGTAGGTATTCCCATCTGATGCCATACATCCAAAGTTAGAACATTAACCTATGCGCAAGTGTCAATGAGAATATTACTAAGGATCCATCCATCTACAACTGCATTCAACATGATCTCCTTATCATAGTCAAGGTTATGAGGGGGAAGGTTTGTGTCGAAGACCTACCTCTTGTGCTCTCCTCCAGCATGTGGTACCTTCTCTCTCAACCATGATCCTAGCAAGGGAATGATATTCTATTGCCTTAGAATTTTACACACCTCCTTGACCTCATCCAGGTCATCCTTTGGCACCTTGACTCTCCTTCCTTGTTCCTCCCTCTTGGATTTCTCCTTTAGACACTAGATTTCCCCTTGTAAACTCCAAATGACATCCATAGTGTCTTGATACACCCCCTTCTGATGTGCAAGGTCTGGATACTTCCCATGAACTATTTCCTCCCTTGAAACCAACTTCTTTTTTCTTGGCATCTTTCTTGCATGCATAGATTTTTCCCTTGTCGTTACCAAGATAGGCTCCAAACATGTATCCCATATTACCCGTGGCATCCACTGGGTGTCTACCTTCTTAATAATGACCATTTTAGCACCCTTGTCTTTCCGGTGCTACTGATTCATGTGCTCAAATAATTCTAGGCACTCCTTATACTTATGCTTCTTTCCGCACATCGAGCATTACAACAGGTATGGGCATTCACGTTTGTAATGATCTGTAGATCCATAGTTGAAACACATTCCATGTGGGAGCTGAGTCCTTCCTCCTCCGTGGTTACCATGACCACATAATCCTCCTCGAAAACCTCTTCCACACGCGCCTCCATCTGCGCGCTCCTCATAACGGTTATCATCACCCTTGGAACTACTAGTAATGCTGGTCTAGCACACCCCATGATCAATAGCCTCATGGATCTGATAAATTAGCCTATAGTCCTTTGTATCATAGGGTCCTCTGCCTTGGTATTTCTCTTGCACACTGTAGACACCCCAATTTCACATCTATCCTAAATCAATTAATTTCCCTTCCTCATTTCCCACAAAAATACACTTCGAATTAATCAAATATAATTTGATTAATTATTCATTTCAAAATCTAAAAATAATCTAATCCTCACCACATGTCATTATTCTCCATGTTTTTCCACTATTGAATTAAAATTCAAATTCAAATCCTCACCCACCATTCGTGGTCCCCACTCACCTAAAATCCTCCACTTATGAATTAAAAATATAATTCAAATCCTCACCCATTCTTCGTGGCCCCCACTCACCTAATATTGCCCACATTTTCAAACCATCCACCTAATCTTGCCCACATTTTCAAACCATCCACCTAATCTTGCCCACATTTTCAAACCACCCACTTAATCTTGCCCACATTTTCAAACCATGATTACTTAAATTAATCTAAGCTAATCACTCCCTCAGGCTATAAATACAACCTTGCCCCTCCCCTCTAAACACACGGAGAATAAGCTTTCATGCCATATCTAAGTTCTTGCATCTTTTGAGCAAAGAACATCATTCTGCCTTGTCCTAATGCCAAAATAGCCTCATAATCCTTTTTCCCATCCAATGCAAAGTAAGAGGATCATTGTTGCAGGAAGGTCTTGCTCCGTCTTGAAGAAAAACACCTACATATCACAAAATCAGGGCTCAATCCAAGTTTCCTAGCCCATTCTGAGGTTTGCTACGGAACGCGAAGGAGGAGGTATGATTATTGGTATTTTACTTCCTTTTTAGTAGTGTATTTTTCATAGCTTACATTCTGGCACGCCCGGTTACTTTCGATCTGTTACCATTACTTTTTCAATTAGTGGTTTTATCTGTTCTTTGTTTATTATTGTTTATTATTATTTCTTTTTCTGTTCCTTTTGGTATTCTTTGGTTAACCTTCACGCTTTGGGTAGTGTTTTTGTTGTGTGGTGTCTTGTGGTGTATCTGCAGGTTATAACAATAATGAAACTCTGAAGCTCATCTTGTCTTTGATCTCCTCGGTACTTGGTGTTTAGTTGACAATTTTGGCTTTGCTATTTACTCATCATCTGTAACAACATATGAACTATCCATTAGTTTATCATCTTACTGTCATGGGACAACCAATCCGGAAAATATATTTATTTATTTCCTTTTGCTAAAATAACTGCTTTGTAGGAAGTTAATCATTTATTTATTTCTTTTATTTCTTTTATTTTAGTCAATCATTTTATGATCTAACTCTTTCCTTCTAATTATTGTTATTTTTTAACCTTGCTATCAAAATTTTAGCTTCTCAGGTGAAGTATAGAAGTCAGAAAATAAAAAAAACCAGCTCCCGGGACGTTTTTCTCACGTTTAAAATTTTCATTAAGAGCGTTCTCGTAGCCCATCTTCCAGAAGCCATAACTTTTGCTCCCGAACTCGGAATGACTTCATTTTTTTTTTAACGGAAAGGTATTGAAAAGATCTATGCAATGCAAAAATAATTTTTAGATTTAGACTTACAAAAAAAATTTGGTTTCATTTCTTCTAACACCTGTCTTTTTAACAAAAAAACAACAAAATTATAGTTTTATTTATTTTTTATTTTTTAATTTTTATTTCATGAAACATCCTCACACGTATGCTCTTTCCTAGCACTTCAAAAGTGATCTTGGAAATCAGAAACGTGAGGCCACTCGAGCTCTAGAAAATAATTTTTATTTTTAATTTTTTGCCTTACATTTAAATTTTCCACAACAACACTTCTAGATAATGTTTTCAGCCTCTTCTTTCATCATTTTTCTTTTTTGTGAAAATAATCATTATCGCTATTTCGCAATCATGATTAAATTGCAATAATTATTAACATTTAAAAAAAAAAAATCGAAAATCAGAAAATCAGAAACTATTCCAATTGTATCTGCGTATGCTCTTTTCTTGCGCCTTCGAGCGATCTGGAAAATCAGAAACGGTCACATTTTTTTTAGTTTCTTGTTCTAACATTGCAGGATCCTCTAGCTTTGTTTTCCAACTGTCATTTTAATAATTATTTTCCTTTGTCATATTCTTAATATTTGTTTGGTCGTTGGTTGTGTATGTTCTTTTCCTGCGCCTTTGAGCGATCTGGCAAATAAAAAACAATCACGATCACTTTTCTAACATTTTATTTGCAGGATAGCTACTAATTTGTTTTCTGTAGAACCGCATTACTGGAATATTGTCAAAAATAAAAACAAAAACAACAAAAATCCCGCAAAAATACCACCATTCAAAGACAATTGCTGAAACAAAAACAAAACAAAAAGTACGCTCAGGTACGCAATTATTTTCTGCTAGTGATTTATTTCAAATTGGACAGAACCCTGCGTTTAATCACTTTATCATATTGTTTTTACACGTAGACAAGGTGGATTTCATCACCACCAAAGCTACATCGGTGACGTGGACTTGACTACCACGCACCAACAGCATTTGCATCTGCATTGCACTTTGAGACCTAGTCTCATCACAGCGTTCGGTATTTACCTCGCCGCTGCTCTTCACTTACAGGTAATGCTGTCGTGCAGCGCATGCGAGTCACGCCTAAATAGCTGTAACAACGAAGCCTGGGCATCGTCCCTATAAATCTTCGGGGAGTTATAAGGATACCATACACATTCATCCCTCCATCACCTTCCACCTTTTCACAAAACCTATTCTAGACGTGGTGATTCACTCCGAAATAGGCAAGTAAGAATTGGTGAGTCTCCTCCAGTGCTCTAAGGGTTCTCCGTACCAATTCTGTCCCCGTACAGAATTAGGTATATCAGGACTAGGGTATATCGGAGGACGCATCTTCTTGGAGTAATAAGAGCCTGCATCCACCATTTCACAACATACTTGTATGATTGCATGAAACAATGATCATTCCTGAAGAAGTTACCTCATAAGCCAAAACAATTGAATCCACATGACTGCTTGCTGTTTGAAAACACAATAGTTTAGCATTATTTTATCATAAAACTTGGCTGATATCAATGTGTTCATTGTAAAAGTTTAGACCCTAGTTGTGTTCCACAAAAAAAATCGGTTCTCAACCAATTCAATACCAAGCGAAAAAATCCAAACAATCCAACAACATAGACCAAAACATCACACCAATTTCATTAGCTCACTTTAGCCAATAATACATATGTCATAGCTTGTCTTCAGCTATATCCGGGTAAGTGCAGGAAGTTGATGGACAAATATAGGGTCATCCGTGGACATCATATTGCAAATAACAACATAATATCAACTTGTAGGGATTATTAGCAATACATACACTCAAAATTAGACAAAATTATATTGATATAAATCGTAGCATCCAGAATCTAGTTTCTAAAATACTAATTTTTGTAAAAAATGGACAAGATTAGCTATATTAAACACTCAAAATTCAATGACTTGGTATTTTTTTTTAAAAACGCCGATAAGATTATAGTCCGTTTGCCCACAATTTGGATAACCAAAAATTGATATATATATTTTTTCTTTTGTGAGAAGTTATATGCCACTATCTATCTTGGGATGGATTTTATTTTGTATTTTTTTGAGTAATATTTTATTTTTTATGATTTTTTCCGTGAAAGTGGTATGAAAACATAAAGAAAACAGAGCACTTTCCGTTTGCCCGCCATAACTTCATCAGAAAATATTGAAATCAAATAATTTTTTTTTTTAACATGTATATAATTTCACCACGGTTGGGATGGTATAATTTGTATCACATTCTGATAAGTGAAACAAATTTTACAGTGTTAAACGTAGACATAAACATTCACAGGAAAAAGTGTCTTAAATACCAACTATTAGTAAAAAATTATAAAATGATATTTATCCTCTTCTATTCACTTTAAAATTAGTATTTCTACAAAGCTAATAGTCTCCCCTACGCAATGGTACCATTTTTATGACATAGTTTTTACTTTTCATCATGGTTCAAGTCCGCGGAAGACTAAATTTGATGTTTTGTTGTTTTTAATGTAAAATTCAGGATTTGATGTCCACTTAATTGTCCCCCAACTTGGTGCACTTACCCATCCAATAGATATTGAGTGACTTGCGTTCACTCCTTATCTCATCAATTGTTAGAACATTCTTTCTAGCTTGTTTCAAGCTATATCAAAATGACATTGAGTGACTTGTTTGAGTTCACTCATTATTTCATCAGCTGTCGAGTTTCACAAAATCCCATCCGACACAAATCCCTTCAAAACTCATTTTGAGTTCACAACTGTGTTGAGTCACTTGTTTGAGTTACTCTTCCTATCAAAAATCCAGAGCTTGTTAAAGCCAAACCAGTCAACATATTCATCATAGCTTGTTTGAGCTACATCCCACTTGTATTGAGTACCTTGTTTGAGTGTACTCCTTACATTTTCGTCTGCTAAGCTTGTTTAATCCAAAACAATCAAGATATTCATCATAGCTTGTTTGAGTTATATCCCACTTGTATCCCGAGTAGCTTTTTTTAAGCCTTCTCCTTATAGACTTGTTAAAACTCGATTGAGCCAAAATAAAGATCATAATCAATAGGTTGATTTTTTCATCGCACATTTCTTCATTCTCCCTCTCTTTCAAACATGAATAATTCACGAAAAACATCACACAATGAGCTATTAGAACAAATTAATAAGATGACAACACAACTCTCTCATATGGCTACCCAAATCAGTGAGCGATCACCCAAAAATCTGATCATACAACCTCACGAAGAAATCAGTTCACGTAAAGTCCAACGTCAGTTTACCCCCCTTGGAGAAAGTCTCTCTAGTGTTTTTCATCAATTAAAAGAGGCTAAACTGATAAAATATCCAATTACAAAACCCTTTGTCAAAGGGGAAGCTAAGCCATGCTGGTACAAACCTAACACATACTGTGACTTTCATCGCATTGATGGTCATCACATAGATAAATGTGTACGATTTAAGAATTACGTCCAAGACTTAATTGACGACGACGTCATCTCTGTAGAACTTGATGACAATGCTCTTGCAACCAACGACACATCCAATACCACTTTCCATGAAGAGCTGACTACTGTCGAAACTCCTATATATACTGAAATTCCACGAGATCATGACGACAACAGTCAAGACTCTCTAATTCCAAACCAATCGATATCTTCTTCAAATTTCCTTCCATTAGTTCAAACATACATTGAACCTGTTTTGGACAACAACATTCTTCCAACATCTACTGAGCACTTGAACTTATTTCAAGACTCTCTTTCAGCCCAAACATATATTGAACCTGTTTTGGGGTGACAACATTCTTCCAACATCTAACGAGACCTTGATCTCATTTCAAGACTCCCTTTCAAACCTTGATATTACTGTAGACACTACAGACGAGGTTCCATCAACAGGTACCATTAAGTTTGATTCTATTCTTCCAATATTAGCTCTTATGCCTAACATCTCTAGCCTTTTTGTCGAAACACAACCACATCAAGTTTGGACACTTGCAACAATGCAACCTGTCATGACCATCATACTTTCAACGATCGATCTTGTAGGAATCTCATCACTAATGATTCTCACCTATCAAGACTTCTATGTGCATATATTCTACGAGGTATGTATACCTAGGAATATCTTTATGCCACCTTTTCCATCTTTAATTTTGAATCTATCGTCAAATCAATTAATTCATGGACAAACAGAAGCAAAAAATCAAACAATGCAAACTGAGGCCACTCCCCTCTCCCTTGTTTATGGTGGGGAAGATATTTTACATGTCAAGGTTAAATTCCCATCCTTTAGAATATCCCTCAAAGACGTAATCAATAAAGATTATTATCAACATTCACGCCTTAATGAACTCAAGCTTCTTGATGAAAAACGACTTAATGCCCTAGATCATCTTCAAGTATATCAAAATCAGCTACGACATAGCTACCATAAAAAATTCAAACCTAGAAAATTTAAGGTCAATCATTTCATTCTCAAAGAAAATCGAAAGAACACACCCAAAGAACGAGACAAACAAGACAAATTTGAGCCCAACGAAATCATAGATAAATTTGGCTCTGGAGCTTATAAATTGGCCACTTGCAGATGGTCAAGATCTTGATGAACCAATGAATGTAGTTCATTTAAAGAAATTTTATCCTTGAGATGTTCACTATTCCAGGATACAACGTGTACATTGTTCCTTTTGTCTTTCTTATCTCCAAATAATTTAAATTTATTCATTTCCATTGGCAGATATTTTCTTTATCAAAATCACATCTTCATATTTATCATCATGAGACAAGTGCTAGTATAAATCCTATTAAGTTTGTGAGCGTCATACTTCTTCCACTTTCAGTCGCTTTCCTCTATGGTCATACCTAGAAGCTTACTGATGGTAATATATCCCTTCTAATACATTCTCTCTTTCATAACAAAGCTCTAAACTTCGTTACCCAGTTCGTTTGGTCGTCTATCTCAGTCTTCGGTGTTGAACCCTCGCGTCCTACTAGTCGTGTGGGGCTGAGATTGGGGGCAAATGTTTCTTCCCAAATAAAAGCACTATTGTAAAAAAATCCATCAATTCAATAACTTATGAATAATTCTTTGTCACATCTTTCGTCCTTCATAGTCTTTGGTGTTGAGCCCACACTTCTTTACTAGTAGTGTGAGACTAGGAATGGAGGAAGATGCCCTTACTCGTCTACGTCTTGTCTTCGGTGATAAACCCTTGCCTCTTACAAGTGGCATGGGGCAAAGCATAGAGGGTCATTCTCATACAAGCATAAAAACATTGCAAAATATTTAAAAAAACAAAAAAATAAAATAAAACAAAACAAAAAAAAGACAAAAAAGAAATTCACTCGCCTATATTTTGCCTTTAGTGATGAGCCCTTGCTTCCTCATAGTAGCATGGGGCAAGGCATAGGGAGTCATTTCAAAATACAAAATCTTACAGTGCTTACAAATTATAGAATCCCCAAACACGTAATTTGAGGCCTAAGTGAATGAGAGAACATCCCTTAACCTCTATCTTATCAATCAGCAGGCCACATAAACTGTCTAAGTCTCTAGCATGTGACTCAAAAGATGAAGCTATTTTTGAAAAACCGTTAGTACCCATATGAAGAAGGAAGGAGTCACAATTTCCTAAAGGGATTGTGTTAGCATTTGTCTCTATATTCATTATCACCTCCTACGTCCCTCCTTCTGGATTCTTGGTGATGAGGCCCACCACATTTCTTACAGTTGTTGTGGAGTCAAGAAGGAGTTGGATTCTGTTCATCATATCATCACCACCATATCATGCCAATGCGAAAGTGAATTTATGTTATTTTGAGCATAAGTTACAATGCGGAACACGGTACATCGTCTCTCAAAAATAATTCTACACTCTGGTCCATAAATTGTCAATCATAATGTAAAAATCTAAAAACATTTGAAAATCGTAAAAAAATCCAAAAATCCAAAAACATTTGATAATCGTCAAAAATCCAAAAACATTTGAAAATCGTAAAAAAATCCAAAAACAATGTAAAAATCCAAAAATCTAAAACATTTGATAATCGTCAAAATCCAAAAACATTTGAAAATCGTCAAAAATCCAAAAATATTTGAAAATCGTCAAAATCCAAAAAACAGTGTAAAAATCTCAAAATCCAAAAAACATTTGAAAATCATCAAAAATCCAAAAACAGTGTAAAAATCCAAAAATCCAAAAACATTTTGAAAATCGTCAAAAATCCAAACACAGTGTAAACATCATAAAAATTCAAAAACATTAGAAAATCTAAAAAAAATTATTAAATAAAAAAAAAACATTAGAAAATCCAAAAATCCAAAAACAAAACATTAGGAAATATCCAAAATACAAAAACATTTGTAAAATTTTCAAAAGACTAAAAACATCCACAAAATTGTAAAAACTCAATAAGTAACACAGTTCATCCTTTGAACTATTATCCCAAACGAATGGTCCAACCACCTTATGACTACCAATTTCAAACCACTTCTCCTCGCGTGAATCCTCGCTTGGGGAAAATCCGACTCTCATTGTTTCCTTGTTTGAGGAGACTGACCCAATCCTTTGTACCTCTGCTTGGGGCACATCTAATCAATCATCACTGTGGAACACGTTAGGGACATGTTTACTGGTTCTTGTATTGCATTATTAGTGGCAATTATTAATTGCTTTCTTGTATCTTGATATATTACAGGCGGCATCTTGATTTTATATATCCTGGTGTTCTCTGTAATATTCTTATGTTATCTGATTGCATGTCATACTGGGGCATCATACTTTCTTGATGGCCTCTGTCTATGCTCTCTTCCATTTGCATATCGTACTGGGGCATCAAACCTTTTTGATGGCCCCTGTCTATGCTCTCACGCATATTACAGTCTAGTCATCCTGATCTTTTATATCACGATGCATCCTGTTATGTGCTATATTAAAATTAAGATGCTTTTCGTCACGTGAGTATCTTCCTGCATGATCAACATCTTACTTTGCACCCCATCCATTCACCCATACTAATGCATTCTCCAGTTTGTGAATCCTACTTGATCACCGTTGCAGTTTGCGAATCCTACTTGACGATCTTTTCTCAAGTAGCATTCACTATCTAGCAGCTCCTTCTCCCCCACCATGATCACCATGTATTTTGATCCATTCATTCTCACTTCTCATTTTTACTCCTCCGCCGCTTATACCCATATTACCCTTCTCACCATTCCTGTCCCCTCTCACCCATTGGTATATCTTCCTTTCACCCGTTTTCTTCCCACTTGACAATCTTACTTAATAACCCCTTCTATATGGAATCCTCAGTGGAGGTTTACCCTCTCCCTAAGATCTTCCCGCTGTAGAAGCTTCTTCTTACCACATGCCCTCATCATCAAATAACCATCACCACCAAACACATCTTCCAACTCCACCTCTTCTACTTTCCCATTCCTGCATCATTACTCTCACCACGTGGGCATCCCAATTAAGGATTCCCCTCACACTCTCCACCCTCCACTATATATATTCCTTCATCCATTCATGTTATACTACCTTTGTGTCCTTTCTTTCTTATTATCACCTCATATCATATCATATACCACTTAGGCATACCTCACTGACCTCTTTTCTCTATCCTTCCCCAAATCCACCTTATGCCTAGGTCATCCTACTTAACACGCTCTCGTAGTATGGCAAATTCACTTGAGGGTTCCCCTTCAGTCCATTTTGTCATACCCTATTCCCACCAAACTCTAACATCATCCTTCTTCCTCAGCTTGGCGATCTTACTTAACCATTCCCAGCCGCATGGCAATCTTACTTAAGACTTCTACTTAAGGTTGAATCTGTCCTGTGGCCTTCCCCATCCCATCATATTTCACCCATCTTATTTCTCCCACCTCTCATCCGTGAGCATCTTCTTCCACCCTACCACCATTCCACCCCTATTCCCAATATCATTTTGTCTTTCTCTTTGCATATCATCCCTGCCGGTTGGGTGACCCTACGAAACCTCTCAAGCAGTATGACGATCTTACTTAAGAGATTCTCTTAAGCATGCCATGTCATCTTACACTCGCCCATCACTCTCCAATCTCACCATCCATATTTCCTCTTCATTCCCCACCATCACATCTTTTTTCCCACCACTATCACCCTCCTCTGCTTGGGCAATCTTACTTAACCACTCCACCCGGCATGGCGATCTCACTTAAGAGTCCCTCTTAAGGATGATCTGTCTCCTTGCTTGCCCCATCACTACACAACCCTCACACCTAGCATTCAAGGTCGATGAATCCTTTCTCCATTTGCGTTGTGCCGGTCATTCCAGTCTCTTCCACTTCATTATCGTCCTCTTCTCCACCAAATCCATTTCCCTTCTTTTCGAGAGTCTCTGTCGTATATTTCATTCTCGTCAATCCTCTCGAGGGGGCATCACCACATCTATCCATAATCACATCTTCTCATGACATTTTTGTCTTGAAGGATACCATGACACTCCGTCACTCACCACTTTCTATTCTCCCCCAACAAACATTCACATCTACCTTTTAAAAAGTAGATTGAATTCTTCCCCCATACCGTCTACTTTCTTTGAAAGGACACTACTTTCATATTACCCTTCCAAAGAGGGGCAAATGAGACACCCAATTTCAACATCTATCCTAAATCAATTAATTTCCCTTCCTCATTTCCCACAAAAATACCACTTCGAATTAATCAAATATAATTTGATTAATTATCCATTTCCAAATCTAAAAATAATCTAATCCTCACAACATGTCATTATTCCTCCATGTTTTTCCACTATTGAATTAAAATTCAAATTCAAATCCTCACCACACATTCGTGGTCCCCATCACCTAAAATCCCTCCACTTATGAATTTAACAATAATAATTCAAATCCTCACCCATTCTCGTGGCCCCCATTCACCTCCCTAATATTGCCCCACATTTTCAAACCATCCACCTAATCTTGCCCCACATTTTCAAACCTATCCACCTAATCTGGCCACCACCAATTTTAAAAACCACCCACTTAATCTTGCCCACATTTTCAACCATGATTCTTAAATTACAACTAAAGCTATAACTCCCTAAGGCTATAATAAACTTACCCTCCCCTCTTAAAACACATGGGAGAATCAAGCTTTAATGCCAATCTAAGTTCTTTGCAGTCTTTTGAGCAAAGGAAACTCATTCTTTTTTTTTTTGGGGCCTCCTGTCCTAATGACAAAATAGCCTCATAATCCTTTTTCATCAATGCAAGTAAAGAGGATCATTGGTTGCAGGAGGTCTGGGCTCCGTCTTGACGCAAAAGCACCTAACTATCACAAAATCAGGGCTCAATCCAGTTTCATAGCCCAATTCTGGGTTGCTACCGGGGGGGGAGACGCGACGGAGGAGGTATGTTATTGGTATTTTACTTCCTGGTAGTAGGGTATTTTTCATAGCTGACCAGTAGTAACAAGAACATTATCTAGATTGCAGTTTGTTGTAGCAAGGGGCACCTTACCTAGCGATCATGTGTCCCATGAAAAAATTTTGAAAATCTATTCACTGGACACGTATTGTACTATAGGGGAAATTATCCTTAACGTGACCCTTCTTCATATCTGTGCAACAAAAAACCCCATTGTGAGGTCTCATGGGCTAGTTTGTAGGAAACCCTTTCAAAACTAATGGGCCCAGGCAACAATATGAGCCTTCAGGAACAGTATACTGCTAGTTTCAAACACTACCAATAGCCTCAGAGTTACAGAGAAGCTTATATTCCTCGATATGGGTATGTAAAAGTTTTATGAGATAAGGCCTTATAAAGGAGTGTAAACACTCCAAAAACCATTCAGCCAATGTTAGTGAGGGTCGTTGAATATCATATGTAATTTAGAACAAGAGAGTTTTTAAAGGTGCATCATACACACCACAACTCATGATGCCACCTTGTTGGATCTATTAAACCCTTGATGATCTTTTCTCAACTAACGAATGTGGAATTCTTCCAAGAATGTATTCTTCTAAAAAGGTATAGTCCACTACGTCTGATGAGGTACAATTTCCTATACCCCCACGCATATGTGTGTGCCCTTACAACATGGTACAAAATGAGAGCATTATGTGATGGGGTTGTGATACCCTTTGCTGTGCCATAGAGTTCACACTTGTGAAATGTTCCATTAACATCCTCAATACCATCTGTAATCAGGAAAAAAAATGTAGAGTGTAGAGATATTTCAAAGAAAAACTTGTGGGGATGGTAGGGGCCTACATCTCCCTGAGCCAGAGTCTTGGTCTCCCACCTATGTTTCCTTCAATTGCCTGATCCCACCAGGGTCCACCATGTCTTGAACCACCAGATTCTACCAAGACCACCACGTCCTAAACCACCAGATTCCACTAGACCCATTAGCTCCTATTCATCTTTAACCACCAAAACACCGGGTTACTAAGTCCTGAACACTAGATCTACTAGACCCTATCAAGCCTAAAGTGTCGGGCCAAGGGTCCCCACAATTCCATTAAGCTACGTTGCCTATGGGTCTGTGACCAATACCCCACTGCCCCAATAGCTATACCCCATTGCCCACTCCTAGACGCGAGTCCAAGCTTGTGTGCCTATACCTTTCCTAAAAAATTCCTACACTAGGTTGGGGTGGTTTGTTGCCGCCATAGAAGGCCCAAAGCAGAAATTATAACCTCCTGGGTGTAGAACGATACTCCAATCGTGTAACCAACCTAGACTGAGAAATATTTTCCCTAATTTGGAAAAAACCCAATGTCAGGGTCTGGTCAATAGGTGGGCTTAGATTGATACCCAAGACTCTTCTTTTCTCTAAGTGACGAACTCTCATCAAGAGAAGCCAAAGAGGTCTCTCTTACCACGCTTGCCAGTGGGGCTTGCACAGAATTCTTCACGTTCCACGTTACTCTTCATTAAACCTCAAATCCTTCCCGCAATGTCTTCTAACAATACATCTATCACACATGGAAACTCACATTTCTAGCAATTCTACCTTTCACATGATTCAACATACTTGAGTCATTCTTTCCTCCCTATCTTTCTCTTTTCGCCCCACATTTGCCATCGTCCCCCACCCTAGCTTCCTTATCCAATGCTTAGAATCATTTAGATAGCCTTAGGAATGCCTACTAAACTCCGTGGGTACCCATCAAGATTTTCATTTAGCTATAGGGAGAGCCATAGAAACAATCGTCTAGGCTCCAAAGAAAACTTCAATACCAGCAAAAATCCAAACAATCCAACAACAAGACCAACATCACACCAATTTCATTACTCCTTTAGCCAATAATACATTGTCATAGCTTGTCTTCAGCATATCCTGTAGTTCAGAATTGATGGAAAAATATATGGTCATCCGTGGACAAGCATATTGCAAATCCACATAATATCAACATTGTAGGGATTTATTTTATGCAATACATACACTCAAATTAGACAAAATTATATTGATATAAATGTAGCCTCCAGAATCTAGTTTCTAAAAATCTAATTTTTTGTAAAAAATGGCCAGTTAGCTTATTAAACACTCAAAATTCAATGACTTGGTATTTTTTTTTTAAAAACCCGATAAATATAGTCCCGTTTGCCACAATTTGGATAACCAAAAATTGTATATATATATTTTTTTTCTTTTGTGAGAAGTTAAATATTGCCACTATCTATCCTTGGGGGAATGGATTTTATTTTGTATTTTTTTGAGTAATCTTTTATTTTTATGATTTTTTTTCCGTGAAAGTGGGAATGAAAACATAAAGGACAACAGAGCACCTTCCGTTTGCCCGCATAGACTTCATCAGAAAATATTGAATCAAATAATTTTTTTTTTTTTCAACATGTATATAATTTCACCACGGTTTGGGATGGTATAATTTGTATCACATTCTATAATGAACAAATTTTTACAAGTGTTAAACGTAGACCTAAACATTCACAGGAAAAAGTGTCTTAAATACCAACTATTATCAAAAATTATAAATGATATTTATCCTCTTCTATTCACTTACAATTAGTATTTCTACAAAGCAATAGTCTCCCCTACGCAATGGTAACCATTTTTCATGACATAGTTTTTCTTTTCATCATGGTTCAAGTCCGCGGAAGACTGTAATTTGATGTTTTGTTTTTTTAATGTAAAATTCCGGATTTGATGTCCACTTAAATTGTCCCCCACCTTGGTGCACTACCCATCCAATAATATTGAGTGACTTGCGTTCACTCCTTATCTCATCAATTGTTAGAACATTCTTTCTAGCTTGTTTCAAGCTATATCAAAATGACATTGAGTGACTGTTTGAGTTCACTCATTATTTCATACAGCTGTCGAGTTTCACAAAATCCCATCCGACACAAATCCCTTCAAAACTCATTTTGAGTTCACAACTGTGTTGAGTCACTTGTTTGAGTTACTCTTCCTATCAAAATCCAGAGCTTGTTAAAGCCAAACCAGTCAAACATATTCATCATAGCTTGTTTGAGCTACATCCCACTTGTATTGAGTACCTTGTTTGAGTGTACTCCTTACATTTTCGTCTGCTAAGCTTGTTTTAATCCAAACAATCAAGATATTCATCATAGCTTGTTTGAGTTATATCCCACTTGTATCCCGAGTAGCTTTTTTTAAGCCTTCTCCTTAATAGACTTGTTAAAACTCGATTGAGCCAAAATAAAGATCATAATCAATAGGTTGATTTTTTCATCGCACATTTTCTTCATTCTTCCCTCTCTTTCAAACATGAATAATTCCACGAAAAAACATCACACAATGAGCTATTAGAACAAATTAATAAGATGACAACACAACTCTTTCATATGGCTACCCAATCAGTGAGCGATCACCCAAAAATCTGATCATACAACCTCACGAAGAAATCAGTTCACGTAAAGTCCAACGTCAGTTTACCCCCCTTGGAGAAAGTCTCTCTAGTGTTTTTCATCAATTAAAAGAGGCTAAACTGATAAAATATCCAATTACAAAACCCTTTGTCAAAGGGGAAGCTAAGCCATGCTGGTACAAACCTAACACATACTGTGACTTTCATCGCCATTTGATGGTCATCACATAGATAAATGTGTACGATTTAAGAATTACGTCCAAGACTTAATTGACGACGACGTCATCTCTGTAGAACTTGATGACAATGCTCTTGCAACCAACGACACATCCAATACCACTTTCCATGAAGAGCTGACTACTGTCGAAACTCCTATATATACTGAAATTCCACGAGATCATGACGACAACAGTCAAGACTCTCTAATTCCAAACCAATCGATAATCTTCTTCAAATTTCCTTCCATTAGTTCAAACATACATTGAACCTGTTTTGGACAACAACATTCTTCCAACATCTACTGAGCACTTGAACTTATTTCAAGACTCTCTTTCAGCCCAAACATATATTGAACCTGTTTTGGGTGACAACATTCTTCCAACAATCTAACGAGACCTTGATCTCATTTCAAGACTCCCTTTCAAACCTTGATATTACTGTAGACACTACAGACGAGGTTCCATCAACAGGTACCATTAAGTTTGATTCTATTCTTCCAATATTAGCTCTTATGCCTAACATCTCTAGCCTTTTTGTCGAAACACAACCACATCAAGTTTGGACACTTGCAACAATGCAACCTGTCATGACCATCATACTTTCAACGATCGATCTTGTAGGAATCTCATCACTAATGATTCTCACCTATCAAGACTTCTATGTGCATATATTCTACGAGGTATGTATACCTAGGAATATCTTTATGCCACCTTTTCCATCTTAATTTTGAATCTATCGTCAAATCAATTAATTCATGGACAAACAGAAGCAAAAAATCAAACAATGCAAACTGAGGCCACTCCCCTCTCCCTTGTTTATGGTGGGGAAGATATTTTACATGTCAAGGTTAAATTCCCATCCTTTAGAATATCCCTCAAAGACGTAATCAATAAAGATTATTATCAACATTCACGCCTTAATGAACTCAAGCTTCTTGATGAAAAACGACTTAATGCCCTAGATCATCTTCAAGTATATCAAAATCAGCTACGACATAGCTACCATAAAAAATTCAAACCTAGAAAATTTAAGGTCAATCATTTCATTCTCAAAGAAAATCGAAAGAACACACCCAAAGAACGAGACAAACAAGACAAATTTGAGCCCAACGAAATCATAGATAAATTTGGCTCTGGAGCTTATAAATTGGCCACTGCAGATGGTCAAGATCTTGATGAACCAATGAATGTAGTTCATTTAAAGAATTTTATCCTTGAGATGTTCACTATTCCAGGATACAACGTGTACATTGTTCCTTTGTCTTTCTTATCTCCAAATAATTTAAATTTATTCATTTCCATTGGCAGATATTTTTCTTTATCAAAATCACATCTTCATATTTATCATCATGAGACAAGTGCTAATATAAATCCTATTAAGTTTGTGAGCGTCATACTTCTTCCACTTTCAGTCGCTTTCCTCTATGGTCATACCTAGAAGCTTACTGATGGTAATATATCCCCTTCTAATACATTCTCTCTTTCATAACAAAGCTCTAAACTTCGTTACCCAGTTCGTTTGGTCGTCTATCTCAGTCTTCGGTGTTGAACCCTCGCGTCCTACTAGTCGTGTGGGGCTGAGATTGGGGGCAAATGTTTCTTCCCAAATAAAAAGCACTATTGTAAAAAAATCCATCAATTCAATAACTTATGAATAATTCTTTGTCACATCTTTCGTCCTTCATAGTCTTTGGTGTTGAGCCCACACTTCTTACTAGTAGTGTGAGACTAGGAATGGAGGAAGATGCCCTTACTCGTCTACGTCTTGTCTTCGGTGATAAACCCTTGCCTCTTACAAGTGGCATGGGGCAAAGCATAGAGGGTCATTCTCATACAAGCATAAAAACATTGCAAAATATTCCAAAAAAAAAAAAACAAAAAAAAAAAATAAAACAAAACAAAAAAAAAGACAAAAAAGAAATTCACTCGCCTATATTTTGCCTTTGGTGATAAGCCCTTGCTTCTCACTAGTAGCATGGGGCAAGGCATAGGGAGTCATTTCAAAAATACAAAATCTTACAGTGCTTACAAATTATAGAATCCCCAAACACGTAATTTAGATGCCTAAGTGAAGAGAGAACTATCCCTTAACCTCATATCTTATCAATCAGCAGGCCACATAACTGTCTAAGTCTAGCATGTGACTCATAAAGTGAAAGCTATTTTTGAAACCGGTTTAGTACCATTATGAAGAATGGAGTCACAATTTCCTAAAGGGATTGTTTGTTAGCATTTGTCTCTATATTCATTATCTACCTCCTACGTCCTTCTTGATTCTTGGTGATGAGCCCACACATCTTACTAGTTGTGTGAAGTCAAGAATGGAGTTGGAATTCTTTTCATCATATCATCACCACCATATCATGCCAATGGAAAGTGAATTTATGTTATTTTGAGCATAAGTTACAATGCGGAACACGGTACATCGTCTCTCAAAATAATTCTACACTCTGGTCCATAAATTGTCAATCATAATGTAAAAATCTAAAAACATTTGAAAATCGTAAAAAAATCCAAAAATCCAAAAACATTTGATAATCGTCAAAAATCCAAAAACATTTGAAAATCGTAAAAAAATCCAAAAACAATGTAAAAATCCAAAAATCTAAAAACATTTGATAATCGTCAAAAATCCAAAAACATTTGAAAATCGTCAAAAATCCAAAAATATTTGAAAATCGTCAAAAATCCAAAAAACAGTGTAAAAATCTCAAAATCCAAAAAACATTTGAAAATCATCAAAAATCCAAAAACAGTGTAAAAATCCAAAAATCCAAAAACATTTTGAAAATCGTCAAAAATCCAAACACAGTGTAAACATCATAAAAATTCAAAAACATTAGAAAATCTAAAAAAAATTATTAAATTAAAAAAAAAAACATTAGAAAATCCAAAAATCCAAAAACAAAAACATTAGGAAATATCCAAAATACAAAAACATTTGTAAAATTTTCAAAAGACTAAAAACATCCACAAAATTGTAAAAACTCAATAAGTAACACAGTTCATCCTTTGAACTATTATCCCAAACGAATGGTCCAACCACCTTATGACTACCAATTTCAAACCACTTCTCCTCGCGTGAATCCTCGCTTGGGGAAAATCCGACTCTCATTGTTTCCTTGTTTGAGGAGACTGACCCAATCCTTTGTACCTCTGCTTGGGGCACATCTAATCAATCATCACTGTGGAACACGTTAGGGACATGTTTACTGGTTCTTGTATTGCATTATTAGTGGCAAATTATTAATTGCTTTCTTGTATCTTGATATATTACAGGCGGCATCTTGATTTTATATATCCTGGTGTTCTCTGTAATATTCTTATGTTATCTGATTGCATGTCATACTGGGGCATCATACTTTCTTGATGGCCTCTGTCTATGCTCTCTTCCATTTGCATATCGTACTGGGGCATCAACCTTTTTGATGGCCCCTGTCTATGCTCTCACGCATATTACAGTCTAGTCATCCTGATCTTTTATATCACGATGCATCCTGTTATGTGCTATATTAAAATTAAGATGCTTTTCGTCACGTGAGTATCTTCCTGCATGATCAACATCTTACTTTGCACCCATCCATTCACCCATACTAATGCATTCTCCAGTTTGTGAATCCTACTTGATCACCGTTGCAGTTTGCGAATCCTACTTGACGATCTTTCTCAAGTAGCATTCACTATCTAGCAGCTCCTTCTCCCCCACCATGATCACCATGTATTTGATCCATTCATTCTCACTTCTCATTTTTACTCCTCCGCCGCTTATACCCATATTACCCTTCTCACCATTCCTGTCCCCTCTCACCCATTGGTATTCTTTCCTTTCACCCGTTTTCTTCCCACTTGACAATCTTACTTAATAACCCCTTCTATATGGAATCCTCAGTGGAGGTTTACCCTCTCCCTAAGATCTTCCCGCTGTAGAAGCTTCTTTCACCACATGCCCTCTCATCAAATAACCATCACCACCAAACACATCTTCCAACTCCACCTCTTCTACTTCCCATTCCTGCATCATTACTCTCACCACGTGGGCATCCCAATTAAGGATTCCCCTCACACTCTCCACCCTCCACTATATATATTCCTTCATCCATTCATGTTATACTCCTTTGTGTCCTTTCTTTCTTATTATCACCTCATCTCATATCATATACCACTTAGGCATACCTCACTGACTCTTTTCTCATCCTTCCCCAAATCCACCTTATGCCTAGGTCATCCTACTTACACGCTCTCGTAGTATGGCAAATTCACTTGAGGGTTCCCCTTCAGTCCATTTTGTCATACCCTATTCCCACCAACTCTAACATCATCCTTCTTCCTCAGCTTGGCGATCTTACTTAACCATCCCAGCCGCATGGCAATCTTACTTAAGACTTCTACTTAAGGTTGATCTGTCCTGTGGCCTTCCCCCATCCCATCATATTTCACCCATCTTATTTCTCCCACCTCTCATCGTGATCATCTTCTTCACCCTACCATTCCACCCCTATTCCCAATATCATTTTGTCTTTCTCTTTGCATATCATCCCTGCCGGTTGGGTGACCCTACGAAACCTCTCAAGCAGTATGACGATCTTACTTAAGAGATTCTCTTAAGCATGCCATGTCATCTTACACTCGCCCATCACTCTCCAATCTCACCATCCATATTTCCTCTTCATTCCCCATCATCACATCTTTTTCCCACCACTATCACCCTCCTCTGCTTGGCAATCTTACTTAACCACTCACCCGGCATGGCGATCTCACTTAAGAGTCCCTCTTAAGGATGATCTGTCTCCTTGCCTTTCCCCATCACTACACACCCTCACACCTAGCATTCAAGGTCGATTGAATCCTTTCTCCATTTGCGTTGTGCGGTCATTCCAGTCTCTTCCACTTCATTATCGTCCTCTTCTCCACCAAATCCATTTCCCTTCTTTTCGAGAGTTCTGTCGTATATTTCATTCTCGTCAATCCTCTCGAGGGGGCATCACCACATCTATCCATAATCACATCTTCTCATGACATTTTTGTCTTGAAGGATACCATGACATCCGTCACTCACCACTTTCTATTCTCCCCAACAAACATTCACTCTACCTTTTAAAAAGTAGATTGAATTCTTCCCCCATACCGTCTACTTTCTTTGAAAGGACACTACTTTCATATTACCCTTCCAAAGAGGGGCAAATGTAGACACCCCCAATTTCACATCTATCCTAAATCAATTAATTTCCCTTCCTCATTTCCCACAAAAATACACTTCGAATTAATCAAATATAATTTGATTAATTATCCATTTCCAAATCTAAAAATAATCTAATCCTCACAACATGTCATTATTCTCCATGTTTTTCCACTATTGAATTAAAATTCAAATTCAAATCCTCACCCACCATTCGTGGTCCCCACTCACCTAAAATCCTCCACTTATGAATTAAAAATATAATTCAAATCCTCACCCATTCTTCGTGGCCCCCACTCACCTAATATTGCCCACATTTTCAAACCATCCACCTAATCTTGCCCACATTTTCAAACCATCCACCTAATCTTGCCCACATTTTCAAACCACCCACTTAATCTTGCCCACATTTTCAAACCATGATTACTTAAATTAATCTAAGCTAATCACTCCCTCAGGCTATAAATACAACCTTACCCCTCCCCTCTAAAGACACGTAGAATAAGCTTTCATGCCATATCTAAGTTCTTGCATCCTTTGAGCAAAGAACATCATTCTGCCTTGTCCTAATGCCAAAATAGCCTCATAATCCTTTTTCCCATCCAGTGCAAAGTAAGAGGATCGTTGTTGCAGGAAGGTCTTGCTCCGTCTTGAAGAAAAGTACCTACATATCACAAAATCAGGGCTCAATCCAAGTTTCCTAGCCCATTCTGAGGTTTGCTACGGAACGCGAAGGAGGAGGTATGATTATTGGTATTTTACTTCCTTGTTAGTAGTGTATTTTTCATAGCTTACAGTAGTAACAAGAAACATTCTTCTAGATTGCATGTTGTAGCAAGGGGCACCTACTCGCATCATGGTCCCCATGAAAAATTTTGAAATCTATTTCCACGGCCCGTATTGTCCTCTAGGGGAAATTATCCTTAACGTGCCCCTCTACTTCATAATCTGTGCACCAAAAACCATTGTGAGTCTCATGGGATAAGTTTGTAGACAACCTTTCCAACTACTTGGCCATAGCAACAATCTGAGCCTTCAGGAACAGTCTAATGCTAGTTTCAACACTACCAATAGCCTCAGCGTACAGAGAAGCTTATAATTCCTCGCATGGGTATGTAAAAGTTTTATGAGATAAGGCCCTTATAAAAGGAGTGATAAACCCTCCAAAAAACCATTCAGCATGTTGTGAGGGGTGAATATCATATGATAATTTAGACAAGAGAGTTTTAAAGTGTGCATCATACACCCACACACTCTGTGCCATTCCTTGTTGTATCTTCTTCAAAGCCTTGATGATCTTCTTCTCAAACTCACGAATGTGGAATTCTTCCAAGAATGTATTCTTTAAAACGGTATAGTCCACTACTGTCTGATGAGGGTCATACTTCCTATACCAGCTATGTGTGTGCCCTTACAACATGGTTACAAACTGACTAGCCTTCTGTTATGGGGTTGTGATACCCTTTGTGTGCCATAGAAGTTCACACTTGTGAACATGTTCTATAACATCCTCAATACCTCTGTAATCAGGAAAATGTAGAGATATTTCAAAGAAAACTTGTGGGGATGGTTAGGGCCTAAATACTCCTGAGCCAGAGTCTTGGTCTCCACCTATGTTTCCTTCAATGCCTGATCCACCAGGTCCACCATGTCTTGAACCACCAGATCTACCAAGACCACCAAGTCCTAAACCACCAGATCCACTAGACCCATTAGCTCCTATTCCTCTTTAACCACCAAAACCACCGGGTCTACTAAGTCCTGAACCACTAGATCTACTAGACCTATCAAGTCCTAAAGTGGTCGGGCCAAGGGTCCCCACAATTCCATTAAGCTACGTGCCTATGGTCTGTGACAATACCCCACTGCCAATAGTATACCCCATGCCACTCCTAGACGCGAGTCCAAAAGCTTGTGTGCCTATACCTTTCCTAAAAATTCCTAACACTAGGTTGGTGTTTGCAGCCATAGAAGGCCCAAACGAGAAATTATACCTCCTGGGTGTAGACCGATCACTTCCAATGTAACCAACTAGACTGGAAATATTTTTCCCCTAATTTGGAAAACCAAGTGTCAGGGTCTGGTCACTAGGTGGGCTTAGATGCATACCAATGACTCTTCTTTCTCTACGTGACGAACTCTCATCAGAAGCCAAAGAGGTCTCTCTTACACGCTTGCCAAGATGGGGTTGCACAGACTTCTCATGTTCCACGTCCTCTTCATAAACCTCAAATCCTTCCCGCAATGTCTTCTACCATACATCTATCACACCTGTAACCTCACATTTTCTAGCAATCTCCCTTTCACATGCTTCACCATACTTGAGTCATCTTTCCTCCCTATCTTTCTCTTTCGCAACATTTGCCATCTTCCCCCACCCTAGCTTCCTCATCCAATGCTTAGAATCATTTAGCTAGCCATTAGGAATGCCTCTAAACTCGTGGTACCCATCAAGATTTTCATAGCTATAGGGATAGCTCATAGAAACAATCGTCTAGGCTCCCACAGAAACTCAAACTCAGCAACCTCTGGACAAGAATATGTGGAAATGGCGTACACGAGAGTGTAGCTAGCCAATACTCCTTTCCACCAATGATCCACAACACGGGTCCATGTCAAATTTACATCCTGCAGCCTCTTATATTCTTCGTAGGTTCACACACATGATCCATAATTCCAACTTGATCTAGATGCATAGGTTGTGAGCCATTCATACAGTTCCACTAGGAAGCAACAAAAAAAATTCTCATACAGATCATGGTAGAGGTTCTCTTCTACCCATCTATGTGCATTAAACTTAGGTCCAGTGTTGAATCTCTGAGTGAATTCATCCTCCATGCTCTCAACCCATGATTCAACACTCTCCAAAGTTAATCACTTTTTCATTACTCACTACATAGACCATGATGAATGTTGATTCCCACTACAAATTTGAAAAGAGGTGTCGGAAATGGAACCAAGATGTAGTCATTTATACCCTTAACAAAAAATAAAGGAACCCCATGCGCACCAACCTATCACCCAGAAAAATCTGGGTGCTCACCCGAGGCACGTGCGGGTGCCGAGTCTCTCTTTTATGTGAGTTTAGTGGGAAACATCATCTATGATTTGTGTTTAAAAGACTTTAAAATGGATTTAGGACATACAAGAACCATAGAGCTCAGGATGGCCTCTAGACCCTTGCATTCATTTCATATAGAGTACTTAACAGAATCTATAATGTGTATCATAACAAAAAGAAGCATACAAGCATCCATACTTAGCATAAAAGGAAAGAGAACTCATGAGAGAGAAGTATGCATCAGAATCATTGATATTCATGTATATATAATAAGTAACATCATTACATCCATGGAGCCATTACATAGTGTCACTGAGAAGCAGACCGTAGTCATGCATTGTAACTGGACTTATGTAACTAAGCTACCAAAATGAAAAATATTACAATCCCCATGCCTAGTACATCCTTTCCTAAATGTAATTACCCATTAACAAAGTTCTTGCAGTTTTTCTGTAGAGCTCTTCCCACACTCTCCATCTCTCTGTTTACTCTTCAAGCGCTTGTATTTATAGCTTTTCTTGACTACCAACTCATCCTCTAGTGCCCTTAGATCTGATGCCAAGTGTCTAAATTTGGTCCTCCATTCGAGCATGCTCCTCTAGGATTGATCTTCCCACTTTATCCCATGATGTGCTTCTTGAAGATTCTATCATATGCATGCTCCTTCCTCGGCTAACTTGTCACCAGGCTAGCATCTTATCCACGCACAGTCAGGTCATGATTTTCACGTGTTTTTCCCCAAATGTCCAATTTTTCTAAGTCCCAAACCTTTTTTCTATCCATGCGTGTTGCGCACACCACGAGCTTCCTTAAAACCTTTTCTAAAACCTTGTCTTGTGTGCTTTGTCCTTGTGCACCTTTCTTTAACTGGGACCTTGCGCGCCTACACACCTTTTTTACTTTTTCAATATTCTAGGGACCCAACAAACTATTCAAGAAGAGCTATGGTGATCTCAAAATTGATTTCTTGTTCAACTATTTTGAGAAAAACATCCAGAAAGAAAATTTATCTTATGAAGTTATAAAAACAATTACAAAAAATTGAGAACAAAATTACAGAGTTAAAAGCTAGGTCATTGGAATACAAGCAAAAAAAGGGCTACTGTGTGGACACAATAACAAGACAAACATTTATTTTCCAACACCATATAAGGCTAGATGAATTAAAAAATAAATGATTTCTTTCGAAGATATGATGTATATTTGGTGAGGTTGTTAGAAGAAGAAGAAGCAGGAGAAGAAACTAAAGAAGAAAAGGATGTAGACATGAAAGATGACGAACAAGCTTAGGCTTGTCATCCTTATAACTTTATCTTATTTTCATATTTAATTTGTAACTGGTGTTTCATTTGATATTATTTCTTCATGAAGTATGAACATTACTGTTAAAAAATTTAATTCTCTTATAGAAATTGTAAGTTGATACAATGCATTAGATTTTTATATTGCTTGGATGAAATTTTATGTCCATTTGTAAAAGCATATAAACTAATGGGATGTTTGTACTTTCTGCATTTTGATAAAATCCAAATGGGGATCTATAGGATCCCCAGCACATGAGAAGAAAGGTTATAAATATCTTGAAGAGTTGTAGTACAAAAGAAAAGACATTAATGAGAAAAATTAAACATCCAATACCACAATCCTTTACCAAAAAATCCTCTGTGCAAAGAGGAATTTTTTCACAAATTTGTTTTTCCTAGTCCCATTTTCATCCATCCCTAGTGTCATTTGAACATGTATACACATGTATTTTGATCAATACACTATTATTTCTAATGGTGCACTAACGCTTCTTCCCTTGTAAATTTATGGCACACTGCCAATTAAACCTATCTAACTCCCTCCTTACGACACCCTTTTTGGTCGTTCTTCCTCTTATAAACCACTTAAATAGGTTGTTATAGCCTCATTATAACTGAATTATCTTCTTATTCTCTTCTAGCTTGCTTCTATTAGCTCCCTAAAATATCAACAGAACCCTTCCAGAACCCTAATCACTCTTTAAGAGAGATTAAATAGTCTAACCTAGGTTAAATACCCTAAACATAGTCAAATCACACTTTGACTTTCTAAAAGTGCTTTCTAGACTTTAGCCTTTGTCACACATGCACCCAAATCTCCCTTTTCTCCCAAACTAAAAACTTAAAATAGGGATATACCCCCTCCCTAATTTCCTAATAATTATCTCTTCTTCCTAGCATAAATTATAGCAGTTTGTTTAGGCTTTAGTTTGTTGTTTCATCTTCTTCCATTTGAGAAAAAAGCATTTAATCTTGTATTTCATAGCATTAACATGGAGTAAAAGGGAAGATCCATTTTCCTTGAAGCCATTAATGGGGATATCTCTTTCTCTTAACACATAAATTGAAATCTTAAATCCTCTTAGGTTCATTATTTCAAGCTTTCAAAGAATAGAGATTAACTTCATTTGCTTAGTTTGCATGTTTATTTCAAATTAATGTATGCAAAGAAGAGGACCTTGCTCATTTCTTATCACATGATCCATTGATCAGATTGTTAAAATCCTTTGGGGTTTCCGTAGAGATTATTACCCCAAATCCATGGCTTTTACAACTTTTCATTGAACACATTTGGCACGCCCGGTGGGACACTTATGTCCACCCTCCATTAATGGAGGTATTTTAGGTTTTTCAAAGCTTATTTTCAAGTTTTTTGATCAAATCACTTGTTATTTCCTCATTTTTATTTCTAACCCTAGATAAATGACCTTCATTTATATACATTTTGTGGGTTTGATATAGAAATAGGATACTTTGACTAACAACTAACTTGTTTGCTCTAGAAAATTTGAAAATCCGTGTTTTTTATAGGTTTTTCAGAGGATGCACGTAGGTGTCTAACAAAGGGCGTGTACACGTTGAAACCCTAGTGTACCATAGGATCAGGAACATACCTGTCTAGAAGTCCTCATCATTTACAAATTTACCTCTAAAAGGATGTGCACGCATCCCCATCATTTGGGGCATGTATCTTCCTCTCTAGCTGCGTATGCGTCAGGTGATAGACTGTGTAAAAAAATGTTAAACCTTTACAAGGACGTGCACATGTATCTATCCTCTAGGGTACATATCCACCTCTTTATTCGTGTAGGTGTAAAAGGTCTGACTGTGTAAAAAAATTATAGTTTTCTTTTTCAGGATTAAGCACGTACACGTCATAACCTGAACATCCATGTCAATACAGGTGTGTCTCTGACATATTGTGAGCATTTTTGTTTACTGCATTAGGTTTTATTAATTTTTTACTATAGGTGTACTTGTTAAGTGGGGTGTGTATCTGTTGGTTAGGAAGCACTGGTGTCTGTATAGGTGCGTTGGTGTCTATATTAAAAATTGACAATTTTTACAGTCTGCAAAATCTTTTTCCCTAGTCCATAACTGTAGGTTCTAGGACTAACAATTTGAAAAAAATAGGATTCTTTCTTAACATTTCAGTTTTCATAGATTAAAATTGTTTTTGTCTTTGACTTAGAAATAGCTTTTGTAGAAGTGTGTATGTTATCTCCTTGCGTCTTCCAAGGTGATCTTGGAGATCAAAACCACTAATACAAAACTCATATAATTTTTTCAAAAAACATTTGCTTTATAAAGGTTGAAGTAAAACTTTCATTTTAGTAGAGTTTTTTCACGATTGCGTATGCTCTTCCTTTGCACATTTTATCGATCTTAGGAATCAAAATTAAATTAGGAAACTCTCTTTCTTCTCATCAAGCTATGAACTAGAAAATTACTAAAGACTTGTTGTCTATAGGACCTATCGCTTGTCGAGGAAAGGCGTCAAAAACAAAACAAAAACCTTCTAATACACGTGTTCTTATAGGTTGCCAAATAGTGTGCTAATTAAAAACCACATTAAGTTAAGTAAGATAAAAAACACACCATATTACAAACATTGTATTATAGGTTTCAGAAAAGGTTACGTCCCTATCCACTCACCTGGAATATAACCCCTTTGGCATAATAGCTTAAGCTAAAACAATGGGGGTGGTACCAGGAACCCTAAAGTAGTCCACTATTGTGTAACCTCATGGATGAAATAGGAATTGCTCCACTTACCCACTTGACTAGTATGCCTTCTTAGTTAGAGTTACAAGTTTTCCATATCGTGACCCTAGTAAGAGTACATGATGGATGCATTCATTTCCCACTATAATTAAAGAGGGACAAATATGAGATACTCCCAAACTAGTCATTGTGACTTTTGGGTTAAATCGTGCCTCACTCTTAGAAAACCTTGTAACACCTAGTTAAGAGAACTTGTTAGGGAAGCCATTTTTTCAAGGAGCCCACTTTACTAGTCCTTATTGCGTTAAGCCATCACAAAGTGACAGATCATCTAGAATCTAAACCTTGTTTGTTGAACAAGGCAAAGAACCCTTGTGAGTTATAACTGAGTGTCTTTTCATGGAACTAAGCTACATCCCACTTTTTCTTAGTTTTATTTTTTTCTTCAGATGAGGTGAAGCTTTGCTTAAGTGTTGCTTAGGTTGTTTCCATATTTTGATTAGTACCCTTGCATTCTCACCACCCATTGTTCGGGGTGAGAAAGGTTCATACATCATTGTTTTTATTAGAGATAGTACTCGTCACTTTTTTGTCTATTTACACCCATCCATGTTTACGGCTAGGTTGTTAAACATCTAAAGTTCCTAGGTATGCTTTTCATATCTTTGATAAAAGTCCTTTCATCTTGATTTCAAGATCATATTCACCGATGTGTGTTCGGTTCATCTTTTGTCTCTTCTTGAGTTGATAGTTTTTTTTTCATCCTAGACATACAATCTCGGTACTTACATCATATTATCATTTTGTAAGGAGATGGTATAAGTCCCCTTATTACGTGGTTATGGTACTCACATGATTAAAAAATCCTTTTTATACTTATTACTTGGTTTGAGTTTCAATGTCATCTGAGTCTTCTTGAAAAGTGTTGATAACGCCTTATATATACCTGTTTCACCTGATTTCTTAGTTTTTTTTAGAAGTACTTGATGAAACAGATAAGGTAAAGGGTGGTAAGAGGAATACCTAGTTTAGGATGGTTGAAGGTTATATGCATGTGTATATGAATTCCAAATCAAAGTGAGTGTGAGACCTTCATTTTGGCTAGGAGGAACTACCTATATAAGAGTCAAAAAAATACCACCAAAGAGAGTTAAACAATATATGCAGTGGACTACCTAGCATGTGCTAGATCTTGGAAGTGTGATACTTCTTAGATGGCTCTCAATCCACTGTTTAAAACAATTCAATGATACAATAAAGTAAATATTGTCGTATTGTAGTTTAATATGATTTAGGCATCTCATACAAAACATAATAGGCTAGATCTAATCTAACAGGCTAGGATAGAACGAGATATAGAGGTTAAATAGGTTGGTTATAGGTGAATTTTAGCTAACAGGTTAGGTTAGATACAGATCTGAAGGTCAGCTAGGTATTCAACTAGGTATATGTCAGAAGAATGAGGTCAAGTTAGGTATGGGTCACAAACAGGTGGTTACTCTGGAAGAGATCAGGTGCTATAGAGACTAGCCATGGTTTTATACAACCGATGATGGTTTTACTTTAATCAATGATGGTTAGAGGGAACCGACGATGGTTAAGTCAGGAGTTGGTGAAATCACACAATCTAGTTTTTTGGGGTTTTGGGGAAAAATTGGAGTGGATAGAAAATGGGAATTGATCACAGAGGGGGTGTAGATATGTTGCAAAGGTTTGAGGCTACTAAGGGGGTCAAAATAGGAAATTGGGCCAAGTATTAAGATGATTGGGTATGGAAGGTGGCTGCAACTGGAGAGAGGGAATGGATAGAGGGTAAAAAACTAGATTCCTTTACCATAAAGACTACAACTGATGATAAGAAAATGAAACAAATGGAAGGAGGATACTTACTCTTCTGTGAGGTATAGGTCTGAAGAATAATGAAGAAGTTGCTGCGTTGGAGGATGTCGGGAAGAAAGTTTCACTATTGTGCTAGTGTATTTGGTTTCCTTTGATGATCATAAATCAATCTTTGTTCTGTTGTCACATCTAAAGAGATCAAATCTGGGATCCAAATTTTTCCCACAACAACCCAACCACCACCCTGTATTACAAAGTTGTACATGGGTCTAAATAGGCCATTTGGTCCATTTCGGTATAACCAGCATCGGTTTAGGGTGAACCGACATCAGTTTAGGGTGAACCGACATCGGTTTAGGTGAGATATCTTGGTGTTGGTTGGATATTTTGTCAATCCAAAATATGAGGTTCAACCACAGTATATGGGATTAAATCCCTCCTCAAAGACAGGTGAGGCTTCCTGCTTATTACTAATCTAAAACACAGAAAAAAAAAGATATACAGTATTCACACTAATCTAACCATTGGGGTTGGGATGGAATCCCAAAATCCATAGCCACATGTTGGGAAGACGTCGTTTTTCTAAATGGATAGTGTCAAGAATTATTACAATGGAAGAAACACAATGGAAAGGAAATGAGAGAAACGTATTTTCTTTCGAGTAAAAACAGAGCATGAAATAATCATACGAGATTTAGATCATAAATATAATGTCTGAAATGATTAGAAACACCAAGATACTAAACAAAGAATAGCTTAAGATTATGAACATAAGAACAATATCTTAAGAAAGATATATCTCACAACACAAAGTTTGCAAAATAATATCAACTCCTATTCCTCGAAATGATTAAAAGAAAACACAAAGTTTTTCTTCTTCCCAATAGCTCCCAATATTTCAAAAATCTCGACCCTTTAGAGTGTACACACATCCCTAATTTATAATGGAAAAGAGTAGAGAGAAAATAGGATAAATCCTAGAAAATAGTCTTTTAACGAGAGTCCTATTTTGCTTGACTCTCACGCAGGAGACCAAGTCAAAATTTGCTTCCTATGTGACGAAACAAAAATGAAAAAGACATGTCAATTTCAAGATTGAAATGACATGAAACATCAAGACTCAGTATGAATCGTCATCTTTTTCTTCCTCATCTTTCCCTTCCTCCAACTGAGCTTGTTTGTTCCGAAATTCTTGGAACTTACGGATTATACCTTGCATCTCATTTTCGTCAGGCGCAGTGGAATGATCACTCAAGACTTCACACATTTCGTGAGTGTCACTGGCACTACCGGGAAGCTTTTTTAATATTTTGTTGAGCTTTCTCAAGGCCTCCAAAGAATGTTCAATCTTTACAAACCTGTCGATGATTTCAATACCAAATCCATGAGTTGGTTCATGCTGAATAGATTCTTGGATTTGTTTGAAAAGATCATTGGCTGATAGGATGCCTGAGTTTCCAACTGACACTTTTGCACATATTTTTAACAGTTATTCTTCCAGGTTGCTCTTGCCATCGATCAAATGATCTCTTGATTCTCTCAATTTACTGCAGGCTTCATTGAGAATCTTCACCCTGAACCTTATGGCTTTAGTTAGCTGAAAATGCTTATATGTATGTGGGATGATGCCTTCTTCTACCAAGAAGCTTGATGGCATTTGCTTTAATGCCTGGAGAGCTTTGAAAGTCAGATCAAGGTGTCCAATTTCTTGGGAGAAATCATCGTCCATCTTTTCTCCATCACTTTGAATATTCCCCAAGGATTGATATACTTCCACAGTGTCTTGAATCACTTCCTTCCCCTGTTGGAGCAGCCTTTGGATCCATTCATCGACCACCCTTCCTTTTTTATTAATCTTCTCAATTGTAGGCACTGATGAGAAATTGAATCCGACAGGGACAGAGGAAGATGGTATGGATTCAAGGGGTTTTGAGATCTTAAGCAAAACCTTAATCAACTGCTCCACCTTTCCTTTAAGCTCATCTCTGCTATCTTTTGTTTCTTTCAACTTCTGGCACAACACGTTTGTGGCATCCCTTGCATCTTGTTGTGCTCCTTTTGTTATCACCTCTCTTAGAGCCACCGTGGTTATCTGATAGTCAGAGGCTGTTATGTCCTCTTTGGTTTTGTTAGTCACATGAGTGGTGATCTTTACAAACTGATGCCTTGAAGCATCCACCAAAACCCTTGAAACTATTTTGGGTTTCTTGGCTGATTTAGTAGTAGAGGCCTTAAGTGAGCTAAAATCAAAGGCTGGTATGGGTACAATCACCTTCCTCTTCCTCGAAGTTTGGTCGAGTAGCCATTGAGGCATGTCAGACGGAGTTGCCACTATTGTAGGGGCTGTTATCACACTTTCAGGAGGAAAGAGATGTAATGGAGAAGTGGGGACAGTTACCAATGTGGCAGCAGATTCAATAAAAAGAGGCATAGGAGGGGGCGTGTTGGTGATTACTTTGGTACTAGTAGAGAGGGGTGAGATTCCAGAGAAAATTTTGGCCATGATTGAAGAATTCGATTGGGAATGAGGAGGTAGAAGTGGTTGTGAGGGAGGAAGCACAGATCTAGAGTCCAAGGCCTGGGATACAAGAGATAAGGTCTCCTTAGTTGGGCAGTCAAAAAATGGTGAAACCAGAGGCTAGCTTCCTTCTCCTCCTAAATAAATTTCTCCTATTTCTGGTGGTGCTGGTGATTCTGGCATATTCACCATTTCAACTAGAGAAATAATTGAAGAGATTTCTCATTCTCTTCTCTTCTTGACAAACTTGACCTTTATAGGCCCCTTAGAAGATCTTTTTTATTTTCCCTTTTTGGAGGGCCCCACCTCTGAAGCAACCAACTTTGAAAAATTATTATCTTTAAAACTCATTCCCCAAGAGGTGAGCCATGCTTTGGTGCGTGCATGAATCAGAGCGGACCTATCTATAATGGAGGCTTTTTCATTGATTAACCAATCAATAGGTGGGAAAAAATATTCATCTTCATTCAGTCCATCATAGGAAAGGTCCAGAACACTTTCATTATCGCTAGTACCTTCTGGTAAGTTAGCAAGCTCAAGTGTTTGAATCTCAGCAAGTGTCAATTTGCTATGATCTTTTCTTCAGACAGCAACCTCATCACGTAAATCAATCCAAATGTCTTCTATGCTTGGCACGTGCGGGTAGAGAGTTCCATACGCCCTGAGGAATCCTTGAATATCAAACCCATTTCGGGGCTTCATCCGCTTCTTCAATTTATCTTGAAGCTCATGGACAACGTTCTTGGCTTTCACCACTGTTGGAAAGGTATACCTTCCAATAGAAATTGGGAAAGATACAGCGGCCTTGTGTTTACTCTATTGGAACTTTTGAAAATCCAACAATTTCAAGACCAAATCCATCAAGATTAGTTTGTCCCCTGGATATCTGGGTAAACGGAAAGGATCCCCTTGGTACATGACTACTCGAAGATATGTGAACTTCTTAAATTATAAGAAGACACAACCCCATTTTGAAACTTCAGCCCATGCTTCATCAGATACTCTTGTTTTCCTCAGTTCAGGACTTAACCTGCAGATGTTCTCGTAAAAGAAGGCATCGTTTACCCTTATAAATTGGTCTTGAGACCCTTTTCTTGTCAGCTGAGGGAAATACTGATAAATATGTTCTACTGTCTTGTTTCCCTTGGTATCCAACCTGGGATAGTTCCTCATACCGGCTGCTGCATAGGTGACATACGAGGACATGTAAAATTTTCTTGTAGACAGGACTGTTGTCATTTGAGAATCTATCTCGTTACTGATAAAAGTACCCTAATCAATTCCCTGTTGATTCTTCTTAATAGTGATCATGAACTGGTACATCCATCCTTGGAAAACATTTGATTCAAGAAACTGAAAACCTGACTCAACAAAGTAATGATATCATTGATTTCCTGAATGAAATCACTTCTGGGAACAAGTCTTGGGAACCTGGAAACAGCCGGTTTGGCTTTGATTAGGAACTTCTTATTCATGTGCTTGATGCAATCCTCCTGATCATTGTCCCAAGATTTTTGGACTGACTTGAGATCCGTATCTCCATATTCTTCAAAATTAGGCAGCTTAAGAAGGTCATCAAAGTAACCTCTGTCCAATTTGATCACAACTTATCCCACCTGGTTTTTCACAGAACGAGAAGCATAGTCATAATTTGAAGCACAGGCCAAGATAAACTTAGGGCACTGAGCAGACATAGGGAAGCCTACTGCAAGAGGTAGGCCACTGCCGACTATCAATTTCATCCATGGAGTTTGAGAAGGGCTCTTGACCCTATTCTAGAAATCCTCCATGTCTACGTTTCTGAGCTCTGTATCTCGGATGTCGAAATTACAGTCAATATAGGATGGAGACTCCAACTTCCTAAATTTTTATTTCATCCTCCCTGACTTTTTAGTATTTTCTTATGATCGACCAGGGTCCAACATGAGGAAATTGAAGGAGGAGAGTGTCGGAGATCAGGAGATGTTGAACACTGCGAAAACCCCGACCCACTAGAGATGCCAGAAAGGTGGAAAAACCTGACAAACTGAGGAGGATGTCGGGGAGTTTGGAAAACCTGATACACTGGAGATGCCAGAGGCTTGAAATAACCTGACATGCTGGGAGGATTTCGGAGACTTTAGAAAACTTGACACTTTAAATTTTCTGATATACTGCAGGTTTTGAACACTGCAAAGCACCCTGCAAAACCCGAGAAGAGGGAATAGGGTATTTGTTGAATTGAAACATGCAAGTTTTTCCTTCACCATTTATATCCCGAACATATTTTTAATTATAACAACATTCTGAGGAATAAAACAAAGTGCTAATTTCCAAAGAGGGAAAACCCTAAAACATAAACCTGATTTGAAAACAACCCCCCAAAATGGAAAAGATAAAAACCCCATAACAACCCTGATAAGAAACTTGGAATAATTCCTTACACAATTAATCCACAAAAACCACAAACAAAGAATGAAGAAAAATACCTTCAACCAGGACAAGGAATGATAAAAAACGAGCAATGCAATTGGGCACAGAGGTGAGTTTCGGGTTTCAGGGTTAAAGATGCATGCGCAAAAATCCATGAGGTAAAAAGTACGTCTGGTAAAAATGACGTGGAAATCCGAATATATATAAGAAAATTTGCATTTAATACACTTTAGTTGACACGTGCTAACTACCTGACAACTCAGCATTAATGCCATGTCAGCATGCTTGGGATATCAGGAAACCCAATACAAAGGTTTTTAGAGTAATTCAGGTTTCAGGTTGTGGGAAACAATCGACATGAAGCATGATGTTTGATAGCCTTGAAAGCATGTTTTGACGAAGGCATGTTCTGATGCTTGGAAGATCCGCAAACCTGACTCGCCTTACTTGATGTGGGTTTCGGGTTTCAGGTTTCGAGGAACACACAACATGAAGCATCCAAGACACATGTTGTCTTGCTTGTGAAACCCAAAAACCTGATTATCTCTTTGAAAGGTAATTTTTAGAAAACCATCTCAAAAATTTCTTAGGGTTATCTGATTTTTTGGCGTAAACTCAAAAAATGAGATAACACTTGGGTTGTTCAAAATTTTCCTGGGAAGTTGTTTTGCCATTTGATAAGGGTCTCTTCCTTTCCTCGATGTGAAAACTGACCTTAGGAGGCTTTTAAATGTGAGGTGAGTGGATGGGTCTAATGTTAGGTTTTATTTAGGCCATTGGTTTAGGATTTATGTTAATGGGTCAAATGATGGATGTGGTTAGGTGAGGTGCATTTAATAAAAGACAATTATATTAAATAGGTGTGTGAGGGTAGTGAATTAATTTAATGTGAATAATTAAATTAATATGTGTGTTGGTAAAAGGTTATTAACTTAATTAAATTAATATTTATGGAGGTAAATGGCATTAATTAAATTAAATTAAAATGTGTGGGGTGCAGGAGGTAGGTGATAAGGTGTTGAGGATGAGGTAGTGATTATAGGGGTAGGTTAGGGGACCAAGGTGATTACGAAATGATGTTGGTGTCTACATTTTTCCCCTTCTTGTTGCATAGCTTGTATTGGTAAGCAATGTGAACAAGAATAGAGTGTGGTTTCCCCATGTGGGAATGAGGGTGATCCCCCTCAAACCAAGAACTGATGAGGTGGTAGAGCACATCGGCGAGTGGTTTGATAAAAGTGGATGTGAAGAAGAATAGTGAAAATGAGGAAAGGAGTAAAGGAAGAATCGGGCATATAGGTAAACAGGTAAATGGGCCAAGGTCAAAGGTAGTGGTAGTTGAACACACGCACATGTATAAACTGCGACATGGTAGCAGGTTGAAGAGCTTACAAACTCTACATCGTCTAAGGTCGATATGTTTATCCAAACAAGGGTGAAGTGATTCTGATATCCATGGTATAGGATAAGGTCAGGAATCACAATGTAGGTTATGCGTAGAAATGTTTAGGTATGTTCTGGTACAAAAAAGGTAGGGTCAGGATAAACGGTCACGATAATAGGCTTGGTAAAGTCATTAGGTCAAACAACACAGATAATGGTGTCGTAAGGTATAGCGAACACATGAGGTCAATGGCCACAAATAGGTTTCCGGGTCTAGGTAGATAGGTCACAGCACGGGTAAGGCCGGGGTAGGGGTAAAATGAGGAGACATCAATAGCTAATGAGGTGAGGATGAAGAAGGTGGAGGGCTAGAGGGAAAGATAAAGTGGTCCAAGTAGGTGTAGGGGAGGAAAAAGAAAGATGAGGTAAGGAAAAGGAGTTCAATGTGCGTATTTTATTTTACTTTCATTATTATATGAATGGATTAGGTGAGTTAGGCATGATGGAGTCAGGTCATTTTAGGCATGGATTGAGTCAGGTCGATGTAGGAATGAATTGAGTCTAGTTAATTTTAGGCATGGTGGAGTCAGGCCAGTTTAGGCATGGATTGAGTTAGGTTGGTTTAGGCATGGATTGAGTTAGGTTGGTTTAGGCATGTATCGACTCCGGTTAGTTTAGGCATGGATTGAGTCAGGTTAGTTTAGGCATGGATGTTCATTTTGGTATTTTGATAACAAATGGCAATATAAATTTGTGAGATGGTGTAAAATGTGGAAAACGCTGGTTATGTATGAAAATGTGAAATAATATAAGTGGTAAAAGTTATGTGGTATATGGTTTAGATGTTGATGTTTTTGATATGAACACGAAATCAAGTAAAGGTAGGGAAAATGTTTAGGGTAAAGAGTGGTCGAGCTAACCTTCCAGGGCCCCATGCCTTGGAAGTGATGCCTACATAGTCCTGGTGAAAAGGGACCTCAGACCGATGTAGTTATCCCTTAATATAGGGAAAAATATGAGAAGATAGAAGAATAGGTAGTGAGGTTAATAGTTAGGATTGATTCCAGGTCAGAGGGATGATGAGGTTAAGGTCAATTAAGGTTGGGTGGAGTATAGGTAGATAGGTAAATGTGATTTTAGGTCGATAGGTAGTATTGATTCTAGGTCATAGGTATAATTAGGTTGAGGGCATTGATGTTGGGGTTGAGAATAGGTAGATAGGTAAAGGTGATTTTATCTTGATTGAGGCGGGAGAAGAAAATCCCAAAAGACAGGTGTCAAGGTTCTAGTCCTATATAGGAAGATCAAAAGGTAATGAAGAAGATAAAAGATAAGAGGGGGTAAGAAATCCAGCCCATTAGCAAGGATCAAACGTATGAAACACATCTATAGATAGGCTAGTGAACGTAAGACCCTAAAGACATTGCATGATTGATTACTCTAAAGGTGAAGAATAGTCACAGAATCACCAAATGTTGTAGGTTCAGTAGGTCCCTTGAGGCAGAAGTGAAAAGACAATGGGTAAGGAGGTGAAGGTAATTGGGTCATAAAATGGGAAATAGAATACCTTGGGCAATAGAGCCAAGATCACAATAGGCAAGTCCATGATGAAAAAGCTTATTTTTCTTTTTATTTTCTTTTTTGAATTTTTAGATAGACTGATCAATGCGGGAAGTCTACACGGGAGGAATATATGTCTCCTTGAGGTCTTCACGAAGCTGATTGATGTGGGAAGCTTCTGAATTTTGATTTTTGAGAAAATAGTTTTCTTGTTGGAAAGACTATGTAGAGAGTTGCAAGCTTTTTATAGCTTTCCTTCGAGGGAGTAGTCTACTTATAGTGATAATTGAAGGTGGAAGATGTCCTTTTGAGGGATTCATCTTTTATATTGGAAGTTTGAATCAAGGAGTTAATCCCTTATTTTTGAGGTAATAATTTTTTGGGCTTTTAAGTCATGAATTAGACTATAACGAAACATTTGGTTCTTGTTGAGAAGGAAAGGGTGAACAACCATGCGATCTCATCTAAAAGAATATGAAAAGTATCCATGAGAATCATGCCATGTGTAGAGCCGTGGTGCACATATTTAAGATAAGGAAAAATGGTGATGGATAATCACATGATTCTTGTTTAGTCATTGGGGATGAGGCGTGGAAAAGAGAAAGGTAAATGGTGCTCAAGGGATGAGCATAAACTAGATAAATAGTGATGTAGGACTAGAGGTCAATATTAGAATGGTTGAAGATGCAAGGCATTGAGGGGTTTAGGTTCAGGCTTACCGTCAAGTGAACACAAGTGATAAGCACCTGATCCAAGTCATGGGTCACGATGTATGGTCCAAGCCAATTAGGAGAAAATTTTCCCCGTTTTCTTTTTTCTGCTTTGGTTACATGTTTATTTTCCTTGAGGATGAGATCACCAACCTTCAAGGTGTGTTCATGGACATGTTTTTCATAGGCACGCTTGATGTGTGTTTGGTATACTTGGATATGGTCGAGCGCATAAAGATGACGTTTGTTTAATAACTCAAGTTGTGCTAAAGAATCTTAGCAAAAGTCATAATCCGTAAGCATATCTTGAAGAGAGATGTGGAGAGATGGGATTTGGACTTCGAGAGGAAAAATATCCTCGATACCATAGACCAGAGAAAAGGGAGTGGCAGCGGTGGAGGTGCGAATACTAGTACAATATCCCTAAAGGGAAAAAGGAATGTGCATATGCCAATCCTTCCCAATATCAATAACCACTTTCATGAGAATTTTTTTCAGTGTTTTGTTGGTGGATTCGGCTTAGCCATCGGTTTGTGGGTAATATGGTGAGGATAAGCTAGGATGGATACCAAAGGTGTTGCAAATTTTATGTAGAGTTTTGTTTTTGAATTGTTTTCCGTTATCAGTGATAAGGTGATGTGGAACACCGAAGTGATAGATAATGTTATGATTGATGAACTCACATATTTTCTCAGCTTTAGTGGAGATAAGAAGTATGGCTTCAACCTATTTTGTGTAATATTCATTAGGGGTGATGATCCATTGATGTATTAGGAAAGAGTGAGGATTGATCTCACTAAAAAGATCCAGACCCCATTGAGAGAAGGGCCAAAGGTCACAAGCCATTAAGTCATGATTAGGTGTGTGATGAAGATTGGCATGTTGTTGGAATTTTACACAACACTTAACGTAGTCATAACAATCATGATTGAGGGTCGGCCAGTAATAGCCAGGCCACTGAAGTGACTCCACAGATGCCATTGTGAACCTCTTTAACGGTATAGGGGATTTCAGAGCTAGTAAGGCATCGTAAGAGGATACCGTAAAAGCCACATTTATAGAGGAGGCCACCCATGATGACATAACAAGAGGCATTTTTGAGAAAGGTGCGTTGTCCATTACATGTGAGATCAGGAGGTAATATAGAAAGGGAAAGGTAGTCCACAATTTTCTTATACCAAAGGTCTTGTGTGTTTAGTGTGGTAGTTTGGATGAGGTTAACACAACAAGGTTTATAAGAAGGTATCAATATGCATTTTATGGTAATAAAGATGTCTGAATCATCAGATGAAGCGGGTATTTGGGAAGTGAGGCAATCCATGGTATCCGCAAATTTATTTGTGTATCGCGGAATAGTTTGAATTTTATAGCAGTGAAAGGTAGTCAACATGATTCTAAAATAATTTTTATACTCTTGAATTATTTCATTATAACACTGATAAACACCATTGACTTGGTTTAATACTAGTTGAGAGTCGCCAAAGATATTAATGGACTTAACCTCTAAGGCATAAGCAGTCATGAGACCCAATATGAGCGCTTCGTATTTGGTGATATTTTTGGTGCATTTGAAGTCAAGTTTGAATGCTAAGGGCATAGGTTCCCCATTAAGAGGAATGAGGATAATACCTACACCACCCCCACACTGACATTTGGAACTGTCAAAGAATAAGGTCATTTGGTAAGGGTCATCATCCAAAGATAGGTTAGCAATGGATTCGTCAGGGAAATCAAAGTTTGAAGATTGATTCCAGGAAGAGGCACATCAGCGAGCTGGTTAGTAATGGCCTGGCCCTTGATATATTTTTGGTGGATGAATTTGAGGTCTAGGTAATAAAGAAGCATGAGCCAACATGTGGCATGTTGATTTTGGTAAGGTTTAGCATACATGAAGTGTAAGGGGTCAATGTTTGTCACAACATAGGTTTTGTGGTGAAGTAGGTAATGGCGAAGTTTGGTGGAAAAAAAAAAACTAAGGCTAAGAATTTTTTTTTAGGGTGGGTGTATTGGGTTTCGTAGTCTAGAAGGTTACATCTTATGGAATAAACCACCTTCTCCCTATGTTGTTCATCATGATGAGCGAACATGGCCCCTAAAGAGTGATCGGTAGCAGAGATGTAGAGGTAGAAGGTTTGGTCATATTTAGGTGGAATAAGTACAGGTGGTTGGAGAAGGTATTGTTTTAAGGCCTCAAAAGCTTTGTGGCAGTCATAATCCCATTTGAAAGAGACATCCTTTTTGAGAAGGTGATGAAATGGTTGACAATGGTTGGAAAGTTGGGAAATAAATCGACGAATAGATTGCAACTTTCCTAGCAAACTACAAAGATGGTGAAGGTTAGTGGGTGGAGGAATTTCCAAAATGGCCTTGACTTTAGTACGGTAAAATTATATACCATGGAGGGAAACAATAAATCCCAGGAGCTTTCCGAAAAGAATCGTGAAGACGCACTTTTTAGGTTGAAGGCAGACACAATATTTAATGAGGCGGTCAAAGATGGTTTTGAGGACAGTGAGGTACTCTGCGTGATGCTTATATTTGGCCAAGATATCATCCACGTAATCTTCCAATATGTGATGCATGATATCATGGAAGATGTAGGTCATAGCATGCTAATATGTGGCTCCAGTGTTTTAAGGCAAAAAGACATGACTCGATAGCAGAAGGTCCCCCAAGAGGTAATAAATGTGGCTTTGTGTTGATCCTCTGGGGTGAGCAAGATTTGGTTATAACCCAAGAAACCATCCATAAGTGATAGCATCTCATGGCTAGTGGTAAGGTCAGCCAACTGGTCAATACCAGGCAGAGGAAAATCATCTTTAGGGTAGGCAAGGTTGAGATCATGGAAATCGGTGCAAATGTGAAGTCCTCCTATCACCTTAGTGATAGGGACAATGTAAGAAATCCATTGGGGGTAATCTATGGGTAAGATGAAGGAAACTGAGAGAAGGTGTTGAAGTTCTTCTTTGACAAGAAGAGCAATACGAGGGTGCATTTTCCTCAACTTTTGTTTTATGGGTTTGGCATCAGGAATGGTTACAATATTGTGGACAATAATAGTGGGATCAATGCATGCATTTCAGCATAGGACCAAGTAAAATCATGGCTATGATTTTTAAGAAAAGAAGTGAGGGCTTCTTGTTCAACAGCAGTGAGGGATTGGCCAATCATGAGAATGTGGGGATCATCATGAGTGTGGATGTTGAATTCGATAGTTGATTCATGAAAAATTATTTGTGTCTTAGAAGGTAATGACTGGTGAATATAATATTCTTTAGTACCAAGATAGGTGAGTATGGATTCATCATCCTGACATTGAACGACATTAATAGAAAGAGTATTGTCCCCTATCATGTCAAATACAAGAAAGGAAGAGAGGAAGGATCCTTGCCATCGTAGTGATAGGTCAGAGGCCCCAAGGAAATGGTATTTATGGAAAAAAAAGGTAGGAGGGATAGATTCAGGATCCATCAACTCCATTGGTGAAGGAGGTAAAGGTGGGGTAGGTGAAGAAGTTGGAGAGGGGTCAATGTATTCAATGAGTTTAATATGGGGCTTTTTGGTAGGAAGTTTGGTAAAACCAATTCCACTAGGATCATTGTGTTTACGTGTGGTACATGAAATAATGGTGTGATGACATTGTTCGTAAAGTCCAAATTTGAAACCCTTCCAGGCACAGCGCTGTAGGAAAGTGTGAGCAAAGTGGCGGTTGGTAAGCGACTGAAGGTCAGTCAAAAAAGGTCGAGTGTGTGATGGTGGTTCAGGTGTGTAAGTGGAAATATCAAGCTCCCCATAGGTAAGATGGATACAGAGGTTGGGAGGACCATAAAGGAGATGCTCACCTATGCGGAGATCATAGTGAGGATGTTGGTGAAGGTTTCCATACTCTTGTGGAGTAAGGAATGTATCGACATTGTACAGGTGATACTCCCCCATAGTGAGGCATTGAAAAACACCTTCCAAGGGATCGGTGGTTAATATATTGGTGGATGGAATGGAGAAAGCATTAGAAGTTAGATCGGTGGAGGTGTCGGTTAGTTGGGAAGCTAATGTGTGATTGGTAGAAGCGACAACAGTAGTGGGAATACAAGATTTGGGTGAAGGTGAGGTTGCAATGGTACTGGTGGATGGGGTCATGTGTGAAGAAGATATAGGTAGGGAGGTAGATGCCTTAATGGGTACAAGGACATCATTGGGATGGTAAATCATGCTACAGGTTTTGAAAGGTAATGGGTTAGCTAGAATGGTATAGAAACGTCCTTCATGTTCAAACATTACACATCGATGCAAATTAGAAGGAACACAACCCATGGCATGAATCCAGGGTCTATCGAAAAACAAATTGTATTGAAACTCCCCTTTCAACACATAGAACAACTCAGGAATAGTATGGGGACCCACACAAGCGTGGAGGATGATAGTGCCAAGTGTAGAGGTAATAGTGTCATTGAATTAACGCAACATGACTGGATGTTTATGCATGAAGTTGTTGGGTATGTGCATTTGTTCAAATTTGTGGGAGGAGATGATGTTAATGCTAACCCACCCATCGATCATAACATGTCAGACACGTATATTATCGATATGGATGGAGATGAAAAGGATAGGATCTGGGTCATCGGTTTGGTGGGGGATAATGTCATCATATGAGAAACTAAGGATAACAACTTGGTGAATAGGGGGAGGTGATGAGGTAGATGAAAATTTGGTGAGTGAGGCGACATGATGAGGTGTGATAATAGATGCTACAGGTGTGGGGTCATTAGGTAAAACCTCAATAGATTGAAGGACCTCCATGAGAGCTTGACGATGTGACTCTGAGGTTTGGATGAGATCGTATAAGGACATTTTGAGGGGAGATTGATGTAATTGTTTGAGCATGGTGCGAAGTGTGATGCCATTGTAAATGGGGTACGTGGGGCCATGCATAGTTATTTTAGGTATGGGTGTAGATGGTATGTTGGGTATAGGGTTGGTTGGTGGGTCAATTGCTTTTTCTTTACCCTTCTGTGCACGTGTAGTGACATGTACCATGTTGATTTGAGGGAAGTTGGAAAATGGAGAAGGTGTAGGGTAAGTGGTGTAACGACATGACGAGAAAAAACCTACTGGAGGAGAAAAACCCTGTGAGGTGAGTTGATCATAATAACAGTTGGATGGTGGAGTGGTAAGTTCTCTAATGTGAACCATGTTAATTTCAAATTTTGGGGGTGGAGGATGTGGTATAGGTGTAGGAGGAAGATATGAAGAAGCTGACGAGGGTGAAATAGGTTCATCATCCAAGAGGTCATTGTCATCAAAATTTGGGTCAGAAGGACATAATTGAATGAGGGAAACCTTTAGACCCTTATAGTTCTCAACATCATGTCCTTACACATGATGGTAAGCACAAATTTTAATATCATCAAACCCTTCCAGCTTAGGTTTAAGAGGGTCATAAGGTCTAAGAGGAGGGAGAGTGATAGCAGAGCTTTTGAGGGGGTTAGCCAAGATGGTGGCGTATGATCCCACCAGTGGATCACAATGCAAAGTAAAAGTAGGTTTTTTTAGAAGATTGGGTAGTTGTGGTGGTAGTTGAGGTGATGTAGTATTGGATTTGGGTTGTACTTTCTTTGGTGTAGGTGCAGAAATAGGAAGAGGGGTAGGTTTAACAACCTCTTTGGAAATTAATGGTTTTTTTAATTTTTGGTGCTTTTTCTCAGGTAGAGGTGTAGTGGTAGCATGTGATGTAGATGGCAAGGCAAATGGTGGGAGAGGATGAGTGACCCAAGGGGACAACTGAGGTGCAGCAGTAGGTGTTAGTCGAGGTCGAGAGGGAGGTACAGGTGAGGTGGAACAAAATTTCATAGGTAGTGAAGGAGGTATAGAAGGTAATGGTTGTATAGGACACAAAGAAGTTATAGATGGTGATGAAGGACGTAAGGTTCACCTAGGTAGAGCTACAGGCTATGGTAATGGAGTTAAGGGAAATTTAGGTGTAACCCTGTAGAGAGTATATTTTGTTAAGGTAGAGGGGTGAGGTCCCAAGATAGATGGTAGGGGTGAAGGTGATAAAGGTGTAGTTGGTGAGGTCTGTACATGCAGGTTAGAAGGTTGGGTTTTTCATTTAGGCTGAGGAATTGGTTTAATAGGTATATGGTAATATGTGGTCAAGTGTATCCTGACAGGAGGATGTGCAAGGTTTGATGTTGGTGTGACCCCTAGAACACTAGTGGGTTTAGATAGAAGAGATGGTGTTGGAACGCGTCGGCTAGTAGGTAGAGAGGTGAATATAGATGAGGATGATGCAGTAGAAGATGTATCGAGAGTTATGTTCTTGTGTGGTTTAGGTTGTTGAAACTTCTTCAGATAAATGGTAGAGGTGTCAGTGGAAGATGATTACATTTGGGTCAAGATCGGGAGTAAGAGATGCCCCCAAAATTAAGCCCTATCAACATAGTCTAGGCGGTCGGCCAAATGTGAGAAAAACATTGTGGTAGATGAGGTAGATGTGGATAGAGTGGTGATTCCTGTAAAATGTGTCTGAGAAATAGGGAAGTCACTGGCTTTGGCCTATGTAGGTAAGAGTGCTGAAAGTAGGTCCGCAGGATCTTGGGTAGCTGACGGAGAATGGTCGTCGAGCGGTAATGAAAAATCTATTAGATCCTGAATAGGTGGAGAAGACGATGGGCACTCCTCTATGGGTGGAGGAGGTACAATTGGTAGTAGCTCACTGGGTAGGGAATTTGAAGGGGAAATTATATCGGTGCTAATGAGAGACTTCTCCACAAGTGAACGGGGAGGTGAAGGGCTTTCCTCTATGGGTAGCGGAATGGATAAAGTACATTCCTGTGTGGGTAGAGGATTTCGGGCTAGGATTTCCTCAATGGAGGGGATAGAAGGTATTTAGGATTCAAGTGGTAAGTTGGTAAAGATAACATGTACCTCTCGTGTATTACTTTCATTGTGTGAGGCATCACTAGATTGATCATTAGATGGGGAATGGTTAGGAAATGGTTTCTTAAATATATGAAGGTTTTGATTGGCATGTGCATTAGGGTTATCCAGGACTAACTCACCGCTCTCGAGCATTCCCTGAATAATGTTTTTAAAGGTGATACAATCACTGTCACTGTGACCATTTACATGGTGATAGTTATAGTAGTCATTTTCCTTTTACCTACTTGGTATGGGGAAAGAGGGGTCAAAACCGGTATGTGGTTTGATAGGAGGAAGGTTGATGGCATTAGATTTAATAAGATTTTATAAAATAGATGAATATGGTTCCCTAATTGAGGTGTATTTCTTTTGTTCTCATTTGAATTGTAAGGCTTGGAATGGTGACAGATTGGATGAAGGTTTAGCATGATTGGATGGATGAGCAGGGCCAACCTTAAGTACCACTAAGTTGGCAGTTCCCTTGGCTTTGGAATAACTCATCTAAGGTTTTAGGAAGAGGAATTATCATCTGATTTAAATGAGGAATTCTTGTTTCGTAATTATATCTTCTTCTCTTCAATGGCACAAATTTCAAGCTTACGTGCCATGGTGAAAGCCTCATCGAATGTGCGGAAGGTTTGCACCTGTAAGGTAGGTGAGATGTGTCTAGCATAGGCTTATGTAAAGAGATCTATGAGTTCAGTTTGCGGTAATTGGAAAGTGAGTTAGTTGATTAGGCTATGCCAAAGAGTGAAAAAATCTGTGATAGATTCATCATCATATTGATGTGTGGAATAACGATTGGTCATGGTAACCTTCTTGACGACGTTAATTGAAAAATGATCCAAGAAGGCTTGGGCTATTTGGTTGAATGAGAAGATGGAATGTCTAGGTAATCCACTATACCAGTCCAATGTTGGATCAGTTAGGGACATGGGAAAGGTTTGCAAAAGCAAAGCATCGTCATGGGTAATTAAGTAACACCCATGTTTGAAAGATTGCAAATGCTACTGCGGGTCTTCCTTACTATTGAAGTGGTTAAAATTAGGCATCTCCCAGTGTACAGGATATGGGTGAATGGGAATGGATGGATGAATAGGCCCATTACAAATCTCATCATAGTTGAGAGAATTGCAAGAGCCGAAAACAGATGCTTCTAATGTCTACATCTTGTCCATCATTAACTTGATAAATTCAATGTTAGGTTGTGAAGATTGGGTACCCCCCAGAGTAAAAGGAGGTTGTTGTTGGATATATGAAGAATACGACATTCCAGAGTATGGTGGTGTCGAATAAGTAGGAGGGAATTGAGAGACAGACATAGAGGGTATATACCCGGAGTGAATAATCGATGAAACATGAGGTGGCTAGTAGTAGGTATGTGAGAGTGGGACACTCGTAGTGACCCTGGTAGAGATGGGAGGTAGAGATTAGGGAATATAAAGGAAAACATTTTGAAATGGGGTAGAGGTTACCGACACTAAGGGTGGTAGCATTACAACTGGTACATATGAGATAACAGGTACAGATGATGCTATATTTTGGGTGGTGGATGAAGGTATGTTAGATACTGTGGGTGCAATAGAGGTGGTGGATGTGGTGGTCAAAGTTGGTGTGGGACCTAGCTGTGACACAATTGGGGATAAAATGAGTGAGGTCATTGTGGTAGGAGGTGGAGCCGAGGTGAAAGTGATCATTAGGGATGGAGATAAGGATACGGGCAATCAATAGATCAATTGACTTGTAGGCATCTCAAGTGGAGGCATGGGTGAGGTAGTGGCTCAAAGAAGTGGAATTATAATCCAGGAGTCGTGTAAACTCCGTTTCACCTGTAGGAATGGTGATGGGTTGATTGGGATCCATGGATGATGAGATGGAAGGTGGTGAAGGACTAGGTGATGAAGGGATAGGTGGGAGCAGCAGTTGACTAGCGTCAAATACGAGGGCACTCACTTGACTACGGGTCAGCACCATGTGGGTAGGAACTAATTTGGTGAGACTGTATTATGTCTGAATGGTACAAAACACAAAAAACTAGGAAAATAGTCAATGGTGAATGAATTAGGCTGGCTGGTGAGCTGTAAAAAAGCACAATTATTGTCAAAAACCAATAGTATGTTAAATGATGGTCCCAGATTGACAATTTTCACATAGGATGAGACGTAAGGTGATGGTGATTATAGGAACAAAAATATGAAAGGTGATAGGATCCTTTTACAACTCTGAAAGTGAAATAGGTGTCTTTTGGATAGGTATCCAAGAAGTCTTTAGAACAATACCGGTTGGGTTAAACCAATGCCCGTTAAAGATAACCGTAGCTGATTACTGTGAAATTGATACAGAGAATAAGAAAAATGGCTACGATTTAAAAATATAGTGTTGATTCAAACCCAGAAGTCTGAGGATGATGTAGATGTGGTCCAGGCACACTCAGACAAAGTCAGAATACACCGACTATGATTGGGAGTGTGCAAGGAAAGACAAAAATAATGATCAAAATCTCTCACCTCAAAATGCAAATCAAGTAGAACACTAAGAAAGAACGTTCCTAGAGTACCTATTCTATTGTTTTTGTTCAACTTATGCTATTTGTATGGACTAACTGTTATGAACATAACAATATAATTTCTTGGTGAGGAAGGCTTCCTATGAAGAAAGGATTCTAAAGGGTGAGGTTTCAAGAATTTTATGGTGGTGGCGGGCTTCGCTCTAAAGTATGACTCAATAGAGTAGCAAGTTGGGTGCCCACTGTACCATGATCATGTGATCACCTATAGCTTCTTCCAAGTAGGATGTTGTTTAAGAATGTATGTATTTTGAATTTTTGTCTGGTTTGGTAAGAATTAGAGGAAGAGAAAAGAATAGAAGTGCTTTTCTACAATTCATTTGTCAACCATCAGCTGGTCATGACTTCCAGTGTATAGGTTTCCCTTAATTAATGTGAGCTAATGAGTTAAATCAAAATGCAGTGCACTTGTTTTAAACCCAAATAGAAAGTATGATATTCAATGACAGTAATAGATGAATAGGAATAGGGATGCTCTTTCACTAAAATGCATAAAAACAAGAATAAGAACGTTCTTTATAAATACACCAAAAGAAATGTGTCTTTCGGAGCAAGTAGAATGAAAAGAATGTTACCAAGGAGAAAGTTTTAATGTGAATGCTACTTAGAAGGGAAACAAACACACACTATTTTTCACCTAGGAATGAAGAAAGATACAAGGCACCCTGAATGGGTCCCACAAGGCATGTCAAAATGTTTCACCTGATTTCTTAGTTTTTCTGAGAAAAACTTGAAAAAACAGATAAGGTAAAGGGTGGTAAGAGGAATACCTGATTTAGCATAGTTGAAGGTTATATGCGTGCATAACCGAATTCCTAATCAAAGTGATTGTGAGACCTTCCTTTTGGCTAGGAGGAACTACATGTATAAGAGTCAAAACAAGACCACCAAAGAGAGTTAAACAATATATGCAGTGGACTACCTAGCATGTGCTAGATCCTAGAAGTGTGATACTTCCTAGATGGTTGTCAATCCACTGTTTAAAACAATTCAATGCTGCAATAAAGTAAATATTGTCCTACTGTAGTTTAATATGATTTAGGCATCTCATACAAAATGCAATAAGCTAGATCTAATGTAACAAGATAGGATAGAAGGAGATATAGTGGTCAAATATGTTATTTATAGGTGAATTTGAGATAACAGGGTAGGTTAGATACAGATCTAAAAGTCATCTAGGTATTCAAATAGCTATATGTCAGAAGAATGAGGTCAAGTTAGGTGTGGGTCACAAACATGTGGTTATTCTGGTAGAGATCATGTGCTACAGAGACCGACCATGGTTTTATACAACCGATGATGGTTTTACTATAAATGGCGATGGTTAGAGGGAACTGATGACAGTTGAGTTTGGAGCTAGTGAAATCACACAATCTAGGTTTTTGGGGTTTTGAAGAAAAAGTGGAGTGGACAACAAATAGGAATTGATCACAGAGGGGGTGTAGATATGTTGTGAAGGTCTAAGGCTACTGAGGAGGTCAAAATAGGAAATTGGGCCAAGTATTAAGATGATTGGGTATGGAAGGTGGCTATAACTGGAGAGAGGTAATGGACAGAGGGTAAAAGACTAGGTTCCTTTACCATAAAGACTACAGCTGATGATAAGAAAATGAAACAGATGGAAGGAGGATACCACCAACCCGTATTACAAAGCAGTAAATGGGTCTAAATAGGCCATTTAGTCCATTCCGATATAATCGGCATTAGTTTAGGGTGAACCAACATCGGTTTGGACGAGATATCTCAGGTTATTCAAAAGTTTCTTGGGAATTTGTTCCTCCATTTGATAAGGATCTCTTCCTTTCCACAGTTTGAAAACCAACCTTAGGAGGATTTTGAATGTAAGGTGAGGGGATGGGTCTAATGTTAGATTTTATTTAGGCCATTGGTTTAGGATTTAGGTTAATGGGTCAAATTATGGAGGTGGTTAGGTGAGGTGCATTTAATAAAAGGAAATTATATTAAATAGGTGTGTGAGGGTAGTGAATTAATTTAATGTGAATAATTAAATTAATACGTGTGTGGGTAAAAGGTTATTAACTTAATTAAAATAATTAAATTAATATGTATGGAGGTAAATAGCTTTAATTTAATTAAAGTAATCAAACTAAAATGTGTGGGGTGTAGGAGGTAGGTGATAACATCTTGAGGATGAGGAAGTGATTACAAGGCTGGGTTAGGGGACTGAGGTGATTACGACATGATTTTTGTGTCTACAATATCATAATAAAGTTGTCGTGGTACTAAAACCTTTCTTACTCGATTAGTGTATCTTGGTGACATTATTACGCTATATCTATTCACGACTTCCATATTTCAGAGGTTTGGCTTTCATTAGCATTCAAAATAGTTTTAAGTATACCTTGTCAAGGGACTGTAACAACATCATGTCAATGCTTAGACCTTGTTGGGGTTCTAACTTGACTTACATATTGATACATCATTGTCACTATCTCAGGGCATAGGCTTGGCAATAACAAATTGAGTGGTCATTACATTAGGTTTTCATATGAGTGTTCCTTGATAAAGGTGATTGCATAAAAACTACATCTAGGATACACTATAATTCCAACACCACCTTGAACGGCTTGCATAAAACCATACACTTGGGGGTTACGCTAGCTTCATATAAACATCCACTAGTGATGCCTAAAATCATAAAAATGGAAGCCAAATCAAATGAATAGGATGTGGGAGAAAACCCTTTCGACACCTTCCCATTCAATGGTCATAATTTAGGACTGCTCTTCTCTCAAGTCAAAGATATAGAGACTATAATTGATCATAGTGGAGAAGAGTCAGACTCTTCGGGAGAAAAAAAAGGTTAGACCTAATTAGATTCGCTGAACTCTTATATTATAACAAAGATCAAGTAGTCATAAGATTCTTGGCATTAGGAGCTAAACTTCTGCACGAGCATGAATAAGAAACAAAGGTCGTTAACCCTAACTTAGGAGAGTGAAGATTCATCTTAGACACAGATAATCCTTTTGATGTGGTGTACACTTCCACTTCTAGGCAACATAAGGCCATTGTCGAAGGTGAACCATCATGTAAACCTCCCTTTAAAGCTTCACGTAAAGTGAAGACTGAGCGGAAAGCTTCCCCTCCTCCAAAATTTGATGAAGAAGAAGACCCCTTGGTTGAGGATGAGATCCTCCAAAAAAAAATCTTGAAGTTGATTCAGAAACTAGCAAACCTAGGCTCTTTAACAAGAAACACGTGCAAAGAAAAAAACAAAAAAAATGAACGAGTTTCAATCTGATCCTCATACATATTATACCTTTAAGGAAACTCAAGCTCAAAGGTCAATATCACCTTCTAAAGAGAAACTCATTCAGGATGAATTGAAATCTATGAAGGATACACTTACTACATTACAACAAGGAAATGTAGGAAAAAATAGAAAATATTCATATGAAGAACTATGTCCTTACCCCTTTAATAAGGACATGCTATAACAACCTTTCCCAAAACACTTTACTGTTCCTAAGTTTGATAAGTATAAATGCAAAAGTGATCCTCATGATCATAAAAAAGACTTTTACATGGCTTGCTAAGAGGTCACGTATAGCGATAATTTCTTAATACGACTTTTTCCTCGCAGCCTAGGAGCCATGGGATTGGAATGGTTTGATAGCATACCCAAGGGATCTATTATAACATGGCCCGCGCTAGTATAGAAATTTGTAAGGCATTACTCCTATAATATCGAGAGTGACATCACAATGAGCTATCTATGCAACACAAAACAAAAACCCAATGAGACATTTGTGGGATTTTTACAAAACAGTTAGTGAGCATATTCATTTCTAACTTGAACCCAGAAATGGCCTTTCACTTACAAATGCATTGTAGGTTGAACTTTGAAGAAGTCATAGAGAAAGGCGGTCAAACTAAGAAAGCACTCATTGCTAAGGGCACGCTTAAACCTGTTACTAATAATAAACACAAAGCCAAATCCACTGACAAAAATAAATTCTTTAATAAGAATAAACATGTTATTGGTGATGGCGTTATAGACTCCAAGAGATTCCAAGTCGTACAAACAGGCCCACTTTTAAAAATTTTGCAAGGGCCTCATCCCAAAGCACCTACAAAATGTACATTCACATCCTTTATAGCACCTTTATCTACCATCCTAAAACAATTAGATGGTGAAAATATGGTAGAATATCCAACTGCCAAAATACCATATCCAAAAGATGCTCCAAAACCGGTTTGGTTCAAAGACAATGAATATTGCGACTTCCACTGTGTTAAAGGACACAAAACGGATAGATGTTTGATATTACACCATTATATCTAAGACCTCATAGATGAAGAGAATATTGTTGTGGAGTCTCCCCTTGAGACTGAGAAAACTTCAAATAAAAAAATGGGTATTTACAAGGAACCTTTTCCTGACCATGCAGATAAGAAGAAAATTAGACCAGATCAAGGAAAAACTTCCAACGACTATAGGACTGCTACCTATGGGTACCCTACAAATGATAGCCCTTATGACTCCCTCATTAGATGCATTAGCACATCTAATGAACAGATCAAAACCATTAGAATTTTAGAAAAGAGTTACAAAGTCGGGACAAGACTTTCCTGCTTAATCATACCAGATCATGTGCCTACCCCTCAAAAAAGTCAGTATAACTTAATAGAGTAGTTAGAGAAAATGCCCACTAAAATATCTATCCTTAATCTCATCAACATCTCTAATGACCATAAGAACATACTGTACAATACTTTTCAATGTCCAGGGGTTTCCACAGAGACAGATCCCACGAACCTTCAAGTTATGATTACACACTTAGTTACCAATGATCATATTACTTTTGATCTGACTGTAATCCCACATAACAACCCAGAGCATAACTTGCCATTATATCTCGAAGTGGTAGTTACCCATCACAAAATAAAAATATTACTTGTAGATGGGGGATCTGGTCTGAATATTTGCACCTTAAAGTAGGTAAAGTAGCTAGGGCATTCAGAAATAGAGCTAGGTACCAAGACTATCACAATCACAGCATATGAAAATGAAGAGAGAGAGATTTAGTAGGGAATATAGTGGTTCCCATAGAGGTAGGACCAACATGTCATGACACAATGTTTCATGTCCTAAACTTGCACCTTCCATACAACATTCTCTTGGGACGCCCATGCATCCATGCCATGCAAGCTATTCCATCAAATTTTCATTAGTGCATCAAGTTTTGTCATGAAGGGCAGGTGGTTACCATTTTGGGAAACCCAAAACCTTTCACGCATTGTAGGGCTTTGCACATTTTTCTCATGCAGCTTATTAATGTCCTTCTGTGGATGTTGTTTTCACTCTACAAACAGAGGCCATGAAAAATTGAATAGATTCATAGTCTCTCATGCCTTCAATCAAGATTTTCCCTCATTGGTCAATCCATTTTCTTCATGGGAGGCCACATCAGCAAAATATGGCCCAAGTAGGCCATTAACACTTGAATAGACTCTGTTGATATCAGACTTATCAGTATCCCCTAGGACAAGGGGTAAGCCCCTATTTTCATTTCAAGAGCACCCACAAACAATGTCCTAAACCATTGGAAAAATTTGTCCATAGTGGCTGCCTATCTGAGGAGAAAATGTTAGAGGACCCTACCAGCAGAGTGTCAGAAGGCACCATGGCTTCATGCAATCAAGCACCACATAATATCAAAGGTCCTCACATGATGTTTTTCATGGGCTATAGTGGGTTTGGATATGGCGTTAATGCACAAGGCCTATTGGATCCTATCCCTATCCCTCATTTTAAAATTGATAAATATTACCTTATAATAAGGCCCCATGATGCTCTACCTTCTGAGAATAACACCACCTCTTCTGAACATGAGGATGCCTCATCTCATTCTGATAGTGACGCAGATTCCCAATGTAGCCTTTATGATGATCTTGCCTCCACAGACCTATTCCTAGATATGTGAGTCATTAACTTATCTAAATCCATCCCCCTAGATAAATATCTAGTAGCCCTTGTATATCCTGAACTTATAGATTGGGATCAAAAACTTCACGTGCCATTGGATTTCTTTGAAAATGATGAGGCATTCGTAGAGTTCATGGGATTTGGGGACTTTATTCCGGTTGGAGACCACAAGAAAGGATTTAAGATTCAACTAGACACCTACGCCTATTTTGGGGAAGAAGAAGAGATGTGTGGATGGTTGAATAAAAAGGTTGTAATTAAATGTATACCTACTTCTAAGAAACCAAACAATAAGGCTCAACAGAAATCCCATAGTGACAGAATCTTTGATAACTTCATATACAAAAAAAATGAAGAGTCTAAAGATGAAGTGATTTATATATTCAAAGATGATCATGAACTACCATGGGAGGTTGATCTTACTCTTCCCCCTAATCTTACTCAGATGGAAGATGATTCTGAAATTTTTATCGAGGAAACAATCAGCTCCTGAAAGTCCTCCTTCCATTGCACAAGAACAGGTTGTAATTTTGGTATCCCCAGAGAAAGAAGTAGAGGAAAGTGTTCCAACGGGCACATCCACTTAGAGTGTTACCATAGCTACAATTATCAAGGTCCCTTCTATTCCTTCTCCCTCTCCTCCTTCCCCTCCTCATGTAACTCAAATGACCATTCCTTTGGCTGTATCTTCTCCACTGTCTTCCACTGTTCCCCCTTCCTCATCTTCCAGCTTCTCTTCTCTCACAGAGCTATCCCCCACTATTTCTTCTCTCATTTCTCAGCTCCCTTCAATTTCAGCGTCTACCTCCCCTACAGTGTCCCTTCCTCCTATGAGCACTTTCTTGGCCTCCCTCTCGATGCCACCACCAAGTGTCTCTACCCATTTCCCCTCATCCTCTGTAGCTTCTCCCTATTCTACCTCTGGTCCCATTCCCTTAAGTCCAGCAAGGATCTCCTAGCATCTGAGCCAGCAAAAGAGGAAAGTCCCTATTGCACCAATGGACTTCTCCATCATCCCAATAAGGGGGCTAAGAAGCAAAAGCCTATAACCCACTTCTCTCATAGTGCATCGGGAGAAAGAGTAATGGAGATCACATATCCTGATCCTTCAAAGGGTAAAAAGGATCTATCTCTGACAGATTATATAGTGACCCAAGTCACAATGGGAACATCTTCTGAAAGTCTTCAAGGGAAGGCCCTATCTACGGTGGATGCCCTTTGCAAGAAGCTCCAAGAAGCAAAGGAAGAGAAGAGGTTATTAAAAGAACAAAACAAACATCTTCTCCAGGCCCTGTAGAAAATGGGCAGTGCACCTCCTACAACTACCACTGAAACTCCTGAGGTCCTGAGTCAGGATAAGATAAACGAGTACAAAAAAATGGCAAACATGGTATGGCAGTTTCCGCCTAGAGAGATCAGATCCTCAAAGACAGCGAGGAGGTGATTGTCAAGTTCACCGAATTGTATCAAAACATCATTCGGGAGAAAAAATATCTCCAGGTAATCATGGGACCTATCTTCGAAGAGTTGTACCATGCTAGGTTGCAACACGAGACGTTCTAGAAAATGCTCAACTACTCAGTTGATGATTTGGTGAAATTCAGCATTTTCGATCACCCCAGGGTACTCAGCAAAATCCTAGCTACATTAGACTACCGAGTCGATCAGATGGAATTCATCCTGGAGAAGATTGAAAAAGTCAAGGAGGAAGCCCTAGATGTAATGTACCAAATGGAGAAAATTGTTCTAAGAATGTCTCTAGGTTTGCTAACTCCTTCTTTCTCCTTGAGGAAGGCAGACGAAACTATCTGGATCTTTAAGGAGATCCTCTCACAAGGGCTAGGGCCGGAAGCCACTTTCGACACCGAATTCATCAACAACCTTCTGGCTTGCCATAATTTTGTGGGGTTCCTAATGGAGGTAGGTAATGAATATTTCAAACTCCCTGAAAAAATCAAAGATGAGCGAGAGACTTGTGAGGTCATCTGCAATCATACAAAGGGTCCTTCCCAGGATCAACTTCAGCCAATGATCAGTAAATTCATGGAATATCGGACTTAGTTCCACATCACCTCTCCCAAACAACAGTAGAAGCAAGATACCCCCTTTCATCCGCGAGACAATGATGAATAGCTTTCTTCCTCTTGGCTTCCTTTTTGTAAATATCTAAGAGTATGTTGGTACAAACGATGACCTCGTCCATATTACACCATGGGATGTTGTCATCCACCAAGTTGTCCAAAGTCAACATTGACTTTTAGATATTTTGTAGATATTTTATAATTAGTTGTTGGTTTCTTTTTACCTTCTCTCTTCTCCTTCTTCTATATATACTGGGATACTTATTGTATGCCAGGGTGGATACTTTTTAGATGAAAAATAGGAGTAAGAAGAAAAGACTTTGAGCTTTTGTAACAGAAGAAAACATTAATACAAATATTAAGACTTTGTGTTGAATATGTGTGTTATGAGCATTTTAATCTTTCTTATGTCAGATTTATGCGTTTATTCTGTTGAATCTATCTCTACTTTTTTTTCATTTATTCATCAGTATTGCTTTGTTTGTCTATTCAAGTAGGTTTGGCTCTGTTTACTACTAGCCCAAAACATAGACCCTCTGACCTTTCTGCTTTGGAATTCATTTCTTTTCTCCCTTCAGATCTATCCTATCTCCTCACCCCATTTATTTCCCTCCTTTTCACAATTGGAAATACCTCTACTAGGATGAGATCCCAACCCCCGAAGGTAGAATATTGTGAGACTTGCACAGATTCCTACTGGTAGAATAGCAATAAACCAGTTTCACTTTGCTGACTCAAAGAGGGGCTATGCCCTGCGCACTGTTGGCTCATCTATCCATACATTTGTCCACCCAACAGATTTTCAGACCAAAATTTTTTGGTGACTCTACTGGGGATTAAATAGATCTACAAGATCTATGGTAGTGGTATGTTAGAAAATCAGTAAAAAAAAAAAAATCAAAAGTCACTACCTGTTTGCAATTTCTAACTTTTTGTTCAAAATCCAAATTTTTTTGCAAAAGTGATCCGAACTAAAAATTTTCTTTGGGGATCCATAGATCGGGACTAGTTAGAGATCTTTAGTTCACCGAGTTTTTACAAAAACCTATTTTTTTTGTAGATCTGAGTTTTTGACTGTTTTGCAAAATTTCAAACCCCTGCCAAAAGTCAACTCCAGGATCCAAAAATTAGCCTACTAAGTTGGCTTTTATTTTATCCTTATTAACATTTGTCATTAAACAACAATCGGTTTTCAAAAGAGGGATAAAATTAAATATTTAGAAAATTACATGCTGCTGATTTTTGTCAGAAAATCAAAAAAATAGCAAGTACAATCAAAAAGAGTTTTTAGGATTTACTCCAAAATATTGCAGATCTGGAAGGTACATTGGCGGGTGAACCATTTAATCGTATTAGAAGAGCTCATGGATTAATCGACCCTAATTTTGATCTACTTAAAAGGCACAACTTCAGTGTTACACTGGCACGCTTCCCATTGCTAAGTTCAGCTGGCTGGTCATCCAGAAGTGTCTCACCTCCACGAAGGAAGCATCTCTCACAAGGAACATCCTCATCTCTTTGTAGCACCTTGCTGCTCAGTGGAACTGTGCTTCTAGCTCATGTCCTTTTTCCAGCCGTTCAATGGTAGTGCCATGGGGAAATGCTATGGGCCTACTCGCTTTGCCACATCCTATTCACGTGCTCCCTCATAGAAACTGAAATAATTTTCCTAAATTTGATGGTAGCGGAAACCAAAGCATGGATTCACACATATCCGCATTCATCATGTCATGCAGTATCCTGGATGTGACCCATGAATATGTGTCAGGTCACCTCTTTCTGGAGACCTTGCAAGGACTAGTAGCAGAATGATTTCAGCATTTTCTGGCAGGATCTATTACCAGTTGGGCCACCTTACGGACTGCATTTGAAGAAAGATATAAGCCTTCAAAGGATGCATTCACGTTACTATCCAAGATCACTCACCTGAAGAAGGAGTTCAATGAAACCATGCATGATTTCATCACCCGTTTCAATTCACTGATCAACTAGGTTCTGCCTACCATGCTGCCAACGCCAAAAAATTAGAAATGTTTCTTCATGAATGCCATGAGCTCAAAAGTAAGTTTCTTACTCTTACAAGAACAAGTCACTACTTTGGTTCTCGCCCAAGCTGCTGCCATATGGATTGAAGATTACTTGCTAATATCTGGTGAATTAAAGTGAGAGCCATCCAAGCTGAAAGTTTCAGCTCTTTCTCCCGCCACCTCATCTAATCCGGCATTTCAAAAGATGGCAAATGATTTGCTCGCATTAAAAAAGTAGCAAGCTCAGTATTCTCCCGAATCTTCGTATTGGGATATCCCACAAAGAATTTTCACTTCCAATAACGTCTCACAAAGGCCGCACCTACCTGCAGCTACTCCACGATTGGCGCTCGAGGCCCCTCCGGTCAATGCTTTAGCCAAGATCAAAGACGAGGAGCATTATGAAGAACCTTCATCGCCAGGTGAAGATGATCAATATGTCAGTGAACCAACTGGTGAATCTACTATTGGGTATATGGAATTTGATGAGGTAGAATCTAAGGAAGAAGAGGGTACCCAAGGATATGCAAGCGGGAATTCATATGTTCTTTTTACCTGTTCGCAAGGAAAAGAAGCAAAAGTGGCTGCCAAGACATAGAAAGAGAAGGCTATGTCACACACGCCTCCAACCATCACTAAACGAGGTAGTCCCCTTCCTTCTCAACCTGTTATTAAGTATTTTTAAAAAATATCTTTTTCCCCTATCTCCCATTCAAATCAGTCCTCTCATATTCCTATCAAGACTAGTAATCCTACCCTACCATCACGAAATGAGGGACTCATTTCTTCATCAATGCAACCCTTGTCCGCATTTGACATAATCGATCACACTAAAAATACCAAGATCCAAATGTCTGAAGCCGAGTATCTTCAGTCCAATCCTGAGCAGCTTGTAAGGTTGACCGAATACATCCAAAGCCAAGCTATCGTAACTACTCAGGTTTCCCCAAAAGGATTCCTTTATACTCCTTCTACATCTCACATAAATGTTTCCTCGACATCTGCGTCAGGAAAGATAGAACCTTTCTATCTCTCCCTCCCAATCAATGGCCACAAACTAAGTAACTGCATAATTGATTATGGGGCTTCCGATAACGTCATGCTGGCAAAGGTCGTCCATGCCCTGGGCCTCACCCTTACCAAGCCTTTTGGAAGATGTTATTCCTTGGAAACCAAGTAGGTTCCATTGATCGGTCAAATCAAAGACGCGTAGTTTTCATTTACGGCATTCCCAGAGAAAAGAGTAGAGATGACCATCCTTGTTGTCGATATTCTAGCAGCATATGGAATTCTATTAAGGAGTTTTTGTAGTGAGTTTGGTGGAGAGATTCATATGGATTGGTCTAAGGCTAGAATCCCTGTTAGAGGTGTAATGCAAACGCTGGAGCCAGAATCTCAAAAGAAATACTTGGTTAACAATACTGACGACCCCAAAGCCTAAATTCTCTTCAAATCATTAGGGATGGGGAACTATTTCTTGTCTACTGAGTCTGAAAAAATGGATTTCCTTGTTCGAGAAGAGGATCTTAACAAGATTTGGACTTTGCAGTTTGATGGCAGCTGCGTGACTAGTGGGTGCGGCGCTGGAGCCATGCTAATATCTCCTGAGGAGGAGATTATTCATCTCTTTCAAGTTGCAGTTTTTCAACATGAATAATTCTGTTGAGTATGAATCTTTTCTACTTGGCATGCAAACCGTAAAGGAAAGAGGAAACAAGAATCTGAAAGTATAGGGTGATGTAGAGCTGGTCGTAAATCAAGTTAAAAGGATATACCAAGTGAAGAATGAAGGGCTCAAACATTACCACAATGTGGTATGGGATAACATCGAGGAGGTTGATGCTTTTTCAATAAAAACCATCCCAAGAGCTCAGAATGACATGTCCAACTCATTAGGCATCTCAGCATCCCTCATGCTCCCTCACCCAGGCTTGAAAATAGACATATATACCATTGAGGTGGTTTTCCGCCCAAGCGTGCCAGATAATTCCCAGCACTGGCAGGTATTCAATGATGACAAAAAACTTATTGCCTTTCTAGAAAAGGTGGAAAATTTTAGTGAGCTTCATTTTGAAGGATCCACTTCCGCATGCCGTGAGTCTATTACTGATCAGGATGGGGGATCTAAAGGAAGCGATGGCATATGTCAGCTCAAAGGAAATAAAATTCTAAAAGGCCTAGTTTCTCTAGAGCATTTTTTCGACAGGCATGATCGTTTTGTCAAGAAGAAAAGGCAAGATGATCCCAACTCCTCCCCAGAAACCGAACCAGTCAATTTAGGTTCAGTAGAACATCCGTAGTTTGTGAACATTGGAAAATGTTGCACACCCGAAGAAAAGTAGAAGTTTTTCAAATTGCTAAAGAAATACATGGATGTATTGGCATGGTCCTATGCCAATCTAAAGTATTTCAAGCCAAAATACATCCAGCATGACATCCCGTTGAAAGAGGATGTCAAACCCTTTCACCAGAAACAGAGACACTATAATCCTAAGATCTCAGGTACTATCCAGGCTGAAATTCAAAAGATGTTGGATACAAGGATCATTTTTCCTATCCATCACAGTACCTAGGTCAAGAATATTGTGCTAGTACACAAGAAGAATGGTGAGATATGCATATGTGTGGATTTTCGTAACTTGAATCAAGCATCCTTGAAGGAAAACTACCCACTTCCCATAATGGATCAAGTTCTGTAGGTAGTAACTAGTTTGGAAATGTTGTCCATGCTTGATGGTTTTCCAGGCTACAATTAGATTGAAGTCTCACCCAAAGACCAATTCAAAACAGCATTTACTACCCCTTGGGGCACATTCGCCTATAGTAGGATGCCTTTTGGTCTGACCAACGCCGATGCCACTTTTCAGCGGGCCATGGACTTCACGTTCAAAGGTATGATGGGAAAGGTCATTGTATTCTACTTGGATGACTTAACTATGTTCTCTAAACATCAAAATGATCATTGCGATCATTTGGAGCAAGTATTGATTAGATGCCGGGAACATGGGATCTCCCTAAATCTAAAAAAGTTTGTTTTCAGAGTCACAGAAGGAAAGTTGTTGGGACACATTGTAAGTAAGGAAGGGACAAAGGTAGAGGCTGAAAGGGTTAGGGCTATTCAGAGCCTTACTTTACCTACAAGCAAGACCGTCGTTCACTCTTTTTCAAAAAAGTGAACTTTCTTAGGCGCTTTGTTCCCGACTTTGCTGAAAAAACTCGCCACATATCAAATATGATGAAGGGGTTGCCAAATTTCTAGTGGAGAAAAGAAGGAAAAGTGTCATTCAAAGATATAAAATCCTCCGTCACTTGCGCACTAGTCCTGGTATGTCCCAATTTCTCCAAGGATTTTATCATGTATAGCTACGCATCTGAGCATACTGTATTGGCCATCTTAATGCAAAAGAATTTTGAAGATGTTGAATCTCCAATTGTGTTCATGAGTTCTCCCCTCAATCCTCACGAATTAAAGATGTCTCAGTTGGAAAAGCATGCCTTTGCCGTTGTCAAAGTAGTCAAGAACTTCAGGTATTACATTCTAAACTCTCATACAATGGTGCTTGTTCCTAACACGGTAGTCAAGTTAATCTTAACTCAACAGGAGTTAGGGAGTTTGCGAGGAAATTGGATTGAAAAAGTTCAAGAGTACGATCTAGACATAAAACCAACCAAGCTGGTAAGAGGCAAGGGCCTATGTCAGCTTATGGCTGAAAACCAAGATTCAAAAGACCCTGAGGAAAAGGATGATTGCACCGAGGGAGCACAAATCCAGTTGGGGAAAGTCAATTCTCTACCCATGGTTCTATTTGTCACCATCAACGATGAATGGTATTTTGATATCACTTTCTTTCTCACTTATGGTGAGTGTCCATCTCATCTAACTTTAAAGGAGAAACATGCTATAAATCTCAGAGCAGCTAGATATGTCATCTAGGATGACTGTTTATACAAATGCGGAATAGATGGCATTTTCTTGTGATGTGTTGACAATCCACAACAGGTAAAGTTACTTGAGAGTTTTCATGATTCAGCCTATGGTGGTCACTTCTCCTAATCTGTGATGGCACACAAGATCATTCGGGCCAGGTACTATTGGTCGATGATGTTCTAGGATATAGCCACCTTGGTAGTAAAATGCGAGCTCTGCCAACAATTTGATGGCAAGATAAAATTGACTACTTTTCCCCTCAGGCCAGTCATTATTGATGAACCATTCAGATAGTGGGGAATTGAATTTATCGGTGTACTCCATCCCCAATCAAGTGCAAGACATAGTTATGTCCTGACAACAACAAATTACTTCACCAAATGGGTGGACGCCATTCCTGTCAAGAATGCCACTTTTGAGGTTGTTTGTAATTTCATCAAACAGAATATCATTGTGAGGTTTGGTGTTCCACACAAAATCATTGTTGATAACGCTTCCAACTTCTCCTCATGAGAAGTTGTTGGTTTTTTCTATGAACACAGGATAATTTTGGCCCACACCTCGGATTATTACCCCTAGGGAAATGGTTAGGCAGAATCCAGTAATAAAAACTTAGTTACGATCATACGGAAGCTAGTTGATGAAAGTCAGCAAATGTGGCACAATTCATTGTATGACACTTTGTGGGCAGACTGCATTACTCCCAAGAGGTCTCTCGGTATGTCACCTTTTCAAGTGTTATATGGAATCGACGCCAAGCTCCCCATTTCTATAGAACTTCCCACTCTGCGCTTGGCACGAGAAATTGAAGATGAGACTTTCTAGAATTCTCTTGAAAAGAGGATTATGTATCTAGCAGAACTTGAAGAAAAAAGAATAAGAGTGGTCAACAGGATCACCGAACATCAGAATCAAGTTAAGAGATTGTTCAATAAAAAGGCTAAGCAAAGAGGTTTCCAATAGGGAGATCTCGTCCTTTTATGGGACAAATGAAGAGAGCCAAAGGGCATGCATGGGAAATTTTATTCCCTATGGAGAGGGCCTTTCAAGATCAAGCAGCTCAATGGAGAGAATAGCTTCTATCTCTCGTATCTAGATGGAATTGATCTCCTGCTTCCCTATAGCGGGCAACATCTCAAAATATTCAGGAAGTAGAGCTTGCTCTCTTCTTTGTACAGTTTTCTTTATGTTGTGTGTTTGATTTTGTTGTGTGTTTTCTTTTGTCATCACCCTTGTTTTTGACTCTGTAACCCAATGGATAGGCACATGTTGATCTGGGGTCCTCTACCCTTGAGCTTACTCAAAGATAATCCCCAGAAAGAACCAACTGTTATCATATATAATTGACGAGGGTAATTTTACAGGTAACCATACCAAATTTTGTCCTGGTCCCTTGTCAGAGACCCCTCTACATTTGGAATGTTATAAAATCTCTTTCCAGGAAATCTAGTTCTCTGAACTTGGTCATTCTGGTCCTTTTTTGGTTGGGGATAGCTTTTATTTGTGTAACACAGACTAAATTTGTGCCCCCTTCATTTCCTTTGGCGCACCCTTTGAAGTGTTGACACATCAATTGTTGTGCCTTCCCATGATGCACCTTTCTTGCATGTACCAGGGTGCATGTGCCTGCTTGTCAACAACAAAATTGTTGCGCCATGTTGTGGTGCACCAAGGCATTTGAAATCTAGTGTTGACAGTCCTTAATTTGCGCCAAAGGCGCACATAATTCTATGTTGGCATGCATATATCCATGCCAAAGGGCGCAAAGTTTTACGTGTCGACATGTGTTTTGGTGTGCCCTTTTAAAAAGTGGTTGGTGAATTTATTAAACCTTTTCCTATATATAGGCACATCTGCCCTATCACTTTCACAATCAAAAAACACGTGATAAATTTTATCCCTCTATGCCTGTTAGCACGTTCATTCTCCTCATGTTGCGTTTGTGGACCCCACTTCATCTCTCACTTTATATATATTTCTGGGTAAATGGTCCTCTTTCCTCTTGTGTTTTCATTTTTGCTGGTTGTTTGTGAGTTCGGTGAAATGGATCTGTAGCCATGAACCCCACCTGCCATTCTTGCACATCTTCCCTCCCAAACTGTCTTTCGTCCTTTTTCTAGATCTACTAGCCAAGATGGTTTTGCCCTTAAAATGAATCCAAACCTCTCTGTTGTCCCCCATTCACTGTATAAATCGATGCAAAGTTAAGCCTGAAAGATCACAAACCCATCGTAAAGGGAAAGAAAACTTGAAATTTGTTCTTGGGCTATATTTTCCTCTGGGTGCAATCACCACCTTTGTTACAAGAAACACAGTCATGCCAAGAAGGCACACCGACCTTGATTGCAACATACAGTATCCCTGCACCATGCAAAAACCAAGTAAAATCCTAAACCTGGTGTAGGCACATCCCCGTTTACAACAAAAAAGTGTCATGCAAGCTTTCCCTATGATGCGCCAAAGTCCCCTTGTGTGCATGAAATTTTGGTGTTACACACCAATCCTGTGCCTTTTGGCACACCAAAGTCTCATGTTACATGCAAATTACATGCACCATTGGTGCACCCTACCCCCATGCAACATCAAAATTATTTGCACCCAGTATAAAACTACATAAATGGTGCAGGCACATCCCCGCTTACAATAACAATAATGTCATATGCAAAATCCTTGCGCCCTACACCCTTTGGTGCTGATTTGTTCCTTGTAACACTCCAATTCAGTGTGCCATTCTATTATCTCTGCGGCCTACATTGTTCCTGTGCCCTGTGCCCTGAGGCCTTAAAATTGCTAACTCCTCATTATGTAGTGCTTTAATGGAAGATCTGATAGCTAACATGGCTCTTTTACGTTAGACTTCACTCCTTCTTGCAGATCAGCAACTGAACTCAGATCCATATATGTCTACATCAAGAGAAAAGCCAACGAAGTCAAAGGGTAAGGCTAAGCTTACAGAAGAAGAGATGAAATATAAATACCAGAGGGTCAAAATGCCAAATTCCTAGGTGGAATGTGACCTGGAAATCAGGGATTCTGAACTTGGCCACATTGACATGGAAGATTTCTGGGCTAGAACCAGAAGAGTCACAGGAATTCCTTGGATGGACAAGTTGGTGGGTAGTGGACTACATTTTGCTGGGGGCATTCCCATCAGTGCAATAAACAATGAATTTATGATGGTAGTGGCTCGCTGTTACAATAAAGACACAAGGTGTGTCGAAAATGAAATGGGTGAGGACATAATCAAACTCACTTCCTGGCACTTCGAAATCATGCTAGGCATTCCTCACCACCAAAATTTTGTCGCTATAAGCCAAGAGGACTACACCAAGGCATGGGAGGATAATGAAGACAAGTGCATGCAGTTGATGAATGAAGTTTACTTGAAGAAAAAGAAGGTAATAACTAGATGGTCGCAGGTTATTCACCGTAGTGACTTCTCTGAGGAATTGAGTGACACCATCACATTCCTAAGTAGAGTTTTTGGGATTTCTAACACCCATTACTTTCACAAATGGATGCTCAGGTACCTTGAAACTATGAACAAGAATGTGTCAGATAAACTCTTTGAGTGGGCGTAGATCATACGCAGCACCATATCTGAGCAGCTCCAACAACTCACCACAATGGGGAGGTTCTACATGAACTCCTATATAGTCTATGATGCAGCCTTGAAGAGGGATTATCCAACACTGAGCCGATGCAGAGTTTGGCCTCATGAAAAGATATATGAATACTACCTGGAGCTGAAGCTGGAGAACAACATCCCGCAATTTACCAAGATCAATGATGCTTTCTTCTATGGCATCATTTGTCTTTTGAGTCCAAATATTACTCATAGACGGATGAATAAGAGCATAGTCACAGTGACTGAGAAGTGGGGGGCACTGTTTACCCAATTCCCCACCTTCACCTATCTCAGAGCAGCCAACTTCTTAGGGGAGCCCACCAAATTGCCGAGATATACTGGCCCTAAGCTGATCCTGTTAGAGCTATCTAGACAACTCATAACCTACCATGAGAAGTGTTTGAAGAGAAAGAAGGGCAGAACTCCTTTTCCCCTTACAGTGGGAAGGTACACCTACATTTCCACCAAAAATCTCAGGAAATTTTTGCAGAGCTTGAACTGTTAAACCTTAAGCACAATTTCCTAGAAAGGCCCACTTTCGATCCAAGGAATTACCTTCCCAAGGCAAAACTCAATCCTATCAACATTCCACAGATCGAGGACATCTATATCGACTTGTATCATGCGGTTGAACTAAGAAGGAAGGATCACTCTAACCTGGCCTTGGCAGAGATTATTCAGTATGGCATGGCCATTATTCCAAAAGGTTATCAAATGACTGACCAAGAAGTTTATCAGGTGTATCTTGACATGGATGGGCACAACTGGCCGTTTTCTGCAATTGACAGAACAAAAGCACCCCAAACCATTGAAGAAAGGGTCAAGGAGATATTGCGGAGGATAGAACACTGGTGCAGAATGAATGGCCTTATCTACCTCGGGGTAGATTTCACTATGTCCCCATTGGGCAATGCACCTATCAAGCCGAAACATCTGCCAAAGGTCAAAGGCAAGGATAAAGAGGGCAAATCGAGCTCTACTCAAGAAGGAGCTCCTGAAAGTCCTCCTTCCATTGCACAAGAACAGTTTGTAAGTTTGGTATCCCCAGAGAAAGAAGCGGAGGAAAGTTTTCCAACAGGCACATCCACTCAGAGTGTTGCCACAGCTACAATTATCGAGGTCCCTTCTATTCCTTATCCCTCTCCTCCTTCCCCTCCTCATGTAACTCAAATGACCATTCCTTTGGCCGTATCTTCTCCCCCATCTTCCACTGTTCCCCCTTCCTTGTCTTCCATCTTCTCTTCTCTCACGGAGCTGTCCCCCACTATTTCTTCTCTCATTTCTCATCTCCCTTCAATTCCAGCATCTTCCTCCCCTACAGTGTCCCTTCCTCCCGTGAGCACTTTCTCGGCCTCCCTCTCGATGCCACCACCAAGTATCTCTACCCGTTTCCCCTCATCCACTGTAGCTTCTCACTCTTCTGCCTCTGGTCCCATTCCCTTAAGTCCAACATGGATCTCCCAGCATCTGAGCCAGCAAAAGAGGAAATTCCCTATCACACCAATGGAATTCTCTGTCATCCCAATAAAGGGGGCTAAGAAGCAAAAGCCTATAACCCGCTTCTCTCAGAGTGCATCGGGAGAAAGAGTAATGGAGATCACATATCCCGACCCTTCAAAGGGTAAAAAGGATCTATCTCTGACAGATTATACAGTGACTTAAGTCACAATGGGAATGTCTTCTGAAAGTCTTTAAGGGGAGGTCCTATCTACGGTGGATTCCCTTTGCAAGAATCTCCAAGAAGCAAAGGAAGAGAAGAGGTTATTAAAAGAACAAAACAAACATCTTCTCCATGCCCTGCAGAAAATGGGCAGTACACCTCCTACAACTACCATTGAAACTCCTGAGGTCCTGAGTAAGGATAAGATAAACGAGTATGAAAAAATTGGCAAACAAGGTATGGCAGTTTCCACCTGGAGAGATTAGATCCTCAAAGACAGCGAGGAGGTGATTTTCAAGTTCACCGAATTGTATCAAAACATCATTCGGGAGAAGAAAGAGCTCCAGGTAATCATGGGACCTATCTTCGAAGATTTGGACCATGCTAGGTTGCAACCTGAGACATTCTAGAAAATGCTTGACTACTCAGTCGATGATTTGGTGAAATTCAACATTTTCAATCACCCGAGGGTACCCAGCAAAATCCTAGCTGCATTAGACTACCGGGTCGATCAGATGGAATTCATCCTGGAGAAGATTGACAAAGTTAAGGAGGAAGCCCTAGATGTAATGCACCAAATGGAGAAAATTGTTCTAAGAATGTCTCCAGGTTTGTTAACTCCTTCTTTCACCTTGAGAAAGGCAGACGAAACTATCCGGATCTTTAAGGAGATCCTCTCACAAGGGCTAGGGCTAGAAGCCACTTTTGAAACCGAATTCCTCAACAACCTTATGGTTTGCCGTGATTTTGTGGGGTTCCTAATGGAGGAAGGCAATGAATATTTCAAACTCCCTGAAAAACTCAGAGATGAGCGGGAGACTTGTTAGGTCATCGACGATCATACAAAGGGTCCTACCCAGGATCAACTTCAGCCAATGATCAGTAAATTCGTGGAATATCAGACTCAGTTCCATATCACCTCTCCTGAATAACAGAAGAAGCAAGATACTCCCTTTCAACCGTGAGGCGATGATGAATAGCTTTCTTCCTCTTGGCTTCCTTTTTGTAAATATCTAAGAGTATGTTGGTACAAATGATGACTTCATCCATGTTACACCATGGGATGTTGTCATCCACCAAGTTGTCCAAAGTCAACATTGAATTTTAGATATTTTGTAGATATTTTGTAATTAGTTGTTGGTTTATTTTTTCCTTCTCTCTTCTCCTTCTTCTATATATACTGGGATACTTGTTGTATGCCAGGGTGGATACTTTTTAGATGAAAAATAGAAGTAAGAAGAAAAAAATTTGAGCTTTTGTAACAGAAGAAAACATTAATACAAATATTAAGACTTTGTGCTGAATATGTGTGTTATGAGCATTTTAATCTTTCTTATGTTAGATTTATGTGTTTATTCCGTTGAATCTATCTCTACTTTTTTGTCATTTATTCATCATTATTTCTTTGTTCATCTATGCAAGTAGGTTTGGATCTCTTTACTACTAGCCCAAAACATAGACCCTCTGACCTTTCTGCTTTGGAATTCATTTATTTTCTCCCTTCAGATCTATCCTATCTCCTCACCCCATTTCTTTCCCTCCTTTTCATAGTTGGAAATACCTCTACTAGGATGAGATCCCAACCCCTGAAGGCAAAATATTGTGAGATTTGCACAGATTCCTGCTTGTAGAATAGCAATAAACTAGTTTCACTTTGCTAACTCAAAGAGGGGCTATGCCCTACACATTGTTGGCTCGTCTATCCATAGATCTGTCCACCTGACAGATTTTCGGACCAACACACCAATGTGTAAAGTTTGACCATGAAGGATGTTCTTATACCATTCTAGCTGACCCATCACCTTTCAAAACCTGCAACCATCTTTACTGGCCCAATGATGTTCTTGTACCTGTTAAGGCATCTACCTCGCTGCCTAAATCATCTTCACACATGACCCTATCCACCAGTGTTGTTACAGCCACACCTTCACCCAAATATTCTATTCCCACCGTTGTTGTCACTTCTACCAGTCAGACATCATCTTCCCAACTAACTGACACCCCCTCCAATCTAACTTCTAATGCTTCCTCCATTCCAGCCACCAATATATAAACCATTGATCCCTTGGAAGGTGTTTTTCAATGCCTCAGTATGGGGGAGTATCACCTGTAAAATGTCAATACATTCCTTACTCCACAAGAGTATGGAAACCTTCACCAGCATCCTCACTATGATCACCACATAGGTGAGCATCTCCTTTATGGTCCTCCCCACCTCTGTACCCATCTTACCTATGGGGGACTTGATATTTCCACTTACACACCTGAACCACCATCACAAACCTGACCTTTTTCAGCTGACCTTCAGTCACTTACCAACTGCCAATTTTCTCACACATTCCTACACCACTGTGCCTAGAAGGGTTTTTGATTTTGCAAGGTCATCACACCATTTTTTCATGTACCATGTGTAAACACAATGATCGTAGTGGAATCAGTTTTACCAAACTACCCACAAAAAATCCCCGTATTGAAGTCATCGAAGACATTGACCCCTCTCCACCTTCTTCACCTACCCCACCTTCACCACCTTCACCAATGGAGTCAATGAAACCTGAATCTATCCCCCCTACCTTATTTTTTCATAAATACCATTTCCTTGGGGCCTCTGACATATCACCGTGATGGTGAGGCTCCTTCCTCTCTTCCTTTCTTGTATCCTGATATGATAGGGGACGATACTCCTATTAATGTAATTCAATGTCAAGATGATGAGTCCATACTCACCTACCTTAGTGCTGAAGACTCTTATATTCACCATTCGTTACCTTCTAAGACACAAACAATGTTGAATGAATCAACTATCGAAGTCAACATCCACACTCAAGACGACCCCCACATTCTCAAGATTGGCCAATCTTTGGATGGTGCTAAACAGGAAGCCTTCACTTCTTTTCTTAAAAATCATAGCCATGCTTTCACTTGGTCCTATGCTAACATGTTAGCCATTGATCCCACTATCATGGTCCACAATATTGTAACCATCCCTGATGCCAAACCCATAAAACAAAAGTTGAGGAAAATGCACCCTCGCATTGCTCTTCTTGTAAAAGAAGAACTTTAACGCCTTCTCTCAATTTCCTTCATCTTACCCATCGATTACCCCCAATGGATTTCTAACATCGTCCCTATCACTAAGGTGATAGAAGAACTTCATATTTGCACCGATTTCCATGATCTCAACCTTGCTTTCCCAAAAGATGATTTTCCTTTGCATGGTATTGACCAGTTGGTTGACCTTACCGCTGGCCGTGACATGCTATCACTTATGGATGGTTTCTCAGGTTATAACCAAATCTACTTGCCCCAGAGGATCAACACAAAACTACATTCATTACCCCTTGGGGGACCTTCTACTATCAAGTCATACCTTTTGGCCTTAAAAACGTTGGTACTACATATCAGCGTGCTATGACTTACAACTTCCTTGATATCATGCATCGCATATTGGAATATTACGTGGATGATCTCTTGGCTAAATCTAGACATCGTGCCAAGCACCTCGCCATCCTCGAAACCATCTTTGACTACCTCATTAAATATTATTATCGCCATCACTCTTTAGGGGCTATGCTCGCTCATCGTGATGAACAACATAGGGAGAAGGTGGTTTATTACATAAGCCGTACCCTTCTAGACTATGAAACCCGATGCACTCACCCTAAAAAACTTTTCTTAGCATTAGTTTTTATCACCACCAAACTTCACCATTACCTACTCAACCACAAAACCAATGTTGTGACCAACACTGACCCCTTACACTTCATGTATGCTAAACGTTACCAAAATCAATGTGTCACATGTTGGCTCATGCTTCTTGCTGACATAGACCTTGAATTCATCCACAAAAAAAATCTATCAAGGGCCAGGCCTGTAACGCTCTGATTTTACATGTTATCTTGGTGAATGTTTTACATGTTGTTATAACTGCTAGAATGAAGGCAAACATGTTAAGATAAACTCTGATCTTAAAGGAATGTGTTGCTAACTTGGATTCTTGCATGCTATGATTTATTGTATAGGACAGAAATTATTGTACTTGCGTGTTTGCTAATGTGATGACAAATGGTCGTATACTTGCTAAACTCTTGTTACTGATTGATAGCACACTTTGAATCAATTTCATTGATTCAAAGTGTGCTGAGGGCTTCTGGTGAATTCTGTGTCGATTCACACTTGAACCGAACCTGAGATTGTTATGAATGTGCAGCACCTGATTGCAGGTATGAACAACTGGCACGTAAATGCCAACGATAGGGATTCGATTCTTGAACCCTGTACTGTCGAACTTGGGACCTCGTTAGGCAAGAAACACTTGGACGTGGGTGGCCTTGGCACGTGATCCAAAGGACGGAACGTCCTGCTCTACATTAATGTCAATGTTAGTAAGAAGGCTGGATGGAAGTTGTTTGGTGTTAGTGGTTAGTATGAATTAAAAACCTAAACTAATCCTAAGTCCTAACATGCATCCTACACTATTATCCTAAGTGGATTTTTTTTAAATTACAAAAAAAAAGGGGAAAATAAACCTAAGCCCTAAAACCTAAGGCTAAACTAAGACCTAGGTTGAACACTATATACAACCTAAACTAATCCTAATCTAAAAGGGCGCGTACAAACACTTGGAAGGAAAGGGATAAGGATGGGAAGAAGGCATTCATTGGCATTTAATAAAATAGTCCATACGTGGACAGCGCTAGTTTTGGCGGGGCAGGTAGGAAATAGAGGCATCTATTTGGAGATAGAGCCAAATTTAGTTTTACATGGGAAATTTTAAAAAAATTGAGTTCGCCAACTCAAGTGGCGGTGGCGTGGGAAGTAAGGAAAAGGTAGAGCCTTTAATGCATTGATTTTTCTTGGTCCTCATGACCAGTTCGCCGTGGAAAGTGTATGAGGGAATTTGATTTTTTTCATTGTTTCGGTTTGGCTTTTGCAAAGTTGCTCTGCATTTGATTTTTTGGCCTGGTTCAGTCGAACCAGCTCTTGGAATTTGACATTTTCTTGGAGATTTCGAGGTTATTGCTAAGCCTGAAGAAGAAATAACTGTTAGGGAGTTTGTGCTGTTGCTGTGGAAGGAAAAATGCGGCAAACAAAGTTTTCTTCGAGTTCTGGAAAAGAGATTACAGGCATGTTAAGCCCTTCTCTTTAAAAATTCTTGCTTTGTTTAAGTGTCTCATTAAAACAACCCTGCTCTTGGGTTTGGATTGTGTGATTGTAGTCGAGTCGATTTGACTTGGATTTTGTTGGTTCTTGTTTTCTTTTCTTTGGGAAATGATAAGAAGAATTGCTTCTGGTTGCTCGGCCTTGATGCGTTTTTGCACGAATCGAGTTGGAAAATGAAATACCATATTGGTTGTTGACAGTATGGTGGTTTGAAATAGATATTTTTCTTTCACTGTTCGTGTTGTTTGAAAGTGGAACAGGCTGTGTAATCGTTCCTTATAGTGTAATTGTTTTCCATTTAGTGTAATCATTTCTTTACTGTTGTGCTTGGAACTGCCTTTGCAAGTAAAGAGGAAATGGAAATACAGTCGTGTATATTGCTATGATTTGGGTTCTATTGACTCTTGTTGTCATTTTGGAAATAATATGAAACACTGTTATTGGTCGTTGAGTTCGACTGTCCTTGTATTTCTCGAATGAAATACCTCCATATCGTGCTGGTTGTACAGTAATGGGAAATCCGTCTTATGTATCATGGGTCTGTACATGTTATTGAGTTCCTTTCACTACTGAAACTATCACCTTTTACTGACGATCTGGAATGAAAGAGGCGATAGTTGGTTGAAGTTGTTTCTTATTGAAATTTTAAAGGAAACAGATCTTCTTCCTTCAACTGTTATGGATTTTAATGAAAATGGCATTTGGGTTTTCTATGAATATTTGAATTCGATTTGAATGAAGTAATTGCAATATTTTCATTGTTGTGCCTTTCTCTAATAGGAAATAAACAGATACATATTGGGTATTTGTGGAATAGGAAAAGTTACCTGTTTTTCCTCTTAAACATATTAATGGATTGTGTTTCCCTCACTGTGAGGATAAGATGGTTTTATTGTGTTTTCTTGATACTGTTCGGTCTTCCTGTTCAGGCTGTAGACACAATTACAAATTGATTTTGTATTCTGTGCAATGAATGATTATATTTCCTTCTTGTTGTAATGGAAAGTTGATTCCATTGCGTCTTGTAGTTGTGGTTTGACCTTCTGATTTGAACTGTCTTGTGAATACGAACTTGACTGGGATTTCTATTTTAAATAAATGGAAAATGTGGGAATTAGCTTGTTTTCTGAGTCTGCCCTGACTGTACCAAGCCTACGCAATTAACACCCTAAGCGGGTTTGTCCTTATAGAGGTATTGATATACGAATATTATATTTTGAGTTCTGTACCTCATTAAGTAATGGAGAATGTTGTTTTTGGAGTTAACAGTTGATCGAGATAGAACTCGAATTGAATGTTCATTGTTTGTGGTATATTAGATTGAAACTATACAGGCTATGTGAGTTGCTTATCAATGAGAACGATTTTTCTGTTATCTTTATAAGTTGAGTCGTCATGCTAAGATAAACATGTTTTGGGTGTTTTTATTTCATTTGGAATAAAATGATTGTTTCTCAATGAAATTACAGAGAATAAATTCTTCTCTTTTTGCTATTTTGGACTCTGAAAGTAATATTGGAGCTTACTGTGCATATGAATTGGTTTTTATGTAGGTAACAACAATGTGCAAATTGTTATTATGAATTGTATGCATTCATGGATATAAAAGATCATATGAATAAATGATTGCGTGATTGCATAACTGCTTATTTGGTTAACACTACAGTGAAAGAAGTATGGAATCTTCTAGTACAGCAAATACATACTATGCATCTTGATATTGCTTGTTCTATGATGAATACGATGTCTTACTAACCTGTTTTGGTATTCGTATGAACCGGAATTAAATGAAATTATTCTTACTGCCGGAAGGTGAATTCCGAATGGATTTTGTAAGTTTCACTCTGAACTGTTATCTTGATTTGTCTCTCGTTTGGAGTCCATTGTTCGGACAGTCATGTGGAAAGAAATAGAGATATGGATGAATAACTTGGAAAAATGATCTCTTCTTCTTTCATTCAGTTGGAAATCTGTAATTCGTGAATAATGAATTTTGTAGTGCTTAGATGGGAGCAACTATATGCATTGCTGTTCACTTTCTTGTCTGTACTTGAGTGCTTGGAATCTAATTTAATACCCAAACTGAAAGGAAAGTAATGAGTTTACATTTCAGTTAGTTTCATCCTTTGCATTTATTATTAATGAAAGGTGAGGAAATGATAACAGAATGTTTATGGTTATGTGGAAACGAGACAGCAGTCCTCTGGCTGATTGTGATGATATTTTGATGGTTCAGTTGTTATGTTGATCTTTCTTTTGTGCCTATTTCGTGATTGATGTTTTACTGTCATTTCATAAAAGCAGGGTTCTTTTATTGAGACAGTTAGTTGAAGCACCTTATTTTAAGGATAAGTGCTTAATATGCTCAGCTCATTGAACTGACCCGTGCAATTCATTTTGCAGATGAAATTTGATTAGAATGAAGACATGGCTATTTTCTGATGCTTCTTGATTAGCTGTAAAATGAATTGTAATTGTTACTTTGATTTCTCTTCGAGGAATTGTGAAAAGAAGAAAATATATTCTTCTGTCCATGAGTTGTATTGATGTTTAATATAAACTATGCCCAATCAGCTGGATTGGTAAATGTACAAATTATGACATGAAATATTGAATCCAATTACATGTGTATTATTTTAATAATTATATCAATTTGATTTTGTTGTCTAAATTGGAAATATAATGTTATTTCTTGATTTGGATTTGTCTATTGTCCTTGGATGGATGCTAAATGGAAACTGATATCTATTCTTACTTGAATGCAACTTTTAAGTTGAAAAATGCAATTAGTTCATACTTGGGTAAAGATGAATTTTTAATTGACATTAAAAAGGATTAAGAAGAATATGATTCCATAATCGGAAGGTATTCAGGATTAGCTTAGGAGCTAAGGAATATCAAATAACTTTGGAATAATCAAACTTCATTTTCGAATTCCGTTAATGATCTCGTATGTTGAATTCAGAATAAAGGATACAGGATAAGTATATCCACAACTAATGGACCTTAACTATATGACGTTAAGGAGAAAAAATGAATACATTTCTTGAAATTTAGACCTCATATGAATGACGTCTAATAAGTTAATATTCTGAATTTAGTTGCAGTTGAGAAAATCTTGGCTAAGTTTAATAGGTTAAACTTATCACGTCCGTCGGTACGGACCGCTTAATCCATTGATTAAGAAGTGAACCAAGTAGGGAAATGCAGCCCTTCGACATGAAGGAGAAGATGCATAGTAAGTTAATGGATGGATTTAGTCCCTCTTAGCTCTGTACAACTGTAACGAAAACGAGGATCAAGGGATCAGCGTGGATGCTGAAGGTTGATTTTAATTATTAAATCGTATCCAAATCACTTGAGCAGGATGTGCATTCTCGATGGGAGAATTCTGTAGGACATTGGCATATGCCAGCTACAGCAATGTGTCTCCATGAAGACGGGGTCTTCATGACGACACAATGTTGCAGCTGACATATTGCAATGCCCTCCCGAATTAAAACATCAAGAATACATAGGCTGAATGTGAAACTCGTAGTAGGGGATAGGAATATGATCTGGTATACGGAGTGCCTTCCTATACCCGTTCATATTACTAGTTGGAATTGGAAGTTTAAAACTGACCTTAAACGAAGAGGACTGGTAGGAGCCAGGAAAGACCATTCTAGATAACAGGTGAAGTGAGGTGAAGGACGTATTCCGTAGATGTGTATCACATCCAGGAATATGATCATGCAAAGCATGTGAAAATCTTTGGCCAAAGTATCGCAATTGCTGGTTGCGTTGTCCTTATCACTTAATTTAAGATGCAGGATGTCAGATGAATATCAGTAACAGATATTCAGATAGGCTTCTTAAATGGATCACTTCAATAGCCGGGAAAGGTTATGAGAACAGGTATATATAATATACTATGCATAAACGAACATGAAGGATCGGTTGTTGCCGAGTCATGAAATGAAGGATCGTTGAAACTCCGAGCCATGAAAATGGAAGATCGACAGTTCCTCGAGTCATTTACAACAGCATATAGAATCTGTTATAAGATTGAATGGCATTGAATGTGTGTTCCATATTGTAAATATGCGAACAGGGAACATTCGTTTTAAAAAGAAATTGTGTGATCCAAACTGTGAGGTTTGGGCAGAGAACAATTGTTAAAACTTGAACATGTGTTTGAATTTTATAATTCATAACAGAGAATGTTATATATATATATATATATATATATATATATATATATAAATTCCCTTGTTCTAGTATTTTAAAATGGGAATGTTACAAGGCCATTGCTAACCATCTCGCTGATGCACCTCTTTCTGGGAATCAATCTTTGAACTTTGATTTCCCTGACGAATGAATCCATTGCTAACCTATCTTTAGATGATGACCCCTAGCAAATGACCTTATTCTTCGATGGTTCCAAATGTCAGCATGGGGGTGGTGTAGGAATTATCCTCATTTCTCTTGATGGTGAACCCATGCCCTTATCATTCAAACTTGACTTTGAATGCACTAACAATATCGGCAAATACGAAGCACTTGTATTGGGTCTCATGACTGCCTATGCCTTATATTTCAGATCCATTAATATCTTTGGTGATTCTCAACTGGTAGTAAACCAAGTCAATGGTGTTTATCAATGTTATAATGAAATACTTCAAGAGTAAAAATGTTACGTTGGCATCATGTTGACTACCTTTGACCGCTATAAAATTCAAACTGTTTCGTAATCCACCAATAAATTTACGAATACCATAGCTTTCCTCACTTCTCAGATACCTGCTTCACCTGTCGATTCAGACATCTTTGTTGCCATAAAACACATACTAAGACCTTTTTATAAATCTTGTTGTGTTAACCTTGTCCGAACTACCTCACTAAACACACAAGACCTTTGGTATAAGTAGATTGCAGACTACCTTTCCCTTTCTATATTTCCTCCTGATCTCACATGTAATGGACAACACACCTTTCTCAAGAAGGCCTCTCATTATGTCGTCACAGGTGGTCTTCTCTATAAAGGCAACTTTGACAGTATCCTCTTACGCTGCCTTACTAGCTCTGAAATCCCCTATACCATTAAAGAAGTTCATGATAACATATGCAATGGTCACTTCAACAGCCTTGCTATTGCTAAACAAATTCTTCACCTAGGCTATTATTGGCCGACCCTCAATCATGATTGTTGCAAATAATTTAAATGTTGTGTAAAATTCCAACAACATGCTAATATTCATCACACACCTAGTCATGCTTTACAGGTCACTCGTGACCTTTGGCCCTTCTCTCAATGGGGTTTGGATCTTGTCGGAGAGATCAATCCCCAGTCTTCCCTAAGACATCAATGGATCATCACCACTACCAAATATTACACCAAGTGGGTTGAATCCATACCCCTCATCTCCACTAAAGCTGAGAAAATATGTGATTTCATCAATCATCACATTATTTGTTGCTTCGGTGCTCCACATTGCCTTATCATTGATAATAGCAAACAATTCAAAAACAAAACTCTATAGAAACTTTACAACACCTTCGGCATCCAGATTTGCTTCTCCTCCCCATATTACCCCCAAACCAATGGCTGGGCCGAATCCACCAACAAAACCCTAAACAAAATTCTCATGAAAGTGGTCAATGATACTAGGAAGGATTGGCATACACACATTCCTTTCACCTTTTGGGCATACTGTACTAGTATTCACAATTCCACTACTGCTACTCCCTTTTCTTTGGTCTATAATACTGAGGCTATTTTTCCTCTCGAAGTCTAGATCTCATCTCTCTGTATCTCTCTTCAAGATATGATTACTGATGATGACTTTTTCCAAGACCATTTAGCACAACTTGAGTTATTAGATGAATTTCTTCTTCATGCTCTCAACCATCTCCAAGTATACCAAAAATGTATCAAGTGTGCCTATTATAAACGTGTTCATGAACGCACTTTCAAGGTTGATGACCTTGTCCTCAAGGAAAATCAACACGTAACTAAAGTAGAAAAAAGAAAACGAGGCAAATTTTCTCCTAATTGGCTTGGACCATACATTGTGACCCATGACTATGGATCAGGTGCTTATCACTTGTCTTCACTTGACGGTAAGACCAAACCTGAGCCCCTCAATGCCTTACATCTTCAAATGTTCTACTGTTGACTTCTAGTTCTACATCACTATTTATCTAGTTTATGCTCGTCCCTTGAGTGCCATTTACCTTTTTCTTTTCCATACCTCATCTCCAATGACTAAACAAGATTCATGTGATTACCCATCACCCTTTTGCCTCATCTTAAATATGTGCACCATGGCTCTGCACATGACATGATTCTCATGGATAATTTTAATCTTCTTTTAGATGAGATCCCATGGTCGTTCACCCTTTCCTTCTCAACAAGAACCAAATGCTTGGTTATAGTCTCGTCCATGATTTAAAAGCCAAAAAAAAAAAATATTACCTCAAAAATAAGGGATTAACTCCTTGAGTCAAACTTCTAATATAAAAGTTGAATCCCTCAAAAGGAAATCTTCCACCTTCAATTATCACTATAAGTAGACTACTCCCTCAAAGGACAACTATAAAAAGCTTGCAACTCTCTACATAGTCTTTCAAAAAAAAGGATTATTTTCTCAAAAATTAAAAATCAGAAGCTTCACACATCAATCAATTTGACGAAGACCTCAAGGAGACATATATTCATCTCGTATAGACTTCTCGCATCTACCAGTATATCTAAAAATTCAAAAACAAAAGGATAAAGAAACATAACCTTTTTCATCATGGACTTGCCTATTGTGATCTTGGCTCTATTGCCCAAGGCATTCTACTTTCCATTTTATGACCTAATTACCTTCACCTCCTTACCCATTGTCTCTTCACCGCATACTGCCTCAAGGGACCTTTTGAACCTACGAAATTTGGTGATTTTGTGACTATTCTTCACCTTTAGAGTAATCAATCATGGAATTTCTTAAGGGTCTTGCATTCACTAGCCTATCTGTAGATGTGTTTCATACGTTTTGATCCTTGCCAATGGGGTGGCTTTCTTGTCCCCTCTTATCTTTTCTCTTCTTCATTATCTTTTGATCTTCCTATATAGGACTAGACGCTCGACGCCTATCTTTTGGGATTTTATTCTCCCACCTTAATTGACCTAAAATCACCTTTACCTATCTACCTATTCTCAACCCAACCATCAATGACCTCAACCTCATTATACCTATGACCTAGAATCAACACTAACTATTGACCTAAAATCACCTTCACCTATCTACCTATACCCCACCAAAACTTAATTGACCTTTACCTAATCATCCCCATGACCTGGACTCAACCCTACCTATCAACCTACCTACCTCTTCTTCTATCTTCTCATATTATTCCTTAGCTTATGGGAGAACTACATTGGTCTGAGGTCCTTTTTCACCGAGACTATGTAGGTAGCGCTTCCAGGGCATGGGGCCCTAGAAGGTTATCTCGAACACTCTTTACCCTAACCATTTTCCCCCACCTTTTCCTGATTACCTATTCATATCAAAAACCCAAAAATCTATCCCATATCCACATCATTCAACCTACATACATTCCTCACCTCTCACATATTATTTTATCACTACCATTCTTTCTCATATTCATCTATAACCCATATTTAAACATTGTACACCATTACATTCATTTACATTACCATGTATTACCAAAATATAGAAATATGCATCCATGCCTAAACTGACCTGAATCCACCATGCCTAAACCAACCTGACTCAATCCATGCCTAAACCAACCTGACTCCACCATGCCTAAACCAACCTGACTTAATCCATGCCTAAACCAACCTGACTCCACCATGCCTAAAATTAACCTGACTCGATGCATTCCTAAAATTAACCTAACTCGATCCATGCCTTAAATTAACCTGACTCGATCCATGCATAAGATTAACCTGACTCGATCCATGCCTACATCAACCTGACTCAATCCATGCCTAAACTGACCTGACTCCATCATGCCTAACTCACTTAATCCATTCATATCATAACGAAAGTAAAATAATAAACACATCATAACACATAATCAAATGAACCTCATATATCTCCTAACATACATCCTAGTGTATCAATAATGTACACTCATCTCAAAAATACATGTGTCTCTCATACATCACCGGCTCGCAGGTCACTATCCAATACAAAACTATCTTCGGCTCGTAGGATGGTATCATGTAAAAAAAAATACAAAATCTCTTTGGCACACAGGCCGATCTCATATATAATACATACAAAACTGACTCAATATGCAGGCAGATCCACAGCAAGTCAATCATCTCCCCATCTAATATTAAGGAATGCTCCCTGTGACTATCTCTCTCGATCCCTCTGCCACACCTGTCTAGTGCCCGACACCTGCCTCACCTCCTACTAATGGCCCCTCACCTAGGGTTGGCCTCTGCATACTAGTGGCCTCACCTCGACCCTATGTATGGGCTCAACAGCCCCCTATACTCTCCACACTATGAGTGCGGGATCTAATCCTCTCACTAGAGGCCTACTGTGCTCTGTACTCAACATAGGAGGGCACATCTAGCCTGAGAGCTAACAAATGATCCTGATAGTATCATGCCTCTACTAGGGCATCCCTGAATCAGACCATGGCCACTATCTGTGGGGTGCCATGGGTCTCACTACCTATGTGGGTACCTATACAATGGGACCCTGTCCCTAAACCTGCATTGAGCCCTGTGCTAGTACTAGATCCTGAGTCGGCCCTCGAATCTATGCATGTGCCTGTATCTGCGCCTACAGGGTAGTAATCTATTCATGTACTACTATCAGCTAGCCCTGCAGATCCGTAACCTACCCCTGCGCTATTGCCAACTGGCCTTGTAAAGCCTACACCTGTACCTATAGAGTGGCTATCTCCCACCTACCTCCTCTCTATCTCCATCTCCCCCTACCTCCTCCTCCATAGGTACCTGTCCCTACCCTACCTGAGCCTGTAGCGTCACTATCTAAGCCTATAATGTGGCAACATGTGCCTCTGAACCTGTGATCTGCCCCTGCATGATCCCAAGCTGCATCACCAAGGTAGGCACCTACCCCTGTAGGGCATCTCTCTAAATTGTGATGGTGGCTAAGTCTGGCTGCCCTGGCCTGGGTGGTACTACTCGTAACTATGCCACTCACCACTGCCTATACCCATCTGCAACCCTAACATCATCAATTTGTGTATCTACATGTTTCTCCTCCTATCCAGTCGGCACTATGGGTCGTGGTGGAGACATAAGTCTCTCCACGTCATATGTCCTGTACTGCACGAATGGAGGTGGTACACCCTGGACTAGCCCGAACTGACACCTAACCTGCTCTATGGATATCTGCTTATGCTCTCCCTCTCTCCTCCCCTCTATCCACAAATGTATCTGTAGCCTATCTAGCTCCATGTCCATTTGTATGTATGCGGAGAATCCCACATATGGCCTCCAAATGATGTCCACCTCGGACAACCTCTTTAACAACCTCCTGTAGTAAGCTACATCATGAGTAGCTCTAGCACCTTGAGCCTCTCCCATGGCCAGTACCCACCACCTATACCCCACTCTCAAAACTCTCTATGGGAATGCATCTTACTGGGGCATCCCCACTGGTCGAACACAAACAATGTGCTCGTAAGCCTAGCAATGTAGTAGTATGATGCAATAGATGCTAAACCTCAGTAGTCACCCATAGGCCGATAGCTCTTTATACACCTACGTTAGCAATGCAGGTGCCCATGTGAACCGTGTCTACTATATCATCATGTCATGGAGGACTCCCATCAGTGACCTCAGGAATTTCCCACCCTCTGCATCCAGTAATGCAAAGTAGTACAGTACCTCCATTAAGAGTACCACTAACCTCATCTCCATTGGATGATCTCTATACATCACTCCATAGCTCATGATAGCACTATGGAACGTCAAGTCTACCACAACCTCACCAAATACAGGTGCTAGTATCTCCTTAGACACCTCTAAAGAGATGGAATAAACCTGGGCCCCCAATATGGGCAACTGTAGGATCCTGTAGATGTCCTCCAGGGTGATCGTCATCTCACCCATCGGTAACTGGAAGGTGTTTGTCATCGAGTCCCATCTATTGATGAGGGAAACCATCAGACTTACCTCCTAGACTACATGTTGGTAGCACCTCACCCCTATCAACCCCACCTCTGCAACATGTTACCACTCCACCTGTGTCATGCTTGCTCGTACTGTCAATAACAAGGGTGGCACCCAGGCCCTCATCCGTATCTCGTCTCAGGCCTACATCCCACAAAAGAAATGTATTATTACACCTTCCTAACTTACCTATTTCACCCCACATCCCTACCTATCTACCCAAACCCATCCACCCAAACCCATCCACCCAAAACTATCTACCCTATCCATCTCCCTTAACCCTCTTCCCTCTCACCTAATCCTTTCTCACCTACCATACCTATCTACCCTAACCCTCACTCTAACCTACCCTACCCCTCACCCACGCCACCCTAAACCCTTTCTATCTCCTTAACCCTCTTCCCTCTCACCTAATCCTTTCTCACCTGCCCTACCTATCTACCCTAACCCTCACCTAAACCTACCCTACCCCTCACCCAAGCTACCCTAAACCATTTCCATCTTCCTTAACTGTTTTCCCTCTCACCTAATCATTTCCCACCTACCCTACTTCCCCATTCCCTGCCCTTCCTCTATCCCCTCTTGTTTTTTCCCAACTTACCCTTAGGTTAACCAGTGCCGATCATCATTGACCAACCCCGATTATCCCTTGACCACACATGGTCTCCCCTAGACTGGCATCGGTCACTATTCTTAGGACCGGTACTGGTCACTACCCACCGACATCGGTCACTATTGTGCTGCCCGCCCCAACTTCCCAACCCTTATTTTTCCCTTATTAGTCATTCTACCCACCCAAATCCCTCCTTACACCTTTAATTGTTCCTACATTACTATTTTTCCCTACCCCCTACCCTTCCCCATTCCCATTTCCCTCTATTTTTCCTATTTTGAAATTCTTTTCCCCCTAGACCCCCATTTTTTTCATATTTCCTATATCCTAACCAATTTAACCAAATAATCACAAACAAAGGTTCAAATCATACCTGATCCTGTTACTGCCATCGTGGTGGAACCTCCGGCCTTTGCACCACTCCCCCAATCCCTCTCCAGCCTCCGTCATCCCATAAAATCCTCCAACTCTCTTCACCAATCACCTCGCTCGATCTGATCTTGTGTCCCCACCTCTCACTCAACCAATCGTGACTACGGGAATCATCAACCAATCTCTCTACCGTACTCCTTTTTCCTCTTCCTCTTTTCTCTCTTCTTGTCCTTTTCTTCCTTTTAACAATGCACAAGTGAATTTTCAAACACGGGTTTTTCACTTTTTATACCCTACCCGACTCAACCGAAATTGGTTAACCCTTGACCAATGCTAGTCTATTGCCCTAGCCAACCACCGTCAGTTCCTCTCCACCATCATCGGTTCATACTGACCACTGTCGGTTACCCTGCATACTCATTTCCCTCACATTGACCTCATTTTCCTCTTTGTGTTTCCTCCCCTACACCTACCTAGACCACTTTACCTTCCCCTCTAGCCCTCCACCTTCTTCAACCTCATCTCATTAGCTATTAGCGCCTCCTCATTTTACCCCTACCACGGCGTTACCTGTGATGTGACCTATCTACCTGGACCTAGAAAACTGTATAGTGACCTTTGACCTCACATGCTCACTATACCTTGCAACATTATTACCTGTGTTGATTGACCTAATGGCCTTACCTAGCCTATTTCTATGACCGTTTATCTTGACCCTACCTTTGGTGTACTAGAACATACCTGACTGTTCCTTCCCCAAACCTAAGTTGTGTTTCCTGACCATATCCTATACCTTGGATACTAGAATCACTTCAACCTTGTTTGGATAAACCTATCGACCTTAGACGATGTAGAGTTTTCAAGTTCTTCAACCTTGTACCGTTTCACAGTTTATATGTGTGTGTGGGTTCAACTGCCCCTACCTTTGACCTTGGCCCATTTACCTATATACCTGATTTTCCATTTACCCCATTCCTCATTTCTAATCATTCATCTTCACATCTAATTTTATCTAACCACTCACCGATTTGCCTTGTCACCTCATCAGTTCTTGGTTTGAGGGGGATCACACTCATTCCCACTTGGGGCAACCACATCTTATTTTTGTCAACGTCTCTTACCAATAAAAGCTATGCAACAAAAAGGGGCAAAATTTAGACACCAAAATCGTGTTGTAATCACCTTGGTCCCCTAGCACAGCCCTATAATCACTTCCTCATCCTCAACACCTTATCACCTACCTCCTGCACCCCACACATTTTAATTTAATTACTTTAATTAAATTAATGCCATTTACCTCCATACATATTAATTTAATTATTTTAACTAAGTTAATGACCTTTTACCCACACACATATTAATTTAATTATTCACATTAAATTAATTCACTACCCTCACACACCTATTTAATATAATTGTCTTTTATTAAATGCACCTCACTTAACCACCTCCATCATTTGACCCATTAACCTAAATCCTAAACCAATGGCCTAAATAAAACCTAACATTAGACCCATCCCCTCACCTCACATTTAAAAGCCTCCTAAGGTTGGTTTTCACACCGAGCAAAGGAAGAGACCCTTATCAAATGGAGGAACAACTTCCCAGGTAACTTTTGAACAACCCAAGATATCTCACCTAAACCGATGTCAGTTCACCCTAAACCAATGCCGGTTATACCAGAATGGACCAAATGGCCTATTTAGACCCATTTACAGCTTTGTAATATGGGTTGGTTGTTGTTGTAAAACTTCTGATCTTGAATTTGATCTATTTAGACATGAAAACAGAATGAAGATTGATTTGTGATCAACAAAGGAAACCAAATACACTGACACAACAATGAAACTTTCTTCCCAGCATCCTCCAACGTAGTAACTTTTTCATTATTCTTCAAACCTATACCTCACAGAAGAGTAAGTATCCTCCTTCCATCTGTTTCATTTTCTTATCATCAATTATAGTCTTTGTGGTAAAGGAACCTAGACTTTTATCCTTTGTCCATTCCCTCTCTCCAGTTGCAGCCACCTTCCATACCCAATCATCTTAAGACTTGGCCCAATTTCCCATTTTGACCTCCTCAGTAGTATCAGACCTTCATAACCTATCTACACCCCCTCTGTGATCAATCCCCACCTTCTATCCACTCCTCTTTTACCCCAAAAAATACAAAAACCTAGACTGTGTGATTCCACTAGCCTTGACTTAACCATTGTTGATTCCCTTGAACTGTTGCCGGTTACAGTAAAATTGTCATCAATTTCATAAAACCATGGTCAGTCTCTTTGTTTCCTGATCTCTGCTAGAATAACAACCTGTTTCTGACATATACCTACTTGAACACCTATTTGACCTTCAGATCTATATCTAACCTATCTTGTTAGCTCAGATTCTCCTAATTGACCTCTAGATCTCCTTCTAGCATAGCCTGTTAGATTAGATCTAGCCTATTGCATTTTGTATGAGATACCTAAATCATACTAAACTACAGTAGGACAATATTTACTTTATTTCGGCATTGAATTGTTTTAAACAGTGGATTGAAAGCCACCTAGGAAGCATCACACTTCTAGGATCTAACACATGCTAGGTAGTCCACTGCATATATTGTTTAACTCTCTTTGGTGGTCTTATTTTGACTCTTATACAGGTAGTTCCTCCTAGCCAAAAGGAAGGTCTCATAATCACTTTGATTGGGAATTCAGATACGCATGCATATAACCTTCAACCATCCTAAAATAGGTATTCCTCTTACCACCCTTTACCTTATCTGTTTCATCAAGTACTTCTTAGAAAACTAAGAAATCAGGTGGAACACATGCATCACATATTGGAAGATTACGTGGATAACATTCTTGCTAAATAAAAACATTGGGATGAAAATATGACAGTGCTTAAGGTCATATTTGACCACCTCATCAAGTATTGTGTTCACCTTCAACCTAGGAACTTTGTCTTCTTGGTGCTTTCAAGAAAACTCCTTGGTTTCATATTTTCTTTGCATGGCATAGAAGTCAATCTTTCTAAATTTAAGGCTATTCTCGAAATGCTTCCACCTACTAATCTCCATCAACTTCGAAGTTTACAAGGTAAGTTACAATCTATCGGTTGGTTCATTTCAAAACTTTCTAACCACTATCAATCATTTCATCATCTCCTTAAAAAGGAAATCTCATTCAAATGGGATGATGAATGCCACAAATCCTTTGATTCCTTAAAACAATACCTTCTTCTATCACCAGTGCTCATTCCTCCTAAAGATGACCAACTGTTTTACCTATACATTTCTACTACTGACCATTCCTTATGTTCAATTCTCACTCATCGCGATGAGCAACATAGGGAGCAAGTGGTTTATTACTTAAATTGTACACTTCTAGACTACGAGACTAGGTACACCCATGCTGAAAAAGTTTTCTTAGCCTTACTTTTTATCACCACTAAACTACATCATTACCTACTCAACCACAAAACCTTTGTCATCACTAACACTGATCCCCTACATTACATGTACACCAAGCCCTATCAACATCAACACTCTACATGTTGGCTCATGCTTCTTGCAGACCTTGACGTTTAATTCATACATCAAAATTTTGTCAAAATCCAAGCCATCTCTAAACAACAAGAATATGCACCTTCTTCTGGGGATCAATCCTCTAACTTCAATTTCCTAGACGAATCCATTTCTACCATCTCTTTGGATGATACCAATTACCAGATGACATTATTCTTTGATGGTTCCAAATGTCTGCATGGGATTGGTACAGGTGTTATCCTCATTCCTCTTGATGGTGAACCTATGTTGTTATCTTTCAAACTAGATTTTGATTGTACTAACAACATCACCGAATATGAAGCACTCGTATTATGGCTTCAAACTACCATCTCCCTAGATGTTAAATAAGTTAATATATTTTGTTATTTCTAACTAGTTGTAAACCAAGTCAAAGGTATATACCAATGTCATAATGAAATATTGCAAAAGTACAAATGTCATGTCGACACGCTTTTGACTACCTTTGATCGTTACAACATTCAAATGACCCCAAGTTCTACCAATAAATTTATGGATATCATGGCCTATTCGGCTTCTCAGATACCCATTTTTCCTACTAAATCCAAAAGCTTTGTGAAAATATAAAGGTTACAACCACCCTCTTATTTACCTCATGAGGTTTATTCCGTCGGAACCATTGCACCTAACCCATGTGACCTTTGGTATACACAGTTTGTAGACTACCTTCCCTATGTATTCTAACTCCTGATATCACTCATAATGGACAATGTGCCTTTATTAAATATGTCTTTCGGTATGTTATCATGGGAGGTCTTCTTTATAAACACAGCTTCGACTGTAATCTCTTACGATGCCTTACCAGTTCTGAAATTCCTTACACTATCAAGGAAGTTCACAATGGAATTTGTGGAGATCATTTTAGTGGCTTAGCTATTGCTAAACACATTCTTCACCTTGGCTATTATTGGGCAACCATAAACCGTGATTGTTGTTACTATGTCAAACATTGTGTGAAATTCTAGCAATATGCCAATCTTCATCACACAACTAGTCATTCCTTATAGGTCACACGAGACATTTGGCCTTTTTCTTAATGGGGTTTGGATCTTATAGGAGAGATCAATCCTCATTCTTCACAATGTCGTCAATGGATTATAACCACTACTAAATATTACACTAAATGGGTAGAAGCCATTCCCCTCTTTTCTATGAAATCCAAGAAAATATGTGAAATCATCAACCATTACATCATTTTTTTCTTTGGTGTTCCTCACCTCCTCATCACTGATAATGGAAAGAAATTCAAAATCAAAACCCTACACAAGTTGTGTGATGATTTTGGCATTTAACTCATTTTCTCATCACCTTATTACCCAAAAACTAATGGCCAAGTAGAATTAATCAATAAAACCTTGAAAAAAATTCTTATGAAAGTAGTTGACAATACTGGGAAAGATTGGCATACACACATTACTTTCACCTTGTGGGCTTACCACACTAGTATTCCCACTTCGAATATTTCCACACCTTTCTCTATAGTTTATGGTATTGAGGTTGTCTTGCCTCTCAGATTCCATCTTCCATCTCTCTGCATCTCACTATAAGACATGCTCAATGATGATGACTTTTGCCAGGACCATTTAGCAGAACTTGAGTTATTAGATGAACATAGTCTCAATGCTCTTGATCATCTTCAAATCTATAAAAAGTGTATCAAATGTGCCTACGAAAAGCATGTCCATGAACGAACCTTCTAGGTTGATGACCTTGTATTGAAATAAAATCAACATATAACCAAAGAAGAGAAAAGTAAATAGGGAAAAATTTCTCCCAATTGGCTTGGACCCTATATCATTACTCATGTATATGGGTCTGATGCTTATCATTTGTCTTTACTTAAAGTTAAACCTGAACCTGAGCCCCTCAATGCCTTACATCTTAGACCATTTTATTTTTGAAATCAAGTCCTATATCACCTTCTGTCTATTTACCGCCCATCCCTTGAGCGTCGTTCACCTTCCATATTACCCATTTGGAGGATCAACGACTAAACGAGAACCATGTGATTACCTTTCACCTTTTAGCCTTATCTTCAATATGAGTAAAACAACTCTACTCATGGTGTGATTATCACTGATATTGTTCATCTTTTTTAAAGACGAAATCCCATGGTCATTCTTCACTTAAACCATATGTTTCATAATTTACCTCTATGTGCTATGGTTTTGTCTTCTAAACAAGAACCTAATATTCCTCTATAGAATTTTCCATGACTTAAACCTCCAAAAAAAATGAGATTCAAATCCTTGAGTCAAAATTCCAGCAAATAGATGGCTCCCTCAAAAATGACATCTCTTATCTCGCCACTATAGATAGACTGCTCCTTCGAAGGAAAGCTATATAAAGTCATTGCAAAAATACAATAAAATGTTCAGAAGCTTCCTGCATTGATCAAATTCACGAATACCTCAAGGAGATAATATACTCATCCCATATAGATTTCCTGCATCAATCAGTCTATCAAAAAAACAAAAGAAGAAAATGATAACTTTTTTGTCATGGAATTGCCTATTTTTTTATCATCAGTTTCTTTCCAGGTAAACATGTTGCCGTACACTAAGTTACACTAAACCACCCACTTTCACATCATTTCCTTTTCACCCTAATTTTCTCTCTACTCAAGGGAATTGCCGCAACTGTGACATTTCATGATCATGTGACTTTATTCACCCTTAGTATAGTCCATTATGCAATGCATTTTAGGGTCTCACCTTCATAATTCAATATTTAGTATAATAAACTCATTAAGGTTCTTATCAATTAGATGGATCTTTTACCACCTCTTACCATCTACCTTCCTCATTACTTATTGATTATCCTATACATGACTAGACCATCGAAACATACATTTTAAAATATTTTCACTATCACCTAAGACTCAACCATGACTATCACATAAGACTTAACCATGCCTATGACCTAAAATCAATCATACCTAAAACCTACAAACCCATTCCTCTAGCTTATGGGAGAAATACATTGGCCTGAGGCCCCTTTTCACCAAGGCTATGTAGGAAGCACTCTGAGGTCATGGGGACCTTAGAGGTTAGCTCAGACACTCTTTACCCTAACCAATTTTCCTACTTTTCTATTCACATGTTACCTTAGTTTTCCATTTTACACAAAACTGGGGAAGTAAACACTCAACAAACATGCATACCTACCATTTAATCACATCATCAAAACATCCAATCCATCATTTCACATTTCCATGACATCAAATATTTGTAAATTTATACCACAACATACACATCACTTGGAAATTAAATCAAACACAAAACCATGACCACACCATGCCTACAAGACCTAAATTCCACCATTCCTATATCTGACTCCACCATTCCTCTATAACCTTGACTCCATCATTCCTAAATGACTTCAACTACCTAAATCACCTTGAATCCACTATGCATATATCTGACTCCATCATTCCTAAATAACCTTGACTTCATCATGCCTACATGACCTCGACTTCCTATACCTGACTCCATCAGGCCTACATGACCTCAACTTCCTTAATCACCCGACATAAAAATTTGGCCCGCCCTATGCCCATTCTTCCTAAAACCATTATTGATCCAAAAACTTTTTACCTTACAAACACCTATTACACCTTATCTACAAGCCTCCATTACCTGTACATTTCCTTAACTTCATTTAGGGACATGTTATTTACCTATACCTCAAACTTACCGATGATCTACCCAATATACCTCGACCTAAATCACATTTTTGGTGACATTTTAATTTATGCATTTATTATACCTTGTGATGTTTTACCTATATTGTTTATCCTAATGACTTTACCTTGCCTATTGTTATCCAAATCCACCCCTAGGGTTGATTTGATAACATACATCAGAATTCTCGAGTCCCAGGAAAATGGATGGATTTAGGGAAAAAATCATGTTTCTAGGGTCCCCTCAGAAATTTTTCTAACTCTCCTGTCCAAGTTGAAAAGGGCAAGCTCTGAGAAAATGAGAAAAAGTTGCAGAAAATAAGCTTGGGCCAGAAAAAATTGTGAAAATCGGCTAAGTCCTTGTCCTAGGAGCAGTTGGGACATTCGGATCACCAAGGAGCGGTTCGGCTGAAATGCCTCCAGGTGGCCCGCGTAGCACTGGGACAAGTGGAACAAATGTACGCGAAGGGCGTGAACTGGCTGGTTTGGCCAAAAAGGAAAAGTGGGACAAAGGGACAATCGGGCCATCAGAACGTGAGGGACACGGAAAGCTGGTTCGGCCGAAGGAGAAGAAAATGACTAACTACTCAGGACATTTGGGCCTTGAGGACGCGAACTGCCCGGATCGGCCGAAATGAAGAACTTTCGTACTAAGTAGTTGGGACATCTGGGCCATGAGGACGTGAAAAGGCGAAGCGGCCGAGAGCAAAGGAAGCCATTTCAGGTGGTTCAGAAGTTTTTGTCCCATGCAGCACTGGGACATTTGGGACAAATGGATGCAAAGGACGTGAACTGGCTAGTTCGGCTGAAATGGGAAACTTCAGCACAAGGACAAGTGGGACAAAGGGACGCGAGGGATGCAGATAGCTGAAAAATCTGAAAGCCAATCAGATCACGCCACGTGTCACCGACAGAAAAGGGACATGGAAGCCCATTTCGAGTGGATTGGAATTTTTTGTCCCGCGCAACACTGGGACATTTGGGACAAATGGACGTGAAGGGCGCGAAGAGCCGGTAGACCCGCGGACCAATCAGATCATGACACATGTCACAAGGAGAGAGGTCCAAAGGTCAAAAGGGTGATTTTTGAAGGGAAAGCTTGAGCTAATAAAAATAAGACATGTGTCCATTGAATCAGGGAAGGAGAGAGAACCATGCGACCAATCAATGCATGCCACGTGTCATCCAGGTGGCAGAGCGTGGGAAAAATTTCAAAACGCATTTTCAACTGTTTCGTGCCCTAAATCTTCAGATCGACATATCTTTCGCTCCAGAGCTCAGATTTACACGTTCTTTATATCAATGGAAAGATTGTGAAATTGTCTACATGATTCCAAGGTTAATCTTGAGTTTTGGTGTAGTTTAGAGAGAGAAAATTGAGAAATGGCTCTGACGCGTGTTCATGGCCAGAAGTGACATTTCAGCGACCAGATTTAATGTAGAATAGGTCGCATTCTCCTGTAATTCGGTCAAAGTGATAGGGTATGGGTCTGTAAGGTCTCCCATGCCATTTTAATGCATCTGCAGTCAAGGAGGGATGGGCTCTCATGCTTCTGTAGGTTTTCTATCCCCTGGGCTCGACCCATGCACTAAGAAAGCTAGATTTGGCTCATTTCTTAAGGGGGGAATATTTCTTTGGATAGTAAGCTTCTTCTTTCACCTGGAACAAGTGATCTTTGCAAGTATTAGACCTCTTCTAAGATTGTAACAGGTTTTCTACCTTTTGATGTTGTAGTACAAGGAGTTTGACAGTGAAAATGACAATACAGGCTTTGTGATCAGTTTTTAGTCCTCTGTTTGTGTTGCTTGTTTCATTTCAGACCTCTGATTACATCTTATCAGCTTGTGCATGATGTTTTATGTTGCATTTTTATGATCTGTGTCTCTCTGCAGAAGAATAAGTGTTCACCACTCCTCCTTTGGTGTATCACCTATTAGTTTAGTTTCATTTTTTCACTTTCTATCTCTGTCTCCTTGGATTTTAGAGTAGGATTAGGTTTCAAACCTCTGTAGTTTTGTAAAATATAGATATAAATCAGAGGAGTTTGAGGAACCAGCCTCTAATCTAGAGATTCCTCTCTTAGTTTCACAAGTCCCCACACTTGGAGAGAGGTTTCCATGTTGTGCAATCACACTGGATGCTAGAGTGATCAACCTAGAAGCCTGATCTGCATCCAGGGGTGCGGTGAGTCTGTAACAACAGTTTTGGCATGCCCAGTGGGACTAGAGGTCTCATTTTTATTGCAACAGGGTTGATATGCATTTGCTGCAGTTTTCTTGATTATAAGAGCTATTATTTTCATATCTAGCGACTCCAAGGGGAAGAATCAAATGGTTTCAACAGTGCAGGCCTGAAAACTCATGAGAAGAATCACCATAAGGTTAAGAGTTGGAGAAGAAGAAGTGCTATTTGAATACTATAGTTATCTCCAAGAAGAAGGAAAAGAGGAAGAAGGATTCAAAGGTCTCCATCTCCACCAAACAGGACTCTCTCAACTCCTCCACCTGGTAGGCCTTTCATTCAGTCAACAAGGGTTTTAAGACCAATCAGAATGGCACAAAAAAACCCCTATGTCAACTTCACAGGCAGCAGCCCGCTTGCTCTCAATGCACAACATCCAATTCCTATTGTAGCCTTGAAGAACATTCCCTACTTCACCGGAGAAAATCAGACTACTGTAGGTGATCATGTTAAAGATATTGCTAACCTTTGTGTAATCCATGAAATCAATGAAATGCAAGTGGCTGTCAAGTTACTGGCATCTTCATTCAAGGGTAAAGCATTGCAATGGTTTAGGAGCCTTGGAGTTGGTTCTATCACAAACTGGAATCAGTTGTGTATTACACTTCACGAGCAATTTGGAGAGAAGGGAAACAATTTGTCTCTTTTGGAGCAGCTGACAACTATCAAGAGGGCTCCCAATGAGCAGCTGATTGAATTCAACTTCAAATTTCAAAGGTCTTGGGATAGGATCCCAGTGGTAGTCAGGCCAACAGCAGAAGGTGCTTTTCTCTATTACCTTAAAGCTTTGAATTCTGATATTTCTATGTTAATTCAATCTATGGGAGGCACAACCTTACCTGCTACTTATAGCATTACCATTAGAGCCGAAAAATGTCTTATCCAAGCTGGTAAACTGGCTCCTAGGTCTCCCATGCCCTTGTATCCAAACTTAGAAAATCCAAGCATTAGTCAAGCACCCACTTTGGCTCCTATTCCCACTCCTAGAAACCAAAGTTCAAGTGGAACTTCTACTTCATCCTCTGGTGCTTCAAATGAACTCTAAGAGGTCATGAAACAGTTGCAAAATTTGGGAAATGAGCTGGTTACTATCAAAAGACAACAAGCTCAAAGTGCTAGACCGTATCAGCCTCAAGCATAGTACCAGGCTAGGCCCCCATACTAACAAAATAGGTCACCAACTCAGGCTGCAAATCAAAATCAAAGCCAAGCAAGGCCTCCCGCTAATAGACCATTTCAGCCCTATAACCCCAATGTTGTGTCTGCTTCTAAAGCATTAGTGCCAGTCCAAAATAACATGGCCCAAGAATATGATTGGTTTTTCCCATGTAGTCAGCCACACAACCAATCAATGTGCTTTAACGGTGCATTAAATCAAGCCCTAATGGTACAAACCATTGGTGGGTCGCAAGAGCCCAGCCATGAAGGAGATCAGCAGTAAGAAGCATCTCAGCAAGGGACATCTCCAAAATGAAACTACTCTTGTCAATTGGCAGGCTGAAGATTTCTGTGGTATGAATCAAATACCCTCTCAGAGTGTTGCAGCCAACACGAGGTCAAAGAGAGGAAATTTGGGTGAACAACAACCTTTAGCCCCAAGTATTTCACGACCTTCTGTCACTCCACAAGGTGTTGGAAAACAAAATGCAGCTCCAAACATGTAAGGAGCACCCAAACCAGCTCCTAAACCAACTCAGATGCCAATTGTTACTGCCCATGTGCAAGGAATGAATGTGCAAGCTAGGGGACAGCAGAGGGATGCTTCATCCCCATTCAACATCATTAATCAGATGAAGAAGACAAATGTAAACATATCAATGTGGGAATCACTATCCATCCCTAGCTAGAGAGATTTGCTATAAGCTGCCATGGAGGACTGGTCAACTTCAAATCAACGGGTCCAAATGCAAGAGAAGGTACTCACAAATGCTGCACAACCTAAAGGAAACCATGGAGGTCAGCAAGGTAAAATGTCGAATCCCCCCCCCCCATTTTATGTTTCATTTATCATAGGAGATAAGTTGGTACATAATTACATGATTGACTCTGGGGCAAGTAGTTCAGTAATGCCCAAGTAAATAGCTAATCAGTTAGGGCTTCAATATGAAGTCATCTCCAAGGGTGTAGTGCAATTAGATGGGACAACAGTGACAACGGTTGGAGTAATCAAAGGTTTGAGCCTCACACTGCACGCATGTCCCAACGTAATAGTGTTACAAGATGTGTCAGTCATAGACCTGCCACCACTCTTTGCATTGTGCTTGTCAAGAGACTTCACTACTAAAATTGGAGGCTATCTTTCGGTGGATTGGTCACACATATTTTTTAGAACAAGGTATGGAACTAAGGCCACAATCAGATCTGAACCTATTGCAAACTTTCACATTGAGCCTTACACTACCAGCCAAATCAATACCAACTATTCAGTGTTTGATCAAGAAGATTATCCAAGCATTGATGAAGCTGACACCAAGGTTGGAAGCATTCCAGATTTGACTCTTGATGAATGGGCAAGCAAGGTACATGCTTTTGATCCCTATCAAGAAATAGAAGAATCTGAGCTAGGAGTTTATTGTTTACATGAAGAGAATCAACCTCTCCCTAGCATCACCAAGCCAGATCATAAAGACAAGAATGAAGTATGGTAATTGTTCTTTGATGGGTCAAGGAGTAGACAAGGTGTAGGAGGAGGAGCTATGCTTTTTTCACCTCAAGGGATCAAATATTATTCATCTTTTCGTTTCCATTTTTCTTGTTCAAACAACACAACTGAATATGAGGCTTTGATTCATGGACTTCATTGGGCTGGGAAAAGGGGCATAAATAACTTGCAGGTGTTCGGGGATAGTGAGATGATCGTCAATCAAGTCAGGGGACAACATGCTACAAAGAATGACCTGCTGAAGAACTATAAGAATAGGGTATGAGACCTCATTGAGCATTTCGAAGCTTTCAACATCATGTCCATACCCAGGAAGAAGAATGAAGCTGCTGACAGACTGGCAGCAATTGGGGCTGCATTTGATGTTGTGGAAAGTATCAAAAGTGAGAAATATCAGCCTCATATCAAATTGGTTGTGAGACCAGCTATTCCAGACAACAATACAAGTTAGAAAGTCTTCGAGAATGAACAGTAAATTGTCAATTTCCTACAAGAAGAAGCTGAGTTATCTGTCAGGAATCAAGACAAGCTGCATCAGCAGTATGGTGACCAAGTGGTGCAGCTGCGAACCAACAAGTTACCAAAAGGCCTCATAACCTTGGAGTCAATCTTCAACCCGAATGATCAGTTCCGGAAGGAGAAAGAAAACATTCAAGTGAAGAGTGAAGATTCAGAGCCTATTTTAGTAGAAGAAGGCAAAACATTGCAAATTGGCAAAGTAAGTACCTCACAAGAGAAATCTGACCTTGTTCAGCTTTGTCAAGAATTTCTAGATGTCTTTGCTTGGAGCTATGAAGACTTGAGAGGATTCAATCCAAATTTGGCACAACATACCATAGAATTGGATCTAGATGCTAAGCCCATCAAGAAGAAACAGAGACCTGTTAACCCTCACATTGAGCCTCTAATGAAGAAAGAGCTAAATAAGCTAATAGAGGAAAGCATTATATTCCTGATCAAGCACTCAAGCTGGGTTGCTAACTTGGTTCCGGTCAGGAAGAAGAGCAGAGAAATCAGGTTGTGTGTGGACTTCCGAGACCTCAATAGGGCATCTCTTAAAGATCATTACCCACTTCCTTCAATGGAACAAATATTGCAAGTAGTATCCGGTTCAGAGAGATTCTCTCTCCTAGATGGCTACTCAGGGTATAATCAGGTGATGGTGAAAGAGGAGGACCAGTTCAAGATGGCTTTCACCACCAAATGGGGGACCTATGCCTACAAGAAGATGCCATTTGGGCTATCAAATGCTGGGGCCACTTTCCAAAGGGCAATGGATATGGCATTCAAAGGCTTAATCAACAATATAGTGTTGGTATACCTAGATGATATCATTGTCTTCTCAAAGAATGCAACAAACCATCTCTTTTACCTTAGGCAAGTGTTTCAGAGGTGTAGAAAGTTTGGGGTGTCTTTGAATCCCAAAAAATGCATATTCCTGGCTCATGAGTGGAAACTTCTAGGCCATATTGTCTTGAAAAAGGGACTGGCAATTGATCCAGAGAGAGTTGAAGCCATAAGAGCACTACCATTGCCAAGTCACAAGAAGGCTCTTCAAAGCTTCTTGGGAAGGATCAATTTTGTCTGCAGGTTTATCCCAGATTTTGTAGCCCTTTTCAAGCCCATCACCAAAATGTTAAAGAAGAGCATGGCTTTTAAGTGGACAGTAGAAGGCAAGGAGAGCTTTGAATCAATCAAAGAAGCTATCTCTCAAGCACCAACTCTCATCAACCCAGACTTCTCCAAGGATTTCACCCTCTATGCATTTGGAGGTGATGACACTATCTCTGCCATTCTAGCGCAGAAGAACAAAGATAATGATGAGTAGCCGATTTCCTTTTTCAGCCAGAGCCTAGATGACTATGAGGTGAGGTACTCTTTTATTGAGAAGCATGTGCTTGCAGTAATCAGAAGCTTGAAAAAATTCAAGCATTTAATCTCAAACAACAAGGTCCAGTTACTTATCTCACATGCCGGAGTTAAGGACTTCCTCCTCAACAAGGATTTGAATGAGAAAAGGGCATGTTGGATCACCCGTGTCATGGAATATGACATTAATATCAAGATCACCAAGCTGGTAAGAGGGAAAGGACTGTGTGAGCAGCTGGTTTTGGGGAAGCAAAAAGAAGTATGCAACAAAGAAGAAACTGTTTTGACAGTCTAGGATAGCCATGAGCCAAGTTGCAATCATGAAGAAGACAACACTTCCCCCACTCCTTGCTGGACCCAAGATATTATGCACTTCCTAGGCACAGGCCTATGCCCTCCAGAGATGAACAAGACCCAAAGGAGACACTTCAGGTTGCAAGATGTTCCATATGCCATTGTTGATGGAGTTTTGTTCAAGAGAGATGTGAATGGAGTGCTGCTGAGATGCATTAGCATAGGTCAGATTCAAAAGGTGTTGGAAGAGTTTCATGGTGGACCAGCTGGTGGCCATTTTGCACGAAGAATGATATCTCTAAAAATCATGAAGGCCGGTTATTATTGGCCTAAAATCTTCAGTGATTGCTATGCATGGATCAAGAGGTGTAAGAATTGTGCATTCTTCACAAGAAAAGAGAGACTTGCTGCCCTTCCATTACATCCAATCTCAGTTGACCAGCCATTCATGTAATGGGGTTTGGACTTCATCGGAGTCATTAATCCCAATTCAAGCCAAGGGCACAAATGGATTTTGACAGCCACAGACTACTTCACCAAATGGACAGAAGCAGTAGCACTCAAAGAGGCAAATGAGTCTAGCATCTTATACTTTTATGAGGGGATAACAACCAGATTCAGTGTACCTGCTACAATAATCTCTGATAATGCATTGGCATTCATTGGATCTAGGGTGACTGAGTGGGCTGTCAAGAACGGTATTTACCTAAGCACTTCATAGAACTATTACCCTCAGGGTAATGGCCAGGCCGAGTCTACAAATAAGAATTTGTTGAGGATCATTAGGAGTACTCTTGATGAGAATCAGAGGTCTTGGCATACCAAGCTGAAATCAGCCTTATGGGCTGATAGGATCACTCCCAAAAGATCCACAGGTAACTCTCCATTCAGGCTTGTCTATGGAAGAGAGGCAATCTTGCCCATGTCACTTGAGTTGCCAACATTGGAACTCATGAAGCAGCTGGAGTTGCTGGAATTTGAGCCCATGGAGGTGAGGTATGCAGAGTTGATGGAGCTGCAAGAGATCAGAAATCAAGCATCCCAAGCAATGGAAAAGGATCAAGCTGTGATCAAGAAGACCTTTGATAGAAAGGCCAAAGATAGATCTTTTCAAGTTGGAGATCTAGTGTTGAAATGGGATGTGGATAGAGCAAAACTGGGAAGGCATTCAAAATTTGATGCCATTTAGAGTGGTCCATACGTGGTCACAAAGTGCAAGAACAGCAATGCTTTCCATTAGCCTCACTGGAGGGTGGAGAACTGTAGATTCCAATCAATGGAATCTATCTCAAGCATTGCTTCTAGAGGGAAGTTCACTACTTCTATAAATATTAGATTATATTTTCTTTCCTCCAAGTGCTTGTGCACATTGTTTTGCTGTAGGTTATTTTTGTTTTTCCTAAGTGCTTTGGCACAGCTCACTGTCCATGGAGATGTTTTGTAGTCCTTACTTTCATCATGTGACATTCCATCTTCCTCCTTACAAATTCTGAGTCAGTTGAGGTTCTAAACAGAATATTTGATGACTCCATCCCCAATGGACTGCTTCAGGCAACCGGTATCTTCTACCTAGCAGGTAGGTATCCCCGTTGAGTCACCAAATTGTTATCCAAATCCACCCCCAGGGTTGATTTGATAACATACATCAGAATTCTTGAGTCCCAGGCAAATGGATGGATTCAGGGAAAAAATCATGTTTCTAGGGTCCCCTTAGAAATATTTCTAACTCTCCTGTCCAAGTTGAAAAGAGCAAGCTCTAAGAAAATGTGAAAAAGTTACAGAAAATAAGCTTGGGCCAGAAAAAATTGTGAAAATTGGCTAAGTCCTTATCCTAGGAGCAGTTGGGACATTCGGATCACCAAGTTGGTCGGTTCTGCCGACAAGGAAAAGTGGGACAAAGGGAAAATCGGGCCGTCGGGATAGGAGGGATGCGAAAATCCGATTCGGCCGAAGGAGAAGAAAATGACTAACTGCTCGGGACATTTAGGCCTTGAGGATGCGAACCACCTGGATCGGCCGAAATGAAGAACTTTTGTACTAAGCAGTTGGCAAATCTAGGCTGTGAGGACGCAAAAAGGTGCAGTGGCCGAGAACAAAGGAAGCCATTTCAGGCGGTTCAGAAGTTTTTGTCCCACGCAGCACTGGGACATTTGGGACAAATGGACATGAAGGATGTGAACAGGCCGGTTCGGCCGAAACGGGAAACTTCAGCACAAGGACAAGTGGGACAAAGGGACGCGCGGGACGCAGATAGCTGAAAAAGCCGAAAGCCAATCAAATCATGCCACATGTCACCGGCAGAAAAGGGACATGGAAGCCCATTTCAAGTGGATCGGAATTTTTTGTCCCACGCAACACTGGGACATTTGGGACAAATGGACGTGAAGGGCGCGAAGAGCCGGTAGACCCGCAGACCAATCAGATCATGACACGTGTCACAAGGAGAGAGGTCCAAAGGTGAAAAGGGTGATTTTTGAAGGGAAAGCCCGAGCCAATAAAAAGAAGACACGTGTCTAATGAAGTAGGGAAGGAGAGAGAACCATGCGACCAATCAATGCATGCCACGTGTCATCCAGGTGGCAGAGCGCGGGAAAAATTTCAAAACGCATTTTCAACTGTTTCGTGCCCTAAATCTTCAGATCGACATATCTTTCGCTCCAGAGCTCAGATTTGCACATTATTTATATTAATGGAAAGCTTGTGAAATTGTCTACATGATTCCAAGGTTAATCTTGAGTTTTGGTGTAGTTTAGAGAGATAAAATTGAGAAATGGCTCTGACGCGTGTTCATGGCCAGAAGTGACATTTCAGTGACCAGATTTAATGCAGAATGGGTCGCATTCTCCTGTAATTCGGTCAAAGTGATAGGGTATGGGTCTGTAAGGTCCCCCATGTTGTTTTAATGCATCTGCAGTCAAGGAGGGATGGGATCTCATGCTTCTGTATGTTTTCTGTCCCCTGGGCTCGACCCATGCACTAAGAAAGCCAGATTTGGCTCATTTCTTAAGGGGGGAACATTTCTTTGGATAGCAAGCTTCTTCTTTCACTTGGAACAAGTGATCTTTGCAAGTATCAGACCTCTTCTAATATTTTAATAGGTTTTCTACCTTTTGATGTTGTAGTACAAGGAGTTTGACAGTGAAAATGACAATACAGGCTCTGTGATCAGTTTTCAGTCCTCTGTTTGTGTTGCTTGTTTCATTTCAGACCTTTGATTACATCTTATTATCTTGTGCATGATGTTTTATGTTGCATTTTTATGATCTGTGTCTATCTGCAGAAGAAGAAGTGTTCACCACTCCTCCTTTGGTGTATCACCTGTTAGTTTAGTTTCATTTTTTACACTTTCTATCTCTGTCTCCTTAGATTTTAGAGTAGGATTAGGTTTCAAACCTCTGTAGTTTTGCAAAATATGGATCTAAATCAGAGGAGTTTGAGGAACCAGCCTCTAATTTGGAGATTCCTCTCTCAGTTTCACAAGTCCCCACACTTGGAGAGAGGTTTCCATGTTGTGCAATCACACTGGATGCTAGAGTGATCAACCTAGAAGCCTGATCTGCATCCAGGGGTGCGGTGAGTCTGCAACAACAGCTATTTCTGTGCCATTTATCCCAACCCAAACCTTTGGTGTACCAGAACGTACCTAAACATTCTTGCACTTGAACTACGTTGTATATACGAACCATATCCTATATCTTGGATACCTAAATCACTTCACCCTTGTTTGGATAAACCTATCAACCTTGGACGATGTAGATTTTGCAAGCTCTTTAACCTAGTACCATGTTGCAATCTATACATGTGTGTGCATTTTATTCTCATTACCCATTACCTTATTTGGACCCTGGCCTATTACCTCTTACCCAAGTTTCCCACTACTCTTCTCCACCTACCTTCATTTCCACCACCTAGACATTTATCAACCGACTCATTGATTCTGCATTATACCTCATCAGTGCCTGGTTTGAGGGGGATCATCTTTATCCACACATGTGGAAACCACTTCTTATTTTTTCAACATTGCTTACTAATACAAGCTACATGAAAAAGGGGTAAAATGTAGACAACAAATTTAGGTCCCACTCCTGCTTTACCCCACATGTATATTAATTTAATTACCCCCAATTAAATTACTTCCCATAATCACAATAGTCATTATTTAAATACCCTAATTAAACTAATTTCCACCTCACCTAGACACCTCATCATAAACCTATTCTTAGCATGTTTCCCTTTTACTAGGACTCAATATCCACTCACCATAACTAACTAAGACTTAGTCCTTCCTATCTTCATTAATTAAGAATTAGTTCAACCCTAAAATCACATGCTTATTCTTCCTCTAACCACATTCCCACTTAACCAAGTGCAAAATTCCATTTTGATCCACAAGAATGGATAGATATGGCCAAAAGGATTGCCAACATCTATCATTTTTAGTAAACCTAGGTTTTCTCTCCTTAACTAATGTCAGTTAACCCTAAACCAACATCAGTCACCCTAAACCATCTTCGGTTACCATATAATCATTTTTGGTAACTTTTTTTGAGATGTTGGAAGAATTATTCAAGTCTCAGAAAAGAGATATTTGTATGCAAGCACACACCAGAGCACTCCTACACATCCAGACACCCTGAACTAGCAACCAAACACTGATTTTAAAGGAAAGAATTCATGGAAACATTCTAGGAAACACTTTTGTGGCACAAAAAACCCATTTTCACAGATTAACCATCAACATCCTCCATCCATTTAGTCTTCTTTCTAAAGTAAGTACACTTTGATCTGCAGCATTCTACAGTTATTTAGAATTAGTCTCTTTATCTCTTTTTAGTTAGTTTTTGGTTTCCTATGCACCCCACTATCCCCATATTCCTTTAATCCATGTATCCAACCATCCACAATCCCTATTAGCTCCCTAGTATTTGACACTAGAAACTCCTGAGGATTCTCATCACCCTTACTAACCTAAACATTCCCCTCACATTCTCTATGTAGTCACAGAGACTCTTCAAAAACGAGTTTATTCATTTTATACCATTCCACCTTAACCATTGTTAGTTCCCTCTTAACCATCATCAATCATACCTCACTAAATTTGGTCTCTATGACTAGTAATTCTGCCTATGACTATGACCTAATATGTTTCACCAACTCACTCAAACTCACCCAGAAATTGACCCTGACCTATTCCAACACCTCGACCACCTACCTAGCTTCCAAATCTGATCATAACCTAGCCCGTTAGATTATATTTTCTTATTTTACTTGGATAAGATGGCTAAATCATATCAGCTACAATAGGATTTTATTTATTTATGCTATCTCTTACATTAAGTTGTATTAAAAAGTGGGTCGTCAATCGTCAAGGAAGTATCATACTTCTCAGATCTAGCACACGATAGGCAGCCCACTGACATATATTTTTTAACTCTATTTTGTGGTCTTATTTTGTATTTCAGGTAGTTCCTCCTAGCCAAAAGGAATCTCCCACAGTTAGCATTTAATCAAGAAGTCAGAATGTGTGTACAAGCTCCAACCAAACATTGTAATAGGTATTCCTCCTTAGCCCATCACCTTATCTATTTCTTCAAACCCATAAGGAAAAGGGTGAAACACCTACCTTGGAGAATATGAATTTTTATATTATGATGGGACATCTTGATGATGGATTTGATATTAGTGGGATCTACTTTTTTGCCCATGATAGATATGATAAATCCTAAAATTTTCCTAGTGAGAACATTGAATACACATTCAAATAGGTTAAGGTGGAGGAGGTATTTGATAAGGTGGGTGAATATTATGTTGAGGATGATGAGATGATCCTTTTATTGCTTAGATAAACCTAAAATATTATCAACGTAGTCTTCTACAATTTTATGGATGAGGTCATGGAAGATATAAGTCATAGTGCATTGATATGTGGCCCCTACATTCTTGAGTATGAGGAAAATGTCCCATAAGTGGTAATTAAATATGTCTTGTGTTGGTCGTCAGTGGTGATAAGCATTTGATTATACCCATAAAAACCATCCATAAGAGATATCATTTCATGGTCTATCTTGAGATTGACAAGCTAATCAATTTTTGGAAGAGGGAAGTTATCTTTAGGAAAAGTGAGATTATGATCTCATAAGTCTATGTAGATGTGTAACTTCCTAGAGGATTTTTTTATGAGTACAATATTAGAAACACATTGTGGATTTTTAATGGGTAGAATAAATTTAAAAGAGAAAATACATTGTAACTCTTCATTTATGAGTAGGTCTACGCAAGCGTACATCCTACATAGATTTTGTTTGAAATATTTGGAATTAGGAATTATGAGTATGTTGTGTAAAATGATGTTATGGTAAATACCCAACATGTTAGTATATGACCATGCAAAGTCATGACTATGTGAGGTTATCGTGAAGTTCCTATGTTGACTTCAATGGTGGATTCATTAAGGAGTTTCAATGTGTCAGATGGTAGAGTATTTTTAAGATAATGTTCTTCCGCCCCCATGTAGGATAGGATAGATTCATTGTCATGGAATTAAATAATTTTGATGGTATGGGAATCTTCCTCTATCATTTTCAGTATTACTTGTGGAGGTGTATTAGTGTCGTCATTAGTATGATAAGTGAGCAGTTCTATGGTGAGCACATTGATTTTAAAAAGTTATGAGGAATAGATATGACATCATCTATGTTGATAAAGTCATCACATGAATATGATAGCTCTATTTATACCATGGATTTATATGTAGTGATCATGGAGGTGTCTAAGGAAGGTTTTTTGAAACATAGTTCATATTATTCATGATTTTTTTGAGATCAGTTAAAGAAAAATTCATGTATACCTTGTTCATAACATCCTAGGCTAAAACCCTTCCAGATGAAATGATTAAAATAAAATTATGCAAAGGATAAATTGTATAAGAATGAAATTTCATATGTGACGGGTTTATCATGATATTAATTATCATGGTGTGAGGAAGGATGATCAATCCCTCCATAAATGAGGTTGATTTTAAGATGGGGAGGAATAAAAGAGATGTTGTCTCTAATTTTTGGTTCATATATAGGTTGTTTGTTAGGTATTCTGTAGGATTTAGGTTTAGGGAGTGAATTAAGTGCTAAAAGGCAGTACCAACACAACGAGAGATATTTCATAACATCTTTAAAGGAGATGTTTTCTGTTATATTAGATGTAAAGATGGAACATCTTGTAGAGGATTCACTAGTAGAGCCTGATTTTGTCTTAGGAATGATCACGTCATTAGGTCGGTAAGTAATGTGATATGGTTTAAAAGGATTTGTGTCCATGGGAACTATAAAGGTTTTACCTTCATGTTAATATTTTAAAACAATGATGTAATGTTGATGGGATACAAGACATGGTGCGTATTTAGGTTTATCCTAACGACATGTTATACTAGGACTATCCTTATACAAGATAGAAGATATCATGAAATATGTTAACTCCTTCCTTGATGGGTAAAATATTTGTTCCTATATTGGGGGTGACAGTGTCATTTAAGGCATGCAACACTATAGTTGATTAATCAATGATGGTATTAGATAAATAGTTTTTTTTGAAGACTTGAGAGGATATTATGTTAATACTAGTGTCATTGTCGATCACAACCCTCTTTATGAGAGTATCATTGATTAGGCAGTGATGAAGAGAGGAAGGTCATGGTCTTTAGGATATAGGGATGGGATTTCAAAGTTCTCAAAAGTGATAACAACAAACATTTTAAGAGTACTAACAAGGTTGGTGAATGGTTGAAAGTAATTTGATGGTACTAATATGGACTAGAGGGCCTCCATCATGGATTTTCGATGGTGTGGAGAACTCTAAACAATTTCGTAGAGATACATCTTCATAAGATCTTAACGGAATTGTTTAATGATTTGGTTTTGTATAGTGGTAGATTTTGTTTTTTATAGTGGTAGATTGGTTATGCGGAGTAGTGAGAATAGACACATTTGCTTTAGAAGATAATGGATTAGATGATTTAGGAGCAAGGGAGATAGATACTTTGTGCCTATTCTAGTCTAAGGCCTTAGGGTCTTGTGCATGTGCCCTTGTGGTTATATGAAATAAATACATATGATCGATCATATTTTTACTAGAGGAAGCCTCACTTTAGTTGGATGTGATATAAGTTGATGGTTTAAATGGGGTGGCTTTAAGGATTTGATGAGTTTATGTAATTCGAGGGTTTGGTTTGATTAATTTTGGATGATTTGTATATTTGGGAAGAGTTCCTTTGCTAGCAAGGCTTTGAATTATGACATCGAGGGATTTACATTCCTTAGTAGAGTTTCCTAGTATTTGATGATATGCACACAATGCTTCATAATTGTACCAATTGGGCTTCTACCCTTCTGATTCAGATAATTTAAGAGGAGGTAATGGTTTAATATATGATTGGGTGATATTTTTTAGGGTGCTAGTATAGTATATTATTGTACCTATCTAGGATGATGATGAGAGTAAATGGGTCTTACATCGTTTGATGAGATAGAGGTTCAAGATGGCAATGTCATATTCTATGTGACACATTTAGGTTCCAATAAAGGAACAACCATAGATTTCATAATAGTGACTGTGAATTTAGATGAGGGATGAAGCCCTAAGATGGATGGAAAATGATGTATATTTTTTTATAATGTCACTTTACAATTTTGCAGTACAATTTTTATTTTTATGGATGAATAGTTTTTGGATTATGTAGTGGACTTATTGATATTCTATATGTGGTATTGAGTGATGTGATCTTCAAAAGATATTTTTTTTATTTCTATGATGGTTTTCTTCTTTGGGATTTTCAAAGAGAAAATGGGTGGGTCTAAAGAGGGTGTGGTTGTTATAGGAGGGTTCATGATTTCAATAGTGACAAGACTAGGAGATTCAGATGGTTTGACTGGCACTTTTTTCACAGGAATAGTATATGTTGAAGGTGTAAGTGATATATCTTAAATTGTGTTAATGGTATGATGAGATTTGACAACATTAGATTGAGGTTGACTGGTGAATGGGAAATGATACATAAAGGGTTATTTAAACACATCAAAGTTTTTGTTTTGAGGCGTATTTGGATTGTCAAGTTGCAAATCACCATAGTCGATAAGGTCCTAAAGTAAATTTCTAAACAAATGACACTTTTCAATGTCATTTCCTCAGTCTTGATGGTATTTACAATATTCATTGTCTTGATACCATGACTGTTTAGAAATGGATATGTCAATAGGATTGATGGGAGGAAGCTTAATAATGCACACGAATAGGATTTTTCTCCAAGACCATGATATAACACCCCCCAATGGGTGTATAGTTATGTTCAGGTTGGGTTCGTTCAAATTTTGAACAACCTTTGGACACATATTTTATAACCATGTTCACTAATCCTTTAGATTTATTATTGTTAGAAGAGGGTTTAAACATGGACTAGGGTTTTGATTTGTTGGATCTGAGCTTAACTTTATCATCCTCAATGGTGTGAAGTTATTATTTTTGGGCCATGGTAAAGGCTTTGTCAATTTTTTGGAAATATTAGGTTTGAACTATTGATGATATATGCTTAGCCCGGGATCAAACGAATAGCTCAATAAACATTTTTTGGGAGATATAATAATAATTGGTTGATATTCCCTTGCCATCAGGTGAAAACATTTGTAACAAAATTGTCTTCAAATTTTTTAAATGCGTTGACATCAATTATGGAGATTTTACAAGAAATGTTAATGGAGAAATTCTCCAAGAATAACTACATGAGTTGTGCAAAAAAGAAGAGGGAATTTTCGGGGATGTTGTTATAGCACTCAAGGGCGGGTCCTACTAAGGACATGAGAAACATCCTCAACATTAGATCCTAGTCATGGGTGATAATATAACATGCATGGAAAAAATATCTAATTTGTTTTTTAGGGTCCTCTTAACTATAGAGTTTAATAAATTTTGGGAATCCCCAGTGTTGAGGATAAACTATAAATCTAATGACGGATGGATTAGTTCATTGTAAATATATTCATGGGAATGGGTGATTTTAGGACCCATAGTAGCAGCTTTAATGCTTGTAATCCTATTCATAAGTTATTTTAAATGATATCTTTGAGATGCTTTTTGAATGTTTGAGGATGAACAGCTACGTTGATTATAGATATGTGGGTTTGATTGCTAGTATAAATGATATGATAACGACACATTATGATGAAGAGGGATACTCGATGGGATATTGTGGGGATGTTGAGAGATTATGGTTTGTGAAGGTTGAATGTATTGATTAGGGCTAGGAATGGAATTTTGGATAAGAGGTATTGACGGTTATGGTATGTATTGAGACAGAATGGAAGTGTTGATAAGATGTCGAGATGGCTATGGTATGTGCTAAGAATGGATAGTGTTTTATTGTGAGATGGGGTTAGTGCATAATTGTTGTGAAAAGGGATGATTTATAGTTGATGGAACATGTATCAAAAAGGGGATGTAGATTTGGGGATAGATAAGACTAGGTTATGGATTGAGGATGTAGACCGATGTGACAAGATGGGTTTAGATACAACATGAGGAGTTTTACTAAGGGGAAGAGTATAGGAGGTGGAGGAGAAGTATTGGAGGATATGGGACTAGATATAAAGGGATAATTGGTAGTGTTAGTTTATGTGTATGATGAATTTGATGACATAGATGGTTTTTGATTGGCCATGTCTTGTGATGAGATATTATTGAGATCGATTCTAGTGATGGGAGTCAATGAAGAAGGGATTGATGTTCAAGAGTCACCAATAGTGGAGTAAGGGTAAATTTGTTATATAAAAGGATCATGATTAGGGTCGATGAGTTGGGAAGTATCGAAGGTCATGGTAATAATAGGATCTTGCTATTTAGGTTTTGATTTTTGGAGGAAGACACCTCAGGAAGCAAGGTAGGCATTAAAGGCCATTGGGTTGAAATATATAATATTTTTGAAGACTGTATTGCCATCATTGAATAATTATGGGATATTTGGATCTGGGATATCTAATGTGACAGACTAGGCACTATGGGAATGTGGGTGTTCTTAATCAACATCGGGAGGTGGTCAGAATAAATCAATTACACCTGGGATTTCTTCAAGGTAGGATTTGAGATTATCTAGGGATTTTTGAAGATGGTTTTTATATCATTAGTGTTTTCGAGAAAGGATTGTTATCTAGTTAAAACCATGAAATAATCACATAAACAATAAAGAAAAAGAAAATTGATTGTTTAAAACAACTGTAAACAAGTCACACAACAAAATTCTTAATTATCTTGATTAGTGTAAGAAAAGTGTAAAATAAGCAAAATGGATGAAATATTACTAAGAAAATGTTATCTAAGTATGGTTTTAAGTGAGTTTAAGGTTGGATTCCCTGATATACCAAAAGGAACATAAGGCATAGATCTATTTTTGTGTCATTACAATGTGTGATATTGTGGCTTACCCCCTCATTTCATGGTCCCGTAACAATAAGGGTGTCGGGTTTTTACCTAATATACCACCAACCAAATTTTTTATACTCTTCCAAAACATCGATTTTCTTATCCCCTTGGTTATGAAGTCCAAGTAGGTTCACCTGGGAAGGATATTTTAGATGAAAATTTGATGTGATATGTGGTTAAGTTGTGTGTCAAGGGAGTTTTGTGAATGTAATTCTTTCAACTCCTAATTATAATAGATGAAAAATAATATATGAATTTTTGTTTTAAGATCCAAAATTAAATGTTTACTTTAATTAAAACAATGGAATAAAAATATAGTTCTAAAAGGTAGAAGAATGAAGGAAAGAAAAAATACCTTTAATTGTTATTCAGTTTTTATTTTGATTATAATTTTTACACGTTTTTGAAACAATGAAAAATAAGAACTCCAAGATGAAAGGTTAGAGAATTTGACGATAAAATAAACAAAATATATAAAATATAAATCATAAATAGGACTAAAAGGGTCATACTGGGTGTGCAAAATTTTTTATTGTTGTTTTGGTTAGTTCCTATTATGTTGAAATACCAAAAAATATAAGTAAAGTAGGGTTTACTGATTCATGAATTTACAAACACAATGTTGTTATGATTAGATACATGAGAAATGTAAAAGACTCATCCTTTTACGAATTGAGAAGACCTGTATATAGAGACAACAAAAATAGACAAATATTAGATAAGGATTTAACAAGTTTCTCATCTACATCTAAACCTAGGAATCCAAAGGGCTTCCTTGAAGGTTGTCAACTTGTGTTATACAATCAAGTGATAACAAAAGAAAGTAATGATAATAATCATATTATTAAAGGGGGTTGGAGAGATCCTACTCTACATTGTAGGTGGCCCATGCTAGGGATGTGGTGAGCTCAAAGTCTAGAAAATAGTCAAACCAAGCTTATTTTGTTGTATTTTGTATTTCACATATCACTTCAAGTTGATCCTTAATGTGTTATATTTCCAGTGTGAGTGTGATGACACACAGGATAATCCCAAGTGAGATATCGAACTCTTCCCACAAAAAGGTTGTTAGATAATTGAAACATTGTATATTCTTGTGATGGGGTGTGAGGGACCTAGAACATTAATCTACAAAGAATACATCTTGCAATACAACAAATTAGGCCAACATAGATTAGTAAAGATATGTTAATTACTAAAAATGATTAAGTTGATAGAGATTGAAGGTGATCAAGAGTCAACGAACAATAAGGTGTTGGCATGTTGTTACATAGGTTTTTTCATTGATGAAAAACCTCATTAATTAAAATTTTGATGATGTTTTATGGTAACATAATTCTCAGAATGATGATGACATGGTGTCTTAGGTATGTTCTCGATTGCACATGTTGATTCAGTGGGATGGCTTGTTCTTGCAAGCTTATTCAGGTAACCTAGCTAGCCTATGTGATGTTGCATGATGGTATGAGCCTCTTGGTTGATTTATAATCATGATACCATGATGGATATCATGTTTAGAGAGTTATTGTGCATTCATATGGTCTTCAAGGTGGGATACAGGTTGTTGACCATGTTGCAGGTGCTCATTTGGAGCATGTGTGGATGTTAGATAGCATGAGAGTGAGTTCTGGAGCTATATGATATTATGGATTCATGTAGGAAGGTTCATTATGATGTGCCAAGTATATTATTACCTTTTGGAGTGTTTTGATGATGAGTTATATTGTTATTTCAGTTGAACCTAGCTTCTATAGTGTAAAACCCTAAGGGGTAGCTATGTATGTCTCATTGGATGGAAATATTGAGAGGTGATTATGAAATTATGATGATTGGAGATTTAATTAGGGTTTTCCCTTGTGCTATGGGAAAAATTTCAGGTTTTCATGAGGATTATTTTTCATGATACATCATTTTTTATGAAACAAGGTACTTGGTGATATGTTTTCTATCTCGATTTGGACCTTCTGATGCTCACCCTGAATTATGTGATTTACATGTGAAATTTTGGATTTTATGGATGTTTCTAGATTAAGTTTAGATGGTTTGAATATAATAATGAGGTAGTTTTATGTTCTATTTTTTATGAACAATTTTTAAGAAGGTAAGTTGGTTTTAAACCCTAGTAAAACCCTAGTCAAGAGTGGTTTACAAAAAATTGTGTATAATGTTCCTATTTTGATTTATAGTGGGAAATTTATGATTTTATGGTGTAAATAAGTACTCTAGGTTTACAGAAAGGTATGTTAGACCATGTAGTGATATGTGGGTCCCACCTAAAAATCCAAGTTTCTCAAGAAGTTTGTTTTGGGACAAGGTTGTCCAAAGGAATTTCCAAATAAATTGCCATTATTTTGAGTATTCAAGATATTATTAGTGTCCAAAAAAGTTTCAGGTCATGAGGATTCTGAAAAAAAGAAAAGTGTGCCCTATTCAGGTTGACTGGTCAAAGGGTAGTTTTGGAGCAGTTAAAAGCAATCTTTAGTAAAATGGACGTAACAAGAGCTATAGGTCAATTTAGGAGGTGATTCAAGTTGTGTAGGAGGGAGGATTCAAATATATTTATAGATATTTATAATTTTTTCTCATGATAATGAGTTTTATATGGGTTCTATGTTAGTTTGTATACATGAAGATTCTTGGTTATGCAAGATAAAACTATTTTTTATTAAATATTGAGTTATTTGGAGCATGATATTGATTATTTGATGATTTATATCACCTATACTATTCATATGGATGAATTTTTAATACAATTAATCCATTTGGAGGTTTTTAAAGTTTTAGGAAGGGTGTTAACCAATTATGTTTTGAAAACTGCACTTTGGATAACTTGATTTGGTGAAGGAAAAGGTTTATATAATTTGAATAAGTGGATGTTTCATGTGCTCTAAATTGTTTACAAGTGTTATATAGGTATTTTAATTTACATAGAGTGGTCACATTCCATATTGTAGTTCATCTTGAGGGGTATTGAGGCCCAAATTCTGATTTAGAGTGTTGGAAGTAGTTATTTGGTGGAGACAATTAGTCATTTGGCCCATTAAACAAAATAATTTGATTGGTTCATGTAAATTACAACCATGGATGATGTTTAAATTATATTTTAAACATATGTGGTGATTTTTATTTCATGACACAAAATATTTTTGGTGTTATTATATTAGGATATTTTTGGCATTGCAATGATGGCATTTTGAGGATTGTTAGTGCATGGAAGAAGGGTTTTTTCTAGGCCGACCCATATGGGTCACTTGTAACTGTTATGAAAAATATTTGGAAAGTTTCTAAGATGCATTGGTCATGAAAAATGAGGGAAAATGTTTGATTTTGAATTTGAATCTCTTAGAGGCTATAAACGTGACGTTATGGGCACGTTGTTGCTAATCTTTTAGAACCCCTTTTATATTCTTTTGAAGAACCGTTTATTGAAATAAAAAATTCCCTTGGGAATATCCCAAAACCCCTATAATTTAATTCTAGGTCAGTAGATGGTTAACTTTTCATGAGGAGGATTTGAGCGAAGTAAATATGGTGATGTTTCTTTGATGGTGAGTTGAAGGAGGGAAGATCTTGTGTTATGTGTTTGAATGTTATTTCCATAGCATGTTAATGTCATTTTTAGGTTTAGGAACTATTTTCAGATATGATATTTAGTTGAAGACATTTTCAAAGAAATATATCTTCATTTTTATTCATGAGACAAGGTTTATTGCCTTGGTATCTCTTCATTATATCTTGTTGACTATTTTTGAAGACATCAATTCATTGTGATGTTATTTGAATATCATTAAAGTGTGGTGAGTAGATATGAGTATCAATATAAGTGGTTTTGTGTATATCTTATGATATTTTCTTTGATTTTTTTTTCATGGTGAATTTTACTTTCTTGTGATTACACATTGATAATTTGATACTTGTATTTCATGAGGATAAGTATATGATGTTTTGAAGTATAGTGTGAAATGTTTTATTAAGGACTAATTGACCCCCCCCCCCACCCTTGCGCCCTCATTTCTTGTCACTTCTAACATGGGGATAAAAGGATTATTTTGAGAAAATAGATTGTATTTGATGTAAAATGAAGTTTGTGAATGCTAAGATGGAAAAAGGGGACTTTAGAAGTAGAGAAGATGTAGGAAAACAATATTTTGACAGGTATAAATGGAAAATGAGAGGAAATAAGAACTAGGATTCTGATCAAAGGTGATCAATGATGTGAGGAAATCACTGATAAAATTTAAAATATTCTTAAATTTTATCCAATGGTTAAATGAGGGACTGAACATGAGATGGATATGAAGGATGGTACATACGAGGATTTATAGACTATAAATTATGTAATCGATAACTGAAAATGATAAATAAAAATGTATTAACCTTGTTGAATTGTTCTAAGAATGATAGATTATTTTACAATAATTGCCCAAGGAATGACACCAAAGGATTGGTGTCTGGTAACGTAGTGATGTCATTCAAAGGCTTACAAATCCACCATCAGTCCAATATATGATTTGTATGTGTGTATCTAACTGAGAAATTAAGAGGGTGGATTAAATAGAATCAAAAGTGTTTCTAATAATCACTAGTGATTTCGGATCGTCGTCAATTTATCTGGGGATGTAAAAAACAAATTAAGGAAAATATGGAAAGTGGTTTTATTTAAGGTTTTTTCATGAGTAGTGGGAAGCTAGGAATCCAGATAGGAAGAGATTAGAGGGTTATGATGGCTATTATAAATTAATTTAGGTTTTTAAGATGGTTAGGGGAAATAAGATTATATGTGGATAAATTAAGATAGTTGTCAATAAATTTGATTATAAGGATGTTATAATTAGTATAATTATAATAATGTGAATAATGATAGTGTAATTAATATTCCTTGGGTCACCTAGGGGTGAAAAAGTAATGTCTACACATGTGTATGAGTGTAATGAATACACTACTCAATAATAGATAGGATGGCATTGCATACTTTAGAATAACTACACTTTATATAGAGGAAAATCTCAAACAAAAGTTGAAGGAGACTGTCAACATGGCTCAAGGAAGTCCTAAAATACATATACAATATATCTCTCAATAAGTAAGAAATATTTTTACTCTACAAATGGTAATAAGAGAGATCAAATGATGAAGCATCGAGAGGTAGGAATATTAACATGGAACCAAGGAAGCTAAATGGTGGAGGAACCTTACCTATAGATTCATATCAAAGAACACTTTTCAAGCCATCAACAGTGATACAATATCCACCTCAGATGAGTATATATGGTGAATGCATATACATACATATGATTGAGTGAAATATGAACTACTGGTGCATGTGGGGAAACATCTACAAGTTTTCTAGGTAAATCATGTATAAATAATAAAATATTAGGGTTATAAATCTTAATTGAAGGTTCAACTAAACTCATGTTTTTCTCAATATCCTCATGAAGAGTGGAGAGAAAAAAATTGGATCTCTCTCATGAAATGATGCCAGTATAGTATATGCATTAAAACTAATGTGATTGAATGCATTAAACTTAATATGTTAGATAAGGAAAGTACTACCATATGAATGCATACCAACATATTTAAACTAAATTTCTATAGAATAGTGTAGGTGATAAAAATAAACATGTGTAGGAGCATGAGCATCAAATGAAAAGTATAAAATAAAAATAGCATTATTTCCATAAAGTGCAAAAACAAAAACATCAGATATAAAAGTAATAGATACAACATCTAAACTAGATATATTCTCAAATAATAGCAAGCTAGAGTTAGTAGGTGTAAGACTGATGTATGATTATGGACTAGGTGCAAGTGGTTTTCAATCCAATAAATAAAGTTAATGTTACATATCTATAATTTTGTGTTGCAATGAGTATACGAGGGAATCCTTACTATAAATAAGGGAACATGAAAATTTTCATAAAAAATCTATCTAAATGCAAATATGCATAGCTAGGAGTTCAATGGGAGTATTCTAGGGTAAATGGAGTCATGAGAGAGAGAGAGAGAGAGACTTAGGTGTGAGAGAGTTTAAAATTTCCAAAAAAAAGAGTTTCCCTCCGAAATGTAAATTCAAATTTTAAAACATATAATAAGATAGTATGGCTTGCCTAGGCCAAAAGGAGGATGGTTTTAAGTGAGAGAATACGTATAGGTATATACATGAGTCATATGAGGGGTTTAAGTTTATGAAATGTCTAAAAATAATGAAAAATGCCATTATGTATTGAGAGGCATATAAAGAGTCAAGTGAGACTCATCAAGATTTAATTACGGGTTAAAAAAAAGTTACAAAAATGAGTAAATTTTATTAGATGAGGAAGTATGATTTAGTTATAGGTCATTTCATGTGTTGGGAGGATGAGAGGAAGAAAGGAAAAGAGAGGGAATGTCTGAATTTCGTAAGAAATACTATTGTGTGGGTCTATGTACCTCTATTTTGGTGTGAAAGAGAACAATCTTATTTGATGATCAATAATTCATATTGTTGATGTATGTTTATTGTGAATATTTTTTAATATTCATTCATGGATTGATTTTTTTTTAGTCATTAGATATCTGATAAGAATGACATACTCTGTTTTAGTTGCAAGAAAACTATATGATAGTGATAATGGGGAAGTTGCAAGGGTTATTTTTATTTTATGACTTGTGAAATTAGAATCATCAGTAGTAAATAATGTTTAATAATGATATAAATTGATACTTGCATAGTAATCAATGATACGTACATTTTTATTACTTGTTGCATAGTTAGAGAGCTTCAATAAGAGAAAAATTTATGACTATACTTACATGTTTGGATCAAGTCTAAGTTTATTATTGTTGATATGGTTTTTGAAATGTGATAAATCATTAAAGGGAAGTGTTAGATGTATAACATGAGTAAGAAATATATTTTGTCCCTTGAACAAAACTAGATACTTCATTGTAAACCCTGAGGGTTTTATACCACTGTCATTCATGTGTCTGCATGTAAATTTTGAAGGGTTAAGTCCTAGAACCTTGTTGTCAAATCCTACTGTTAGAATGAGAATATAGATAGGTTTTTAATAGACATTCATGCCAAATTATAATCTGTAAATATCATTTTAGTGAAATATATAACCAAATTAGCTCTCTTGGGCTTGTACCATACACAGTTAGGGTATTGCTACGGCATGGAATTTGAAGCATCAAACCAAGGATTTTTGCTTGAATTTTTTTAAGAATAACAATGGCAAGGTTATTAATGTTATTTAAGTGAAAATTTAATGTTCAATTGGATATAAATTAAGATATTTGTGATACTCCCTTTCATCACAGCTTGACACAATCAAAGACCTACTTTAGATAGTCCTTTTACAAAGGAAGTGACATTTAAACATGGATTTGAACCTTGATACCTCTCCCATAGATATAAATATTTAGTGGGTGCCTGAAACTTCCATGAATATGTTTGAGACCTGAGTACATGAGAAGTTATGCATGACAATTGGATATGTCAGGGCTAATAGTAGGTGAAATGAAAATTGGGGGTTTGCAAGAAGAGTGTTCTAATTGAGATATGAAATTTAGGGCATATATTATAATTTTTATATGGTACTTGTAATTACTTTAAAATTATTGTAGGTGTCTTAACATTCCTCCAACCATGAATGTTGCAAGAGATCTTGTCTTAAGGGTATAAATTGCAGGATAAAGTAAGTTTGGAAAAATATGAAGTCTTGAATAATTTTTGGATAATTTTGATGGTCACTTAACATTTTTTTGAGTGATGAAATAGGGGAGAAGGCCTAGGAAGCAAAGAAGAATCTAATAAGCCAAAATTTGGAATTTTGGATAAAAAGTAAGTGAAGTAAAAAGTTCAGAAAATAGAGGAAAGGTTAGTATTGAATGAGATTTTAGGGAATGAGATTTGTATGGAGTTGTTTTGACATTTCATGTAGAATAAGAATAGCGTATGGTGATGAGATGAACAATTTAACGTGAATAGGTGAAAATTTGTAGGAATAAGACAATTTTAGCTTGTGTAACATCCTTACATGCAGGGATAGGTTGAAGTAATTTTTTAATCTTATTGATTGAATGAATATATTAAGAATTGATATTTATCTACATCATTTGGTATCATAGCAGAGGATCTTTGTTGTGATTTTTTTTAATATTTAGAAGAATGCTCTTGTGGCTAGGAGTTTCATGTGAAGTGTGTAATGAAGAAAGTGATAGGTGAAGAGTGAAGAGAAGTGAAAGAAGAGAGAAAGAAGATACTAAAAGACCTAGTGAGGCTAAGGTGAGGTGTGAGAGAATTGGCAAGGTTTAAAAGACTTGTCAAAGAGAGAGAATATAGACCAAGAAAATTTGGTGAGAGAACTAGTGAAGTTGTTTGGCCATAAGGAAAATCAAAAAGAAATATAAAGAAAGAAAGAAAGAGAAGCAAAGAAGAGAGAAAAGAACAGAAAAAAAGAGGATTGGATGAAGATAGAGATGAAAAATTTGAGAGTAGATATAGAGAATTTTATAGATTTGATGATGAGATGAAGCTATGGACTTGATTTTGCAATGAAGAAGAATATAAAATGGCCTATATTGTAGATTGTGTTGGTATCCAGATTTAATCTCCTTCACAACTTGAACAACATCATGAATTTTCACAAGACACTCAAGGATAGATGTGTTGTATGTCATTTATAGCCGGGGAAGCACATCTATCTGCTTGTTTGCATTCAAGAACTGAGGGAGTGGATAGCACCTTCAAGACGTTTTTGATCCAACCCTCACTATTTTAGGTTGTTCCTGTCAACCAAGGCAAGAGAACCTATATTGCAGCCCCTATATGGTAAGGAGATGGAGATATCCTTATGTTTTACATATGATATGGAAGAGGCTTTGTGAAAACATGATCAAGTATCCATTATCCAAACTAAAAGGAGTTGTCACTACTAAATGATGGAAATGTTATCAAAACAAAGCTAGAGCTGCTAAAGACATGATAAAACCCTAATCAACTTTGTGCATTTTAGTGAAAGGATTGAATTCTTTTATGGACACACAATGCAAATGTAGGAGTATTGTAGGTAGGATGAGTTAGTTTAAAATGAAATTCTGATGAGAGATGTTGGAACAAGATTAGTTTGGAGTCATCACCTTCTTTGGGAAACTTTGCAAATGAATTACAACACCTAAACAACAGAGATTTTTCAATGAATTTGAAGTGCTCTTTCAACTAGGATGTGTGCACAATGGATGCCCAAATATACACTATTCCATACAAAATTTGATAACCTACCACAAAGGCTTGAAGAAAAATATCAATGAATTATTTAGGAACCCTTGTTAGATCATGACCTAAGGTACACCCAAAGGTTTACAAACACCCTCAATTTACAAGGAAGGTACGATGAATTTAAATCTGTTTATCTTCACTCAAATGAATGGTCTTCTAAATGGAAGATTGCAGATGCCTTCAAACCCTCTACAAGAAATGAGACCATGCATGACCAATAAAGATCCCAAACATAAGATTGCAACATGAGCATGAAACACAAATTGAAAACATACTAAAATACAAGTGTATGCAAGCTTTGCCAAGAGATAAAACCAACTAATCCAAGAATTTGATCAAATATATCAACAAGGGAATGCTATTCAGACAATCTCAAATCTTGTTGATGGCTTTATAGCTAAAACCAACTCAACATGATGAACATTTTATGCAAACAGAAATCAAATGTGGCTCTCAGGAAGTTTCTCCAAGAGAAGTTGGATTTCTTCCAGTTTTCCTTGTGAAAATTCTTCTCCCTTCCTCCACAATTCTTAACAGACTTTTCAAAATGCCTCCAAAATACATCATATACCCCCTGCCAGCTTGGATCCTTGCATCCCAAGCAAAGAATATGCCAAAGGGATCAAATTTGTTACAAAACCCTATCCATTTGATAAAAAATGATATAAAACTGTAAAACAGCTCGCCAAATGCCAGAGATGCACAAATATTTTAAAATATTGCATGAACTCGGATCCTTATCCATCTTAGGGTCACATTTTTGGCATTCCACCATGCCAACATGCATTTGCAATCATTTTCCATCTTTTTCCCCTATCATTTTAACTCTGCAACTTTTCATTTCTTACCTTTCACGTGTTTTTCACGGGCCGAGGAAAATATTCCATGAAAAACACTACAAAGCACAAATTATCTCAAAAAAATTGTTCCATTACACTTAGAAGGCCAAGGGGATGCAAAATCATATAAAATTTCATGTGATTTGGTGTAAAAATGACGATTCTACACTTCTTAGAGCTTCCATGGCACCCAAAAATGACAACACTAGCAATTGCTGATTAGATTTCAACTTTAAATTTGCACCGTCCACGTGTCTAGATGAGATTCATCATGTAGAATAAGAAATATCTTCTTTGACATCTGGATATAGTGGACACGTGTCCAGCTACCATTGGATCGAGCCTCCAACCTTAAAATGCCTTTTGAACCTCTTCTGACCTCGGGAAAATTTTGAAAATTTTCCCTGCTTGCCCTCTAGATGTGCCACGTGTCCTCCCATGGGCCCTACCAAAACCGTGGGCCGATTTGATGAGTTTTTCCACTTTTGAGAAAAGGAAAATTTTCTTAAAATTCTCTGCACCCCCGAACACCTGTTGCCATTTCTGTCACGTGGCGGTCTCCCATTCACTGTGGAGCTGACCCCTCCTTCTTTCCTTCATTCCTCCATGAGCATCAAAACTTCATGCGGGCCTGAGCTTTCCTTTTTACCTTTTGAAATGTTCCACGTGTCTCTATCCTATTAGATGCGGAGCCAACCCTCCAAAAATTCCGCAGGTTTATTTTTCACCTTGAGATTTTTCACCAAATTTGTAAATTTTTCCATTTTCTCCACGCGCTCCATTTCTTTGCCAAATCCAGGACACGTGTCCTAATTTCATTTGACGCGGGCCTATTCTTCATTTTTTACCTTTTATACCAAGGGGAGAATTTCAGAGAAGTTTTCTTCGCCCCTCATTCCCATTTCTCCTCCTAGACACGTGTCTCCCTCCTACTGGTCGTGGGCCTTCGGGAAAAAAATTTAATTTTGGCATTTTGAAGTTAGAAACTTAAATTTTTTTAAAACTTCCACCCCTTCATTTCATCCCCTGCACACGTGTCACTTTCCTATTCGATGTGGGCTTTTGGGCCAAATGTTAACTTTAACATTTTGTAGTTAAAAGATTCAAAAATTTCACAAACTCCGCTCCTCCATGCTAACTTTCTTGGACATGTGTACATTTATTATTGGAGGTGGGCCTTTGAATCAAAATTTTCCCTTGAAACCTTTGAGCCAAAAACAATAAAAATTTTCCAACTCCCACGCTATCTGTTTCATCTCCTTGTGCAATGTGTCGCTTCCCCATTGGGTGCGGGCCTTCAGGGAAATTTTAGATTTTGAGAATTTTTACAAAATGAAAGAAAAAAAATCTAAGTGCGACCCACCACCTAATGATCCTCTAACCAATTATATCATGCCACGTAGGCACACCATTGTAACATTGCGGGGCGCATTCAAAATTTTTCCTTTTGTAAAAAACTCAAAAATGACAAGTTAGCAATGTTTTTCCCGCATATCCCGACCAATGAGAGCTTGCCATGCCAGTATAAACATTGCAATGATAAATTTGACGGGTAGAACATGCCCATATGCCCATTAAAATGCAAAAACACAGGGGAGGCCTCTGAAATCAAATTTTTTCAGAAGGCAGATGGATTTTTCAGTTTTGAATCCAATGAAACATGATTTGATGATGATTAAGGCCTGGGGAGTGAAATTTCACCTTCACAAAAATGGAAACTAATCAAACATGGGTTTATTTTATGCCTTGGCCAAGGAAAAAAATCACAACCCATGCAAATGAAAAAGATTAGGGCACAATAAAGGGGAAACTTGGATTTTATTTCAAAATAGGGCAGAATAAAAACATTATGAGCATATCAAAGGCATTCAATTGGAAAATGTGAACTGCAGACCACAAGACCAAAAAATGAAACTTTTGTGAGTACATTTGGTCATGAAAAATAAGGCACATTATGCAAACTCAATAATGGGACCAACAGATTGTAAGAAGGAATCAAAAAATAAGATGATCAAGAGTGAATAAATGAAATTAAAATAATAGGAAAAGAGGATGAGAAGAAAAAAGAAAGGAGTTGATAAAGTGATAGTATATGAATAAATTTAGAGTTTAGATGAGGAAGAAGTGATTGCAATCTTCTTAGATTGCCTTGAAAGGGATAAAGAAAAGAGTGATTAATTGGAGTAGCAGAATGAAGTTGAGGAAGAGCTCGTTGATGGATCATTCTATGAGGCTAAAAGGCCTCCTTTAATTTTTTCTAATCTTTCTTTCGAGTGTATGAATGCATGTGAAGAAGATGAATAGATACAAATGGAGAAAAATTCCAAACAAGAGGATGAAGAAAATGAAAAAGAAAGAAGAAATGGAAGTGAAGAATACTTGACAGATGAAGATGAACTTCTATGTCAACAAATCATGTAAAAATTTAAGAACTTAGAGTTGTTTGAGGATGAATAAGACTACAAGAGAGAAGTGGAATAACTTATGAAGATATTACATGAAGAAGAGGAAGAAAAATGTCATGAAAAATAAAATGAAGTAAAAAATGAGCATCAACAGTAGGCTCAAGAGGAAAATATGATGGAAGAATAGGATGGTGCAAGTCTGGGACAACATAGTGAGATGGTGAATGAGAATAAGAAATAAAATAGTCAAGAAAATACATATTTTTGCAAGGAGAATAATGACAAAAATTTGGATGTGAGTTGTACAAATATGGAGAGCATCATAGAACATCAAGAAGAATGAATTTTTTGTCATATTGTTTATTTATGCAGGTATGAAATATGTAGGCATGAAGATAATGCATATGAAGATAAAGATCAAAGAGAAAGGAAAAAATATTAAGGAAAATGCAAGGAGAAAGATAACTATATGGGACACATGTGGTTATGAGGAAACTAAAAACAATGGGAGCAAGGAAATAAGACATAGCATGCATTGAAGATGAAGAATTAAGAAAAGATGGAACTATAAAAGAAATTAAAAAGATAATTTCTCCACCTTGCAAGGATTATGTAGGGGAATCATAAAAAATCCATCCAAATGCAAATATACATAGTGATGAGGTCAATTGGAGTATTCTAGGGTAAGTGGATTCATGAGAGAGAGAGAGATTGAGGTGAGAGAGAGTTTGAAATTTCAAAAAAGGATTTTCCCTCTAAAATGTAAATTCAAAATTTAAAACATGTCATGAGCCAATATGGCTTGTCCAGACCAAAAGGAGGATGGATTTAAGTGTGAGCATGTGTATAGGTATAGACATGAGTCCTATGAGGGGTTTAAGTTTATGAAATGTCTAAAAATAATGAAAAATTTCATTATGTGTTAAGAATCAAATAAAGAGTCAAGTGTGACTCATCAAGAGTCAGTTATGGTTTAATAACAAGTTAAAGAAATGAGGAAATTCGAATATATGAGGGATTACGAGTTAGTTATAGGTCATTCCTCATGTTGGGAGTATGAGAGGAAGAAAGGAAAAGAGAGGGAAGGTCTGAATTTTGTAAGAAATACTATTGTATGGGTCTATGTAGCTCTATTTTCGTGTGAAAGAGAAGAATCTTGTTTGATGATCAATAATTCATAATGTCAATGTACGTTTGTTGTGAATCTTTTTTAATATTCATTCATGCATTGATTTGTTCTTCGCTCATTAGATATTTGATAAGAATGGTATAATATTTTTTAGTTGTAATAAAATTGTGTGATAGTGATCTTGGGGAAGTTGTAAGGGTTATTTTTATTTTATGATTTGTGGAAAAAAAACCATCATTAGGAAATCACGTGGAATAATAATTTGAAGTGATACTTTCAAAGTAATCAAGAATATGTTCATTTTTATTACTTGTATACTTAGAGACCTTCAATAAGAACAAAGTTTGTGATTGTACTTGTATGTTTGGATCAAGTATGAGTTTATTATTGTTGATATGGTTTTTTAAAGGTGAGACACCATTAAAGGGATGTGTTATATGTATAACATGAGTAATAAATATATTTTTCCCTTGAACAAAACTATATACTTCATTGTAAACCCTGAGGGTTTTATATCCCTATCATTAGCATGTTTGCATGTAAATTTTGAAGGATTAAGGCCTAGAACCTTGTTTTCGAATCCCATTGTTAAAATGAGGATGGAGATAGGTGTGTACCAAATATTCACACCAAATTAGAAGTTTTGAATAGAAATTTAGTGAAATTTATAACAAAATTGGCTCTCTTGAGCCTTTACCATACACAACTAGGGTATTGTTGGTGCATGGAGTTTGAATCATCAAACCAAGGAGTTTTTACATGAAACTTTTTAGGTAAAATAATTCAAAGGTTCTTAAATTGATTCATGTGAAAATTTAATCTTCCATTGGATAGAAATTAAGATATTTGTGACACTCTCTTTTAGCACAGTTTGACAAATTCAAAGACCTACTTTAGAGAGACCTTTTATAAAGGAAGTGACATTTAAACATGGAGTTGAACCTTGATACCTCTTCCACAGATAAAAATCTTTAATTTGTGCCATTAAATTTCATGAATATGTTTGATACTTGAGTACAAGAGAAGTTATACATGACAGTTGACTGTCTCAAGGATAATAGTAGGTGAAATGAGAAATGAGGGTTTCCAACAAGAGTGTTGTGAATTGAGATTTGAAATTTAGGGTATACCTTAGGATTGTTAAAGGGACCTTGGAAGTAATTTCATCTTATTGTGGGTGTCTTTAAATTCCTTCATCCATTAATGTTACAAGAGAGCTTTTCTTAAGAGTATAAATTATAGGATAGAGAAATTTTGGACAAAGATTAAGTCTTGAATCATTTTTGTATCATGTTGATAGTTACTTAAATTTTTTTTGAGTGATGAAGTATGGGAGAAGGAATAGGAAGAAATTAAGAAGATAATAAGGCAAAAATTACAATCTTGGACAAGAAGCTAGTGAAGCAAGAAGTTGGGAAAATCCGATGAAAGGTGAGTATTAAATAAGATTTGAGGGAATGGGATTAGTATGGAGATTTTTGACATTTCATGCAAAAGAAGAGTAGGGTATGGTGATGAGATAAACCATTTAAGGTGAATACGTGAAAAATTCCAAAAATAAGCCAATTTAGGCTTGTGTAAGATCCTCACATGCGGAGACAGGTTGAATTATTAGTTTTGAAGCTTCTTGATTGAATTAATATATAAAGAATTCAGTTTTCTCTACATCATTTAACATTTAAAATTCCTATTCTCTTCCAAAAATAATATTTTCATCTTTGAGTGATATCTTGAAGAGAATCATGTCATTTTTTGATGTAATTTGTTGTTGGGCCTTAAATTGACTAAGTCCTAAGGCATAAGGAGCGTGCGTGTGCAAGGTAAGTGATTAAGAAGACACCCAAGGAAAATCACGCAGGAGGAGAGGTTGGCGCACATAAGGAGAAGAGGATTTGGGGAATTAGCCAGATGAATGGATAAGGTACCAGCCTAGAGCCTTGGAGATCAAGAAAATAATATTCCACGTAGTGAATATTCCCCAGAGGATCATTACAATTAGTAGAGACCTTTACAAGCTAGCATAAAAAATTGATCATGGAGGACCACATTTCCACTTGGCATATAATTTGATCATAAGTGAAACTATGGTGGTGAACCTAGATTCTATTTAAAGGAGTTATTGGGTCCGAAATAAATATATTTGGATAGGTAATGAGGTGATGTAGGAATGTTGTTACTAAGCATATATGAATGGGCTCGGGTTTGAAAAAGGATTTTTATGGGAAAACGTAGCTAGGAACTTTGTTCAGAGTAGTTTTGTAAGGTTGGAATGTTATCTCATGTTTAATATGGTCTAAGATGACCCCTTTTGATGTAATGTGGCTACTGTAAATGGATTTAATCAATATATGGAGCTTTATTTTGTATATTTGTGTTTATGGAGTAAAACCTAGTGTATTTTCATGTTATTCTAGGGCTACATCAATTCCTTCTATGTTGTAGAAATGCTTATAGTTATATCATGGTGCAGTCATGCTTAGAAATAGTCCTTTCTACCTCTGTATTAGATTAAATGTATGTGTTCTCACTCTACAAACCTTTCCTCCATTAATGGCAGAGTATTCTCATAAGGCTGATATAAAAGAGGGGTTTTACACCCACATGTGCCTTGAGTGAGCATCCAACATATGTTAGGTGATAGGTCGACGTGTTTTTGGTAGATAGAAGGTATATGAAAGATCACTATGTTTTGGTTTCATTGTCAGGACCTATTTTTAAGTCGTTGTGAGAATGATGTGTGATGACGGAGCATCTGACCTTGGACAGTGTCGTGACCTGGCTTAAAATCATGGAGGATGATTTTTCTCAGAGGTTAAGTATTGGATTTGAGTTTGATGCATGTAAATGGGTGGAGGATAACCTGTATCACGAGCTCTATGAGACATTATTCTAGTCTTTCCCAGTAGATTTGTACGAATGACTTTCATCATATGTGTCTAGGACAAGTTGGTACTAGAGACCTCGTGTTGTGACACAAGAGGAATATCAGCAGCTGCAGGATGCTGATCTGAAATGGACTAGTGTTGTTGATCACTGGTGGAGAAGTGTGTTAACTAGCTATACCTTGGAATATGTGATCTCCGTGTATTCTTTCTCAGAGATTTTTGAGGTTTAGTTCTTAATGGAACCAAGAGAATCATTCTTACGTGTCTTACCATTAGTCATCAAGATCCTGATTATCACTTTGATTTTGGAAGCATTTCCTATGGCTTGCTAAACTATCACTAGGCATGGGGCACAGAAGTTGGTGTGGTGGAGATGGTAGACCAATCGGTGGAAGAAGAGAGAGAGGATAGGTAGATAAAGTATAATGAAGATCAAGAAAAGGAGTTAGCAAGATAATGTGAAGTTTCTGGTGTGATGGAATTATGGAGATAAACATTGTAAGATTAATTTGAGGTTAGAGTAGAGGGCACGAGACCTGAGCACTATGTGCTACCCCATCTTGGAAAACACAAGAGAGAAACCCCCTTGGATTCTTGTGAGATCTCGTTATATGGAGAAAGGAGATCCGTAGGCGTGCATCTTAGCCCACCTGGTGAACAAAACCTGAAGCTTAGTTTTCTAGTAACTGAGATAAGTATTTCTATTTCAGTCTGTGTTTGTGAGTAGATAAAATTAGGTAGATATCATTTTACATTACACCCATCTATGGCCACATAGAAATATCTAGTGTTTGGAGGTATTTTTTGGGCACATTGTTTAGGCAAGGTGGGTTCATAAGGCTTGGTTATTATGTCTAGAAGTGGCACGGGAAACACATCTAAGAGTGGTTCAGTATAACAAAATTTTGGCACACATTTTAGCATGATGGTGGGAATGAAGAGAATATTTTATTTAGGGACCTTACCTACTACAAGAGGAGGATCAGGTGCATCCTAAGGAATAAGAGATATCAAATCTAGTGGATCTAGTGGTAGAGGAAACACGGAGGGGAATCAAGGTCCTAGATCTGGTGGGAAAGGTCCACAACACCATCAACAGGTGTCTTATAAGATATTTCTCCACTTACTTGATTATAAGGGCATTAAGGATGCTACAGAGCATGTACACAAGTGCAAGTTTCTATGGTGTGTGAAGGGCATCACTTCCCTAGAGTAGAAAGCAAGTTACTTTGCAACTACATTGTAAGGGCACACACATAGCTGGTATCAGAAGTATGAACCCCATTAGATGGTGGTGGATTATACCACATTACACGATGAGTTCCTGATAGAGTTCTATATTCCTAAGTTTGAAAAAAATAGAATCGGTGCGTTGAAGGTGTAGACACCTAAAATTGATTGTCCAATTTAGTGTCCCTCGTGCGCGTTTGCTCTCTCAGGTAACCTGGGGCATGTTTATATCACCACTATCCCCTTGGGATATTATTTGATTTGTGATTTAAACACCTATCCTAAGTTTAATTCACCCCACTATATTTTACCCGTGAGTAATTAAATATTAACTATTTAATTACACCTCTTCACATGTATCCTAACCACTTATCTACCCCATATTTATCCTATCCATGAATCATCCCTATTTCTCCTCCTCCCAAAGCGGGATATTTCCCGTATTTGAGGTGGAGGGATAACTCTTATCTTTCCAGAAATCATTAATTTTGGCCATCTCAGGAGTCTGTTCTGTGATTAGCACCGACCAGTACTTGGTCAACGCCGATTTTTTAGAGCGGCGCCAATTATAAATGGAAGCCCAGAACTCAGCTCTGGGAGGACACAAGGACAAAAAAATAGAGAGAGAGAGAGATAGATCGTGACACAGAGACGCAGATTGTAAGAGAGAGAACGAGAGATCTTTTAGCATCAAGTGTGAACATTATCTATCGAATGAGAGTAGATCTTGTCTGAATCAATCCCTGAGAGGAGTACCGTTACTCTGCTCTTATCACATCAACATCTCACGTCTACATTGATTTTTTGGTAACTCTTTTCCTGCACCCAACATGGGTGGAGTCTTCCTAGTATCTCTCCGGCTTCCACAAATCCAGCAGATGTTGACGATCTATCCTTTGCTTTCCTATTTCCAAATCTTCTCACACTTTATCTCGGATCGACGCCGATCCATATCAGTCAATGCTGATCTTCATCAGTCGACGCCGATTTTAAACAGTCGACACCGATTCTACCTAATCGATGCCGATCTCCCTGCAGACTGGTAAAAAGACGCAGGGAACACAAATCCAGCTTTGTTTTTCACATTTCCCTGTTTTCTGTTGCTTTCTGCCTACTGTTTAGATTCTGTTTATTACTTTGATCAGAAAATCTAGTCTTGTACGTACATATTTTATCATGTATACTTCTTTACTTAATTGAAAACGTGGACTGACATCTGCCGAGGGAGCCTATCGCTTCCCGGATCCGCTTCTCGGGAAGTCCACCTAAATATCTTTTAATGTGGTCTTTTTTTGTCAAGCATCAGTGTCTCACAGGTTACTTGGATCTACTATGTAGAATAACTCGTGTGTGCCCATCTTATCTACATCGTCTTCCTTATCTTTCTACATCTTCAGATCTTGTCCATCAGGTATCGATTTCATTGGAGGTTTTCAAGGTTTTTGTGTTTAGTTCGGTGCATTAACTTGGATAGGTAACAAGCACAAAATTCTTGATCTACATTCTGGCACGCCCGGTGGGAGCCAACCAAAGTCCATTATTGGTAAGTTCATTTCTTTTCTAGTTTTGAGCTTTGTTCTTTTTCTTCACTGATTTCTATCAGTTCTGCTTGAGCATTTCCTTTCATCATTTTAACCTTGCTCTTTATGTGAAATTGTTATTTCCTTGAAATTTTTCTAGTTCCTTAAAATAGAAATTTCCATTTCACCATTATCTGGATATATCTTTCTGGATTTTGTTTGGTGTTTGCTTAACCTTTTCTCGTGGAGCACTTTCCTTGTTCATGGGATTGTTCGAAGGGAAGAGCTCAACAACACGCTTTTTGAAGTCCACACACATTGGAGAGCTAAATCTACAGGTATTTCTCTTTTACGGTGTCTTCTCCTTTTTAGGAACTAAAAAAATACAAAAAATACAAAAAATAAAAATAAAAAAATCAAAAAAATCAAAAAAATTTGTTTGTTGTCTATCACATCCGAACATTTCAATTGTTGGTACTTAAAAGGAATTTAATCACATTTGGGAAAGAATCTGTTTGACTTGTCTTCATCGAAATCAAACACTTCATTTTTAAATGCTTAAAAGGAACTCTTTCTTTGTCATTTCTACTGTATGTTTTTCATCTAGTTTTAATTAGGCTGGAAAATTGATCAAAATCGGTAGTGACACTATTTGATTTTTATTTTTCACCCTTGCACACAAAGCCAAAATCACTAGGTATAAAGCATTTAAACAAAAATTATTTCCCTGGCCTCGCCTACTTGGAAGTGACATCCAAGAGGAAGACCCTACGCAGTACTCGGGCCGCGCTATAAATTCACAGAAGTTCTGGTATATATTGGCAAAGCACCTGACTCCCTTATCGCAGCGGTGTGTGAAGTGCGGGGGTAGGCCCCTATATCAAGCCACGTACCAGTCTTTTACTGAAGTGTCTTCGAGACTCCTCACCAAAACACCCCTCAAACCATCCTTAGTTTGGCTATCTGAGTAGTTCCTGTTCTAAAAGGCCTTCCCTAATATTTTCTTTCTTAAAAGCATAAAAACTTAAAAGAGATAATCACCTACGCTGCTGGAATTGTCTGTGCATTAGTTAGGTCAATCTTGTTTTCTGCTTGTTTATGCCGGTCATCACTCGGTTACAATCTAGAAGAATGGCTCAACTAGCCCCTTCTTCCTCCGAGATCACCGCTAGTGTAGATGTTTCGGCACCCCCTAGACTTTCCTCGGGACCACTGTTAGTTGGTTCCCCATCCTGGTCATATAATCCTTTCTATCAGGCCAAAGCAACCCCATCACGTCCAGCTTCCCCTAGTCCTTCAGAAATAACATCTGCTTCTAACTCAGAGTATGTTCCTCACGGGGATCCTGAATTTCAGGTGCTCCTTGATCGCAATCCGGTAGCCCTCATGGACTACCTAGTACACAAGTCTATTCAAATATCTGATCAGTGACCACCAATCCAGAAAGTGTACGATTATCCTCATGAACCATCCCAGGCTTTTGTAGAACAGTTAGCATCATCTCTCTCACCTCGAGCCATGGAGAAGGGTGACGCACCTATGCCTCCTTTTTCTCTTCCACCGACCATATCGACTAGTTCTCAAATAGTCTTACCTATTCCTAACACCGCAGTTACCTCGAATATTCCACAACCTACTTCCGAGAGGTCCTCTGCTCTGGCTATAATGAGTGCGTCTGTGCACCCACATATTGTTGTTAATTCATCTATGCCCTCCATTGTGTCCCAAGGTCAGTACCCCTTTATGAGTCAACCCCCTCTAACTAGTTAGTTGGTCCCTACTTCTCGTCCTCTAGTGGGTCCTTCTTCCAATGTTCTAGCAACAGTGACCTTCACCCATCCTCTAGCATTGGTGCCCTTAATAACTAATCCAGCAGTAGAAAGCCTCTTTCAGGCCTTGTTCCCCAATATGTCCAATCAAATCGGCACCCATGTTCCTCAATCTGTTCCGATTCAGTCAACAAGCATAGGAGTCCACCAATCACAGGCTCCATCCGTCATCCAACGTTCATTTTCTCAACCACTTATTATCTCATAGCCTGCCTATACATAGGCTCCTTCACAGTAAATACCCCACCAGGTGTCACCCAGAACACCTGGTTACTCCTCTTATCATCCCATCAATCAACAAATGAATCCCCCATTGAAACCTCAACAACAACCACCATTTGCTTCTTATGTAGGACATGTCAGTGTACCTCCTCCTCAATCTGACATGGTTCAAATTCTTTTCAAGAAAATCGCAGACTTGGAAGCCTCCACCAAAGGGGCTCGTTCTTCATACTCTTTTGAAGAAGTGTGTAATGAACCCATTCACCCCTCAGTGGCTTTTAAGCCTTATCCTCCTCAATTGGAACTTCCTAAATTTTCAAAATTTCATAGTCGAGAGGACCCTCAACAACATTTTCAAGCATTCAAACATGCTTGCTACCTCATAGTCCAGGATTAGGAGCTTATGCTCTGTACTTTTCCTATGTCTCTAGCAGGTCCTGCTTTAGACTGGTACAATAACATTCCTCAACATTCCTTTTTTTCTTTCTCTCAATTGGCCCAGATGTTTGTTGAAAACTTTTCAATAAATATTGCGCATAAGATCTCAATTACAGATCTTTATAACATTCGTCAATTCCATGATGAGTCTATTGCAGACTTTGTCGCTCATTGGAGAGGGATAATAAACCAATTGTCTTTCTCCCTTCCTCAATCCCAAAAGATCGAGTTGTTTACTCAATCTTGTGCTAATCATATTTCTTCCACTTTAAGGATCCAAACCTTTCATACATTTGAAGAAGCCTTTACGATGGCATGCATACTTGAATCTCGCACCATTGAACAAGGGAAGCTAAAAATTCGCTCTAAATCTAAACCAGATTTTTCTCGGTTTACCAAATCAAATCCTTCCACTTCTAAAGATAGGAATCAGGGATCCACCAATTCTATCGTATTAAAAACACCACGAGCCAATACCACTTCTAATCAAACACCACGAAGAGACCCCTCATCTTCTCGAAAAGGGACCTCATCATCTCGATCTTTCACTTCATTGGGGGAATCATATGCTTCTATCCTGAAAAAAATGTTGGAAGTCCACATGATCGAACTTCCCCCCATTAGGAATATTGATGAAAGCCAAGAATGTCCATTCTGGTATAGGGAAAATGACTTCTGTCATTATCATAGAACCAAAGGTCATGACATTGAACGATGTCAGACCTTCAAAAATCTTGTCCATAAATTCATTGATAAAGGCGAGCTCATTCTGTATAACCCAAATGCTCCCCTAAATCAAGCACTGGATGTCTTCAAACAACCTTTTCCCAATCATTCCCCAAACCATGATGCTTCAGATTCTCAAAAACCAAACACTCATACTATCAGCTTCATCTCTACGGAAGAGTATTCTTCTAAAACTAAGCCATTTGCAAACACATAGACCGAATAAGAATCTCCTTCCACTTCGTTAATCGCTGGGATTCCACCATCTTCAGATAGCCCATCTTTGAATATTCCAACATTGTTAGATACAGATTCACCTCTCTCTACTTTTTTGTCTGATCTCCCGTCCATACCCAAGACCATATCATCCTCACCTGTGTCATCATCAGACATTCTTTCAATGCTCGAGGAAATTACATCCCTTCGAGTTTCCACCGTGGATACATCTACTTCTGTTTCTCCCATTTTTGCTGCAACTATGCCCCTGGTGAACGTACCTATAATTGTGCTGACTTCGACGGAAGCGTCTTCAATTTTGACTCTTCCTGTCTCCTTTCCTACAGTAGTTTCACCCATAATTACTGCACCAGAAGTAGTACCCTCTCAAGGAACTGCTTCTTCATCACTCACTTCTTCCATCACTAATGCTACTTTACCTATTAAGGGGAAATTTAAAGAAGTAGCACCAACACCTATACGCTCAGTTCCTGAACTTAGACTGAGACAACCGAAATCTAACGTTGCCTCATCAGTACCTCCCCATTTGCTTCCCCCAAAAAGGTTACAATCACCTTATGCGGTTGAAGTTGTCACCATCCCTGAAAAAGGAAAGCCCATATTTCGAACCATCAAGACTCTTGGTGCTTTCCCGCAAAAATCTCTCTCTGCGCCTCATAAAAGATTGGATTTGTCCACTGAGAAGGCATCTTCTTCTACAACACATTCTTCACCAACACCTCGAAAAGTGGACTTACCTACTAAAAGGATGTCACCTCTTTTATCAAAATCATCATCTTCATTACCAAAAGTCAGGGCACCCTATGTTCCTCTGATTACACCTACTTTGGAAGCTTCTCCCTCATCTAAATCGACATCTTCTAAATCATCATTAGTTTCGACCAAGCAGCCTCCCTTATCTCTGAAGACCACAACACTTGTCACATCTCCATCATCTTCAAAATCTATTTTAGGGGCTCCCCCTCCACCAAAATCAATCATGTCTCACTTACTTCCATCTCAAGTGCCCAAGGCTGCTCCTCTAGATGTCCAAAAAAATAAGATGATCCCTAAAAAGACTGTGAAACCTAATATACAGGTTCTTTTACCTCGGCAGTTTGTTAAAGTAAAAGAGGCGCCTTCATCATCTCTGTCCTCATCTTCGTCTACCGGGTTCTACACCGAAATCCTTCGCCAACTTATCCAATCTTCATCCATATCTCTTCCTATGATTAAACCCTATAACCCTAAAGGAGTTAAACCTACCTGGTTTAACTCCGATTTGATTTGTGCTTACCACCGTACCTCGGGTCATGATACTGAGGGATGTAAAGCTCTTCAATCTGTCGTTAACAACCTTTTGGAAGAAAGTGATCTTTTGCTGGAGGAGGAGAAACAAGCACCTCCTGTCATCTTAGCTCCGTCTGAACCCCAACGATCCACTCAGGCCTCTACTTCTAGTGATCACACTCCAAATGATCTTCCACCTTCTCAAATTGACACAATTCATATCGCCACTAGAACCAACAGTATGATAATCCATCCTCATCTACAGCATCTCGACCACAGGTTGTCATTTCTGTAGCCCCCGAAGGATCTCCTCCTTCCTCATTAGCCCCAAGGCCTCGGGTCTCTATTCGTGCTGCACCTCGGGCTCAAATTCCCGTGTCAGTTGAGGAGGGTGTTATGAAACAACTCACCCAGGCTCTAGTCAAAATGTCTCTTTTTGACCTCATTCAATCCTCTCAGCAACATCACCAGGCTCTGATTGATAATCTGCATCGCATCGCAGTGAATTCAGATGAGCCCCAGCCCTTTGAGTTAGTTGTTGGATTGAATAGTCCATCAACTGCCATTTCTTTTGAAGATTCAGAAATTCCTCCCCTTTCTTCAAAGGATTTGGAGGCTCCCCTCTTTATCACAGTCCAAATCGACAACACTACATTAAAACGCATTATGATCGACAGTGGTGCTGCACTTAACGTCATCTCCTCGCACACATTCGAGCAACTTAAGTTACCAAAGAATGTAGTGTCACCCAAGCCTTTCACCCTTTGATCATTTAACGATCAGCTAGTAGTTACTTTAGGAACTGTGGTCTTACCCATTCGAGTAGGTAAGAAGCTACTTCACGAACTCTTTTACATTGTTGAAGGGATATTCCACTATAAAATGATCCTCAGACGCTCCTGGATTTGTGTAATGCATTGTGTCCCATCCACCCTCCATCGATGCTTAAAATATCAATATGAGGGAAAAATCTATACTCATCTAGGAGATCCTTTTCCTTCTACGTAATGCGACATGATCACAGGGTCTGCCCCTCTAAAGGAAAATGCCTGTTCTCCTGACAAGGCCTCATCTTCTTCCATACCTGCAACCAAACTACCGGATGTACAAAATTTAGAAGAGACATTGCAGCGTTTCTCACTAGGAGAGCTTCCTCTCCTTTCTTTTGACAACCATCTTAAACCTAGTGAGTATGGTAGACCAGACAAACAACCTGAATACCAGCCAGGTCTTAGTTGCATCATCACCATTGTTCTGCCCAATCAACAAACTAATTTCATTTACGGTGGTCTTGACACACCTCACTATCGCCTGGATTCTCCTCATAGGACCAAACCTTATTTAACAGGGTTCGATTGTCTATAGAATCCCACATTTGCAAAAACTTATTTATATCGATGTGCATGGAAGGGCTTTGGCTTAGGAAAATATGAACAAGGTGTGCATGACCTCACGTCCATTCCAACTCTCAAGCCACATCAAAAAATTGGTTTAGGATTTAAACCTCTTTCAAAAGCCACCGTCAATGTTCTCGATGAGCCTCTTCCTATTGACAAACCATCTTCTCCCGCTAAGTCAGAAGCATCACTCGATGTGGACGATGCCATTTCCATCCTGTCTAACTTTTTTTTTTATCAATACCATTTCCTTAGGGCCGCTAGCCTATAAGACTAACGACCAGTCCACTTCCATACCGTTAATCTTCCCTAAAATAATTGGAGATGACTCTCCTACTATCAACACTATCCACTGTACGGATGATGATTCTGTCCTCACCTATCTGGGGGTAGAGGATTCCTATCTTCCTAAAACCATTCCTTCTGATACATCTACGCTTCTCAATGAAGCCACTGTCGATCTTAATATAGGGACTTCTAAAGACCCTCGCATCATTAAGGTCAGCCAGTCTCTTAATCCACGGGAATTATGAGACTTTCCCACTTTTCTTTCCAACCATCATCAAGCTTTTGCTTGGGCATATGAGGATATGCCAGGACTCGATCCCAATATTGTGGTCCACAATATCGTTACTCTTCCCAACATCAAACTAGTTAAACAAAAATTACGTAAAAGGCACCCTAGAGTAGCCCTTCTTATTAAAGAAAAATTGCAGCGCTTGCTCTCGGCTAACTTCATCCAACCCATCGATTATCCACAATGGGTTTCCAATGTAGTACCAGTAACTAAAGCTACTGGGAAAATTTGAATTTGTACCGAATTCCAGGATCTTAATCTTGCTTGTCCAAAAGATGATTTTCCTCTACCTAATATCGACCAACTCGTGGATTTAACTGCGGGTCATGAGATGCTTTCTCTTATGGATGGTTTCTCTGGATATAATCAAATTCTCATCACACCAGAAGACCAACATAAAACTTATTTTATAACTCCTTGGGGGACCTTTTGTTATCATGTCATGCCTTTCAGTCTTAAGAACGTAGGAGCAACCTATCAGCGAGCAATGACGATCTCCTCGGAAAATCCAAACGTCGTCAGGATCATCTTTTCATTCTTGCACCTCTCTTTGAGAGGCTTATTCACTTTTGTCTTCATCTAAATCCATCTAAGTGTGTGTTTGGCGTTCTCACTGGTAAACTTTTAGGTTTTATCATTTCCATTAGGGGTATTGAAGTAGACCCCGCAAAAATAAAAGCTATCCTTGAGATGCCTCCCCCTTCTAACTTAAAGAAAATCCGCGGTCTCCAAGGACATCTTCAATCAGTGCATCATTTTATCTCACAATTGTCAGACCGTTGTCAGCCTTTTCATCATCTCCTCCGTAAGAATGTTCATTTTGAATGGGATGAACATTGCCAAAAGGCCTTCGATGATCTCAAAGTTTATCTTCTTTCTCCATCTGTGCTTACACCTCCACACGAGGGGGAGCATTTCTATCTTTATATCTCTGTGACTGACCACGCTCTGGGAGCCATGATCTCACATCGGGACACTTGCAATAAAGAACAAGCTGTCTATTACATTAGTCGCACCCTTCATGAGTATGAAACACGTTATTCCAAAGCTGAGAAGTTGTGTTGTGCTCTCTTCTTTGTAACTTCTAAGCTTCGTCATTACCTCCTTAATCAAAAAACTTACATTGTCACAAGTGTCAATCTACTCAAGACAATTCATGCGAAGCCTTATCACAATGATCGTATCACTCGTTGGCTCATGCTTATGACAGAATTTGATCTCGAGTTTATCCCACAAAATTCTATCAAGGGTTAGGTCATTGCAGATCAATTAGCTGATGTTTCTCTCCCAGACACTCAAGTCCCCCTCTCTTAATTCCCCGATGAATATATCCAACAAATTGAATTTGGTCTGTCTCCATTTAAAGTAAAGCTCTTCTTTGATGGATCCAAATGCCAGCAAGGGGGAGGTGCAGGTTTTGTGATGATTCCTCCTTGGGGTACGCCTATCCCAGTCGCACACAAATTAAACTTTGAGTGCACCAATAATATGGCTGAATATGAAGCTCTTGTCTTGGGTCTTCAAAATTCCATTAATCTCGGCGCTCATCATATTGACATCTTTGGTGATTCTAAACTCATCGTTAATCAAGTCACGGGTGTCTATCAATGCAAGAATGATATCCTTCAAAAATATCGTGATATCGTTCTCGTTCAACTCCAATATTTTGATAAATTCACTATCCAAGCTATTCCTCGCACTACGAATTGATTCACAGATACAATTTCTTCGTTAGCCTCACTTATCCCACCTTTTACTGAGGACTCGCGACTTTGTGTGGTTGTGCAACGATTAGATCAACCATCTCATCTTAGGAAACTAACTTCAATCCATGCTATCACAACCCATACTCAGGATGAGTGGTATCAACAGATCGTTGATTATCTATCTCATTCGGTGCTTCCTCTAGATATGACTTCCAATGGTAGAAGATCTTTTATCCTATGCACCAATTGCTATACTATTGTAGTAGGGATCCTCTACAAACACGGCTTTGATGGTATTCTGCTTCGGTGCCTCAAAACCCTTGAATCATCTAAAGCTATCCAGGAGGTCCATGACGGTATTTGTGGTGGACATTTTAGTGGCTTGGCCGTAGCTAAACACATCTTACGTTTGGGATATTATTGGCCTTCTCTTAATCGATATTGTTGTGAATACACTAAGAAATGCGTCAAGTGTCAACAACATTCCTATCTCACACATATCCCTAGTCAAGCTTTACAACCTACAGCGGATTTGTGGCCTTTTTCACAATGGGGTCTTGATCTCATTGGTCTCATCAATCCCCATTCTTCACAACGTCATCATTCTATCATTACTGCCACTGAATACTTTACTAAGTGGGTGGAAGCTATCCCTCTTTCTTCAACAAAAGCTAAACCCATAGTTGATTTTGTCTATCAGCACATCATTTGTCGCTTTGGTGTTCCACACAAACTCATTACAGATAATGGTAAGTCTTTCAAGAACGTTGATTTGCAGAACCTCTGCGATGCTTTCAATATCAAACTTAGCTTTTCTTCTCCATACTATCCTCAAGCTAATGGTCAGGCCGAAGCTTCCAATAAAACTTTGCGTAATATCCTCGCAAAGGTAACTAGTCGAGCTGGTAGGGATTGGCATTTACATATCCCTTTTGCTCTTTGGGCTTATTGGACTAGCATTCGTACTCCTACTGGTGCTACTCCCTTCTCTCTCGTCTATGGGTCTGAGGCTGTTCTTCCTTTGGAAGTCCAAATCCCATCTCTCTGTGTTTCTCTTAGAGAATTTGTCTCTGATGAAGACTATCATCAAAATCATCTAGCATAACTTGAATTATTAGATGAGCGGCATCTCAATGCTCTTGAACATCATCAAGTCTATCTTGAGTGTGTCAAACGTGCTTATAACAAGCACTTGCAACACCGTGACTTCAAAATTGGTGATCTTGTTCTTAAAGAAAATCAAAATGTCACTACACTCGAAAGGAGTCAGCGTGGTAAGTTTTCTCCCAACTGGATGGGTCCGTACGTTATCACCCATAAATATGGGTCTGGGGCTTATCGTATTTCTTCCATGGATGGTATACCTGAAGTGGAACCTCTTAATGCCTTGCATCTACAGCCCTTCTACTGTTAAAATCTATCGTACACAAATCTAGTCGCAAGACAGATCTTTCATCCGTCTAACAACCAGTCATATACTTTCATGGTGATTCGAAATTATGTGGTTCTCTGCCTATTGCCTTTTTTACCTTAAATATGAGTATCGCGGCTCTACTCATAGCATTTTTCTTCTGGATATGTTTCTCCTCATGGTAGGAACACCTTAATCACCATTTCATTTGTCCCAAGTGCTTATCTTAATCGGATCTACTCGGGACATGAGTGTATGCTCTTTATACATTTTCTTCCCCTCTATCTGATCTATCTAGGTCTAAACTCAGCTTCTCCCAAAAAGATTTTCAAAAAAAAAAAAAAGAGGATAGACTGATCCCTTGAAGGACAGCTACCCATATAATCAAATAAATCAAAAGATATAGACCATTCCCTCGAAGGATGGCTATCGCTAACATTCAAAATACAGACCGCTCCCTTGAAGGATGGCTGTTTCTCAAAGAAATACTCAAGGCTTCTTGCATTGATCAGCCTTTCAGTCAGTTTATACATTTTTTAGCATCACTGAAAGACTTCCCGTATTGATCAGTCTTTCCATATCGAGCAAACTTCCCACATTGATCAGTTTGCTTTTCTGCCAGAAATCATGAAGCTGAGATATAAGACCTTTTGTTGATCATATGGAGAATCCTATTTTCCCAGTATGGACATGTATTCTATCCCTTGTAAATTCCAACAAGATACCTACTTACTGCTCCTTCCATTTGCCTCCTAAATCTAGTTTGCTGCTAGTTAGTGTCAGGTTTATTTTAACCTCATATAGGGCCTTGCATGCATGATCTTTTGATTTCCTATCCAGATTCTATTTATGGTCGGTTGGGAGTCTAGCTTATCATTTTTTCTTCTTATCTAGGTATATTTCCTTTATTTCTAGTCAAGTTTGTTTGCATTACATCCTTGGCTCTCGCAAAGAGTATTCCCCATTATTCTTTGTTATTCATCCAGTCAAATTGACATTTCACATGTTAATTTAATCAAAATTTATCATCTATCTAATTTCATCTTATCTATCAAAGCATGTATTGTCAACACATGTGGATCTGTCTATCCATTTTTCATCAAAATTAAATTAACATCTCAAACATACCGAATACATCAAACACATCTATCCATCTATCCATCAAAATATCTAAAAACTTGTACATCCAAGTTACACTACATCTATCTATATCTATTTTTCATCAAAATTAAATCCATACATCAATCACATCTATCCATCTATCCATCAAAATATCTAAAACTATGTACATCCAAGTTACTCTACATCTATCTAGATCTATTTTTCATCAAAATTAAATCCATACATCAATCACATCTATCCATCTATCCATCAAAATATCTAAAAACTTGTACATCCAAGTTACTCTACATCTATCTAGATCTATTTTCATCAAAACTAAATCCACATATCAATCACATCAAATTTCATCACATCTATCTATCATCTATGTCTATGTTCATCCAGTCACATCTATTTATCATCTATCAATCTATGTCTACATCCATCACAATTACGCTACATCTATCCATGCATATCAAAATTAAAAAATAGGAGAACAATCATATGACAAAAACAATGATAAATCTATATACATACATAAGTGTCTGTACAACAAAAAATGGGTGGCTCTCAATCAAGCCATCTATACAATGCCTTCCAATCGAGGCTACATCACTACACTGATACAAAATATATCAATCCCTATATCGTAAAATCTGATGCGTGGAGGACACTATCTCCTCCACCCTCCTCTGGACCAGGATGTCTCTCCTGGCCGCCACCTATCGAGCTAGACTAACCTGCTGCTGGAGGCCTCTTCCCACCTTGGTCTCTCCCGATGCTCCCTCCCCCTAATGCCCCACTCGCTATGGCCATCGCTGATCTCCTCCTCGCCCCGTACCGAGGCACATCTAGGGCATGTTACGCTAGGGAATCCTCATAGTATCTCACCTCAACGAGGAGAGACTGATATGTGCTCAAGCTCACAGTACCAAGTGCTCAAAATGGTGCTGCTAGTGCTACTGGTGGTGCTCCTCCTAGGGTCATGCCCTGTGTACCAGACTCTGACATGGTACCTGTCTCCCCATATTTGGCCCTGAGGGCCTCCCTATGTCGAAAATAGCGATCCCTCTACTGGATCGCTATATCTCACTCCTGGCGAGCGGTGTCTCTCTCCAAAATTAGGGCATCCCTCTCCTCTGTCAGAGCTCTGATCTCCTCGAGAGCCACCTGGTGTGTCTGCGTTAGGGTGGCGTGCTCTCCCTCCAATCTCTCCAGCACTGTAGCCATATCCTCCTCGTCGGCATCTATAGATGCCGGAAGGTGTCGTGGTAGCTCTATCGCGTACCATGCAGCATAACCATCACCTACTCCAGCATCATCATCACTGTCTGTGGAGGGTGGGGCCTCTCTCAATGGATCTGTCGGGATCAAAATCGGCAAATCAGTCTCCCTGCTATCTCACCTATAAGGCCTGTAAGTAGTCGGCACTGTCTGTACTAGGCCGAACTGTCTCAATACCCACATAAATGGGACTCGCTCCCACATATCAGGCCTGCGGCCGCTAACCACCCTACTCCGTCTCAATGCCACCAAGTGAGCATCCTAACTAGCCCATGTCGGAAATACCTGATATGGTCTCTAGATAACCTGATCCGGTGTCAGCGTCCTGAAACGCTCAGTATACCAATCCGTCGATCTCCCTGTATCTTGAGAGGCCATATCGGCCCGCCATCGCCAGAATCCATAATCAATAGCTCCCATTGCTGCTGGCATCCAAGGAAGCCCGGATGGCCTGATCACTGCTATATTCTCATATGCCTAGCAATGGAGCACAAAACTAACATCGATACCTGTCCTCCGGCTAGTGGTATACATCCATAACTCATGATATATTTGAGCTATCAAAGCATCAGCAAAAGCAAACACCTGTCTGAACTGCAGGATGTCGCAAACAAAATCTAATAATAATAGTGGGAATCTCCCACCTCCTGAATCTAGCAGAGCAAAATAGGATATCGCCATCTGAATCAAAACTATCCGTCTGCTCCTGGGACTATCCTGTCTATACTGCTAGGCTATTGGCACTGCCCTGGACACTATCTCTGAATCATCCGCCCTATCTCCATACAATTGAACTAGGGCCCTCTGTTGCTGCTCTCGTGGTGTAATCTCTATCGGGTCCCCAGTGATCGGTAGTCTCAAAATCCTGTATATACCCTCATGGGTGATAGTCATCTCACCCGTCCTGAACCAAAAAGTGCACGTCTGGCTATCCCATCGTCGCACTAGTGCTCGCATCAACTCTACATCTCGCGGCACTTGTCTGTAGTACCTAAAGCCCCCGAGCCCGGCTAACTCTAAATTCCGCCAATCTGCATCAGTCACATCAGGTAGAATAGTCTCTAGTAACTTGGGAATAACATCCCTCGTGTGTAGAACCTCTCGTGCCTACATCCACAACATCAAGAGCAATATTAGCCTCATATTTACCTAAATCCGAACATCCAAAACAAATTTTTTAATCTATTCACAAGTCCATAAAATCGGCATCGATTAAATACAATCAGCGTCGTTTATTTTTAGTCGACGCCGATTAGTATCAATCAGCACCGCTTAGATAACATCGGTGTCGATTGGTTGGCCAGATGTAAAAAAACACCCTGGCCTCCCACCAAGCAAAACCCAAAATAAAAAATATATATATATAAAATAATAAAATAAGTACCACAAGTTCAAGAAGAACCACTTACCCCAGGTCATGTCCTCCTCCGCTTCTGACCCCTTCCAGAGGCTTCCATGGTGCTCAAATCCAATTTTTGACTCTCTCTGAATCGATCGTCACGATGTAAATAAATCGTTCACGTTTTCCATTCACATATTTATATGTGCTTTAAACAGTTGGCGCCGACTATTCTAGGCCGGCGCCGTTTATTTAGATCAGTGCCGATTAGTGTAATCACCGCTGATTTTCCATGTCTCTTTTCCATAGTGTTTATGCTTGGCTTATTTATCTATCTGGTCATTATTGTGCGCTGAATGTTGCCTTTTGGCACATATTTTTGATATCACCATCCATTTCGAGTTTGTTCCCTTTGCATGGGGCACTCGTACTTTTTTGGCAACTTAGAGTTAACGGGTTTGTAGGCACTAACATTGTCTGCTTTACAGACCATCTGGTTGTCCCTACCAATGTTTCTCTCTTTAGATGCTAACTATTTTGTAGCCCTCCTTACACTCATGGGTCTGTAAGCACTAACATTGTCTCATGAGGAGACTGTCTAGTCTGCCCTACCAATGTGAGTTCCTTAGGTTGCTGCCTCTTTATTCATGTTTGTACATCATCAATGATCAGATCTACTCTAGACATCCCGCTGGGGCATCCCGCATTTTCATCTACCTTTTTTCAAACTTGGGATCATTTGTTCTATCACCCATCCCATCCCTAGTTTGAGGGGGATCACATCATCACTTTTTCTTCCCTTCTTCCATCTCCTTGTTTTTGTCTCATAACCTTGCTTATCGCAAGTTACTTGACAAAAAGGGGTAAAATGTAGACACCTAAAATTGATTATCCAATTTAGTGTCCCTCGTGCACATTTGCTCTCTCAGGTAACCTGGGGCACGTTTATATCACCACTATCCCCTTGGGATATTATTCGATTTGTGATTTAAACACCTATCCTAAGTTTAATTCACCCCACTATATTTTACCCGTGAGTAATTAAATATTAACTATTTAATTACACCTCTTCACATGTATCCTAACCACTTATCTACCCCATATTTATCCTATCCATGAATCACCGCTATTTCTCCTCCTCCCAAAGTGGGATATTTCCCGTATTTGAGGTGGAGGGATAACTCTTATGTTTCCAGAAATCGTTCATTTTGGCCGTCTCGGGAGTCTGTTCCGTGATCGGTGCCGACCGGTACTCAGTCGACGCTGATTTTTCAGAGTGGCGCTGATTATAAATGGAAGCCCAGAACTCAGCTCTGGGAGGACACGAGGATGAAAAAATAGAGAGAGAGAGAGAGAGAGAGAGACAGATCGTGACACAGAGACGCAAATTGTAAGAGAGAGAACGAGAGATCTTTTAGCATCAAGTGTGAACATTATCCATCGAATGAGAGCGGATCTTTTCCGAATCAATCCCTGAGAGGAGCACCGTTACTCTACTCTTATCACATCAACATCTCATGTCTCCATTGATTTTCTGGTAACTCTTTTCCTGCACCCAACACAGGTGGAGTCTTGCTAGTATCTCTCTGGCTTCTACAGATCCAATAGATGTTGACGATCTGGCCTTCGCTTTCCAATTTCCAAATCTTCTCACACTTTATCTCGAATCGATGCCGATCCATATCAGTCGACGCCGATCTTCATCAATCGACGTCGATTTTAAACAGTCGACGCCGATTCTACCTAATCGACGCCGAGCTCCCTGCAAACTGGTAAAAAGACGCAGGTAACAAAAATCCAACTTTGTTTTTCACAGTTCCCTATTTTTTGTTGCTTTCTACCTACTGTTTAGATTCTGTTTATTACTTTGATCAGAAAATCTAGTCTTGTACGTACATCTTTTATCATGTATACTTCTTTACTTAATTGAAAACGTGGACTGACATCCGCCGAGGGAGCCTATCGCTTCCCGGATCTGCTTCTCAGGCAGTCCACCTAAATATCTTTTAACGTGGTCTTTTTCTGTCAAGCATCGGTGTCTCACAGGTTACATGGATCTACTGTGTAGAATTGCTTGTGTGCGCCCGTCTTATCTACATCGACTTCCTTATCCGTCTACATCTTCGGATCTTGTCCATCAGGTATCGATTTCATTGGATGTTTTTAGGGTTTTTGTGTTTAGTTTGGTGCATTAACTTGGATAGGTAACAAGCGCAAAATTATTTATCTACAGAAGGAAATCCATAAAAGTATGACAGAGAGTGCATGGGAGTATGAAGTGCATTTTACAACTCTCCTGTCAAAGTTATCATATGATATCCATTAATCCTAGCATGAAAAATGTTTTGTTGGGGGCTTGATCACACCCTTCAGGTGATCCCTTTCACAAAACACTCTTACGGATCCGTGTGAGGCCTTGGAGGTTATTTTTCAAATTGAGGCCATGGGAAGCATCGACACTAGTATGAGTCCATTTTTAAAAGCTCGGATTATTTCCATGGCTAAAAAACTTGAGACGATGTCTATGAATTAGGATCATGAATCACATGGTGGACTCTGGTGCATGTATTTTGAAGTGGAAGGACACGCAAACGATAGTTACGCACAAAATATGGTGTGCACCATGTCAGTAGATTATGAAATCTGTGATAGATCATGATGCAAGTAGATGCCCATTTTTGTAACATGTGATCCATAAGAATGTTTCCTACTATTGTAATATTTGTGCATCCACTATTCAAAATATGAAGGATTACAGATTGATAGACAAAATCCATGATGCCATTGATCTCAGTGTGCGCCAGACTAGCATTAGAAGAATTTCTAAGGTTTATGATTATCAGTATGAATGGCGCATGGATGGAGTAGGTCAAGTAAGAGGTTTTCACAAAGGCTTCAAAGGTCATTATGGTCACAAAGGAAGAGGTGACTTTCCTCGTGGGACCTGTTACAATTTTGGATTGATTGAACACTACAAGCGTGAGTGCCTTAATTTGTTGCAGTGCTCATGGTGTGGGAAGAAGCACAAGCATGAATAATTCTTAGAGTTATATGACCATGTGATTAAGAATCATAATAAGGAAAAAGGCACGGTGATGGTGAGTGTAAAGAGGATCTACCCATAATGGTTTCCAATGGTAGTTCTTAACTCCGAGCTAGATCATATTTTGGTCACTACACATGTTGAGGTTTGTACGCACCTAAGAGGAACCAAAGCAGAATCCTCTTATCACAAGAGAGGAGGTATTGCATGGGAAATATCCTGATCCTACCCACTAGAAGGAGGTGTACCAAGACACCATGGAGGTGATTAGTAATTTGCAAGGAGAAATCCAGTGTCTGAAGGAGAAATCATGCTAGTTGGAGCAGAAGAAGATCAACAAGGCTCCTCAGTGGGATATGGTTGAAGTTAGGGAAGTATGTTGGATGTTACAATACGAGAACATTATTCCCATCTTATGAGAATGGATGAGGGAAAATTACCATGTGTTAGAGGAGCATGCAAGAGACAAGTTATAAATGCTAACCTACCTCCTCATAGCATTGATTATGATAAGGGGATCACACTAAATGCAATTGTCGATGGGTGAATCATGAGTAATATATTGATTGACATAGGCACGGAGGTCAATTTCCTTACTCTAAATGCATGGAATCAAATGGGAAGTCCCCCATTATAGCCATCTTTGAGTGTGTTAGACATGGCTAATAGTACAAATGCCATGCCTCCTGGCATGTTGAAAGGTGCATCTATAGCTATTCAAGGGGAAAATTTTACTAGAGACTTGGAGGTTCTAGCATTTTTGGAGTCTGATAGTTTCCCAACATTACTTGGGCACCCTTGGTGTTATGCAAACAATGTTGACCTACATTTCAATAAGGGCTACATTAGTTTTGATAACAAGGAAGAGTGTGTGATCATTCCACTGACTAATGGATGATCTACGCCATATGTGGAGCCATTGGGTGAAGAATACTTAAACAAGATCTATGTGTGCACCACTAAGGACCCATATTTCATTCAACCATCGAAGGAAGGGATCATTCAATGGGATGATACAAAGTCTATAAGTGATATAACCAACATTTCTTGTGACAACTGGGTGCATGGGACATGTGAGTTGGTTGGAAGGCTTCTGAAGGATACTGGGACAAGAGTTATCAAAATGCACTTAGTTAGGAACATGGGGGAAGGACATTGCCATGGTACACTAGGGAAGCCAACCCTGATGTATTTCTACAAAAAATGGAAACCCATTGGAAGTGTCAAGTGGAGAGAAGTAATATTATTACCTATACTTTGCGTGGGACAACAACACATTTGTACCCAACACATCGAGATAATCTTCTAGAGTTGTGTGAAGTGAGAATCATGTTCTCTTTAAGGTTTCTTCAAAGAAATGCACCATCTTAGATTAGTGATTATTATGGAAAGGGACCCACCTCATGCCATGTTTGTGAGCGTGAGTAGACTTGGATGGGACTCATGGAAGCTTTTGTTTCACATAGAATTTTTATTCTAGAATAGAGTTATTTCTATCTTTTCATTCTCTTGAGAAACAAATAAGGGTTACGGCTAGGAAGAATACCTATTGAGTGTTGGGAAGGTGTGTGCTTACTGTAGAGAGATTAGACTTATTGTGAAGAGCTCCTTTTTGTCTGGGAAGGACTACCTGGAAATAAGAATGCAAGAGCACCATATTTTCGTTAAACAATAAGTGAGGGAACTGCCTTGAGCCCAGGAAATATTAGACTTCCTTTCGAAAGTGGTCAGTTCCCTTTTAATACAAATTAATGCAAATGATAATAAAGAAGCTATTGCAAAATCACGATTTAGGTACTGTTGTTGCAAATCAGCAGCACCCCTGGATGTTGATTAAATTTCTAGTTTGATATTTTAGACATCCAGTGTAATTGCACAACATTGAATCCTCTCCCCAAGTGTGGGAATTGTAAAATGGGAAAGGAATCTCTAGATTAGAGGTTGGTTCCTCAACTCATATGATCAGATTTATCACTTACAAGTTGCAGAGGTTTAAATTCCTAATCCTACCCTAAATTCCAAAGGAGACAAAGATAAAGAATATAGATAAACTAAAACTAATGCTAATAGGTGATGCACCAAAGGAGTGGTGAGCATTTTTTACTTATGTAGATTGACACAAGTCATAAAATGCAACAAAAAGAAACAATATGCACAAGCTGATAACTGTAATGAAGAATCAGAAATTAGTTAAACAACACAAGCAGAGGATGGAAAGTTAATCACAGGGCTTGTATTGTTATTTTAACATCAAAATCACTTGCATTACAACACCTGAGAGGAAAAAATAGGTTACAATTCTTAGAAAAGGTTTGATATTCCACCAAAATCACTTCCAAGGTGAGAAGAGGGACCTGCAATACACAAAAAATGTTCAACCCTTTGAAAATGAGCCAAATCTGGCTTTTACAGTGCAAGGGACGAGCCCAGGAGAGAGAAATGTGGGAAAACATGGAAGGGATTCAACCATTGACCAAAATACATTCAAAACAACATGGACGTACTTACAGACCCATCCCCTGACATTTTTAGCCATGCTGGGAGAGAATGCGAGCCATTCTTCATTAAAAATGGTGGTTGAAATGTCATTTCTATCCATGACCACGTGCCAGAGGAATTTTTCGATTTTATCTCTCCAAACTCCATCAAAATACAAAAATTACCTTTGAATCTTGTAGCTAATTTCACCAGCTTTCCATTGATATAAATAACATGAAAAACTAAGCTCTGGATCGAAAGATATGGCCATTTGAAGTTTCAGGGAAAACAGGGCCAAATTGGGTTGGCGGGCAAAAATTCAAATTTTTGCACTTTTTTGGTCATTTTGAAAATTTTCCAAAATTTCCCCGCACTCCGCCACTCTAGGTGGCACGTGGCGACATCTCATTAGCCGCGAGCCTTTCAGGGGAAAATTTTTCCAAAAAACTCCACTGAGTCATAACTTCAAAAATACATGGAGTTAGGAGGAAACTTTACCTTTCTGGAAAGCTGAGAAAGAGATCTATCCAATGGTGTCATTTCCAAAAGGTTTTGAGTGCCTAAAAAATCAAAATATTATGATTGAGGCACAAGAGAGGAAAAAATGAGCAGGGGCATATTTTGGATTACAGGTACCTCGTTACTAAAAGCAATAGAGACTAAACTACCAATAATAAAATGTCATGTTGTTTGCTTGGTCACTGGGTATTGATACGTTCAGATCAAGTTACAGGGGTAGATAAGGCTGGATATGGGATTGTTTAGAGGTAAATAGGTGAAAGGTTTGTTTTTGGTATAATTCATAGTGACCGATGTCGGTCACTGGATAACCGACCATGGTTATAAAACCGGTACCGATAGGGGATAACCGATATCGGTAGGGGTAGTGGTTTAAGGTTTTTTAAATGGAGGTTGGTTGTAAGGTGGTTATGGGGTTCAGAAGGTTGGTAGATGGTTGAGGGGAGTAGTAGGCTCATAGAGAAGACTCAGAGAGTGAGAAAGTTGTCCTTAGGGCAACATAGAGATGGATGAATGAAGGTTAGGTGCAGGGTGCTGCCGGGTGGTAGATACAGGAGTGAGCTTATAATCACTATGAATCAAAAGTTCACAAAGTAGTGTCTAGAAGCATACAAGATAATAAAAGAGACTACTTACTAGTTTATGATGTGAATGCAGGTCTAAGGAATGCAGTGGCGAAGGAAAATATCATTTGGGATGATCTGGCAATCGGAAGTGAGCTGATGAAGCTATCCTTCGACTCTCCTAATTTTTGGATGAGTGTGATAGCGATCTAGTTTCTCAGTTACAGTCTTGGGCTCAATACTCCTCTCTATAAAATGAATTTGGATGCTTGCCAAAATTAATTCCCCTCCTTTGGTTTTGGTTGGGGGAGGTCATTTATAGGGAGCTGATGGCGGTTACCTAACCAACACCGGTCACGTAGGGACCGATGTCAGTTTGGTCAAAGTTGGCTATTTTTAGTAAAATAGCCAACTTTCCCTCCTTTTCTCCTGAGGGGTCAGTTGTGGGCTTGGTCAAGTCATTATTAGGTTCATTTTGGTGTGGGTGAGGGGTGATGAGTCATGGGTGTGGGTCTGGACCAAGTTATAGGTCTCAATTAGGTTACTTTAGGGTTAGGGCTAGGTCATGGTGAGGTGGCGAGGTGAGGCGGCAGGGTTGGAGATGTGGATTTATTAATTATAAGGTAATTAATAAATAATTAAGTGTGTAAGGTTTAGGTGGTGAGGTAGGGTTAGGTTGCGAGATGAGATGCAGAGCACATGGCATCGTAAGACCCAAATTTTGTGTCTACATTTGCCCCTTGTTGTCATGTATCTTGTCTTGTAAAGCTGCACTAACAATAATAAGAAGTGGTTTCCCTAGTTAAGGGTATAGGTAATCCCCCTCAAATCTATCACAGATTGAGGTGACGTGAAATCAGGGATAGGGTTGATAAAGGGTGAATGATGATTAGATGATGGTAAGAAGTTGGGGTAAGTTTAAGGAAAAAGACGCACGTTGAAATGCAGTAGTGCGACCAGGTTACATGATTTGAAGAGAAAACAAGCAATTCATAGGCAAAGGGTGATAGTTTATCCAAACAAGGTTGATATAATCATGGTATCCAAGGCATAGGAAGTAGCTCCAGGGGATATAACGGGTAAGGTACTGGAACATTTAGGCATGTTCGGCAATACCAAATGGTTGGTTTGGTTGAGATAAAGTGTAAGGTCTCGGTCTAGGAAAAGCTGGTCGGCTAATCAATTCAAGTATCCTAGTCATGCTAAAACATGAATAGGTGAGCTCAATTGAACAAACAGCTAGATGATGGGTGGATAGAATTGTAATTTGTGGGCCTCGGTTGAGGTACTTAATTGGAGTAGTCTTGGGTCGGGCCGATTGGCTGGGTACGGCCGTGGGTTGGACCGATTGGTTGATTGCGGCCTTAGGTCAGGCCGATTGATTGGTTCTAGCCTTGGGTCAGGCTGATTGGTTAGTTGCGGCCTTGGGTCATGTCAAATGGTGGGTTGTGGCCTTGGGTCAGGCCGATTGATTGGTTGCGGCCTTGGGTCAGGCCGATTGGTTGGTTGTGGCCTTGGGTCGGGCCGATTGATTGGTTACGGTCTTGGGTCGGGCCGATTGGTTGGTTGCGGCCTTGGGTCAGGCTGATTGGGGAGTTGTGGCCTTAGGTTGGGCCAATTGGTTGGTTGCAGCCTTGGGTCGGGCTGATTGGTTGGTTACTGCCTTGGGTCAGGCTGATTGATTGGTTGCGGCCATGGGTCGGGCTGATTGGTTGATTGCAGCTGTGGGTCGGGCCGATTGATTGGTTCTAGCCTTGGGTTAGGCCGATTGGTTGGTTGTGGCCTTGGGTCGGGCCGATTGGTTGGTTGCGGCCTTGGGTTGGGCCGATGAATTCAAAATAAGGCTATTTAGCAAAGCCGAGGGTAGGCGATGTGGTGAAAAATGGAGATTAGTGGATAAGGATAGGAGTTAGGTTAAAATAAGTAGGTAACTGATACTAGTTAGGGGTGACTTATATCAGTCTTCTAGGGCATGACCTAACTGATATCGGTTAGAGGTCAAAACATATAAAAAGAAAAAAGTGGTATGTCATTTTCACATTGCAAATTTGAGCGCCAAAACATCTCTTGTTGAGTTTTGAATTGATTGTGTCAAGTGTTTGGGCTAAGTTGGCACTAGTTGAGTGGGTGAGTGAGTTATTGGTAGGCCCCAGAGATCAGGAGGTAGAGCTTGATTGGTTGAGGACCTTGTTGAGGATATTTGGAGCTATGGCACAGGCTGGAGGAGAAGGAGGTTCTGGAGGTGCTGGAGGAGCTGGACCACCAACACGTATCCCACTACGACAACGTGTAGTCATACCGGTAGGCTCGAAACCCCTATTTTTGTCAATTTTATGAATTTAGCTGGGATTTGGGTATTGGGGTAGGAATCCAAAAATTGATAAAATAATGAATAAATCAAGGTAAATAGTAAAATGGATTGGATAGATATGTTAGGTAGGTAAAAACGTCAGAGTGGGTAAGGGTTTAGGAAATTGTACTGGGTAAATTGGGAGAAATAGGGGAAAAAGGGGGTTTGGGGGCCATTTTTTAGTTTGGCCCCTAAACCACACAGTGACAGATGCCAGTCACTAGTCGATCGGCATCGATCACAATTTTCAAGTGTAGATTAGCAGGTGTAGAGACCAGTGTTGGTCAGGTGTCAACCGATGTCGGTTCAAAAAAATTTGGACATAGGGGCGAGTGGGGGACCGATGGCGGTCGAGGGTGACCGATAGCGGTCACCATGGGTAGGAGGTAAGATTGTAAAATGGCTTTGTTGGGTGTTGTTTTAGGCAGGTAGGCTAGATTATAGGGTTGTGTATGGATTGGGATGAGTTGGGTTGTGTATGTGTGGGTAAGTAAGTATAGAGGGTTAGGTTGGTTGTTTTGTTAATGGTAGGCTTGACAGAGTGGGTTATTTTTGTAGGCATGCCAACAGTTGACCATGTGAGATCGGATGCCGCCCCTATTAGAGCGGATGTGGCCACATGTGACCACAGAGCAGTGGGTAGTTATGCAGGAGGTTGGACTCGGTGGAGTCCAGAGTTATAGGGCTATGGATAGGGACCACAACCTGATGGTTTCCCTCATTAAGAGATGGGATCCGGAAACCAATGCCTTCCATCTCCCTACTGGAGAGATAACAGTCACCCTAGAGGATGTGTATCGCATCCTACGACTGAAAATCATAGGTGAGGAGGTGTTCTAGGTAGATGCTGAGACAATGATAGATAGCATCCTGTAGGTATTTGAGGATGCAGCCCCATTGGTTACGTATCATAGTGCGAGCATCTGCTACAGCGAGATGTATCATGCTCATCGACGGGAGACACAGCTTGTCATGCTAATGATGGTCGGTATCACCTGCTTCGCCCTCCCTGACTCAGAGGGAGGCTACTTCCCACAGACTCTGATGGTATTTTTACAGGAGATGGTGGAGGAGCACACCTATTACACATGGGCACCAGTGTATTTGGTGCAGCTATACAGAGAGCTATGGGGCTATCGCCATATGAGGTGATTCAGTATATGTTTGACATTCTTGTTACACTATAGGGCATACGAGCACATCGTGTGTATACGACCAGTAGAGTTGCCCCAGTAGCCAGGGCCATAGGTACTCTACAGATATGGGTTTCAGAGGTGGTTGGGGGTCGTGGGCCAACCATGAGTAGTGGTTGCAGGGTGGGATGTGTCCCTTTATAGGCATATGTTAGAGGGCCTGACTACATTAGATATTATATGGAAGCCATACAGAGGCCATCAGCCCCATGGAGGAGCCCAAACATAGCTGTGATGGATCTAGTACATCTTCTAGATAGTTGGACGGAGACTCAGGGAGTATGAGCGGATTCCCCTAGAGAGGGTATGACGACAGCTAAGACTATGGCAGGATGTGCCACCTCCCCTCCCACAGTATCAGAGGGAGGATGTAGAGGTACCACTACCTCTACCACAGCCATTTGACCCAGTCTAGGTAGTAGAGAGACTGCCAGATGACACAGTGGATGATGTTGGGGTTACAGGCTCATTTTTGGTTTGGTGGGTAGGGTAGAGGGTGGCCGTGAGAGCACAGCTAGCATAGCTAGATTTAGCGGCTGTTACAGTGGAGAGGGACCACCTCCTAGGTCAGGTGCAGTTACTACAGGGGCAGATTGTTGCCACACAAGCACAGATTGGGGTGTTACAGGGGCAGTTAGCCTAGGCACAGGCACAGGTTCCAACCTCAGGTCCCTTTTCAGGTTTCGATGGTAGCTCCACCGCCACCACAGGTACCGGCTCAGGTTCAGGGCATACAGGCAGGGCAGGGCCCACTTCTATTAGGAGCTGGGGGACTAGCCCCACTAGCCATGGTTTACACGGGCCCGTTACATGGAGGCTAGAGTGGAGGACTGTTACTATCAAGACCTACTAGATGGTACCGGTGTAGAGTATCAACCATATGTGGCTCATAGAGCTGAGACTTCCTGGAGGCAAAGGTCACAAGTGGCCGCAGTCACAACCGGTGGGTCGGTTATAGGTAGGAGGCGAGACCCAGCACAGGGGCCAGCTGAGGGACGGGCCAAGGGAGGGGGAGAGAGCTGAGTCGCACCAGGAGTAGAGACACTTTTGGTCGAGTTGGATAGATGATTTTTGATAGAGACACCGGTTTGCGAACCAAGTGTGTATATAGGGGTTTACGTGCCCACACAGGATTTATGTATTCATTATTGTTGTATATACTAGCCTGTGAGCCGAGTACATTTTGTATAGTTGATACCAGTCTTTGAGCTGAGTATATTTTATACATGAGAGACCGGCCTACAAGCTGAGTCAAGATTTTGACAGAGACAGCGGCCTGCATGTTGACTTTGAATTTTTTATTACAGAGGCCCCATGCAGGGAACTTTGTATATTTTTACATTGATTTGATGATATTTAGATGATGAGTTTGATCCACATGGTGTGTATAATTTTTGATTTGATGCATATATTATAATGTTTCATGTGTTTTGTCGATGGTATTGGAATTTGATGTATATAGATGATGTTGATGATATTTTGATGATATGCATATGTTTTGAAATGTTGATGTTATTATGATGATGGATGTTGATAGTGATGTCGTCATGCAGGGAAAAGAGGTAGGCTCCACCAAAAATTTGCAAAAAATAAAGAAAAAGGCCTAGGTATAAGCAAAAAGGAGACAAGTGACTGATATCGGTTAGCTAACCAATGTCGGTCACTATGTGACCGATACCGGTTAGGTAACCGATATCGGTTATGCTAAAACAAGCTTTTGTAAAAATAGAAAAGCTTGGGAGGCAACTTAAATTCTTATTTTTAGAATCATACAACATGTTAAACATGAGGATGCGAGGCTGTTAACATCCATACAGGTTAGTTATATGGGAGAATTGAGTGATAAGGAGGAAAGAGACAGGTAAAGTGATCATGGGCTTTGGTTAAGAAGGCGTAAAGGCAAGTTATAGTGAAGAGGGTGGTGAACATGGTTGAACAAGGAGAAACATCCAGTGGGTAGAGAGGAGAAGGAAGACAGGTTCCACCTCAAGCTGCTGCATCCCAAGAGGTATAAGTTTTGGTTGGAATTAGATTTTGCATGCTTATGAATAGGATGTGGTAAGGTAAGCGGGTAGAGATGAAAAGAAAGGTGATAGGAAAGGGTTTAGGATGGGGTGAGTGTTATGGGGTAGGTAATCAGGTGTTTCAGATATTTTTTAGGTATAGAGGGGAAAACAAGTGAATAAGTTATCATAGGTGGTGCTTTTGAGAAAGGTGGATAGAATTGACAGTGACTGATATCGGTTTATGCCTAACTGGTATCGGTTAGGTAACCGATATTGGTTACTGTGTAAAGTTGTAGATTTTGATAAAAAACACTTGGGGATTTATTTGTTGTTTGTTGGTTTGATGTGTGTAGGCAGAGGCAGGGTTTAGGATGAATGATAGGGTGTCAACTTTGTTATCATGGGTCTGAGTGGATGTAACACCAGCTGAGTGGGCATTAATAAACCATGTGGGGTTAAGTGGAATCCGCTATTATTCATGAATCACATGCAATTATGCTATGTTATAGGCACTGATTGAGAGATGGAATCCAGAAAAGAATACCTTCCACCTGCCAACCGGGGAGATGACAGTGACATTAGAAGATGTGTTTCAAATTTTGAGACTTCCAATTACAGGAAGACCAGTGTATCAGGTAGGGCCCAACGCGGCATGGGCAGCGATAACAACAATATTTGGTCCAGCCACACAAGATCTGACACAACGAGGCTTGACATTTACTTATGGTATAATGTTTGTGGCACACCCTGAGGCAACAAGGTTGGCCATGGTATTAATAATAGCAGTGGGGTACTATGCATTACCTAGATCGGATGGGGGAAAATTTCCAAAATCATTGATGTGTATTATTCATGAGATGATAGAAGGTAGCGTTACTTTCGCATGGGCACCCACATATCTAGTAGAGCTATATAGGGGTTTATGGGCATGCAAGTGAAATCACAGGACTACACTAGATTGTGCATACTTATTACATTGTTGGGCCTATGAGCAGATTGTGTGTGTACGACCAATCCAGGCAGGAGAGACAGGATTGCAGAGGTTGGGATTCAGGTGATGGGTCTAGAAATAGCAAGAGGCAAGATCCGAGACAATGACAGATGACGTCGAGTACTATAGGCAGATGTTGGAGATGGTGATGATTGTAGATATCCATTGGAGGCCTGATGGGAATTACATGGTGATGGCGAACATAGCCGAGGATTTGAGCGGTGTAGAGTGATTGAGGTGGATCACAGGACACAAGCTAGGTGAGTACAAGAGGATTCCTCTAGATCGTGTGCGGCGATAATTTGGATTTGTTCAGGATGTACCCATAGATCATAGACCATACAGGAGGATTGACACTGAGACACCATTATCACCTCCACGGCCAACACTTCCAGAAGGACCAGAAGAGATAACAGCTGATCGTAGGGTAATGGATGCAGGAGTGATAGAGTCTTATAGATTATGGTGGGTAGTAGAGCTGTGAGGTACACACGAGAGGACTGATCATCCTGACATAGCTGTGATCACAGTGGAGAGAGACTTCCTGCAGGGTTTACTTCACTAGCTGTAAACACAGGTGAATGAGACCAAGGGATTGTTAGAGGCTTCGCACTCATGAGTGGAGATACTAGAGGCAAGATTCCTCCACATGAGAGGGCATATTTGTATGTTACAGGAGAGATTGGTGGATCAGTGGGAGGAACTAATAGCAGTGGTACCTTTGAGGATGGAGAGGCCAAGTGAGCGGCGTCGATGATCACCATCGCTACCTAGTTTGGGATGAGGCGTGGGGGCCTAAGTGAGTTGCATACATAGGGGTAGAAGAATAAATAAGAACTCCGACCTATGCATCGATAATAGAGAAGATGTATTTATTTAACATCTAAATAAAAATGAATATGTATGTTAATTTGAGTTATGAGAATAATAAGACTATTTATGTTTTGAATGTTTGGTTTGATAAAGGACAAAGGTGAGTGTTATAAATACGTGAAAATATTTATATTTTTAAGGAAAACACAACACATGATAGGTTATGGTAGGGGATGGTCGAGCTAACCTTGGGAGACCCCATGTCTCCTAAGTGCTACCTACATAGCCCATTGCACAAAGCAAGGAGGGGCCTCAGACCGATGTAGTTCTCCCTTAGGACCAGGGAGAGGTGAATTCAGGAAATTTGGTTGTGGTTAGGAAATTTTTTGGTTGGTAAAATTTTGATGTTGGTAGGGTAATGTTATTGGTGTTGGTAAGGTTATAGGTGAAGCGAGGGTTAGCTTACCCAAGCATAGGAAACCGTGTCTTGATTAAGGTCAACACATAATCCTAGATTCGGGTAAAAGAGGAAAAAGTGTCCCATAGTTAGAAAGAGCTAAACAAACCATGTATTATCGTAGGATGAGCTTGAATCCCTAGGTACCTTGCATAGGTGAGAAGTTGATAGGTGAAAAGAGTTGTATAATCACAATATATCGGATATACGGCACGTCCCTTGAGTTTTATTTTTTTGAAGAATGGCGAGGTGAGGTGGATGGTATAGCTGGGGCGGAGAGAACTTGTTATAAGGTGATTATTCTGATGAAAGAGAACCAAACCTAAATAGACAAGTCCATGACTCAAAAGTGCTTTTGAATGCTGCTTTTATTTTTCTGGATATAGACTGATCGATGCGAGAAGTCTATATGGGATATACATTTTTTTGTTCTTGAGGTCTTCACGAAGCTGATCAATGTGAGAAGCTTCTGATAGAGGCTGACTTTTTATATCTTTCCTTCAAGGGAGCAGTCTACTTATAGTAGCAGATGTGGCTTTGCACATAGCTGTCCTTCGAGGGAGCAGTCTAGTTTATAGCTTAGAGGTCTAGATGTCCGTTTGGCATGAAGCATCTAGTTTTGTAGGAAGTTTGACTCAAGAATATCCCAGAATTGTATAATTGAGAACTTGTTATTTTGATACTTTTAAGTCATGGACTAGACTAAAAAGGGGAAGGCATATTTAAGAGGAGGTGATGATCAAACCACGTGAGTTTGATTCTACTTTGAGATTCATGAAAAAAAGTGTATGAGGTGGTAAATGAGCTCAAGGGATGAGCACAAGGTAGATAAGAAGTGATGTAACACTAAATTCAATATTAGAATGGTTGGAGATGCAAGGAATTAAGGGATTCAGGCTCAGGTTTACCATTAAGTGAAGCTAAATGATAAGAACCTGATCCATAAGTGTGAGTGATAATGTAAGGCCCAATCTAATTAGGAGCAAATTTTCCACGTTTACTCTTTTCTAGTTTGGTTACGTGTTGATTCTCTGTGAGGACAAGATCACCAATCTTAAAGGTACGCTCATGAATTCACTTATCATGTAACATCCTTATTTTAGACAATAGAACAAGTCAATTTTTTTTTTTTGATAATTGCATACTGGTTCTAAATACATAATTTAGAACTCACAATTCAAATAACCATTTATATAACAGACAACCATATGCAGCTGTAATGACTCGGAATACCTCCGATCTATTCATTCCATGACTCGGTAATCTACCGATCTATTCATGAGTAAAAAGAGTTAGTGTTTTTATTTAACACAACACTCTGGCGGTTCTCTTCCCTAATCTGGGATTCAGAATGCTCTGTCCAAGGAATCTAACTGAATAACTGTTACCATTATTCATCGGCATCTCATCCCTTAGACTAGGTGAATTAGGACAACGCAATCAGCAGCTTGCAATACTTTGGCCAAAGATTTGAAACATACTGTTCATGTCTCGTATTCCTTAACGGCATACTCGTCAATCTGGAATACGTCCTTCACCCCATTCATATGTTATATAGAATGTCTTATACTGACTACTGTCAGTCCTTCTTTTCACAACTGAATCACTCGGAGGCAGATTAACAAGGTGATAATGTTATATGGATACCCACGAGGATTAGGGATATGATGACATACTGGTTCAACCTTGCAGTTCAACCAGTGTGTCATGATACCCCAAATCTCCGAGGCAGTCTTATAACATGACCACGTTCTTAATCGGTCCCAGGGTAACTCGTGCGAAATCAAGTGTAAATCTTAGCGATCAATGCAAAGGGTGTCGCCATAAATCACCTGCATTGTTGTAACTTCGAGAAGATCCTAATCTTCTCGGAGGTACAGCCCTGCAGTCAAATTTATGTCGTCAACCTTTAAATCCACCTCGAGAAGATTTACCCAATAACAAGCGTTACGCACTTGAATTTAAATTACTTTTAAAGATTTTTCCCTAAGGTTAGCCTTTCCAAATCCTTGGATTCTTTGTCTTAAGACGACCCTCCTCTAAAAGACTCATTACTGGTAGAGGTATTACGGTCACGCTCTCATCAAGGAGTCATTAGAATACACCTGATTCTAAAGCAACAGAATGGGACAATATCTCATAACCTATGCTTGAGATTGCCATCTGAACTCCATTGATTGCCTATCAGTTCTCTTAACTGAATTTATATCATACTTTTTAGTTTAAAGATATAAATGATTAAGAATCCAATTTACTATTGTCCTGTTATACTAGGACTAGGGATTAGTAATTCAATCCAACTTGTTTAGCGTTCTCTTTTAGGCTCAATTTTAACCTATCTTCTAGAGAGACAATAATTAAATTTCAATATTGCTTTTGCTAGAATAATTAGAACTACTAAATACTCATAAGAATTTAGTCTAATTACTTACAAGCTTTCATTGTCAATCACAAAAGCGTCCATATTATACAAAGATAACTATGCCCCTTCGTTACATTAAACCAAAGAAGTTCATCTTTCAGAATAGAATACAACACATAAGTATCAAACACTTATTTTCATTCCTTTCAAAACTCATACAATTACATTTTATGCAACAGCACGCTTGATATAATACTAACGGAAAAGAAACATCTCTTCACATATAGTACATCTATAAAATCAAGCTGTAATTCTTTATAAATCAAATAAACTATCTGATCAGCCTGCCAGATCTGCATTGTTTTTACCTCTTACGGCAACCATCTGCAAAAATAGTCAACATGAGTCAGTTCAATGAACTGAGCATGATAAGCACTAAATTTAAAACAATTGCAATCCATCAATTGTTTTCATTAAACACCCTGTTTAAATGAGATCTGATATTCACATAAGTAAACATAATCAGACTATGCCCTTGTAACACAAAATGATTACAAATATGTAACTCTACCATTGTTACAAATAGTCTTAATCACTTTCTAATATTTCATCAAATATTAAGAAACAAGGAACGAATGTGCACACAACAATCATTAAATCCAAAATCACAACATTGGTCAGATTGTTTTCATTCTCTAAAAGGAAATATCATAACAATTCGGAATTCCACCAATATGTTACAAACAATTTCCCACTGCTAGTCAATTATCAATAATATTAAATAAAGGAAGAGAAAGAACCAAACCATTCATACTTCCTTCCACATAAGTTCATCACTGCACTGCCTTCACATATGAAAACATTCAACCAGTATATAAATGAACAATTTAGACAAGCCGCAAGCAAGATTACTGTTCTAAATCGCGAAAATAGAAACACAGCAAAACTCCTGTACAGCAACTAACACATCAACAATTCATATAACAACCTTAAGCCCAATGCTAGCTCCTTTTACACAGTGAGGCTTGACATAAGTTGAAAACAAGAACTACAAGCGCATCGCTGAAAACCACAATCTTATTGCATCAACAATCTAAGGTTTCCCAAAGGACTATGCTATGTTGCCCACACGGTATTTCCAAATCATGCACAGTCAATCGGACAGATTAATAGGAAGAGAACATAGCATACATATTCTTGCTCAGTCAAAATCGGACTGAAGTAAAAGAAAGGAATTCATCCAAACGATCCTTACCTTGCCACATGCAAGTCTTGGTGTGATATTTGTGACTTACCCAAACAGGGTCAAAACACGAAACAGTCATCCATACTTAAGGATCTCAACAGTGACAAAAACAGTGTAAGTCGAATTCAGAAAGAGACAGAAGTACTAGTTACCTTTCCAGAATTCCAATGATTCAAACGGAGGTATCAATTCAAGCAAATGCATAAGAATTCATACTGACATTCATCAACGAAGCATAACAATAATCAGACAACAAATTACTCTCTGCCAATCATTTTACACTAATTTGCACAGGTTGAAGACGTACATGTCCACCTAAGAATCTGTACCTCAGAATCCCAAAAAATGCGAAGGAATTCCATTCGCCAATAACAAGATCGAAATACATGTTAATCCATTAAGTCGCCGGCACTTAAAATACCAACAGCTTAACTTTATTCGGCTCAAAAATAAAATGAATCATTCAATCGACTCCTCAGAGTCGTCCAATTCACAATAGTATAAATCTACATATTCACACTGTAACTGTTAATGGTTTTGCACTCATAACCACTGAACCCTACAGCAACATACTAAGAAATTGGTTGATAAATCCATATATGCCATTCATGGCTAATATTCAGAATGAAACAAGTGAAGCAATCGAATACCCACTTCAAGCAAGGAAAACGACTGAACCGCTTCGAGCTTTCGAATAGCTTCCACATAGAAATGAAAATGCTTACCCAGGAATTCTATACTGATTATTTATTACAAATAACCGGGGTCAGAAGGACTGTCCCTTTCTCTAAAAGACTTCCACGAAAGCAAATAACCAAAACACAAGGATGAATCAACATCCACAACAGTAGATAGTTTATATGTGATCCAATCAAGGACTCCACTGAGTCGTTATAAAAAAACATAGATGTATTTACATTACACACAGTCCACAAGTAATCCTGCTAACACAATAACAAGGAAAACGACTTCCGCAGTAACGATATTATACAGAGTCAACATTAATCCCGTTTCCACAAAAAACAAGGAAAACTCTTCTGCTGGGTCGCAAAGACTACGGTAACACAAACAGTTGCCTGTTCCAAACCAAAAATCAGGAAGCAATGAAAACCCAAAAGGGTATTATTAAAACACAGTCAACAAAGCCCACGATAGAGTTTCCAAAGAAGAAGTGATAATACTGACAAATCTTACAGTATTCATCAAATCATTCCATACGGTTTCCATAACAAGAACAGCGACCACTAAACAAAAGCACACAGCAGTCTTATACTACGCACAGGTATTCTAAGGGCTCACGCCAAACAGGCCGAACACTCGAATCTTGCAAATAAATACCTCACATGCATAAGCCAGGAAGAATACACAAACAAAAGAGTCGAAGTTCGATTTCAACAAACACCCAACAAGAGGAAACTGAAAAATCGAACCAGAAGAGATACAGAGCCAAAAATCAAACTAAATCTCATAGAAAAATTCATCTGTAATCATCACAGAACAATTGAACAGAGTTGTTTTAATGAAAGCATTTGAAAGACAGCAAGATATTTAAAGGATAGGGCCTAGCATGCCTGTATGTTAATCAAATTTCCGAAGCAGACCACAGGAAGAGCTCAAACTTCCTTTTCTTTTTCCACGATAAAGCGACCAACAAAATTTCACTGTCTCCATCACATATATATCCTCCATGACAGGGAAAAGAGCCAGAGAAATTCATTCTTTCCATGCAACTCAAAGAGAACTGGTGCGAAGAACCAGTAAACCAGCAGAGCAAAAACCGAAAATCGCGATAAGCCAAACAAACCCACAAACTTCCCGTTTGCATGCCTTCTCGCGAGTTCCATGCTCGCTTTCCGAGAAAATTAAATGCCATTAAACCAACTTTCCCGCTTAAACTCAACTTCCACCGACCGCCAGCTTTGGTAACAGTCAATCCAAAACTCATGTTCATTTCCAAACTTAGCGACCTGCCACGTCCCCACCGTTTAGCCGTTGCCTAAGCCTCCGCCATGACCTGTCCCTCATCCTTATCCCTTACATTTATTGCCATGGGAAACACCACCCATGGTTCGCCACCCTTCATAGGCCCCTTCATAATCTCCTCCAAAGTTAGGTTAGTATCTTAGGTTAGAGTTTAGGGTAATGCCCACACTAACAATTTTACACAAAGATACTAACTTAGGATATTAACAAATAGCCTAGGTCTAGGTTAGACTAACAATAATCTAACCCCTAGGTTAGGTTTTAGTTTTAGGTTACTAACCCTTAATAATTCAGTTTGGTCCTCATCCTGAAACTCGGAAAGACTGTAACATACCTACTAGAACAGAGTTAGCTCCCGTTCTTATTGCAGAAAAATTGTATGTCAACGAATTAGTACCTGGTCTCCAATCGAGACCTTCCAGATATACTTTGATATCGGGAACCGTTTCGTTTCTCAAGATCAGCCTGAGTCATAATCCTGACTAGCTTAATAAATACTTCCATACCTTGCAACCTGTTCAAGGTCTGTGATATTAATTTATCACATACAGATTTAAAGCATTACTTGGATCAATTCCACTGATCCAAGTCTAGATATTATAGATGAATATCTCTATAATTCATTCCGTGAAGTCATCATTAGTGAGAATATCCTGAAGAGATATTCTAAGGGAAGGGATTTTTATTTCGAGAGGCAAGACAGCCTCGGTACTATACACCAAAGAGAATGGTGTGGCATTAGTGGAAGTACGAATGCTGGTACGATAAGCCCAAAGGGCAAAGGGGATGTGATCATGCCAGTTTTTCCCAGAATCGTTAACGACTTTCATGAGAATTTTGGTTAAGGTTTTGTTAGAAGATTCAGCTTGACCATTTGCTTGTGGATAGTAGGGTGACGAGAAGCTAAGTTTGATACCAAAGTTGTCACAAAGGGCTCGTAACAACTTATTTTTGAAAGATTTTCCATTATCTGTTATCAGGCGATGAGGAACACCAAAACGACAGATAATGTGATGATTGATGAACTCAACGATTTTCTCTTTTTTGGTTGAAATGAGTGGAACGGCCTCCACCCATTTAGTGTAATATTCGGTTGCCGTGATGATCCAACGGTGACGCTGCGAAGAAGGTGGGTGAATCTCACCAATAAGGTCTAAACCCCATTGTGAGAAAGGCCAAAGATCTCGTGCGACCTGTAGCGGGTGGCTGGGAGTATGTTGAAGGTTGGCATGTTGTTGACACATAACACAATGCTTAACATATTCGCAGCAGTCTTTATTAAGAGTAGGCCAATAATATCCTAGGCGAAGGATCCGCTTGGCCACGGCAAGGCCACTAAAGTGCCCACCACAAATTCCGTCATGGACTTGTTGGATGGTATGGGTGACTTCAGCGCCGGTTAGACATCGAAGGAGGATACCATCGAAGCCACGTTTATAGAGGAGTCCCCCCATGATGACATAACGAGAAACACTTTTAAGAAAAGCACGTTTGCCATTACTAGTAAGGTCAGGTGGGAGAACAGAGGTTGTAAGGTAGTCGTGAAATTGGTGATACCAGGTATCCTGTGAATCAGCAGATACATTATTTACCATACAAACATCCGGGACTAAGTAAGATGGGGCAAAGAGTTGTTGGACCAAGACAAATATGTCAGAGTCAGTTGGTGAGGTAGGAATTTGCGAGGCCAAGCAAGCCATAGTATCCGTAAATTTATTAGTTGAGCGTGGAACGGTTTGGATAGAATAATGAGTAAATAAGGTCAAAAGTGAATCCACGTAACATTTGTACTTTTGAAGTTCCTCATTTTTACATTGGTAGATGCCAGTAACTTGATTTACTACCAATTGAGAGTCACCGAAAATGTTAATAGACTTCACACCTAAGTGTAACGCAACATGGAGACCCAAAACAAGGGCCTCGTATTCCGCTGTATTGTTAGTGCAGGGGAAATCAAGCCTGAATGAAAGAGGCATAGGTTCACCATCAAGAGGAATGAGAACAACGCCCGCCCCTCCACCGCGCTGACATTTAGATCCATCGAAGAAGAGGGTCATCGGATAAGATGCATCACTGAGTGAAAGGGTTGCGATGAGTTCATCAGGGAAAGTAAAATTGGTAAATTGTTCCCCAGGTAAAGGGGCTTCCGCGAGTTGATCCGCGATAGTTTGTCCTTTGACTGATTTCTGGTGTACAAACTCAAGGTCGAGGTCGGCGAGGAGCATAAGCCATCGGGCGATGCGTTGGTTTAGATGAGGTTTGGCGTACATATAATGTATGGGGTCAGCATTGGTGATGACAAAAGTTTTGTGATTCAGGAGGTAATGTCAGAGTTTGGTGGCCACGAATGATAGGGCTAGGCACAACTTTTCTACGTGTGTATACCTAGTCTCGTAATCCACAAGAGTACGGCTTATGTAATAAACTGCTTGCTCTCGATGCTCGGAGTCACGATGTGCGAGCATGGCTCCTACAGCATGGTCGGTGGCAGAAAGGTAAAGGTAGAAAGGGCGATCGTCCTGAGGTGGGATAAGCACGGTGGCTGCAAGAGATAAGCTTTAAGAGCCTCAAAGGCTTGGTGGCACTCCTCACTCCATTGAAAGACAATGTCCTTTTTAAGGAGATGATGGAAAGGTTGACATCGATCCGAGAGTTGTGAGATGAAACGCCGGATAGATTGGAGTTTTCCCTGCAAACTACGCAATTGTTTTAGGTTAGTGGGTGGGGGCATTTCTAAGATAGCTTTGACTTTAGCTGGGTCGACCTCAATGCCACGCAAAGAGACGATAAAGCCAAGGAGTTTTCCCGAAAGGATGCCAAAGACACATTTCTTTGGTTGAAGACGAACACAGTATTGTAACAGGTGATCGAAAATAATGGTTAAAACATCGAGATGTTCACTGCGATGTTTGGATTTTCCAAGAAGATCATCGACATAATCCTCGAGGATAGTGTGCATAATGTCATGAAAAATGTAAGTCATAGCCCGCTGATAGGTCACACCAGCATTCTTAAGGCCAAACGGCATGACACGATAGCAGAAGGTCCCCCAGGGGGTAATGAAGGTGGTTTTATGTTGATCGGCCGGGGCTACTAAAATTTGATTGTATCCCGAGAAACCATCCATGAGAGAAAGCATCTCATGGCCCGCAGTGAGATCAACAAGTTGATCAATGCTAGGTAGGGGGAAGTCATCCTTTGGGCAAGCGAGGTTAAGGTCCCAGAAATCCGTACATATCCGAAGTCCCCCCGTCACTTTAGTGACAGGTACGACATTAGAAATCCATTGAGGATAGTCAATAGGTAAGATGAAAGAAACAGAAAGGAGTCGTTGAAGCTCTTCTTTAACCAAGAGGGCAATGCGTGGATGCATTTTTCTCAGTTTCTGTTTAACTGGTTTGGAGTCTGGTTTCAGAGTGATGTTATGGACAGCAATGTCAGGATCGATTCCTGGCATGTCGGCGTAGGACCAAGCGAAAGCTTGATTGCGGGCACGGAGGAAGGTAGTGAAGGTGGCTTGTTCTGATGCGTCGAGAGATTGTCTGATCTTTACAATGTGAGGATCATCCTCCATGTGGATGTTGATTTCTATAGTCGACTCATTCAACATGGTTTGGGTTTCAGATGGTAAGGCACGTTGAATATAAGAGTCATCCGCACCAAGGTAGGTGAGGATGGAGTCGTCATCCTGGCACTCCACAACATTAATCGAAGGCGAGTCTTCTTCGATCATGTCTGGATACAAAAGGGGGAGAGAAGATGGGTCTTCACCATCGCGTTGATAAGTGAGAGGACCTAGGAAGATAGCATTCATAAAAAAAAAGTAGGAGGGATAGATTCCGGGTCTATCGACTCCGTGGGTGAAGATGGAAAAATGGGCGATGATGGTTCGGAAGGGGTGACTTCGTCATCTTCCTGGATACAATTGACACGAGGTTTCTTCGGTGTAGGTGGTTCAGAAAATCCAAGACCACTACGATCTTTGTGTTTGCGTGTAGTCATGGGAATGATCGTATGTCGGCCTTGTTCATAAAGACCGAAACCAAAACCTTTCCAAGCACAGCGAGTCAGGAAGGTGAGGGTGAAACGACGGTTGGTTAGATATTGAAAATCAGATTGGAAGGGAACCACACCAAGGGGAGGTTCAGGGGTGACAGAGGATGCGTCGACACCCCCATACGTTAGGTTGGTGCGGCAATTAGGTGGTCCGTAGGAGATCACCTCCCCCACACGACGGTCGTAGGTAGGATGCGCATGTAACTGTCCATACTCTTGTGGGGTATGGAAGGTGCTAACATTGTATAGGTGGTACTCCCCCAGCGTAAGGCATTGAAAAACACCTACCAAGGGATCCGAGGTTGGGATGTTGTCCGCGGGGAAGGAAGAGGTATTCGCGTCGTGGTTTCATTGGTCGAAGGTGTGGGTGCGGCTAAGGTGGATGGTTGAGGCGTGGTTGAAGTAGATGGTTGGGTCGGATCAATGGGTGCCTTGACTGGTACAAGCACATCATTAGGGTGGTATAACATATTGCAGGTTTTGAAGGGGGAAGCGTCAGCTGTGACGGTGTATGACTTCCCCTCATACTCAAATTTTATGCATCTATGTAAGGTGGAGGGAACGCATCCCATAGCCCGGATCCAAGGGCGGCCTAACAACATGTTGTATTGGAACTCTCCCTCAAGGACATAGAAGAGTTCGGGCAAGGTACGTGGCCCTACACGAATGTTAAGGATCACGGTGCCTAGGGTAGAAGTAATAGCATCGTTGAATGAACGCAACATGGTGGGGTTGGCACACATGCAGCTAGGAGGGATATTCATCTGTTGGAAGGCTTTGGAAGAGACGATGTTTAGGCTAGCACCCCCGTCGATCATAACACGACATACCCAGATGTCCTGGACGTAAGCCGAGATGAAAAGAGTGGGGTCAGGATCTTCTGCACCAAAGACGACAATTTCTTCTTCGAAAAACTGACAGCAGCGGCTTGCTGTACAGGGACAGAGGTGGTTGTGGAGGTAGGTTGTTTGGTGAGAGAAGCGACGTGGTTGGGTGTTAAGATGGAGGCGACGGGTAGGGTTTCGTTAGGTAGGACCTCTATCCCTTGGAGGATCTCAATTAGAGCTTGTCGATGAGATTCAGATGTTTGAATGAGATCATAGAGTGTCATTTTTACAGGAGATTGGTGAAGTTGTTTGATCATGGTGCGATGGGAAACTCCATCAGAGACTGGATAGGCAGGTCCACGAATAACCACTTTAGGTGGTGGTGCGATCGGGATGGCGGAAGGAGAAAGAGAGGCCGCAGGTGTGCTCTCTTTAGCTTTTCCATTGTTTTTCTGACCTCGAGTAGCAATGCTAATCATGTTGATCTCGTGAATACGAGATGAGGAAGATGGCAGGGATAAGTCATTGTTCTCGAGAGGCGGGGTTGCAATGATGATAGATTTTGGTGAGGCGGGGACAGGTGGTATAGGAGAAGGGATCGAAGCTAAGGGATTTTCCCTCCGTAAGTTGTCTTTCTTAGATTTTCTATCCGAGATAGGCAACTGGCGAAGGATGGATTTCAAATCTTTGCATCCTTCTACATTGTGTCCTGGTGTGCGGTGGTAGGCACAGATTTTAGATTCATCATAACCTATAGGTCGAGGTTTAGATGGATCATAGGGTCTGAGTGGGGGTAGGGAAATGGTCGCATCCCCTACCAACATATCAAGGATCTTGGCGTAAGATCCTTTGAGCGGGTCAAATTCAGATGAAGATGAGGCTATTGATTGAGTGGGTGAGATTATTGATTGTTTTGGTAATGGTTGGGTACGAGTGGTTCGTACGGGTGGTGGTTTAGGCAAGGGATTTTGATGATTGGGTTTAACTAGGCGTGGCTTCTTCTGCGCAGAAGTCATGTTTAGCTGGTTAGATGATGAGGCCACAGATGACGTGGTGGCAGGAAACAACCACGGGGAAAGAGGAGCGACAACAAACAAGTCCTTCGATGATCGAGTTTGCTTAGGGTTGGTAGGTAGGCAGGATACTTGGGGCGACGGTGTTGAGATGCCCGTGGATTTCTGTATGGGTGCAGAAGGTGCAGGTCGTGTTAAAGAAGACGTGGGAGGCATGGTGTATTGAGGCAAGGTGGAGGGGTGAGGCCCCAATATAGAAGGTAGGTGTGACGGTGAGGGTTGAAACCATGCCTGCTGTACCGGTGTGATCGGGGGTGAGGGTTTTAGTTGTGGCGGAGGCATAGATTGGACTCGAGGAGATTGGGTCTGTCTCCTAGGTGGATTGACGGCTTTATTTTTGGATAAATCTAACCATTTAGGTGGGTGCGTCAGGCTGGGTATTGGTGAAGTCCCAAGCGTAGGGGAAGGTTTGGTTAGGTTGATAGAGGTGGATGAGGTATTCGGTAGAGATGAGGGGGGTGAAGGTGAGGACATAGGCATTTTGAGCTTTTGTAAAAACTTCGGGCATATGGTAGAGGTGTCTGGATTAGTCATCTGCATTTGAGTAGAGCATGGTGTACTCAAACGTTCCCATAAGACTCGTCTATCTTCTGGGGGATGACAATCTTCACGTGTGGACGGGAATTTTGGTATGGAAGAGAAGTGGGCTGTGATTCCGGTCCACTGTGGGTGTGATACAGGGGGCGAATGAGGTGTTGTATCAATGGGTGTTAAGAGGTCAACCGGTCACTGGAAAGATTTAGGCGATGAAGAACTGATAGGGAGGAGGGCATGTTCTAGAGGATCCGTCATGGTTAAGGAGTTTGGTGATGTAGGCTCGAGGGGTTTCTCCTCTAAGGATGACAGAAAAAGTGGCGATCCTTCTTCTTTTGCAGCAAGAGTGGTGGAAGGAGATGTTTGGGAAATAGATAGGTTGGATAACATCCGCTCACAGTCTTGCAGGGATGTGGTGTAAGAAGGCTCTTCTGTGAGAAGAGAACTCTGGGCGGTTGATTCCTTTATGGGTAAAGGAATAGCGGGGCTGTCCTCTTGTCCTGATGAAGGAGAAGGGGGCGAGGACCCCTGCGTTGGTGAAGAGGCTCGATTCAGAATTTCCTCGATGGAAGCCCTTGGTTGGGAGTTGAAAACCGCATGGATCTCATGCACACTCTTCTCCTCGGCTGAGGTTTCTTGGTTTGTGTTACTGTTAGATGAATGGTTTGGAAATGGTTTGTTGAAGATTTTTAAATTTTGATTAGCAGGGGCATTAGGATTATCGAGGGTTATATCCCCTGCATCAACCATTTCCTGCACTATGTTTTTCAACATCTTGCAGTTTTCGTGGCTGTGTCCCTTCACGCGATGGAAGTTACAGAAGTCATTTTCTTTATACCAAGAAGGTATAGCGCGGGCGGAATCAAACCCGGAGTGAGGTTTAACAGGAGGCAAGGTGATAGCTCCTGCTTTAAGCAATTTGTCCAAGATCACATCATAAGTTTCTCCCAAGGGAGTGTACTTGATGGGCTCGGCTTTATACTTATAGGTGGATTTCGGCTGGGTATTAGACGGTGCTTGAGATTTGACCGTCACCACGTGTACGGATCCTTTTGATTTCGAAGCAGCCGATGCGTGAGAGTTGGTGGTGTTGGGTTTGTTGGTGGAGTCTTGGGTTCAGAAATTTGAGTTTTTGTTGCGCAACTTCAATTTCTCCTCCTCTAAGGCTCGAATCTCTAGTTTCCGAGCCATAGTAAAGGCCTCATCAAAGGTGCGGAAAGTTTGAATTTGGAGGGTGGGAGAAATGTGTTTAGCGCAGGCCCACGTAAAGAGTTCGATGAGCTCGGCCTGAGGTAAGGCATAAGTAAGTTGGTTGATGAGGCCCCGCCATCGTCCAACGAAATCTGCGATAGACTCGTCTTCAAATTGTCGGATGGCATAGAGGTCGGTAATGGATACTTTCTTGGCAATATTGATCGAGAAGTGATCCAAGAAAGATTGGGCTAACTGGTTAAAGGAGAAGATTGAGTGCTGGGCTAAAGCACTGTACCACTCCAAGGCAGGTCCTGATAAGGACATGGGGAAGGTACGGAGTAGTAAGGCATCGTCATGAGCAATCAGATAGCAGGCATGTCTAAACGATCGCAAGTGTTGTTGAGGGTCCTCCTTACTACTAAAGCGAGTAAATTTCGGTAATTCCCATTGAGGAGGATATGTATGAAGGGGGACAGAAGGATGAATAGGCTCCCGACAAACTTGCTCGTATGTCAGGGTGTTACGGCTTCCTGAAACAGAAGCCTCAAGATTTTGCATCTTGTCCATCATCTGTTTGATTAAATCATTGGTTGGGTTAGATGATGGTGTTGTCATCGTAAACGGAGGAGGATTGGGCCAAGAGCCGCTACTAGACAATGGTGGGGTTGAATGTTGATAAGGTAACGATGATGAATGTGTTGGGGCGGCCGAATAAGGGTGTCCTATATAAGATGTTGAGGCCACCGGATGAGTCTGCGGAAATGAAAAGGTGGGCGGAGCCTGAGAGGGAAAGCTCGTGTGGATAGATGGTAGAGAGCGAGTTATGAAAGAGGCAATCTGCGGGAGAGATGAGGTAGGGGCAGTGGACGGTAGTGATATGTGGGGCCCCAGATTAACCAAAGGAAGGCCAATTGGTGCAGTATGAACCACCGAAGCCACTGAGCTGGGAGACGGGGCTAAGGATGAAGACGGTGAGGCGGAGTTATTAGGTGGGGAAGGGGCTAAGTGAGCGGCTATACTAATAGGCATACCAAAGAGGAGCTGACCGTCGGGTGTACGGTCAGGGGTATGAGACAAATAATACTGTACGGTGCTAGGATTAGCATCCAAAAATTTGGCAAAGTCCGGATCTCCTACAGGGATCTTGGGAAAAGCACTGGTGTCCGTAGGATTCCCCATAGGATGCAAAGGGGGTGACTCAGGAAAAGACACGGAACAAGCATGTGAAACCATGGCTGCGGCTTGTTGCCAGGTGATAACAACCATGGACAAGAGGATACAACAGGGAATTAGTCAATCAGGAACAGAAACAACAACAAAATGTTGGAATTGGTAGGTTGCTGGTTTGTCAGGAACTGTGAAACACAGTAACCGATATCGGTCTGGTAACCGATGTCGGTCAGACGGTAGCCGGCGTCGGTCAGTGTAACCGATGTCGGTAGAAGAGGACCGGTGTCGGTCACTGTGAAGGCAAAGAGAGAATGTAAGAGGCTGCTGGTTTGGGGATAACAAGGCTTAGTATACCCACCAAACTGTCTGAAGTGATCACTGAGACAGGGTATAACAGAGAAACAGAACTGAAAGAAAAAAAAAAACAAGCAAGATACACAAGCAAATCAAGAGACTAATCCTAGGATTAGTTTTAATCACTTTGGGCTTATGCCTTAGACGCAAGATGATGTCAATCCTAAACAAAAGACCTAAGGGAGATGTCAAGTTTGTTTTGGCTTGTAAGGCTACCTCAATCGGGCGGAGGAATACCGCGGGAAGGGGGGATGTTTGAGATGTTGTGTAGATTATGATGTGATTTGGTATGTGTTGTGCAGTGAGAGTAAGATTAATTTCTCATCAATACCATGGATATCACCCCCACGTGTACGACCTGTTACTTAATCTACGTTCACTAGAATTAAAAACAACAAGCAAGAATGTGATGCACGTGTTTTAAACCCAAATCGAAAATGATATTCGATGAAGCAAAGAAAGAGAAGAGGTTAAGAAGATGACTTTCACTAATGCAAAGATGCGAAAGAAAGACAAGTTCTTTTACCAAAATGACAAAATATTTTGTGAATATTTAGAAGAAAGAAACAACAAGTGTGCTCCCTATATGAAAACAAGCAAGAAAGAAAGAAACCCGAGAAGGGTCCCACCGGGCGTGCCAAAATGTTTCACACAGAATTTTGTTCCAGAATAGAGTTATTTCTATCTTTTCATTCTCTTGAGAAACAGATAAGGGTTAGGGCTAGGAGGAATACCTGTTGAGTGTTGGGAAGGTGTGCGCGTACCGTAGAGAGATCAGACCGATTGTGAAGAGCTCCTTTTTGTCTGGGAAGGACTACCTGTAAATAAGAATGCAAGACCACCAGATTTTCGTTAAACAATAAGTGAGGGAACTGCCTTGGGCCCAGGAAATATTAGACTTCCTTTCGAAGGTGGTCAGTTCCCTTTTAATACAAATTAATGCAAATGATAATAAAGAAGCTATTGCGAAATCACGATTTAGGTACCTCGTTACTAAAAGCAATAGAGACTAAACTACCAATAATAAAATGTCATGTTGTTTGTTTGGTCACTGGTTATTGATACGTTCAGATCAAGTTACAGGGATAGACAAGGCTGGATATGAGATTGTTTGGAGGTAAATAGGTGAAAGGTTGGTTTTTGGTATAAGTCACAGTGACCGATGCCGGTCACTGGATAACCGACCGCGGTTATAAAACCGGTACCGGTAGGGGATAACCGATATCGGTAGGGGCAGTGATTTAGGGGCTTTTAAATGGAGGTTGGTTGTAAGGTGGTTATGGGGTTTAGAAGGTTGGTAGATGGTTGAGGGGAGTAGTAGGGTGATAGAGAAGACTCAGAGAGTGAGAAAGTTGTCTCTTGGGGCAATATAGAGATGGATGAATGAAGGTTAGGTGCAGGGTGCTGCCGGGTGGTAGATCCAGGAGTGAGCTTATAATCACTATGAATCAAAAGTTCACAAAGTAGTGTCTAGAAGCATACAAGGTAATAAAAGAGACTACTTACTAGTTTCTGATGCGGATGCAGGTCCAAGGAATGCAGTGGCGAAGGCAAGGCTCAGTTGGGATGATCCGGCAATCGGAAGTGAGCTGATGAAGCTATCCTCTGACTCTCCCAATGTTTGGATGAGTGTGACAGTGATCTAGTTGCTCAGTTACAGTCTTGGGCTCAATACTCCTCTCTGCAACCTCTTCTCTCTCTCTCACTTGTCTCTCTCTTGCAAATGAATTCGGATCCTTTTGTTTTGGTTGGGGGAGGTCATTTACAGGGAACCGATGGCGGTTACCTAACCGACGCCGGTCGAGTAGGGACCGATGTCGGTTAGGTCAAAGTTGGCTATTTTTAGTAAAATAGCCAACTTTCCCTCCTTTTCTCCCGAGGGGTCAGTTGTGGGCTTGGTCAAGTCATTATTAGGTTCGTTTTGGTGCGGGTGAGGGGTGATGAGTCATGGGTGTGGGTCTGGACCAAGTTATAGGTCTTAATTAGGTTAGTTTAGGGTTAGGGCTAGGTCATGGTGAGGTGGCGAGGTGAGGTGGCAGGGTTGGAGATGTGGATTTATTAATTATAAGGTAATTAATAAATAATTAAGTGTGTAAGGTTTAGGTGGTGAGGTAGGGTTAGGTTGCGAGATGAGATGGGGAGATAGTCTAAGGTCTATAAAATACTAGAATTATTGGGTGAACCTAGTTTAGAATGGCCACTTTGATGAAAAAGAATCTAAATTTGATATGAACTTAAGCGCAAATACCTGAGAAAGATGAAAGGAAATATGGAATTATGTGATAGATGATGAAGAGGAAGTTTGAATGGGTAAGCCATACTGAAGGTATGCACAAAGTTGTTAATAGTGCTGATGAGAAAATGTGCACATACCATGAACCCCTGAAAACAAAGAATGTTAACATTGGTTTAGAGGCTAAACCTAAGGATGCCATTATTGGATACGATTTGTCGGAGAAGGAGGGTCTCGAAGATCATTGATTCTATTGCGCAAGATTTTAGGATTATTTCCATGTGGATTGGTACCATGACCTTAAAGGCATTCACCACTCCTTAGGGGAATGAAAATCAAGTTGAAATAAGGTGCATGCCCGATCTGAAAGAGGCCTTATCGAATAAATCTAAATCTGTCGCGTCAAGATTAAGGAGGATATAGACAAAATGATCACTTCAAGCATCAGATGATTTGATGGACTATGGGTAGAATGGATAAGCCCCATGGTCATCAATATTAAAAAGGATGTATAAAGAAGGATGCAGGAAGTGTGTTGACTACATGGATTTAAATGTGGTATGTGTAATTGACTCCTTTTCCAACCCCTTTTATGAAGGAGATCTTGGAAGCAGTGGCCGGGTACATAAATTGTATTCCTTCAGGGATAGATTCTCAAGATACCATCAAGTTAGGTGCATTGCTAGGAGAAGACCAAGAGAAGAAATTTTTTTCCACTCAATAGGGAATTTTTTCCTATACGTTCATGCCTTTTAGACTGAATAACGCGCCCATTGTGTTATTCACGCATAGTGGTCCATGCATTTCATGATTTTAATTTCCTTCATGTCTACCTTGATGACTAGATGGCGTATGGACTAGTGAAAGACCATTGTGACAATTTGAGGATGATGTTTAAGAGATGTCAGTAGTTGAGGATATCCCTCAACATTCATAAATGTTTTTTTACTACTCCATTTGGGACTTTGTTGGGGCACATTATATGTAAGGAAGGTTTTGTTGGTGGATATCGCCAAGGTTGTTGTTATTATGGGGTTATGGGAGCCTACTAGTCAAAGTGCAGTGCACAGATTCCTTGGGCATATAGGGTACTACCAGAATTTTATCAAGGGGTATGTAAATATCGTCACACCATTAGAGAATTTATTAAAAAAAAAGAGTGCCTTTCATCGGGGAGAAGCGCAACAGACGACGTTTGACACTTTGAAGGATAAACTTGTCACTGCACCAATAATATGGTTTCCCTCTTAGGATAAACCTTTCCACGTGCATGTTCATGCCTCAGGGATGGTCATTGGAGCAATCCTAGCACAACCTGGAGAATGGATTTTTGATCACCCCTTTGCTTTGCTAGTAGGAAGTTGACTCCAACAAAACAGAATTATACCACTACTAAGTGCATCGAAACATGTTCAATGATCTACGTGATGCATAAGTTTAGGCAGATACTTGTTTGGGTGAACACCTTTTATTTTACATAGATCACATGGAATTGAAGTAATTGGTGAACAAGCCCATATTTGCAAGGGTCGCATATGTTGGTGGGTCCTATTGTTTTAAGAATTTGAGTTTATAGTTGTTGTGAAACCATGAAAGAGTAACTCAAGGATTGACCATTTGTCAAGAATTGACTCAAGGAGAGGATGTGCATAGAGCATTGAGGATTTTATGCCAGATGCACAATTATTTAGGTTGTAGGCATGCACCCTCTGATTTAGAATATATTGTTTGTGTTTCTAAAAATGGGTGTCGCACTAGAAGGAATGAAAACATTAGAAAGGAAATAGTTAGATATACGTGTCATGCCCTACATGCTAATAAGTGGATACTTATACAAGTTAGGATGTGATGAAGTTATGTGTTGATGTGTTTTAGAACATGAGTGTGTTGTAATCATGGAGGAAGCACATGGTGAGATTACAGGAGGAAACTATGCAAGGAATGCCACCGCGCGGAAGATTCTCTTGGCAAGGCTTTGGTGGGAAAGTATATACCAAGATTACATTGACTTTCGTAAGGCTTGTGACCATTGTCCAGCACCTTGGTAAACTAGGGAAAAGAGGATGAAATTCCCTTGAGGCTGATTAGGTAGCCCAGAACCATTTGAAAATTTGGTAATTTACTTTGTAGGACCTAGTTTCACCCTCCATGCGAAGGACTGGCTCACACTGTTATATCATTACCTGCACTGATTACTTAACAAGGTGGGTGGAGGTAGCACCTACGAAGGATTACAATGCAGAAACAACTGCTATATTTTTATGGGAGAACATAATCAACATGTATGGATGTCCTTTAAGCTTGACTAGTGATAGGGCTACACATGTTTTGAATAAAATAGTCAAGATTTTTTTAGCAGAGTTAATGGTGGCCCATCATAAGACTACCCCATTATCACCAACAAGCTAATGGAACTCTTGAGGCTTTTAACAAAATTTAAGTCACACGACCAAACAAAATTTTACGATGTGGGAAGACAAGATTTGCATGATACGACAAGGTATCAGTCATTTTATGGGCATACATGACAACCTAATTAAGAGATTTAATAAAGAGCCACACTATTTTAGTTGGTATTTGGCATGGAGGCTATGTTACCTCATTGAATTTATGCTACCATCATGTGTATTGCATGTGCAGGAGGTTTAACTAATGAACAATTGCTTCAAGAGCACATGGATTGAGATTAATTCAGTTGGATGAAAGGTGATCACTTGTAGACGATAGATTAAGAAGACTAAAAAGGCACGACATAAAGCATGACATGATTTCCATATTTAAAAAAAAAAGAAGTGTGAGGTTGGGCAGATGGTAAACTTTTTTATATGATTCCAAGTTTCTGAGCCATCCTGGGAAACTTAAACGTACATTGGTTAGGGCCATATGTTATCATCTCATACATCATTGATTTAGGAACTTTCTAGTTACAAGAACTTGATGGAACACGATTACTAGGCCATTTCAATGGGAGTAGGTTAATAGTTGAAGCCGTACTATAAATAAGATTTTCATTGTGTTTGTAAATAAGACAATATTTCCATTTATCCTAGGATTTCCTTATGTTTCCCTTTATGTATTTCCCTTGCATTGTTCCTTTCTTGTTGGGTTGTTGTATTTGTGTGCCTTATGCACCGATAACCACTTGTTATTTTCAAATTTGTGTATGCGCAAAGCACCGCACATCTATTTTTGTGTGGGGTGGAGTAATATGGAGTAAATTCATGGAGGTTGGTAGTGGAAATTTTACTTGTTGGTTGGTGGCCCAGATTGTAAGGATGAAAAGCACATAGTGATGGAAGAGTGCGCATGGAAAAGGTGGACATAGATGAATTTTAATGTTTAGGATAGCTTGTACGAAGACTACGTACAAAGGATGAGAAGCATGTAGGAATAAAATAAGGTAGGAAAATTCAAAATTAGGTTGACAGAAGACAGTGCCTTTAGTGCTATAAGCACACCGCATAAATATATTTGGTTAGTAAGGATTTTTGCGTGCCATAAGGTTGTAGATATTTTTCCCACAGAATTGGGTGCGGGGATAAGAGCGCTTAAGGGTGGGCTTTAGTGGAAAAGGTCACCTTTACTGCAAAAGTACATTGGTAGGTGGCATAACATTTACTACAGGAGATGAGAAAAAATCTATAAGTAGAAGGTCGAGATACATTGTTCTTACCTTACATTTGTGATAAAGAAGAACTCTTGTGAACTAGGGCATCTTGTGAAGAAAATTTTGTGGAGATTTACATGCATAGTAGAAGATTCAACGAATTTATGAACCAGAGTGGAAAGGGAGTACACAGGCATGGGAAGAGAAGTGTGTTTGGAGGATTCCCATGGGTTTTACACCGTCTTTTTGAAGGAACACTTTCTAGGTTAGGGTTTGTAGAGATAGGGAACATGATTTAGAGTTTTCACAGAGGAGTGAAGTTGTAGGATTGAGTAGATTTAGGGAAAGAAGGAAGGAAGAGATTACAAGGATTGAATGAGAAGAAATAACACCAAGGAAGGGATCTAATGTTTCACCGAAGAAGGGAAAGGGCAAGAGAAAAGGAAAACTGTAGTCATTTTTATACCCTTCACACAATAGGAAAATCCCATGCATGTTGACCTATCACCCAGTGGGCATTGGGCACTCACCTGAGGCACACACAGGTGCTGAGTCTCTCCTTTATGTGAGTCTTGTGAGAATGAATCATATTATAATAGATAATCAAATGCAGGATAGAAAAGAGCTAAACCACATTCTTATGAACTTAGGAATAGTTATCATCTCATTGTATGTAGGTAAGAGAAATAACAAGTAGCACATGCAGATGATTCATACAGAAAGGAAATGCATAAGTATTGAACACATATGATTTATAATAGAGAATTATATTCATACTATCAAAGTTAATAACCCACATTACATCCCTTGAGGTCATAACATATCCTCATATAATTATGTAGATTCCAATTATGCATCAGAGTGATATTATACTCATCATATTACAAAGAAGAATGAGAACCCATCCCCTTAAATATGTTATTACTCATAAATCTCTCCTAATCCCTAGCCATAACACCCTCCATTCTTTTTTTTTTCAGGGCTTCACCTCTCTTCAACTATATCCTTTTCTTCTACCTGGTGCTTGTATATATAGCCTTAGAATCCAATGCCATATCTTCCAAAAGCTACAGATCGGTTTCCAAGTGTCAAAGTGGCCCTCCATGGAATCATGCTTTCCCGGATTCAAGCTCTCCATTCCTTACAATGATTTATTCTAGAAGCTCCCATCACATGCCTAAAATATTCCTTTTTTGATCCATAGTCACCAAGATGGCACCTTATCCATAAGGGTCATGATATTCTCATGTGCTGCATGGGATGCCAAATGTGGATAAGTACAAAAATCATTTTTTCCTTGCATGCCCCTGTGATGTGTTCTGCAAAACCTTTCTAGAACCCTTTCCATGTGCACTTTCAACCCATGTGCTCTTCTTGTACTTAGCTGATATTTTGGGGCATAACAAAAACCCAATGTATCAACATCTTTTAACAAACAATGGTAAACCCAGATGCCATTTTGATGCGAATGGATTGGTTTTCTCATTTGTGTAAGATGGCCATAAGTGATTATAACCATCGAATAGATACCATAGAAAAGGAGATGGCGCACGAGTTATTTCACCCGACTGGAGAGAGGACACAGGATGAAAATATTTTTTATGATGACTTGGTGAAAACCAATTTGGAGAAGGCCAAACTCCTATAACTCTATGAGTTGTTCTATTTCGGTAAACCTGATAGGTTTTACTAGTGGTTGATGTCACGTGTACATGAGGATTATTTATAATTTGTAGGAAGAATAATGAGCTGAATGGCCCAATTGATTTCAAAGTACACTGGACTTATATGCACAAGAGAATCAATGGAGGATGATTTGGATGATAAGGATGTCATCGTGGAGACACCTACAAAATATGAATATAAGAAGGGTTTGCACTACTTTAACATTAACAAGATAAAAAACCCAACTATGAAGATGGTTGTGCATCTACTTACCAATTAAAAAGGACATGGCCTTAGACACAAGTGAACAAGAGATGGTTGAACATTTGTAAGAAGATTTTAGAAGGAAAAATCTACAACCTCTCAACTTTATTTGCGGAGGAGATTATAGATACGGTGCGTGATGGAGATACAATTATGCATGGTAATGTTCTTCTTACAGTTTTGTTTTCAGAGATTAGAGTTCCTGATGGGCCAAACAACTATGTATAGGAATACCCTGATGAGAACCCCTCCCCTGTGAAGAGGTTTGAATCCTACACTTGTGACTTGATGATTGCACCATACAAATCATGCTTAGAGAAGTGGTATAAGTGAATCCACAATGCATTTAGGACATAATGGAGAATCCCAGAGAAACTGCCAACCTTGGTGGATAGTGAGGTTGGGTTCGTTGTATGCCAGCACTTCTGTATAGGTATATTTACTTTGACTGATGGAACAAAAATCCCTTCGTGTAAACCACCCTTTTCCTTCACAGTGTAGTCAATATATTCAAGGAGGAAAAGAAGTTCATATTTGATCTAAGTGAGGTAGATCAGGATTCCCACATGCTATGTCGAAGTCTATTTTACCCTAAGAAGCATGCATATGTGGAGAAGTATGTCTCCGATGAAGTAAATATGATAAATTCAGTGTCAATTCCTATTGGAGGTAAAACAACAGAAAGGGTGTATATCCACCCGAGGCCCAAGTTTGAGAAGGATGCGTAATTGTAGGATGATGTATCCATCCCAAAAGATACTTCCTTGAGGAAGGGAACAAAGAGAGAAAGAGTAGAGACCACATCTAGGAGGGTGTCGAGCATGCACACCATTCAGAATACAGTAGCGCAGGATTCAGGTGCAAGACCAATCACCTACAAAAAGAGAAAGAAGTATCTTGTTAAGGAAAATATACCAAGAAAATAAGATTCCCATGTGTTAGAGTCACCAGTGAAGAATAAGTAGAAGGTGGCATGAAGCTCAGACTCTAAGAAGATAGAAAGTATACAGAATTATTAATCTGAGGAGGATGAAGAGTGTGAAGAAGGTAAGAGTCATGTTTTCATGATATAAATGAGTCTGATGAAGAGTAGAATGACTATAAATAAAGTTCTCACATTATAGGAGGAAGTGAGGAAGTAGACATGCATGCTCAAAATACCCTCACCCCGACTAGAGAACATATATATGAAATAGTAGAGAAGGAGGTTGTGGGTATAATAAAATAGTTAATGGAGCATGAGGTGTAGCATAGTTATGAATAAGTGCTAAAGGAAATAGAGGAGAGTGAGAGTGTAGGGAACGAGTATAGAAGCATGGGTGAAGATCCCATCCTAGTAGTAAGTGTCCCCAACAAAGTGCACACAGGTGGAAAGGGTGTAGTAGTAGTGGAGGAACACACCTTGACTTATATTAATGATTCAAACAACGTACATCATGTGCATTTCCAAAGAACAGTGCCCACATAACAACTCCTTACTTATTCTTCTTTTGATGAACAGAGTGCGTACCCACACACAAGGAAAATGCTATCCTAGGATTTTGAGTCCCACGTTGATGAGCCCAAGTTCAAGGTTAATAGTGATGCATCGATGAAGACACTAGATGCCAAAGGAGTAAACCCTCTTGTCAATGCCCAACAATTGTTGGATGAGCAAGTTTGCAATGCACTCAACAAAGTATCGGTGGAGGTGGTAGCAAGAATTTTTGGTAGAAATGATAGAATAAGAGTCTTGTAAGATGATATTGATAAAAATAATGAGGAGATCATTGAGAGAGATAGGGAGATAAAATAAAAGGAATTTATCAATGTGCAGTTAAGGTGTGAGATGAGGGATGTAAAGATGAATTTATGTTAAGTATACAAGAAGGTAGAGGTTATTTCAAATTCCATTATCTTAAAGCACCCAGACCTAGCCCCTCCTAAGAAAAATTACAAGTTTAACATGCATTTCTTGGAATACTTGATGTGCATACTTACCATGGAGATGTAACCACTTGCATTAGAGCCAGCAGAAAAGGTGATGGCACACAAAAAGGAAGAATAAAAAATTAATATTGGGGAGACAATAACTTAGTACTATGAGCTCCTTGGCTCAGTGAAGACCATGACACAAATGGACGAAGTTTTTTATGAAAACTATGGTGATAGAGATAGAGTAATAAGCATATTGGTTGTTATCCATGAGGTGGATCTGATGTTGTTTCAAGAGAAAAACAATGGTAATAGGGTAGAGAAAGATAAGATCTTAGCATAGGTTGAGAATAATTTAGAGGTGATTGAGACCTTAAGGGTTTTGATTAAAAATAAACTGAAGGAATTATACCCCAAAGTCACTCACAAGATGGACGTGTTGGGTGACCTTAGCAAGCAGATAGAAAACATTGTAGCTACGTTGAAGGCTAAGGGAGATGAACTAATTTTTTACAAACTTAGCATGTTGGTGGGTGATTTACTTCAAAAAATGCAAGATGATGTAGATGTTTGCGATAAAATTGAAGAATTTGTGAAGAAATACTTCCCATTCCTCATGCAACAATAGTAGGATCTTTCTATTCTCTACTCAAATGTAGATTATTTCATTTCTCTTATTCTTTCTTTTTTGATGAAAGAACAGAGTGTTTCTAGGGATGGATAACATGCATAGTGTGGGGTAATGTTGGGCCATGAACTAACTAAGCCCAAAGGTAGAAGGAGCGTGCGCACTAAAGGAAAGTGATTAAGAAGTCACTTAAGGAAAATTATGTGGGAGGAGAGGTTGGCATGTGGAAGCAAAAGATGATTTGGGGACTTAGTCACATTTTGAAGGTGATGTCTCAAGAGAAACACGTGAGGGCTCGAGTAGGCGTGATGAATGGATAAGGTGTCATCCTGGAGCCTTGGAAGTCAAGAAAATAATATTCCACATTGGTAATATTCCCAAGAGAATCATTACAGTTAGTGGAGGCCTTTGCAAACTGGCATAAGCACTCAATCATGGAGGACCACATTTCCACTTGGCATGTGATCTTCTCATAGGTGAAACTATGGCAGTGAATCTCGATTCTATTCAAAGGAGTGTTTTGATCTGAAATAAACAAAGTTAGAGAGGCTTTAGAGGTAATGAAGTGCTACAATAATGTTGTTATTAAGCATATATACATGTGCTCGGGTCTGAACAAGGATTGGAATGGGAAAATATAGCTCAAAACTCTGTTCATAGTAGTTTTATAAGGTTGGAATGTTATTTCATGATGTATATGGTCTGAGATGACCCCTTTTGATGTAATGTGGCTATTGTAAATGGATTTAATCAATTTATGGAGCTCTATTTTGTGTATTTGTGTTTATAGACTAAATCCTAGTGTATTTTCATTTTATCCTATGGCTAGGTCTATTCCTTTTATGTTTTAGCAATGCTTATGATTGTCTCATGATGTAGCCATGATTAGAAATATTCCTTCTATCTCTGTATTAGATTAAATGCATGTGTTCTCACTCTATAAACCTTTCCTCCATTAATGGTGGAGTATTCTCATAACGCTAACATAAAAGAGGGTATTGGTACCTGTGCATGCCTCGAGTGAGAACCCAACATATTTTGGGTGATAGGTCAATGTGTTTGGGGTAGATAGAAGGTATATGAAATAAGACTAAAATTGTTGTAATTGAAACAAGAATCCATAATGGATGAAAAAAACACAACATCCAAAAAGATGCAATATGTTGGGATATTTTTAAAATACATCTGTGATGAAGTTATAAGACACAAAGACATAACTATCAACAAAAATTACATCTAAATAAATGTGGAGTGAGAAATGATAAAGTAGGAAACAAATTTTTTTTCCTATTAGGGGGTTTGACTTCCTTCCATATTGTACCTCACCCACTAGTATTTGAAACATGAGATTAATATTCCACCAAGTACATAGGGAAACTTTGAAGTGTTGAAAAAATTACTAGGAAATGGGGTTTGGGGACAAAAACCCACAAAAGTGTTGAGAAGCATCTCCCCTTTTGGTCTCTATGGGAACTTATACAAAGGGTAAGAGCACAAGTGAGTTAAGTAGGCATAAATGTGTGCTTACAAATACATGTGAACATAATAAAAATAATTAGTGGAAAGATAAATGTCCTAAGTAAACTTAACCTTAGTTCATAAAAATAATGTGCCAAAACATCCAGGGATAATGTCTACTGAAAAATTAAAACTCTTACCTAAGGGGAATACCTAGAAAATCTTAAGGAATAACATCTTGGAAATTCCTAAGGAAATTATGTTCTATAACTATGGTGTTTTTTTGTTTATCCCACATCATCTATATGCACTATATACATAATACATCATTTCCTATGTTTTGTTTTTAGTTACCTGAAAGATATACACATTAGAATAATTCATTATTATTAATCCATTTATTTGTGTGGTCTTTCCATAATCATCAAGGCACTCTAATTTCTTAGTATAATAGTTGACCCTTAATTTATGTTTCAACAAAAAATTAACTCTTATGATGATGTCATATGATCCTAGAGGTGCTATGTATAGGTTTATTTATATAGATAAATTTAGAATTTTAAATGTTTCTTCAAATAGATTTTTTTTAGTCAATGCTCAACTTAGTTCTCATATTATAGAATCCAAGAATTTTTCTCAAAATCAACATTTTTAAGAGTTTGAGAAATAATTTATAGAGATATTAAACTTGTGATATCTATAATATCAACTAAACATTTAGATTAAATGTTAAATAAGGTAGATGATGTTTTGAAAAGTGTGGTTTTATGTTTATCTTAACAACTATCTACCACCATATGAATCCTATGTTAATGTGCTTCATGCTATTGAATTCCTCTCTTTATCTTTAAAAAACATGATAGGCATAATTCCCAACTCCATAGATTAAGAATCACATAATACATCCCTTGTTTCCTGTTGGCCTCCCAACACCATTTTTATCCTTACCAATATTAATTTTTGAATAAACTTTCCTATTTGTTACAACATGTATAGTTTCCTTTATTATTGTTGTTAGAGTTTTTTCTACCAACATTTAGCTTAAATTTAAAATTATTATTATGTTTCTTCTTCTTAAATTTCAATTAGGCTGGAGTGGACGATCCGTGCACCTATTTAAAATCAATTCTCTTCTCATCATGAGACACAACAATATAATTTCATCTTAATATCCTATTTGATTTCTTTCTTAAATGTTGGATCCATGGTTATTATCCCAAAAACATCCACTTTACCCCGAATTAGTGGAATAAGCCCAATAATAAACTAATTGATCCTAAAGTGATCATCCATATGATATTGAGGAAGGTACTTCAAATTTCTAGTAAAAATTTCCTAATATTTTATCACTGACATATCCTTCTAATGTAGGTCCTGATAATGTTTCATCTTTTTATCAAAGTATAGTTGGTGTAACCAATAAATTTTAAAGAGTGTCATGAAATTATCCCACATGGTAGTGGTTTCAACCAAGCCCATTTCTAAATTCTTATTGTCCCACCATGAAGAGGATTTTCTAGATAGTTGGTAAGCACTCCAAACTAACTTGGTTTTATCACATAAGTATTGTATTTTGACGTTTTTATCCATTTTATTTAGACAATATTCATCGTATCCCCTCACATTGTTACATAAAACATAGGTGGTTTGATATTCATTAGGTCATTAACAAGTTTTGTAATGAAATGATTCTTCTTGGACCTATGCTCATTAGGTTGTTCTTTCTCCTCTCTCTCATACTTTTATTTCTCATTTTTCTTTGATTCTTTCTCATTTTTGTCCACCTATATAGATTTAGGTTTACCATGAATCTCATGCTCTATTGAAACCATTTGTTCTTGGGTATAACTGAGAGTAGAAATATATTGGTCTATCTTGGCTAATTGGTCTTCAGGGTTGTAATCATTTCATTGCTTTTTATCACCAAGATTGGCTCTAGTGAGGACCATAATATTCTATTCATCATAAGTATACTTTTGGCATTATGGATAGTGATTTTTATAAATATATTGGAGTATTAAACACGAGATTCAATACAAAAATTTAAAACCCATTATAGAATTATGTAAAAATGTGGCAATTATTTATTTTACAAATAAGTATAAGCTAAATTTAAATTTTAACAACAACCTCTTAGACTTATTTAATGCATTATAAATTAAAATTGTGAAATAATGAGGAAATAGTAATACATGTGTATTAAGCATATGTAGAATAAATAAAAATTCACATTAAGTCATACATTTGAAAACAACTTGTTACCTAATAAAACAATAAACTACACAAGACATTTTTTATTTAAAAAATATAGAAAATAGCTAAAACTTTACATATAAGATATTTTTTCCCAGTTAAAAATTTAAAACATAAAAAGAATGAAATATATATGCACATTAAATTTGTAGACACTAAATCACGCACTTTTGGTATATTTCTAGACCTGATCACATACCACTATTTATATGATTCCTAAGCAAGAAAAGTACTAATTGACCACTTTATTTTTCCTCTTTGATTTCTTTGGGTTTCCTTCTTATTCTTACACACCTTCTTCCCCAATTTGACTTTTGATACTTCAGATTTTTTGATTCTGGACACTAGCATCACACTAGGATGCTACCACCTAGGTGACCACAACCTCTTTGTATCTTTCTCACATATTTTGAGTTTTTTATACATGTTGACCATCTTATTTTCTTGGTTTTCATCCTTTTAGTGGTTAATTACGAAATTCAACTAAGGGAATCATATAAATACAAAGCTATTTGACCATAATAAAGGACCAAGCATTAAGCATCTACTATCATCACCTAAAGTTACATCCAAGAGCATTATAAGATCATCAAATCATCCATCTAGATACCATTCAAAGGATAAGGGATTGCATTGTTCTGTATACACTTCATAGGAGGGGAATTTCATTTTTCCATGCTCACATCTCTCTACATTTCCTACATCTAGCTATTTCTCACTATCAAGTGAAACTTTCGCAAGAGCCACCAAGGGCATGGTTCTACACACACATACGTAGACCTACATGGAATCTAAAATGTATTGTAGTACTTGGATCATACATTCACTCAACCAGGTGACCAGCGGGGTCAGTCCAAATCCCCATTTTCATATTTTCTTTTTAGGATTTTATGTGTTTTGGGGTTTTGTAGTTACTCTTTATCTTTGCAGGTTTTAGGAGAATTTGGAAATCAAGTAAAGAAGTACAGTGACTAAAGGTGACATCCAGTGAACATCTCGCGAACCTGTAAAATTGATTTTCTAAGGTCCTGAGCATTTATAGGTGCCTGGAGGAGTTCTACAGTGCCCCATGCACCCCTAACTCTGCATAGGTGCCTTGTCTCAGCATTATCAATAGTTCTACATTTTTATGGGTTAGGTTGCGACACTCTACTTTCCTGTTTCATCATTTTTCTAGCTCAGTAAAGCTTCAAATTTATTGTGAATCAACTAATTATCTTACCCTCTCTCTTGAAAATAGGGTTTCAAATTTATTAGCTTACTTGCTTATGTAAAATATATATTTTATTACACATCTATATATATGTTGTAACTTAATTAGAATTTTACATTTATATTTTATAATATTTGTTAAATCATTTGGTGAACCTGACTCATTTGAACACTCTTAGGTTCATCATAATTTTATTTCTCTCATTTTTCTAAGATCTTCAAATCATAGCTATCTCTATTTGTGATTTCTTGATAGCCAAGCCTGATTGTTGCGCTAAAAGTATTTATCTCTTTCCTAATACCCATATCCCTTCCACTACTGGTCTATACATAATTTATCATACATTTGTGGATGTATTTTCTCATCACCTTGTTTTTCCATCTGTTGTAGCTGACAATATTTCTATTTATAGAAATGATCCTCCTCTTTATATACAAATATGCATTAAAAACTATGGTGTTAAAAACATTAGTTAACAATGGATCAAATCTCAACCTTTACTCTTTCTAACTCATTCAGGCTCTACACCTTTTTCTAGCTAATCTTAACCCAACATCTATTTATCTTTGAGCATATGATTCCACTATGCGTCTATGTCTCAGCATTGATGCAAGAGCATCAACTTATCTAGCTAAATAAACCATGAAGTAATTATATCTAGTGTGTTAAATGTTTTCATGAGTCCTAGAGGTATTTAGATGTAGGTGTGTGTGGTTAGTCTAGTGTGGGTCTTTCAAAAATTCAAAATGGTGATTTTCCCTCCTTTTTGCAATATTTGAATATTTGACTTAGTTTGAAGGTTGTAATGGATTATTGGAACTTGAAAATAATGTGCAAGGGTGGTATGGAATAACATTAAGTATTAGAACCTTCTAGGGTCACAAGTCATGTAAGGAGCTAGCTAAGTCATGATAAACTTAAGTTATTTTAGGTAAACTATAACCCCCTTGATAGAATATCATCATCAAACAATATTTTTTAATTGATCTAAGGGTAGGAGATCAAGTAGGAGTGATGAAGAGAATATAATAAGCTTAATGTAACTATGTTTACCCAATATACCCAAGTCTGAATCAAGAAGAATTTTTCAAGGAAGGAAAACAAGGAGAAAAACCAGTTTTTTGTTGTTAATTAGATGTATATTGTGTTAACTTAGTCTTGTGACAATTTCTTGCATGATTCTTGTGTTTATCTCTATGCATATAATTGATTATTTCTTTCATAATGAAGATAGGGTAGTTTTGAAACTCGGATAAGAGTATTGAATGCTAGAATACTTGTTTTTTGGGGCTTATATGACTATGGGCACATTTGAAAAAAGGCGAGTATTGTGAATTTGTATATATATTATATAAAATTAGATATCATGACTAGTACAAGGAGTGAAATGGGATTTTATGAGTTATATGTAATGTTTGTTTAAAGGGTAATATAACTTTATGACTCTGTTGAGTTGCTCTTAGTCAAGGAGAGAGCACAATTAACTTTATAATTCTTTGAATATCCTCTCATAGTAAATAATATGTTTATAAACTATTTTTAACTTGGGTGTGGTGACATCTAAGTAAAAGGAGTTAGTCCTGATATCCAAACCCTGAAGGTAGGAATTTTGAGCGTAAATATATTATATGTTGAAACCAAAATTGGATTGTGCCTATAGGAGAGAAGTGAGTTGTAGAAAACTTGTGGATGATTTTATCTGAGGGAACATGCATGGGATTATTTTGTGGTGAAGTGAGCATTTTAGAGTTGATGAATAAATATATGGAGTTAAAAATAGCTAAGTGTGGTCTTCTTGTAGGCTAGGTTTTCTCAGAAGTTCCCTGAATTGAGACTATCCTCTTATTAATTGAATCAAGGAAAATGTATTATTTGCACTACATGTAATAATAAATTATTTGCATCACTGTGATGAGTATAGGATAGAGTGGTTTGAATAAAAAAGAATATTTTTTCATTGTAAGCATATAACTTTTCAAACTATGAAGTGACACTAACTCTAATGTGCACAGTAGGAGGTTTTTCTTGGTTAAAGATAAAATTCTTGTGAATATAAAACACTAAAAAAATAGAAACAAGTGATAATATTACATATAACCTAGGAACAAATTTTAGGTTTTCAATCCATCGAGGAGGAAATTTATGAGCATTCTAACCCCCTCAGGCCATACTGTAACCTACATGCATGATCTAGCTAGGGCATGAAGGTTGAACACTCAAACTAGGTTTTTTTTGTAAAAATATTGGTAGTAATTAAAATGGGGAAGTGATAAAGGATATTCAAGAAGAAATTTTAAGTTTCATTGGTGGACATTGGAGGAAAACTTGACAATCTTCACTAGGACAAAGTAACACAGTTAAAGACCTAGTCTTGAGAATAACTTTACAAAGGAAGTGTCTGATATCCATTGATTTAAAGGGTGATAGTTGGTACATATGTCAAGGGGCTTAATGGGTTCTTAAATACACCCTTATCTTATCTTGAATAAATCTACCCTAGAATATATGCATGACAATCCTCTTATTGAGACCTAGTTTGGGGTTCGCAAGCTCAAGAAGGGAATTTGGGATAAGTGTAGAAGGAAAAAGAGTTTGGTCCCCAAATTTTGGGCACATCATGATTATGGACAATAGGTTAGGAATCAGTGAAAATATTAATGTAGGTTTCTATGGAGGCCCTTGTCCATGAATGTTCCTGAATACATCATCTTAAAGGTACCTAGTGGGCTATATTGACTAAATAGGGGAGTTAGATAACTTAGAATGTTTTGAATCAAATTTGTGTTTTCTCTAAGTTTTATTTTGAATTTATAAATAGGGAAAAAATATGTGAGAATATTGAAGGAGGATTAAGAATCAAAATTGCATGTTTGGTCTGGAAAGATGAAGAACATAGGACATTTTAGGAGCTACTTAAAGGAGATTTTATGTATATGATATTTAGTGTCAAATGATAGTTGTAAACTCAATTTTATATAGTGTGTGACATGGTTACTAGTATTGGATGTCTTGAAGGATGAAAAAATCCAAAACTAGCATGTTCAGAGGAAGGAAACTAGTCAAGAAACCTAAGGAGAAGAGTGAGAAAGGTATGTGCACAGTGTCCTTGAATGAATAATGAGAATTGGTTGAGTGAAATGGTATCAAGGGAAATTTATTTAGTAGATCCTAATGATCATTCAAGACATTCAAGGAAACTTTTTGACTCCATAAATAAGATTAAACTATCATGAAGCTAGAAATGATCCTCAAAGGGAAGAGTTAAGTAAAGGTGGATTATTGTTATCTTTTGGTTGGTTTTACATGTATGAACATTAGTATTTTCTCTACATAATTTGGTATTAGAGTAAGGTTTATTTTTTTTACGATTTAAATACATACTTTATGATTGACAGTGTTGTGGAAGTGTATGAAGTGGAAAATGGAAGAAATAGTGAAGTTGACGAGAAAAATGAGAGAGGAAAAAGGAAGAAATGGAGAAAATAAGAGAGATAAGAAGAAAGAGTTATGGTTTGAATAATAACTCTTGGAGCTCAAGAGAGATGTGGATAATTTAGCACATTTTATAAAAGCTACAATCCTAGAGAAAGGAAGTAGCATGTTTGTTTTTTAGATGAAGAAAGGATTCAAGTGTCCATTAGAGCTGATTATGAGGAAGAGAAAGAGAAATAAGGTGAGAAGAGAGATAAGAAGTGAATAAAGGAAGATGAATAAAGAAGAGAATAGGTTGAGAAAGAAATAAAAAGAGGTAGACAAGGAGATCGTGTATGAGGAAGAGAGTGGTGAAGTGAAGCAACATATTGATGAAGAGGAAGAGCTTGTTGATGGAGCTTATAAAGGGGATAAAGAGCCTCCAATTGTTTAATCTAACTATGTTTTGGAATGTGTTAATTCAGGTACTCAAAGAAAGGAAAAAGAGGAAAGTAATGATGCCTTGAATGAAGAAATAGAGAACCAGAGTGAAGGAAAGATAAAATAAGACATTTATGGGCCATCTCAAGCTCATTATGGACTAGCTAAGTGTGACAATGCAGTAGTTGGTGTGATGAAGTGGTCATGGAAATCTCTCACAAGCATGTAGAGCTAGATTAGTGGGGAAGATGAGATGAAATCTAGGACAAGTACTAGACATATCTTGACAAATTAAGAATATCATGACAGTGAAAGCATAGACCTAGAAATGGGGATGAAGCATGAGGAAGAGTATGATTTGAATGAACTAGAGCTAATGAATGATGAGGAAGAAGGAAAATAATTAGAGCTAAGAAACGAAGAGCAATAGTAACATGTTAAAATGATAGATATGATGCTTGAAGTAAATAATGACAAAAAAGAAACATATGGAGCATCATACTTCATTTATGAATAAAAAATGAAAGATCAAGATCAATAAAAACACATGAATCAAGACCAAGATGATGAACCAGCTGAAGGTTAAGACCAAGTTAGAGTGGAGATGACAAAATAAAGAAATTGTAAAAATACCAAAAAGGCAAGGATATAAGGACTAATTTTTCTTACCCTAAAGTATGATGTAGGAGCATCACCTTATCTAGATAAATAAACCATGAAGGCATTATATCTGGTGTGTTAAATGTGTTCATGAGTCCTAGAGATCTTTCAAAAATTTAAAATGGAGCCTTTCCCTCCTTTTTGCAATATTTGAATATTTGGCTTAGTTTGAAGGTTACAATGAATTCTTGTAACTTGAAAATAATGTGCAAGGGTGCAATGGGATAACATGAGGTAGTAAGACCTTCTAGGGTCACAAGTCATGTAGGGAGCTAGCTAAGTATTGATAAAATTTAGTTATTTTAGCTAAAGTGTAACCCCCTTGATATAATCTCATCATGTAACCATATTTTTTAGCTGATCTAAGGGCATGAGATCAAGTAGGAGTGATTAAGAGAATATAATAAAATTAATGTAAGTATTTTTACCCTTTCTACCTGGGTATGAATCAATATGAAAGTTCCAAGGAAAGAAAACAAGGAGAAAACTCATATTTGTGTTGTTAATTGCATGTATATTATGTTAACTTAGTCTTATGACAATTTCTTGCATGATTATTGTGTTTTTCTCTATGGATATAAGTGATTATTTCTCTTGGAATGAAGATAAAGGAGTTTTGAAACTTGGTTAGGAGTGTTGAATGTAAGAAGATTGGTTTGTTGAGGCTTATATGACTGTGAGAACATTTGATATAAGGTGAGTACTATGAATCTGTATATATATATGATAGAAAATTAGATATCATGACTAGTATAGAGAGTGAAATAGGATTTTATGATGAGTTTATGAGTTGTATGTAATGTATGTTTGAGGGGTCATATAACTATGTGGTTGTGTTGAGTTGTTTTTAGTCAAGGAGACAACACAGTTGACTTTACACTTGTTTTAAGATCCTTGCATGGTCAAAAATATGTTTATCAACTATTTTTAACTAGGGTGTGGTGACCTCTGAGAAAAAAGAGTTAGTACTGGTATCCAAACACTAAAGGTAGGCATTTTGAGTGTAAATCTCTTTAATGCTGAAACTAAAAGTGGATTTTTCATGTAGGAGAGAACTAAGTTGTAGAAAGCTTGTGGATGATTTGATCTAAGGTATCGTGCATGGGATTATTTTTTGGTGAAGTGAGTATTTGATAATGGATAAATAAATTCATGGAGTTCAAAATAGCTAACTATGGTCTTCTTGCAAGCTAGAGTTATTTTGAAGTACCCTGAATTGAGACTATCATCTTGTTAGTTGAAACAAATAAAATATATTATTAGTAATGCATGAAATAATGAAGGTTTGGAATCACTTTGATGAGTATAGGAGAGAGTGGTTCAAATAAACAAAGAAGATTTTTTTCATTGTAAGCCCATAACTTTACAAATTATTAAGTGACATCATCTCTAATGTGCACAGTATGAGATTTTGATTGGTAAAATAGAAAATTATTTTCACTATGAAATACTGAAAAAATAGAAAAAAGTGAGATTATTAAAAAAAACCTAGGAAATAATTTTAGGTATTCAATCCATCGAGGAGGGAAGTTATGAGCATTCTAACCCCCTCATGTTAGACTGTAACCTGCAAGTAAGACCTAACTAGGGCATGAAGGTTAAACACTTAAACTAGGATATTTTTGCACAAAATTTGGTAGAATTAAAATGGGGAGGTGATAAAGTAAATTCTAGAATAATTTTAAAGTTTAATTGGTGGACATTGTGGGAAAACTTGATAGTCTTCTTTAGGATAGAGAAACATAGTTAAAGACCTAGTCTTGAGAGTAACTTTATAAAGGAAGTGCTTGATAGCCATTGAGTTAAAGGGTGAGACTTGGTACATATGTCAAGGGAATTAATGAGTGCTTGAATATGTCCTTATCTTATCTTGAATCCATATAACCTAGAATTTATGCATCAAATTCCTCTTATTAAGACCTAGTTTGGGGTTTGCAAGCTCAATAAGAGAAAGTGGGATAAGTGAAGAAGAAAAAGAGTTGGGTCCCTAAATTTGGGGAACATCGTGAGTATGTAAATTAGGTTATGAATAGGTGAAAATATTACTTACCCCTAATGATAAACTACTCCTAAGAATTTAAATGCAACTATCTAGCTCTACTCTAACTTTCCAAGGGACTAGGGTGAGAGGGATATGTATATAACATAAACCTAAAATAGAGAAGGTGATAGCACAAAATTTAAGGGGATGAATAATTTAGAAAGAGATAAAATGGAGGAAAATGATGATGAAGAGGGCCAAAATGAATGCCACATATCAAAATCATGTTCAGGGTCCCACTTCCATGATGCACAATGAACACCTTCTCTGAAACAATGCATGCAACACACATGTGAATGACTGAGAGAAAGAGAGTGTAATAAAACAATAGCTAAGGTAGAAATGAGCCAAAAATACAAAGATTTTATTCCTTAAAGATCATGCATAGATCATCACAATATGGGAGGAAGATGAAAAATATTTACAAAACCCGAGTCCAAGGCATGTAACCCTTAGAATAATGGTGCAACATAAAATGATGCCCTTGCATTCCCAAAGTATCCAACATTAAAAATAGGCATCACTTTACAATATATAGAAAATTAGAAGAAGGAGAGGAGAGAAAAGAGAGGGAAATTCAAATTCTCCTTTTCCCATCCAACCACTTTGATTTAATTTTCTCATAAGATCTGATTGTTATGAAAATTCACTTCCCCGTGCTATTTTCCTTGTTGAAGAAGGGAAAACACCCATACTACATTTAATTCTGGTGTTTGGGCCATCTAGAACAGACCTTTTTTTGTCTTATAGACGTATTTCTTTCTTTCACCCACCTAGCTCCCTTTAATTCATGAAATCCAATTTCATTGCATGGAGAAATTTAGGATTTCTTCAAATATAATCATTTGATCCAACTTCATGCTCATTTTATCTCATCATAGAAATATGATGTTTTCCTTTGATACACAGATTTTATGTTTCATTTTTAAGCATATTTTGACATCCATGGCTTTGTTTGATTCATATCATAGTTTTCAATGTAGCACGGCTTTATGTCAACATCTGCAGTCTCCCTTTCCTCATTCCACAAATTTTTTTGCTACTTTTATATGCGTATTTTGAATTTTGTGCAATTTTTCTCTTAGTCATAGCTTTTACTCCTAATTTCTGTGGCATGCTTAGACTACTTCGTGACCCTCATTCCACAGCCCGCGGCTTCTCAAGTTTTTTAATTTTACAAAGGTGAAAAAATGGACAACATTTTTGGTGACTCATAGGGCCATCTATCTTCTAGATGAATTTATCAGTAGCCTTGGCATCCATTGGGCATGGAGTTAGCCTGATATTCAAGAATTTGATCTTTTAGTTTCTCTACATTTGATTTTTTGATACAATCTACAACTAGTCATTGATATCTTGAGACAACTTCGAAAGTATCTTTGAGAACATAATGAAATTGTTCACAAGGACATCTTTAAGAAAAAAAACCATGCAAAGCACTTATGGAAAGAAACTGTTATCCAAATAGGTCTCCTAGTGATTTGGATAACTTACATACACATTTTATCCCCAGGTAATTCATTGAAGATTTGTGTGCACTCAAAATCACTTGGCACATTCCTTTTGTCGTAGTTTACCTGCACGCCCCTTTCCTTTTCTCCTTCCACTTCTCTCTTGCGCCCACCTTCCGCGCGTTCACCTTCTTCTGAGCCAGTTTCTTCCCATCCCATGTGCCTAAGTCCTTGGCCCTTTGCATACCACACCCATTACTTTGTAATAGTTACACCTTAACCATATGTTCTCTGCTCACTGGTTTGATTCATCTCACCACGTATGCTCCCTCCATGCCTTCCTCTATTTTATCTGTGTGCCCTTCCCTCATACCTTTTTGTGCTAGATCATCTTTTGACACACTAAAGTGTGCCACGTGTAACCAGTCAGGGTGTGATAATAGGGCACCAAATCCTTACAACAAATGACTTATTAACACGTGGCATAAATGACAAATAGTTTTAGATCTAGCCACATCTCAGCCAATCAGTGTGCGCCACATGTTTTGCGTATGCCGAAGACTCTGAAATCTTCTAACAGCCATATCATCAACTACATATCTCAAATCAACACGTGCCAGGACTTGTCAGAGAGCTGTTGACATCGGCTATAGTGCCAGAAATTCAAAATTCAAATTCTAGTGGGTCTGGTAGGTGAGAAAGGGGAAAACTTCTCTTTTAACATTGATGAGAAGATCTGATTTCTCCAACCACCCAATTTGGTATGATCTTTCCTCTTTTGTCTTCAACACGTCAAATAGGCATGGGGAAGTGTATTTCATATATTCCCAAGTGGATTTACAGAAACTGAATGCTTCTTGTTGGTGGTTGTGTTTCAAATTCGGTTTTTCCCTCCTTTTCTTTTCTTCTTCCATGGATTCATCTATAAATGTAAGAGCAAGTTTCATTTGTTATGTTGGACACTCTGGATCCTTACGCATTTTTTCTAAGGACACCATATTTTCTACATTTTTGATTTGCATACCTCTATGTATGGCTCTTACAGGTGGATATCAACCTCCTTCATCATTGTAATAGTTCTGTGTAATTCTGGAAGTAATAAAAGCATCATTTTGTGACTATTCTTTGTCCTAACATGTTTGCATTCCTTCTTCTTTCCTTTTCTTTTGCGTTGTGTGCTGGTTGTGCTACTTCAGGTCCCTTGCAGTTCCATATTTGATTGTGTTCCATGAGAACGATTTGGTGAATGCGTGTTTTACTGTGCTACTTGTGCCTAGCCTCCTTTCACACATTCCCTGTCATTCTTGCTTAGAATAGATAGTGTACATCGCTCTTTTCTAGTGCTATCACCTTTTTAGTGTAGTTTACTTCATGTTATCCTTCTTTCCCTAGTCCCTTGGCATTCTTAGCTTTGTTTTCCCTTCAGCACTAGGAGTAGCAATAGTTGTAGAAATAGATATAAGAACTGGCCTTCTTCAGAGATCCATCCCAAGCTTATAAGGTCGCACAACCTAGGGATGGTTCCATTGTGGTCTCAAACACCTTGGCCCTTTTTGAGATCCGAGATGTGGGTGCACAATTGAGAAACCTAGACTACCAACAATACAATGTGCTAAAATCACTTGGAGGAACTGAAATTCTAAACGAATATATCTAAGATGCATGACATATCTTAATGAGAGAGTTTGAGATGAATCCCATTTACTAGTATTTGAAAAACATTCCCATTGAGATCAAATAACTTAAATGAGTTAGCCACCTTGCAAGAGGTGATGATATACGGTCCACTCCAAATAACATCAAACTTGGAGTGTCTCCCTAGTTTATCTTGATTTGTATCCCATTTTAAAACTAGATTTTAAACCTTGAATGTTTGATCTTTAACTTTTCTATCAAACCATTGTTTGGTTGACACCTAATGTTTTTCCATCCTTACCATGGTGACATACCTCAGGTCTTCAAGCTCTATTATTTTTGCCATTCTAATTTCCCTTTGATTTGCATCTTCAAATTTCATCTACTGAGCTAATTCAAGTGAGGGCAAGTCAAGTGGCAATGGATATCTTGCTTCATTACCATATACCAATTTATAGGGAGAAGTGCCAATTTCTTTCTTCATTATTATCTTGTCTTCCTAGAGACCATTTCTCACCTTTATGTTCCACTGTCTTTGATTTATATCTATTGTCCTCTTCATGATTCTGATCAGATTTTTTTTAGTAGACTCTACTAATCAGTTACCTTGGGGGTAATGATTGGAAGAATTTTTTAGATAAATCCCAAGTTCTAGAGCCCAATTAGAAATATTTGATCCTAAGATAGCCTTTGAATTATTAGAAATAATAGTCTGAGGGATGCTAAACCTTGTAATAATTTCTTCAAGAAATTCTAGGATGACTGATTCATTAGCTTCCTTCAGTGGCACAACTTCATTCCATGTGGTGAAATAGTCTATCGTAATGAGGACCCATTTCTAACGTGCACTAGATGGAGGATTGATCATACTAATGAAGTCAATACCCCATTGTGCAAATGGATGATCCACTTGGATTGGATGAGGTGGAAGGGATGCTAGTATTTTCTTTCCAGTGAAGAGTACACATTCCTTACATTTCCTCACCTTTCTGTGAGCATCTACAAACAATTGAGGCCAAAAATACCTTACTTTATGATCTTCATGGTTGCAGCTTTAGTAGAGAAATGTACACCTAAAAAACCATCATGAAACTTGGTAAGGATCTTATTACATTGATCACCTTCATTGCATCTGAGAAGCACTCCATCAATGTTCCTTTTGAATAGAATGCCATATTTTAATACATAAGTAATGGATCAAAACCTCAAATGCTTTCTTTTTGTTTTGTTTAAACCAAAAGGATATGCACCAATAGATAAAACAATTAACATATCAACAATCCAGTTGTGATCATTGAATACATTTATTTCATCCTGCTACCACTCAACATCATGCAACAACTCATCATTTGAAGGTACTTCATTAATGAGGGTGGTCTCTTGAGATTCCATAGCATCTAAAGCCAACTACTCACAAAATTCTCTTCCCATTTCTAATGTTTTGGCCTTAATGGTCACATCATGCTCCATGATCTTAGGTACCCATTGAAATCATTTATTGCTAATCTATGCTCCCATAATGAATTCTTTAACATTAAAATGTGATAATTATTGGGGATTATCTTTACAGATGAACCACCAAATTTGTGGGAAATATCAAGGATGTGGGAATTGATCCCTAAGATAACCTCAAGGTTTTATAGAAGCTATCTTATCTATAATTTGGATTGAGGTAAGAGTTAGATAGAAAAAAAATAGTATGTAAATCCTATCTAAGGTGATGCGTTGAATATTTACTAAAAAGAAAATAGATTAATATCAAAATAACTACTAGATTATTCAAAGAGCATCAAGCATGATCAACTACTTCGAAGATATTTCATACCATCTAAGGTGAGATGAAATTAAAACATAATTACATGCACAATGAAAAAATTTATGTAAAATATCTAAGGGCATGCAATGCGATAGATATTTAAACATTCATCAAGAGCTGAATTAAAAGAAAACAGAAAGAAACAAAGGAAACAAAGTATTGGGAACTTTTTAGTGAATAAAACAAGAACTCTTATTTATAGAGAAAACAGTTCATAAGTGTAGAATGGCACAGATTACAACATTTCCTTACAATAGATCCTTGTTAAGGCAAATGAACACAATAGACTAAACCTAAAATTCCATTCTCTGAAGCTCTGGAACTTATTTTTCTTTTCTTACCACTGACAAGAACATTCTCTTATAGAACCATGTGGATCTTGCTCACATGTGCCTCCAATCCTACCTATGCAATCTATTGACCTTTAGAGAAAATTTCAACTGCATGCTTTAGGCCCTGAGATTGCATTCAATCCACCGAACCTCGAGTCCTTTACTTCCTTATTTGGTCCTTTCGATGGTGGTAGTTTCCTTGTATGACATGTGGATACCTAACATGGTTTTGGGGCTTCTCCTTTTCTCTCTTTTTAAATCTATGCCTAGGAGACATGTGGAGGCATGTCCGTTCTTCTCCTCTATATTTTACTTTTCGACCCAATTGGGGTGCCTAGCTACACTTTAGCCACCTAGTCAATTGTCATTGCTTGAGGACTCCTTATTATTTTTGCTTTCTCTAAAATTCACCAAAGAGACATGTGGATACCCTTTGCATCTAGTTCCATACTTAGGAAAAATTGAGTCCTGTAAAACTAAAAAAGAACACCAAAAGGAAAAATGGTTGGGGAGACAAAAGATAACAGTAATGGAAGAGCCCTGAAATTTTAGAAATCATTCTACAATTATGGCGACTCACCAAGGGACTCTATGCCATTCATGGAAAAATCCAGCAATCCTTCCTTGCCGAAATTTTTTAAAATGTAGCTCAAAAATATGCCACTTAGAGTTGCTTCAAAGCATCTTGGTACATGACCCATTCGGCCTCTATCAGGTGAGTTTACCGTTGCAAATTCTGAAAGGATCTATTCATCTCAATTATCTCCTCATGAGAGAATGTCTGGAGATTTTTCACCATTGTGTGCAAATGGAACTCCAATTTTATAATTGGGGTTAAAATGACCTCCACCTCGGTAACGCTAGAATCATCATTTAAATACTGAATGACAATCTCATCTTGTTGTTTTACCGTCAGTTTTTGTTGGATTTGGTCCTTCGATAGGACGGTGGAGTCATTTTGAAAGGCAAAGGGGAAACCTAGTTGAACTAGTTTCTCTATATGATTTTTTCTCTCTTTGATCCCTAGTTGGAGCTGGGTTAGGAGATTTTGGCACTTAATCATTGCCTTATTACAACTCATAATCTCACTGATCTTTTTTGCAACCATCTTCATGTTTATAATGTCGGCCCCTTGTAAATCAGAGTCTAAAGATTCATAAAGTTTCTAAACTAGAAAATATGAATCAAGGACCTTGGTGGATACAGTGTTGCTAATGGTGGAGGCCGATGATGCCACATTGGTACATAATATTTGTGCATAAGATATGAATCTGAGTACAAGCCCAAGGTCTTTTTTCGTGGTGTTATTATTTTACAGCATGAAGTGTATAACCCCTACACCAATGTGACAATCCCCCCTTCTTGGGGTTATTGAGATAGTTTCTAGGTAAAATCCTTGAATGTTTCTTAAAATTTCTTGCAATTTGTTTACAAGCTACCTTTCTTGGCTTCTAAGGCATGCAAATTCACTTGAAGGGTGGGAACCTCTTCTTTCCTGGAATCAATCTCCTGGTGAAGGATTTTTTTCTCTTGATCAAGCGAACTAGAAGTAGTCTTGGATGCTGCTAACTCGGATTCTAATGCTTTAGTCTTTATTAGAGAAGATACAAGAGCTTCTTGTGATTCTCCCTCTTTTAAATCCTTGTGGAGTTGTTCTATTTCTTTACCTTTTCCCTTGATTTCAACATTCTGGTGGGCCATAGTATTTTGTGTCTGTAGGAGGCTAGCCTTCATTTTTTTCAACTTGTTTCTAAGCTTGAGGTAGTCTGTGGTGACCACGAAAGTTGTTTCACTCATCAGTTCAACCTTATCCTGAGGTCAGAACTGTGTAAGGTAAACCACAACAAAACTAATGGAATAATCATTAGGTTACATTTACTATTTAGTCTTGGAGACATTGGGGACCATCTAGGTGATAGTTAGACAACTCTGTTGATGGTTATATAATGACTGCATCTACCTCTCATCTCCCACTACCATCTGATTTTTCTTATTCTTCTTCGCCCTCTTCTCTCGAGCTGCTTTGGTCATCTCATCTTGATTCAAAAACTCTAAGGGTGAAGGGAATATCCTATCTACAAATGGAAATCCTCATGATAGGCCATAGGAGATTTTAACTAGCTATGGGGGATATGAAGTCATGAGAGACATAGAAAGGCCTGTCAAAACTTGGGGAGAGAATGTGGGAAAAGTGGTGGGTGGTAGAGGCTGGAAAGGGGAGTCGGGGAGGAAGATTATATGTTGGGGTGAATAAAATGGGAACACCCCTAGCTAAGAAAATGAAATATGGAGGTGAAAGAGATGAAGTAATATAAGGAGGTGAAGAGGTGGAAGAAGAAGGGACCTCAACCAATTTTAAATTCTTCTTTAGAAGGCTCTAGGAGGCGGCACCTTCACCAATGGTCACAGAGAAAATGATGGATGGTTACACCATGGTGAGCCCCTAGGATGGGTCTGACGTTGTTTTTGTTATTATCTCCAAACCCTAAGGACCTGGTGTTATTTGAACCATGGGTGTGTAGGATAAGGTATCTTACTGAGTAACGAAGGGAAGGGGTTGTGGTGGTGCTTGTTGTTTAGAGGGATCGAGGGCCTCTGTTGTATTCCACGTGAGTTTTTCTTTGGATAAGTCCACTACCTCTTTTTTGTAAGAATTAGAATCATGCTCAGCTTCCCAAAATTCCTAACATTACTCATCAGTAGGCATGTCCTTGAAGTTGTGAGTAGTTTGCCGAATTTTCTACCTATATTTCTAATAGGATTTTGTTTTTTCCATGATCCACTCCTTGCTACACATGGCCACCATAATTATTTTGATCATTTTTATGGTAGGTTCATACCTAACAAGACTGGATAAAATGAATCCCATAGTGGAGTCAGCATGTCACTCAGTTTGACAAAATTACTAGGAGCCTCTTCCTAGGGAAACCTCTTGTCTTCAAAAACAATTCCATGCTCATGTTGGCAGGAGTTTGACACTTTGTTTCAGGATAGGGTAGCATACATCCTCCCATTTGGGTCATACCTCCATGTATCATAAATTAAGGTGAATCTGTATAAATCCATATTTTGTGTGAGTATGTGCTTTTCCCTGTGTTTCATCATAGTAACCCCTCTCCTACTAAAAGGGAGTTCAAACAATACCTTTTTTTTACGGCCGAAGCCATACTCTACGTCAAGGAACACCAATTATCTTATTATCTCCAAACCCACCACTTATGACATGAGGATCCTTGGGAGCATGAAGGATTCATCTAGGAATATTTGTAACTAGATCATTGAATGTACGGCCTCGAAGAAATAGTCGTAGGGATGTAGGGGGTCTGACAAGATGGCTTGGACTAAATCATTCATTTTATTACTGACTCTTTTTGGATCAAATTTATGTAGGATAGGTGCAAAAAAATGGTTAGCAAACTCATATGCATCTGAGGAGCGGGACAACACATGAGTCCATGCAGACATCGAGATGACCTTTTAAGGGTTCACCTCTGTTTCCCATAGTTTCAGGGTCATATATTGGCTAAAGAATTGGGTGTTCTAATACAAAATGAGGTGGAACAAAAAGGAAGAGTAATTGAAGGTGGATTTCATAGAGAAATAGGAAAACTTCTCACAAATAGAGTCTGTTATGGCCTCAGAGAAGTCAAACTAATATGCACGGTCCTTCAATGAACTCATCCAAAAAAGGGTCGTATCTTTCCAGTCATGGACATTTTTCTCCGATTCTTTTCCGAAAATGAATGCTAACATGGAGCAGGCATCCTGAGAATCCTACATGAACATTTTTAATGGGATTAGGAATCCTGGTGTTCCATAACTATTTGAATCTGCTTATCGTAACTCTTTATTGATGAATGAGGCTCTATTCTAGCATTGAGTGTAGACACCTTAGAGTTTGGCCATGTTGTAAAAACTATCCAATTTTTCATAGGGCAAGGCCAACATATCCCTGATGGTTTGTGGTTTAATTAACACCTACATTTTTTAACCCTTGATGGTGTTAATATCCAGGTCAAAATAACATGCACACATTTGCACAAGCTCTAGATATGGGTACACGAGTGACACCATGTATTGGGAAAGTGTGGAGGTCTAAATTCTATAGATAAAAGACTCAAAATCTCCTAGATTTAGGAATTTGACATGGGAAGCATCTCTTAGAGCCTTTGGTTTCTTTGTGAGGACTGGATTAAAGACCCCATCTGTAAATTTTATGACCATGGAAGTGTCTCTAAATTGTGTTCCTTTTTCTAGAAATCTTAGCCTTGGGTTGAGAGAGTGATTTAGAATTGGGTGTATTGTGTAAGATTTTAGCTGAGGTAGGGAACCAGAAGCTTCCATGGTTGCTCTAAAACTAGGGAAAACTCTAGTTATTTGAACTGGGGACTCGAGAACTCGGGGTAAGAGACTCTTAGCATTCATAATGAAGATTTTTTAACTTCAAAAATCACCTCAAATATTGGTCTCAACTCACACAAAATAAAGGATCACACATACATTAGGTTACATCATATAACGACACTTTGGTTGAATGACCCTTAGTGTCAAATTTTCATTTCCTAATATATTTTTCATTAACAATGTGATCCTTTTCATTTATTATTCCAAAATACCATTAGGATCATTTATTTCAGGGAAATCTATGAAGGTAAACTACCTTTCAAAACCTCAACAAGGGGAAAAAGGGTCTCTAGTGGAGACATGTCTCCATAGAAACTTATTCGAAGAGGTGACACCACAAAACAAGGAAAAAACAAAAGGAGGGGGGTTATACATATGATACAAAATTTACAATATTCAAAATATTCAATGGAAAGGTTTAAGGTGCATCCCGTTCACCAGAATCGTCAAGGGCTCACCTTCCATAGTCTCAAGCTTGAAATAATTGTGTTGTTTTCATGTACTGATCTAAAGGGTCTAATTTTCCATGATTTCAGGGATTGGCGGCCCTCATGTCCCGTTTTAAGACTAAAGTGCCAACTCAAATTTCAGGTTCTAAATTATTTTGATCAAACCAAGTCTTGACAACCTATTTTTAGCTAATCATGGACCCATGGTCTACCCACATCTTTCTTGAAGCTCTACCAGCTCTGTGATCCTTACCTGCATCAATCTGTGTTCCTCAATATCAATTTTCTTCAACAACTGTAAGTCAGAATGTTCATCATGATAGGCATTATGACACTTTTACCATAGACCAGTTCATATGGTGAGGCCTTTAGGTTTTTTTAGGCATGATTCGATTAGCCCATAAGGTCATCTTGACATGCTCATGTTATGATCTCTTATGTTCCTCCCCCATCCTTTTTATGAGTCTGATTATATTCTTGTTAGTTGATTCTACCAAACTGTAACACTACGGATAGTAATTGGAAGACGTCTTAAAATAGATTCCATGCCTCATTGCAAAGTCAGATACTTTGGCCCCAAAAAAATCCTTTGCATTATCTGATATGATCTATGAAAATTACTCTGATCTAATACACATAATACATGAAATAGCTACACATACAATAATTAAAATCAGAAACACTATATAATTCTCACACTCATTTTTTGCATCTGGTTTACCACAAACCAAAAGGGTGATGGTTTTGCATAGGGTTTACTAACAACCAAAAATGGTGGTTTTACAGTTGGTGTACCACAAACCAAAAATGAAGTTTTTCAAGTCGTTTACCTACAACCACATCATGATGTGTCAAATATAATTATCATCTCTCATCACATTTCACTGCATGGAAAATATAGGAATATAGCTGCTCACATATAGAAAATACCAAAAATGTATAAAAATAGAAATGGAACATTGAGATCATGTTCCCCCCTCAATGTGAAATTTCCTTTATTCTGCAAACCACAATAGGAACACTGTAACCAAACACTCTTCCAGACACACAAAGAAACAACAGGAACACATTGTATAAAAAAATAATCACCATAGCTGATACGGCCCCGTCGTTGGTGACTAATGAGAGGTCACTGAATGACCTCCAACCTCCTGTACCTACTTCCTCCAAGAAATTCACTTAGTAAATAAAGTCTTCATAATTATATTCAATTTCATATGTTATTTTTTCATCTTCATTATCTGAGCCTTCTTCAATGACTATATTTACTTCATTTATAAGATTTCCATTCAGAAAGTCTTTAGCTCGATCTCTACAAAAAGACTTAGTATGACCCTTTTTCTTGCAATAGAAACATTCAATTTCATCCTTTTTTTTTGAGAAATTTTTGTATTTATTTTTAACATACAAATTAGTTTCCTCTTCTATATCTTCTTTAGTTATTTTCTCTTCATCTAGGAGAGCTAAAATCATGCCCTCTAATGAATGAGAAGACATTTTTCCTAGAGTAAAGACAACATTATTGTACTTGGATGGAAAAATATTTAATAATATGGATTTTACATCTTCATCATCAATAGGAGCTTTAACTTATGCTAGTTGTCTAAGAAGAGATCTCAATTCATTTATATGACTTGACATTGTGACTTCTTCATTCATTTTCAATTTGAATAATTGCAACTTTAAAGAGAATTTTGCATTATTCACTTTAGCCCCAAAAGTTTTGTTTACTAAATCCCATATTTCTGTAGGATATTTTTCTAAATCTACATGATGTAATTCAGAATCTGAAAGACCAAGTTCAATTATTGCTTTGGCTTTATCATCTCTAGTTTCCCATTCTACAATTTTAGATGAACTTCCCCTTTACCAGTAATATTGCAAGGTTCATCATCACCTAAATAAACATGCCCCAAATTTCCCTGGACATAATTTCTGAAATAACCCTTATTAGGAGTTGCATGGAAAGAAGCTCTTGAATCTAAAACTCATGATTAAATTTTATTGTCCAAAGAAATAATGATGAGCATCTTGCATTACCTCTGATGAAGTAAGATTCACCTCTTTACCTTTTTCTGGTTGTTGATTCTCTTTATCCTTTGAAAAACAATATTTCTTTACACGTCCTTTCTTTCCACATTTCCAACAAGTAATTCCCTTACTTCTGGATTAGATCTGTTATCCCTTGACTTTGATTTCCCATTACTCTTACTCTTGGATCTATCCTTCTGCCTTCCCCTGATTTCTACATTCAAAGAAATTCCAGATGATGATTCCTATGTACTCTTCCTGTGAATTTATTCATTCAAGATTATACTAACCACATCATCAAACTTCAAAATATTATTAGGAGATGTTTTATTACTAACAACCATTACCAAGTTGTCCCAACTATTAGGTAAAGAACATAAGAATATAAGTGCTTTTACTTCATCATCAAATGGTATAGCAACCAATTTTAACTGATTTACTACAAATTAGAAATCATTCAAATGACTAGAGGCAGATTCACCTTCATGCATCTTAAAACTAAATAGTTTCTTCCATCAAATAAACTTTATTTGAAGCACTAGGTTTTTCATATAAATTAGCAAGAGATTTCATTAAGTCTACCGTAGAAGCAGCTTCTGTAATATTGGAAGCGACGGATGCTGCCAGGCTCAATATTATAGATCTCAGAGTCTTTCTGTCAATAATTTTCCATTCTTCATCAGTCATCTTCATAGGTCTAGAATTCTCATCCAATGGTAAATACAAATCTCTTTTATACAAATAATCCTTAATCTACATCTTCCATAATTGATAATTTCGGGGTAGTGCAACATTTATCCATAAGCCTCATATTTACCTGGAAAATTTTGCCATTGTTGTAGCTCACCATTGCATAGCAATTTGCAGATAAACCCTCTGTGCCAGTAAATTTCCCTTGAACACACAATGACCCTCATGGCAAAGCTTTTGATACCAAGTTGTTGGGGTCATGAGCTTCCACTGGTTGTAACTCATGTAACAATATATCAGCCTCCTAAGCATACTATGCATCTAAGCAAGATCTCATAATATTTCATACCAGAAAGGAAATTATACAAAACAAGAGACAAATTCAAATCACCTATTGTATTTAACGTGGTTCACTTTTTTAAGATTGTCGTGACTACGATACTCACCAATCTATATGACAATGCCAATCCTATTCGATACCAAAGCTTTAGACAAGATATACAATGAAGATTTACGAATCTTCCACACCTCTTAGATTCTTCAGTACTTTCTTCCTTCATTGGATTTTCTTCTGAGATATTCACCATAGACCTATTCTCTCTCACATAGCTTATGTGGGATAATTATGATTCACATGTCTTACTTCTAAGACCCTAATTTTAACTTCAGTATAGTCATTTTTAGCCTTAGGGCACATTTTATGCCATGCAATTACAATTAATAACATCTAGATTTTAATGCTACCAAGACCATGATGATACTAATGGTCCCAAGGTGTTTGAATTAAAACTTCATCACACAGGTAACCAATGGCGTCAATTCTGTCTCTAACCATTGTCAAAGTTCCTACATGCCCTCATGACCGATGCCGAGAATCTTCCCTTAATCGATGTCAACTATACTGATGTTTTCCTTGTGCAAGTCTCCAATTGCTATGTCTAAAATGAATGCTACATTGATGCTCACATAACATACAACACTACATAGATCCGACACTAACTTTGTTAAGTCCATTGGTTGCTTAACACCAGGTGAAGTTGTACTCTAACCATTCTCGATACCCTTAAAGGCTTCCTAAAATTTAGTGCTTCATTTGAATCTTAGATTCTTCATTAGCATTAGTCTGGGCACTGGGCATAGTTATGATTCTATCCTCAAAAATAAAAAACCACATTCTAAGATGAAACTTGCACCTATAATGGTCAGGAAATCCACATGTAATAGCATTTTTGTTCCACATAGGGAGACTCACCTCGTCCACCATTGCGGCCTCAGCTCTTTCTGAATCTAGCACGGATATCCTCGATCCATCTGATGATAATGTGCATCCATCAAGAGTGCCCTTCATTATGATACATGGTCATGAATACTCACTTCTTCATCCTTAGAGTTATTAGAAACTCTTGTCATGTCGTACCCACAGCTATCCAATGGCATCATGAATCTGATCAATCATCCTGCAATCTTAAGTGTTATGAGCTGTGGACATCATGTAAGAATCTTGCAGTAACAGGACATGTATTTATCCTCTATCGCAAATGCGTTGCAACAATAGGCTCTTTAAAAAGCTTGACCCATCATTGGTGAGTACAATGACAACATCTCACAATCGCAGTAGCAAAGGAGCACACCAATTTGTGAGGAAAAATATCCTTATGTTGATCTTCCTCTGCTACTTCACAATGTATTGCACCTTGAAATTCCATCAAGTAAAGTCTCATATGTTTGAATCCTGGCTGACTAATTATAGTCATACTGTTTCACCATTGCTGCAATCTGAGCTTCCAAGAAGGGTAGTGATCACTCTAAGTTTCTATGCTTCTGACTGCCTCAGCACACAGATCTACTTCAAACACCTCACGCAGAGTCTTATGTGACCATCTCTCTTCCTAAAAGGTATCATGATTAGTCACTCCAATGAAATATTGTGCATGTTGACTTGCATGGATATTATAAGATAGTTTAGCCTCATAAGAGTTTCTTAAGCTCAAGCATCCATGATTCCCAAACATCTCTCATTAGTACCTTCACAGTTAATATACTTCTGACGTGACAAGCTTTATTCCTTTGTCTAGATCGAACTAGTATGCTTGATGATAAAATTTCTTATAAGAATGCAGGTCTAGCATACATTCGACGCTATTACTTTATCCACACATATGTCTTATCAGAGATCAAAATTTTTATACCAGCTGTGCACGTGTCCTTGCAACGTAGTTACAAACTAACTTTCCCAACACTTTGAAGTTGTAATCCCCTTTTCTATTTCGAGCTCACAATAGTCTCACATATATACACATGCTTAACAGCATTTTCTATTCCTAGCTATACTCTGGAATCAATGAAGTTGACAATCTTTTCCAACGTTATCAGTATTCTGGGAAGCTGGTTTGTTTTGAACCATGCCCACTAAATCTCAGATACCTGTATTTCCTCAATTGTTGGTCCTCCACCCCCATTGATCCACTAGACTCTACATATTATCCCAAGAAGATATAATCCTCTTGATCGGTCCCCTTGTAGTAGGAATTGAACCAGAGGATGCACTACCTTGTCAGCTATGAATAGTTGTATGATGAATTGAACTCCCATAGTCCTGAGAAGTTGTACTAATAGATCCTAGATGTGAGTTGAAAGTTTTGATGCACCCATGTTTTGACATTCTAACAATACGGCTATTTTTTGGTACCTCCAGACCGATAACCTCCAAATAATAAATAAAAAGTCTCGAATCCCTTACCATAGTATGTACTTGCTATTTGACTCAGTGAACTTGTCGATAAGCTAACGTTGTCTCTCGCTACTTCTACTACCTCTACACTAGACTCTCAGTTGATTTACACCTTGACTAAAGTAGTCAATTGGAAAACCAAACATTAAGGGCTCATACTCTGCCTCAGGTAGATTCTAGATGCATGCCTGACGTGCCCATGTCAAATTACCTGAGTATGGCTTCGCTTCTCATCTGATAGGCCGAAGATAGGTTCCCTGTCATGTTTTCCCAAATGAGGGAGTTCCAGATGCTTCTGGATCCATCATCCTCTGTGTGAGTCCATCTTAGGGAATCCTCTCACGAGCCACCTCTCTCCATTTTTACTATCTTGCCATCCATAATATTTGCAACCTGATAGCGCTACTTCTCATAAATCCCTCTCACATGCATCATTAAACTTAAGCCACCTTAGAATCTAAATTTCCAAATCCGATCTCTAGGTCCACCATCTTTCAACCACACTTGTTCCTGCACTCGTGTGATGGTTACCATCATACATAGCCACTGGCTTTCTTCCAAATCTCAGAGTTACAATCAAGGCATTTTAATAGCCAAAGGAATACCATGCAAATCCTGAGCCCTCTGGGATCCCTGTAAAAATTGAAACTCAGCAACCTCTGGACAAGGGGTAAGTAGAAATCACGTACTCTAAAATATAGATATTCAAAACCCCACGGAACCAAGTATCACACAACGCATGTTCAAATCATATCAAGGGATCATAGAGGGCCTAAAATTCTTAGCTGTGAAATCGTAGGATAGACATCATGCAAAGACCTGGTGGAACTTCTGTTTAGACACATAAGCAATCAACCACTTGTACATATTCTATGTTTGAAATATGAAGAAGAAAGTCTCGTAAAGGGAGATCGTATAAATTATGTTCAACCCATGTGTGTGCATTGAACTTAGGTCTAGTGTTGACATCTAACGAGCATGATTCTTCTTTTTAGGGGCTCATAGTCTAACTACCAATCCACTCCTGCAATTGATTTCCTGAGGCATGAATGTGGTACTTGTGCCATAATCTATCACTCAGACTTGTAGATTGAGAAATAGGGACGGAAGCCTGTATAATATTTATTAATCTCGATCAATCAACCAATTTACAATAGCAGGAATGCAATACTTATAGGTATTGTACAGTCATGTGCAGATAAAAGAAATATGTTGCACAGGTAACCAACAATACTCAACAACTGCTTCCAATATTACATCCGGGAAGCATAAAAATACAACCAAACAATTATATTGTTAAAACAATATAACATCACCTGTATTGTTCAAATACAAACAAATAGATGGTTATAATTAAATATAACCATACAATTAATAATTAATAAATTTATTAATATGCAATGCATAATTAATTATGATAATAATAATATTTTATCCTAACATTCCCCCCCTTAATTGTGCATTGTCTCAAGGGATGAGGAGAGGAACTCTCTGAACAACTCAAACTTGTCATGTGCAAGTGACTTTGTGAAAATATCTGCTCGTTGTTCAGTAGTTGGACAAAATTGAAGCTGGATGTTGTGCTTCAACACATGTTCGCGTATGAAATGAACTTGTACCTCAATGTGCTTTATTCTCTTGTGAAAAATTGGATTGCGAATAGGTTTGAGAACACCTTCATTGTCAACATACATGGTAGTCAGTTTGTCCTGTGGTATTCCAAGTCCTTCTAGTATGCGACGTAGCCAAATCACTTCACAGATAGACTTCTCCTGCAGAACGATACTCAGCTTCTGTGGAAGAGCAAGAAACGAAGTGTTGTTTCTTACTTCCCCATGATATTGGTCCAGATCCCATAAAGAATACAAATCCAGAAGTGGATTTTCTATCATCAATGTTACCTGCATGATCTGAATCCAAATATCTAGTCAAGAAGAAGTTTTCATTCTTCTTGTATTCTAGACCAAGATCCACTGATCCTTTGAGATATCTCAAAATGCACTTTGCTACTTTCCAATGACAAACTTTGGGTTCCTGCATGAACCTGGATAGATAGCTCACTGCAAAGCTGATATCTGGTCTAGTGTAGGTCAAGTAAATGAGACTCCCGATCAGCTGCCGATAGAGAGTGGCACTTACCTCAGGAGATGGATCTAAATAAGATAACTAAAATCTGTTCTCCATGGGTGTAGAAATTGGTGTGCAATCCATCATCCTAAATTTCTCAAGCGTAGTCTTGGTATATTTCATCTGAGAAACAAAAATATGATTCTCTTTCTACCACACTTCCAATCCAAGACAATAGTGCATCAGCCCGAGATCGGTCATGTCGAACAATCGATTAAGATCTTTCTTCGTTTCATCGATCATCTTCACTAAACTACCAGTGATGACTAGATCATCGACATAGACAACAACAATCACCATCTCCCCCCTTTCTTTTTGAGGTAAAGATTGGGATCGTATGGATTTCTAACAAATCCATGTTGTATGAGATGCTCATCAATCTTGATGTACCATGCCCGGGGTGCTTGTTTAAGGCCATACAGAGATTTCCTGAGTCTGCATACCTTTTCTTCTTGACTAGGTACAACATATCCCTCAGGTTGAGTCATGTAGACTTCTTCTTGTAAATCTCCATTTAGGAAGGCACTTTTTACGTCCATTTGGTGAACTTTCCATCCAAACTGAGTAGCTAGAGCAAAGATCATCCTAATCATTTTGATCTTAGCTGTGGGAGAAAATGTCTCCTCATAGTCAATGCCTTCTTTTTGTGCATACCCCTTTGCTACAAGTCTTGCTTTGTACTTGTCCACTGTCCCATCTGCTTTGTACTTTGTTTTAAATATCCATCTGCATCCAATGGGTTTCTTCCCTGGTGGAAGATCAACAAGTTGCCAAGTGTTATTTTTCATCACTGATTGATATTCAAAGTCCATGGCATCTTTCCAAGATTTTGACTGTAGGGATTCCTGGACTGTTGAGGGCTCATCTGATTCAATAACTCTACTCATCAAAGAAAATTTAACTTCTTCTCTTGCTTTACTGCGAGTCCGTGGTCCAGGGGTGGATGTATCCGGTGGAGCATCCATTCTTACATCTCGTAATGTACTTGTACACCATTTAGGCATACGTTGAATTGTTCCCATGGGTCTTGGTTCTATCTGATCAACACCATCATCCCCATCATCACTTTCATCTTCAGAGGGAACATCAGCTTCAATTTTTATAACTGGTGAAAAATCTACTTCTTGTGAGTTTGGAGGAGGAGTCTCTGCTTCCTTCTTCTCGAAAAACTCAACATCTCTGCTGGTGTAGACTTTTCTAGTCTTAGGATCCATCAATCTATACCCAAGAGTCTCTTCACTGTACCCAATGAAGATGAGTTTCTGTGACTTCATGTCCAATTTCTTTCTGTTCTGTTTGGGTATGTGCATGCTTGCTTTGCACCCGAATACTATGAGGTGTGCAATAGATGGTTTCCATTTTGACCATGCTTCTTATGGTGTTACTCCATTAAGAGCAACAGTGGGTGCTCTATTCAACAAATACACTGTTGTTTTTGCTGCTTCTGCCCAAAATTTCTTTGCAAGTCCAGGAATCATCGATCATGCATCACACCATTTCCATGATAGTATGATTTCTTCTCTCAACAACACCATTTTACTGTGGTGTGTGTGGAGGAGGCATTTGTCGACGAATCCTGTGATTTTGTAGGTAGTCTCTGAACTCATCACTGGTGAATTCCCCCCCTCGATCTGAGCAGAGAGTTCTGATGTGATGACCAGTTTCTTTCTCAACTGCTACTTTGAACTTTTTGAAGGTTTCAAATGCTTCACTTTTCTTGCAAAGATAGAAAATCCACATTTTTCTTGAATAGTCATCAACACAAAGCATGAAGTACTGGAACCCAGAATGACTTGGCTGCATCAGACCACAAAGATCAGTATGAACCAGGTCAAGTTTACCATGAGCTCAAAATGTACTCCTTTGGAATGAAACTCTGTGTTGTTTTCCTGCTAGGCAGTGAGGACACTTGTATGTATCCTTCTGAAGAGATGGTAGCCCATGTACCATATTACACCGGCGAAGTGTTTCGAGATATTTGAAACTTACATGACCAAATCTCCGATGCCACAACTGTGATGAGGTGGAGTTCTTAGCCACAAGTGCTTGATCGTCTTTGTGAATAAAATCAAGTTGGAACATGCATCCCATATTGGAGGCTTTTGCAATTATTTTCAAGCCTCTTGATTTGTCTCGAATCAAACATGTTTTCTTACCGGATTTACTATCAAAGTCAATTTTTAGGTTGTGATCTAGGAGTTGACTGACTGAAAGAAGATTCTTAGTCAACCCAGGGACATATAGGACATCTGATAGTCTACATTTGCGTGAACCAAGGGGTAGAGAAATGTTCCCAATCCCCTGAACTGTATATGAAGAATCATCTCCCAACGAAACATGATTTTTCGATGGCGTGTCCCTCATTGAAATAAACCAGTCTCTATGGCCGGTCATGTGTCAAGTGGCTCCCGAATCAACATACCAGACATCACTAGATGACGTGGATGGTTCACTTGATCGAGCAGTGAACAAGAAGTCTTCATTGTCTGACTGTTCTTGTTGCTCAGCAATATTACCTTGCTGGTGGGGTCTTCTTTTCCAGTTCCCCTTTTTCTGCCCTTGATTGTAGTTAGAATGTCCCTTGTGAGATTGTTGTTGGAGGTCCAGAGTTGCTTGATGAACCTTTCTTGTAAGTATTATACCAACAATCTTGTAGGTTATGTCCTCTTTTGTAGATTGGACATTGCTTCTTCTGTTGTCTATCCCCTTGATACTGATTTTGATTTTGGGATTTTTGATAGGAATTAGGTTTTCCTTTACCTTTTCCTTTCCATTTTTGATGTGAAGAAAGTTCCTGCTCCTCTTCATCATCCTTATTGTGCATTGCTTCCTCTTGTTGTAGTAGGTTTACCAATTTGTCAAAACTAATTGTCGTATCTGACACGTTTAGTGTTGTTAAAAAAATGCAGTAAGAAGAGGGGAGTGCTCTCAGAACAATGGGAATGAGAGCATCATCTTTGACTGGTTCTCCCAGGGCTAGAAGTGAAGCCCTCAATTCTGTAACTCTTCTTAGGAAAGCTTCTATTTTTTCATTCTTCTTGAACTTTAATGTGTGTAACTGACTCTATAAATTTAGTATAACATTCTTTTTCTTGGCCTCGTATACTGTGCTTAACTTATCCCATGCTTCTTTGGTTGTTTTGGCATCTCGAATGTGGGGTTACACATAATCGGACACTCTAAACAAGATGATGAGTTTGGCCTTCTAATCTTCTTTATCAAATTACCTTTGTTGTGTTGTATCAATGGTTGATCTGGTCAGAGTACCATTCATAGCAGGCCAGATTTCTTCAAACTCAAGTTGTGTCTTGATTTTTGTCTTCCATGCAGCATAGTTGTTTCCTCTGAGTAGTTGTGAATCCAGAAGAAAAAATTTGGGGGCATTGGTGCCCATTTTGTAGAGATCACTGACAGGGTTTGGCTCTTATCACTCCAGGTATAAGGTCTCCCAATCTATATACCGTCACTCTGATATACCAAACTTTTCTATATACGCACCCTTTTGATATAACAGTGGTATGTGGAAGAAGCTCACCATTTCTATATACCCAGAGGTACATGAAAGAGGCATTAACATACGTGAAAGAATTCAATACGTGGTACCAAGACAATACTGATGGGGTCTGTGTGATTATTGACACTGGCTCAAAGAAATATCCTCATACATGCACGTAACTTTGCTATATACTTGGATAATTTCTCAGTCTAGATTTATGTCATGCAATCATTCATAGGCAGATGGGATGGCTCATATTGTGTGCACTATGACCTTATTACTCCCCTTTGATTTAACGGGACGATGCCCAGACAACATTGTTGTAGCTATATTAGGCATTAATTGCAATAGTAGTCATGACGGATTTACTTGTAAGTGCTTCCCAGAGGCACCGTATATACCGAACACTGCGAATGAGATCTAGGATCTCATGAGTGTTACAGAACCAATTTTTTGCTTTTTTTTATTACAATATTCTACCAGTTTCTTAGCAGTTACAAAGTTTGTAGTTGACTATGGCAACCTGCAAATTAGTACAATATAATGCAGTATACAAATTACATTCAAAAATCTAGAAAAATTGAATGGCAGGAAAAAAAATTGTTTTGTGGGCCCTGATGGCCTCTAGAGCCCAAAACGACCCAAAATGCCAAAAACCGTTGAAAAGAGGCCCAAGATGAATTTTTTGGATGGTCTTCATTTTTCCAAAAATGCCTGAAATGAAGAAACAAGTCTAGTGGAGAAAAATAAAAATTACCCTAAATTAGGGATTTTCTCACTAAATAAATAAAGACCTATTTAGCTGTGACTAGCTAATTTAGAGGTGATTTTCCTGCTAAAATACCCTCTAAATTTGGCGGGTTTGGAATTTTTTCCACTAAATTTCAAAAATTGTTTGAAAAAGAAGTGTTATAGGTGGGAATTGAACCCCACACCTCATACTCCAAAATCTCTCAATCTATCCATGAAGGCGCTCAATGTGCTATGCATATAAAATGAAGTTACAAAAATTTATATAACTTCTATAAAGACTAACCTTTTGTAACAAGCGACCTGGTAGAGGAGGATTCCATGTGGAGGATGACTTGGCTGATAAGATACCTACATGGCAGCGAGTTTGAAGGTGGTTTAAGGTTATTTACATAAAAAATGGATCTCCAACACTTTTCATGCACCTTTCTATTGATCTCCATGTCCTTTTATTTGTTTATCCCCAATTTTTATTGATATGTTGCCTCTTTTGAACTACTACTTTCTATAGGCCACATTTTATTTTTCTTTCAACATTTTTTTGACCGATTCTCCTTATTTTCCTTTCGTTGTTCTTTGTTTTTATTGTTTTGCAGGTCTTGAATGCACACAGGGGCGGTTCGTGGAGCAGGCACATGGGAATAGAAATGGAGGTCATTGTTTGTTTGCAGGGGTCTACTTTTTCCTTGCTACAAGGTGTAGGGGTGGAAATGGATCCACCGTTGGTAGAGGATGGCTCAGCCGGAAGAGGATGGCTTTGCCTTTTGTGCGTAGGCTACTTGGTGGGAGCTTAGCTCCTTTGTTGATGCAAATACAATGTGGGCTTCGACTAAAAAGTATCCAATGCAAAACAGCTCACTCACCAAGAGTATAAAGACCTCAAATCACCTCCAATGTTTCCCAATTCGTGGGCTATGGGGATTAACACTCTACAGTCTGATCCAATGTAACTCGCCTATGAAAGGTGTAATCAAACAGGCTCGGCTAGGAGATCTAAAACCATCCTGGTTTCTCCAAATACAGCAAACTACTAGATGTAGCAATGACTAAATACATCTCTAATATTAGAGATAAAACCCCTAATGGGGAGAAAAAAATATATTTTTATTTTCAATATACTTGTAAAAACTTTTACCTGATGTTGGGTGCACCAGTGCAAAAAAAAAATTCCTTCCAAACACCTTAAAGGAACATGAGGATGTGAGGAGGCAGGAGGGTGCACAGGCTCTCTGATGCTACAAACACTTCTCCAAAACTCCTCTATCTCAATGGCTCTCTCTTTCACTCCTTCACAAGCTCACACGTCTAGATTCTCGCTCTGATACCAAATGTAAATTAAGCAACAAGGGCAGAAGCCTAATAATATTTATTAAACTCAATCAACCAATTTACAATAGCATGCCTGCAATACTTATAGGTATTATATAGTCATGTGAAAACAAAATAAATATGTTGCATAGGTAAAACAATACTCACAACTGCTTCCAATATTACATTTGGGAAGCATAAAAATACAAACAAATAATTATATTGTTTAAACAATATAACAACACATGTATTGTTCAAATACAAACAAATAGATGGTTATAATTAAATATAACCATATAATTAATAATTAATAAATTTATTAATATGCAATGCATAATTAATTAGGATAATAATAATATTTTATCCTAACAAGAGTTATGTAGAATTTTTTTACCAATTATAAGAGTCGTGAAGAAGTGTTGGGGTCTTGGTTTATTTACCTCTTCTTTCTTGTTCATCGGCACTGTCTCTATTTGAGCTTGGGTTGTTCTAAATTTCTCTTTTCCCTTCCTGGTCATAGTTGCTCCACCACTAGATTTCAGCACTTCTTGAAGTAACTCCTTTTGTTCTAAAATGCCCAAGATATCCCACAGGGATACATTGGCCAACACCCTTTTAAGTTGCTCGACTACATTCATCAACCCAAGTGGATACTCTTTGGAGTATTTTTGGTATTTTACCCTCTCAACTGCCGGATGGAAGGTCCCTTGATTCTGAGTAGCTGTCGGAGTCTCTTGTCTAGATGTGGGCGGAGGGGTAGTAAATGGCAGAGATTCTTTCCTTACTCCATTATTTTTTGTAGGATTAGGGATCGTATCTTCTGTCATACGCCTCTTGGAGTGAGTGTTGTAATCTGATTGTACTAGATTCTTAGAAGTGGATGCTTCTTTTTTGAATACAAATTATTCTCCTTTGACACAATAGAAAAGTGCATGTTCAGGCACAAACTCTGATTCTTATTCTAGGGACATCCCTTGCATTTGTGCAATTAAGGCCACATTTTCAATTCCTAGGAATTTGTAAGGTTTGAAGGTATTGACATCATAGCCTTCCCTCCCTCCTTTCTCTACTGCCTTTTTTCTTAGATTATCTTGGGGGAAATCACCAATCATCAGGATCTTTCACCAAATTATTCCGTCTTGGAATCATCTCTCTCCCACTATGGGGTGGGAGGGTCTGGAGTAGTGTCGGTACTGGGAAAATTTAGTTAGACAAATATGTTGGTAGTGGTCTTGAGGAATTTTGATATTGCAGAGGATAAGAGGGTCTACCCCCTTGATAGCCTTGATAATTCTATCTTGGTTACATGCTTTGGTTTATCTTAAGATTAACTATCTCATTGGAAAAGTTCCTAAGGATTTTTTTACTTCCTACATCTCCAAAGAAGAAGACAATGATCTTGTGGCATGGGCGGTGGCTCCTTGAGAGGATGGGTAGCTACATATGGACGTGGGAATTTTATAAAAACTTGAGGTTTATACTTGAGGAAGGGGAACTATCTTGGAATACACTGGAAAAGTGATCTTTGGGGGAAGTTTCCCATCATCTATCAAGTTATTCTCATCTTGTACTATAATATCGTATGCTTGTGGAAAAGAAAGTCCTCATAATGAGTGAATCATAATGGAAATATTTAAGTTTAGATATTTTAGATAAAAGACAATAACCATATCTGTAGGTGGTCTAGCTAGAACTGGAATCCTTTATTATGTCTTGTAGATTCTGGTATTGAAATCAATCATGGGATCTTGCGGATCTTTCTTGATATTTATAAGTTGTTGTAGAAGTGAATATCTATCTCCCATTTCACTGAATCTTCTAAAAATTACATTTCCCAATTGATCCTAGGTACCGATAGAGTTAGGTTTCAAAGAGCTATACTAGTTGAGAGATTTTTCTTTTAAGGAGGTAGCTAATAACCTTAAGGAAAAATAATGCTCCATGATGTAATGTACAATACATATCTCTGAAACATCTCGAAGATGTTCCTCTTGGGTCTTGAATTTTTGGCCACGGAATTTAGGTAGCACCTTTAGTGCATTTTTTTGGATGGGATTCCATGTTGTCAAAGGTACTGGCAAGATGAGTGAACTTCCCTAATTCCACAAGACGAATTGTCTTGGAGGAGGAGGATGATCCATTGTAATGGGTATGATAACTCTAGTGGATTATAATAAGGGCCTACTAGGTGGAGGTTTTTAAATATTTTGTTTGGAGGAGATGGAGATCTTTTAATATGTCTTCCTCTTCTTCCTTTTTCTAGGGATAACTATAAGTATTCAAATATGCCTTCTTGTCTTGTTCTATAAGTTTTTCGGATTCTTCTCATGAATTAGGGATATGTATGGACCACCAATACTATTAGATCTAGTTGATATGTCAAATGGAGTCACCAAATGTGTTATTACAGATTTTATAAAGGATAGAGCTTCATCTAGACACACATCAAAACCTGATAAAACTAGAAATATTGATTTCAGCTCCCACTGGGCATGCCAAGAAAACTATTTACGATTATCTTTATAGTTGAAACACAAAAGTTGTGGGAAATATTAGGGATGTGAGATTTTATCCATATGATAACCTCAAGGTTTTATAGAAGCTATATTGTCTCTAATTTGGATTGAGGTAAGAGTTAGAGAGAAAAAAACAATATGTGAATCCTATCTAAGGTGATGCACCAAATCTTTACTAAAAATCAAAGAGATTAATATCAAAATTACTACTAGATTATTCTAAGAGCATAAAGCATGATCAACTACTTTGAATATATTTCATACCATCTAAGGCAAGATGAAATTAAAACATAATTACGTGCAAAATGAACAGATTTATGTAAAATTTATAAGGGAATGCAACACGATAGATATTTAAACATTCATCAAGAACTGAATTAAAAGAAAATAGGAAGAAACAAAGGACATAGAGTATTGGGAACTTTTTAGTACAAAAAACAAGAACTCTTATTTATAGAGAAAACAGTACATAAGTCAAGAATGGCATAAATTACAACATTTCCTTACAATAGAGCCTTGCTAAGGCCAATGAACACAATAGACTAAACCTAAAATTCCCTTCTTTGAAGATCTGGAACTTATTTTTCTTTTTTTACCACTGGCACAAAAACATTCTCTTATAGACCCCTGCAGATCTTGCTCTAATGCGCCTCCAATCAACAATCTCACCATCCACATTTAGTTCCTACCTACATGATCTTTCGACCTTTGGAACAAATCTCAATTACATGCTTTGGGCCCCGAGATCACATTCAATATGTTGCAACTCAAGTCATATGCTTCCTTATTTTGTCCTTTCGATGGTGGCAGTTTCCTTATATGACACGTATAGACATAGTATGGTTTTGTAAACTGATAAACAGGGTTGGAATCCTGATAAAATTTATTAGTATTCAATCAACTTATAATAGTGTAGGATACAATCTTTATACATACTGGATAGTCTGGATATAAAAAATATGGATTTTCAACTATGCAACAACAAAATAAAATACAGTAGCTTCCAAAATACATCCCAGAAACACAAATAAATAATGAAATAATTGTTATAACAACATAACAATTATACCTGTGACTATAATAAGACAAATATGGTTAATAAAACCATATGACATTATACAACTACTTAATATAATGTAATATTGTTACAAAACTATATAACAATAATTAATTAATAACAATAGTTAAATAATTAATTATCCTAACAATCCCCCCCTTAATTTTGCATTGTCTCAAGGATGAGGAGAGGAACTCTCTAAACACCTTAAACCTTTCATGTGCAAGTGACTTCATGAAGATATCTTCTCTTTGTTCAGTTGTTGGATAGAACTAAAGTTGTTTATTGTGCTTCAACACATGCTCATGTATGAAATGAACCTGTACCTCAATTTTTTTGTTCTTTCATGAAAAAATGGATTGCGAACAAGTTTGAGAACACCTTCATTGTCAACATACATGGTGGTCAGTTTGTCTTATGGTATTCTAGGTCCTTTGAGTATGCGACGTAGCCAAAATCGCTTCACAGACCACTTCTTCTGTACAACGATACTTATCTTCTATGGAAGAACGAGAAAATAGTGCATAAGCCCAAGAAAATAGTGCATTAGAATGAGAAAATAGTGCATTGCTTCTTCTTGTAGATATTTATTTCTCAGATCTCATCTTCTGTGGTTACTATAGAAATTTTGTAAATGCCTTTTCAAATGTCATTGCACTAATAACTTCGTTGTAGAAGAAAGATAAGAAATTTGTGTGGAGTGAAAAATGTGAATCTACATTTAAGAATTTAAAGAATCAACTAACATCTACACCTATTTTGGTTGTACCTGATCCAAATGGAGACTTTACTGTAGTAACAGATGCTTCTAGGGAAGGGCTTTGAGGTATTTTATTACAAAATGAGCATGTTATATCATATGAAAGTATAAAACTCAAGTTACATGAACTAAATTATGCTCCCCATGACCTAGATCTTGTTTCCATTGTTCATGAACTTCAAGTATGGAGGAGTTATCTTGTAGGGATACCTTTTGAATTAAATACTAACCATCTTGGGCTGAAGTATATTTTTACAGATCCAAATCTAAATGCAAGATAATGAAGGTGGTTAGAATTCCTATATCAGTATGATTTTGATATAAGTTATATAAAAGGAAAGGAAAACAGAGTGGAAGATTCACTCAGTCATAGGAAATATATTTCTACACTTATAACTTTGAGAACTCAGTTTAAAGATGAAGTAAAAAGTATCATGGAATTTTATTCTTATTTTCAACAAGTAAAAACAACACTTGCTACATATCCAAATGATATGAGATATAGAGGTTTTCACTTTGATGATGAAGGAATCTTGAGATATGAAAATAGAGTATATATATACCTATGAGAAATGAATTAAGGGGGAAGTTGCAAAAAGAATTTGATAATTCACCTTATTCAGGGCACGAAAAATGTTTGTTGATATAAAACAATTATATTTTTGGAAAGGGATGAAAAAAGATGTAATCTATTTTGTGACACACTACTTAGAATATCAGCATGTTAAGGCTAAACATATGCATCCAACTAGTTTATTGTACCCTCATATCATACCACAGTATAAATGGCAAGTAATTAGCATTGATTTTGTTCAAGGGTTGTTAATGTCAAGAAATAGGCATGATGTTATTCTAGTTGTTGTTGATAAATTAACAAAGGTAGCACATTTTATTGCTAGTAATCTTAAGGATGATTCACCTATTTTAGCAAAATGATTTGTGCATGAAATTTTTAGATTGCACAGTGTACCTGAATTGATCATATCAGATAGAGATCCAAGGATGACATCTAGATTATAGAAATCACTCAATGCAGCCTTAGGAACCATACTGATAAAACAGATGGGAAAACTGAAAAATTTAATCAAGTTTTGGAAGATATGTTACGAATGTACTACATGGATCAATAGTACAAATGGGAAGATTACCTTCCATTAGTTGAATTTTCTTATAATAACTCATATCACACCTCTCTAAAATGGCACCTTTCAAAGCATTATACAGAAGGAAATGCAGAACTCCAGTTAGTTGGGATAGCATAGAGGACAGAGAGGTATTTGGACCTGAGATCCTTACTAAAATGGAACAACAAGTTAAAATGATTCATGAATGTTTGAAGGAAGTGACAAATAGGAAAAAAAATTCTGCAGACTTAAAAAGGGTTGACAAGAAATTTGAACTTGGTGAGAAGGTCTTTTTGTGGGTTAAACCAAAAAAGAGTTCTATAACTTTTGGCAAGGCTGCCAAGTTATCACCTTGTTATGTGGGACCCTTTGAAATTGTTGAAATAATCAACCATGTAGCTTATCATTTAGCTTTACCACCTACTTTATCACAAATGCATGATGTTTTCTATATTTCTTTGCTTACGAAATACATTTCAGATTTATCACATGTGTTAAATTGGAATTCCTTCCAGGTCTAAGACCTAGGAATAATCATGGTTAAACCAATTTGAGTGATGGAAACTCGTCAGTTGCACTTAAGAAATCATGAAATAATTCAATGCAAGGTCCAATGGAACCAGTTTAATGAAGAAATTACAACATGGGAAAACCTTGAAGATATGAAAACTGATATACCAAATTTTTTTGAATAGAGTTGATTATATTGATTGATAAAACTTGAAGATTTTATTCTTATTACATCAATAAATCTACCATTTTTTGGAAAATACTAAATTCATTAGTATTGAAATAGCTATTCTATTAATGAATAATTATGAAAATTTGAATTTCTCAAATCTAGTTCTATTATGAACTTATGAATGAAAGAATTATAATTTGGTTATATTCTTGTTTAAAGTTATTATACTAAGTTAATCATTGGGACGATGATGATTTTTAGGGGGGAGGTATGTAACGCCTCTAGCATGACTGGTACCAATGATGACTTCTATTATAGAAGGGACAAACGTTGATAGGTGATTTTGTCTTAAGATGGTGTACTCTTATGACCTAGGAAATCATGTTTATAGAAGATAAGAAGTTATATGTTGGGAATAGGTACGTTTTCTCATGTTTTTACTAAATTGAAAATGAAGCAATCCATCTCTTTTATGTAGAATAAATTCACTGCTAGGGATTATGAATTTGAGTTTCATTTTTCATAGTTTTGGAGGTTTCAAACAGCATTACCTTGGATAAATTCCATTGATCCAAAGTATGCTCTTAATTTTCATGTCTTGTTTTCTGTTGCCATTTTTTCTACCTTGAGAAAAAAACATCAAGATCAATCAAAATCTTCACATGGAAGTTTTCTTCGACTTGGAAATTCTTCAAGTCTTGAAAATCCAAAAAATTCAGACTTCAGACTTCGGGGATTTTCACTTTTGGAGTTTTATTGGCATGGAATTGAATATTTTTTTCAAGTTTTGAAGATTGAGACCCCGAAAGTCTGAAATTTTGGAATTTTGAATTTTCAAAGTTCGGAGTTTTCTTTTGATAAATTTCCAATTTTCGAGCCCAGAGTTCCGAAGTCTGAATCTCGAAAGTCCAAAATTTCAAACTTTCTGGATTTCGGGTTTCGAAATTCTAAGTCCCAATTTTGAGAAATTTTCTTTCTAAATTTTGAAGTGTGAAACCCTGAAAGTCTGAAATTTTGGACTTTCAGGATTTTGGGTTTCAAAATTCTAGGTTGCATCTTTAGGACTTCCGAAATCTAAAATCCCGAAAGTCCAAAATTTTGGACTTTCAGGCTTTCAAGTTTCAGAAATCTACTGACCATTGTGAGGTTTTTTCACTTTCAGACTTTAGAAGTCTGAAAGTTTGAAAGTCCAAAATGTCAGACTTTTGGGCTTCTAGGTTTAAGAACTCTCCCATCGCCATTTCACAATTTTCATCTTTTAATTTCCAAAGTCCGAAACCCTGAAATTATGAAGTTTCAGAATTTTAGACTTTTAGGTTTCAAACTTTTAGAGCTCTCTACATATTTAATTCTTACCTATTTCCATACGGATCGAGAATTGGCGTTTAAATTCAAAAAAAATCTATTTAAACTCGATTTTTTACCTATCATTTTCATATGAGATTTTGCTCTGACTAGTTGGGTTTTTACTATATTTTGTACTCTTCAACGTCATTTTCGAGGTATTTTATTTTGGTTATTTTCTTTTTGGTTTAAGATCTTTTATTTTGTTTTCTCCTTGTTCGTTTTATTTTGTTCCTCCATTGTATGCCTTGGAAAATTATAATCTCATTTCCCGCCATGCTTCCATGATTCAAGTTTCTATAGGTATTCAATACAGCTGCCATTAGAGTCTTTAAATATCCTCTCAGGTATTCATGATTTTCCCTCTCAGCACTTCTCGTTTTTCAAAGATCGGAGATTGGCATTTTCAGAGAACCTTATTTTCAGAATTCAGAGATTTGGTTGTTCGGTGCTTTTCATTTCTTTGGAATTGTGTCATTTCAGGTTTTCGGCAATATCCATTTCGGAACTCTCCAATTCAAAGTTTTGGAACTATAATTTTCAGGTTTTTAGAACATGTCATTTCAAACTTCTAAATTTGGGTTTTTGGAGGTCTGTACTTCAGAACTCTATTTTTCAGGTTTTCAAAGGTTTAAGGTTTTTGGAACTTCAGAGCTTTTTACTTTGGGTTTTTGGACTTTTATATTCCAGAAGTTTCCCTTTCAGATTTTTGGAGATTACAATCTTTTTGGTTTTCGGAGGTTGAAGTTTTCAGGTTTTTCGGATTTTCCTTCTTCGTTACTTTCAACTTTGACATTTCAAAGTTTAGTAAGTCATCAGGTTCTAAAATTAAAAACTTGATGTCTACTTCTTCATCCAAAGGAAAAGAAAAGATGAAATATTCATTCCTCAGGGTTGCTCCTCACTCTTTCTTGCCTTCTGACTTGGGGAGCATATGAGACATCGATCTCAGACAAATTGATTTTCTAGACTTCTAGGCAAGGGTGAAGGCCCCAGATAAGAACCTTCTTTTCAGAATTTGGATATTTGGTTGTTCGGAAATTTTTCATTTCTTGGGAATTATGTCGATTCATGTTTTTGGTAGTCTCCATTTTGGAACCTGTCATTTTAGACTTCTACAATTCAGGTTTTTGGAGATCTGTACTTTGGAAATATATTTTTTCGGTTTTTGAAGGTTTAAGGTTTTCATAACTTTGGAGCTTTTTACTACAGGTTTTCAGACTTCTCTATTTTGTAAGTTTCCCTTTCATATTTTCGAAGATTGCAATATTTCATGTTTTCGGAGGTTGAAGCTTTCAGGTTTTTAGATTTTCCTTCTTCGGTACTTTCAACTTTAGCATTTCAAAGTTCAGTAAGTCATCAGGTTCTAAAATTCAAAACTTGATGTCTACTTCTTCATCTAAAGGAATATAAAAGATGAAATATTCATTCCTCAGGGTTTCTCCTCACTCTTGCTTATCTTCTGACCTAGGGAGCATAAGAGACTTCGATCTCGAACAAATTGATTTTCCAAACTTCTGAGCAAGTGTGAAGGCCCCAGATAAGAACCTTATTTTTGGAATTCAGATATTTGGTTGTTTGGCACTTTTTTTTCTTGGGAATTGTGTCATTTTAGGTTTTTGGAAATCTCCATTTTGGAACACTCCAATTTGGAGTTTCGGAACTCTACTTTTTGGGTTTTCGGAACTTGTCATTTCAAACTTTTACAATTCAGGTTTTCAGAGGTTTGTACTTTAGAGCTCTATTTTTCAAGTTTTTAGAGGTTTAAGGTTTTTCAGAACTTTGGGTTTTTTAGAATTCTCTATTTTGGAAGTTTCCCTTTCAAATTTTTGGAGATTGTAATCTTTCAAGTTTTCGAAGGTTGAAGCTTTCAAGTTTTCAGATTTTCCTTCTTCGATACTTTCAACTTCAGCATTTCAAAGTTCAGTAAGTCATCCGGTTTTGAAATTCAAAACTTGATGTCTACTTCTTCATCCAAAGGCAAAGAAAAGATGAAATATTTGTTCCTCGGGGTTTCTCCTCACTCTTGCTTGTCTTCCAACCTGGGGAGCAAAGGACACACCGATCTTGGAAAAATTGATTTTCTATACTTCTGGGCAAGGGTGAAGGCCCCAGATAACAAATCATGGGTACAAGCCATATATGATAGTGGGCTTGCTCTTACTGCTAGTTTTCCCTCATCCATTCATTACCCAGAGTGCATTTTAGCTATCGTAGCCCACTTCAATGAAAAATACATGGTAGTTAAGGATGCCGATGGCAAGGTTGTAATTCGCTTGGATCCATATTTCTTTGAGGATTTTCTCAAACTCCCCGACATTAAGGACTACACAACAATTTCACCAGAGTCAATGGTAGAACATTGGGACAAAGAAGTACATTTTTGCACAAGGTTCATGTTGAAAACTTATCTGGCCAAGAGTTTTTCCAAATTGCCAAAGACCATGTATCAGTCAGAATTCATTCAGGAGGTCAGTGACATTATCATGCTACTAAGTAGAGTCTTAGGTCTTCCCTCCACAAAGGAATTTCAGGATTGGATGTTCTTATATATCTCTACCATCAAGAAGAATAAAGAATTTATCAGATAAGGGGAGCATATCAGTAGCTCCATTTGCTATCAGTTGAGTAGAGTGTTGTCCTCAAAGAGTTTCTACATGACATATTTTTTGGTTTATGTCACAACTGCTATAGGAGACTTCACCAGGTTCAATACTAAGGGTATTCACAACACCTCCCAAATCTATGATTTCTATCCTTAGCTTACACTCGATGAGGGAAGCAGGCACTTCTACAAAATTAACGATGCTTTATTAGTGGTTATTGTCTATCTTTTTGATAATGAGTTGTAAAATTGGAGGACTACTAATGAATCCTTCAAGGAAGTGCATGAATGGGAATCTATTTACTTACAATTCCCCATATTTACCTACATTTGGATCCCCGGATTCGTAGGTGCTCCCAGCAAGCTGCCAAGATGTCCCACTAATAAGTGGGTCTTGTTAGAATTGGTTTGGAAATTTCTAGATTACAATAAGATCTAGAATAAATGGCATAAAGTGGGAATGAAATTCCCTATTTCAATTGGTAGATAAACTTGCCCAAATATTTACAAGGCTAAGAATGTAGATACATAAATGGTAGAGGTAACCTTGCGGACGTTTCATCCATGGACCAATTTTGACTATTGGGGTAATTCAGTGAAACAGGTCACTCCAATTCCCATGTGCCCTAGTTAGAAGATATCTAGATTCATTTTCAAGATGAATATATCATCTGACAAAGGGAATACATGAGGTTAACCTTGGATAAAGTTCGGTAGTTTGGTATAATTGAGGTTCTAAAGGAGTTGCAAGATGATGATGAGGTTTTGGATGTAACATATAAACATGATAATATTTCCAATCAACCATTGCCATGGATTGATTGGTATGTGGAAGATTTTTGTAATACAAAAGATAGGGTGGGGCCCATGCTACAGAGAACCTATAGTTGGTTGGTTACCTTGGGAATCTCACCCAAGGGGGTAGATCAACCTAAAAATACAGAAGCTCCATTAACCATGAGCCAATCAACACCCACAAAAGGGAAAAGGTCAATTCAAAAGGCCCATTCAGTTCTAAAAAATATTTCATTTGTTTTTAGGAGCTCATCTCTCTACATGGCTCTTGTTTCCAAAGCCATGTCTCCTACATCACCCGTGACAAAAGTAGTTGAAGTCATTAATTCTCCAAGTGTCCCATAAGACCCATCATCTCTTTTTTCTCTTCCATTATCACTTCCTACATCAGTTCCTTCCACTTCTATGATCATTTTTTCTTTCCCATCACCTTCCATGGCCCAATTATTCTCATCCCTTCTAGTTCTCTTAGCTGGGGAAACTATTGTGTCACCCATTTCTACTTAACTTCCCCTAACACTTTCATTTCCTTCAGTCTCATCTCCTAACATCATTGTATCCGCTCCTATGGTAGTCCTCACATCCATCCCGTCCATTACTACCACTACCATAAAAATGCCAAGTAATGTTATTGGTACTCTTTTTGTGAATAATGTTTTAGGTATTGGATCTACTATTCTATCCTCATCAGCATCAGCCATTCCAGAATGGTTGTTTTGGAAAACTTGAAAGAAAAAGAAAAAAGTGCCTTTAGGGGATGTCATAGATCTAAGTATATTGGAGCATACACCAAAAAGATAGGCCAAGAGGCAAAATATTGTTTTTAGTCTAACAGTAATTTCATCTGGGGAACAAGTTGTAGAGGTTGCTACTCCTGTTGAGGGAAACACTAAGGAAATAATTACAGCTGCATATTATCAAATTTCTAGATTTTCACTGGGAAAAGCCACTCACGAAGGAGCTAAACAAGATGTACAAACTAATCTTGGAAATCAGCTGGAGAAATATGATAAGAATAAAATTTCTAAGGATGAGCTGAAAGCCAAAGTCAAGCAGCTCACTGCATTGCTATGAAAAGTAACAAAGCCAACTCCATCCACGGAAGTCTCAACTACTACAGCTATGATAGTTTTGTCTACCATTGATGACATTTTTTATCACGAGATCAAGAAGATAGGCCAAAATGGTATTTTGGTGGATGGATGGATGGAACATATACTGCAGGAAGCTAAATATTTAATTAAAGAGGCTCTATAAATATATAATGATCTGTAGGTTGGAAGATTTTTTATTTACAAAATGGATGAAGCCTTTTCTGAGGACAATAATCATTTGAATTTTAATTTGGAAACATGGAGTGAAATTCGAGAGGAATATCCAGACCTACTCTGTCAGGAGGATGTAATTGATGATGCTTCAAAGTTGTTTGAATATCAAAAATTCATGGAATTTTGGTGTCAAGTATTGTAGGATCTAATTAAGAAGTTGGATGATAAATGAGTGGAAATTATGGATGCTTTAAATGACATATCAGAATAATTTGATATTGTTAACTATAAATTCTTCAAAAAAAACATCAATCATCTTTTAGAGGATCATATCAAGAAGAATTTCAAAGATTTTGTGTAGTGTGATGACGAAGTTACCAAAAATTCTGGTAGTGAATCTATTGATAGGTTGGTTTTATGCCAAAATTTCATAAGAAGATTAAAGAAATTTGTGAGTAAACTTAAAATATTTCTAGCTAAGATCATGAGGGAAATCGAGACAACATATGTGGTAAATCAATACACATGTGGGACAGGGGATGAGGAAATTCAAGGAATCATTAAGTGCTTCATCAAATATAAACCTCGAATGGATGTGTGGGAGGAAACAAAAAAAACCTATAGAAGAAGAAGACATTGTAGAACCAGGCCAAAGCTGAGTGACCATGAAAGGACATATCCAAGCTCTGGATTGGTCAAAGTTATAGGGTTGACTTAGTCAAACCCTTCCAACAAAGTTTTTATTTTCATGGGATCCTGTTCCCTTGAATTAATGACATTTCTATTTTTAGTAAAATGATAGTTGAAGGCCCAGTTGTAATGGCTCAACCTAAAGAAATTATAAATAGTTAGGTGTATGGAGTCATTTGGGAAATAGATAAATCATTTTTGGTGAAGTTTCTATTCAATCTTGGAAGATCGCTTCATATATTTTTCAACCTTGTAATTATATTCAGAGTGATTATAATTTTGGTACAGATTTTGCACAGGAAAAACTCACACAATAATTAATTTCACACAATAATATTACTTCTATATTCTTCAACGTAATACATTTTACATATATATAGGAGAGATTGACCCTAAATATAAGGAACTCCAATCCCTCAAATATCTCCATGAAAGAAGTAGCTGAAGTCAGTGATTCTCAAAGTGTCCCACAAGACCCATAATCTTTTTATTCTCTTCCATTGTCACTTCATACATCAGTTCCTTCCACTTTTACGATCATTCCTTTTTTCCCATCTCCTTCCATTTCCCAAGTATTCTCATCCCTTCCAGTACTATCAGCTAGGGAAACTATTGGGTCACCCATTTCTACTTCACTTCCCCTAACACTTCCATTTCCTTTCATTTCATCTCCTAACATCATTGTATCCACTCCTATGGCAGTCCTCAATTCCAGCCCATCCACTACTACCACTACCATTCAAATGCCAACTAATGTTGTTGGTACTCTTATTGTGACTAATGTTTTAGGTACTAGATCTACTATTCTATCCTCATCAACATCAGCGATTCCAGAATGGTTGTTTCGGAAGACTCAAAATCAAAAGAAGAAAGTGCCTCTAGGGGATGTCATAGATCTAAGTATATTGGAACATACACCAAAAAGATAGGCTAAGAGGCCGAATATTGTTTCTATATTGACAATAAATTCATCTAGGGAATGAGTTGTAGAGGTTACTACTCCCATTGAGGGAAAATATGAGGAAACAATTACAGCTACAGATTATCAAATTTCTAGATTTTCATTTGGAAAAGCCACTCACGAAGGAGCTAAACAAGATGTACAAACTACTCTTGGAAATCAACTGGAGAAATATGATAAGGATAATTTTTCTAAGGATGAGCTTAAATCTAAAGTCTAGTAACTCACTGCATTTCTATGAAAAGCAACAAATCCAACTCCATCCACTGAAGTCTCAACTACTACGGCTATGACAGGTTCATCTACCATTGATGACATTTCTTATCACGAGATTGAGAAGATAGGACAGCAAGGGATTTTTTTGGATGGATGGATGGAACATATACTGTGAGAAGCTAATCATTTAATTAAATAGGCTCTAGAAATATATAATGATCTGCAAGTTGGAAGAGTTGTTATTTACAAAATGGATGAATCCTTTTCCGAGGACAATAATCATTTGAATTTTAATTTGGCAACATGGAGTGAAATTTGAGAGGAATATCCAAACCTACTCCTTCAAGAGGATGTAATTGACAACACTTCAAAGTTGTTCAAATATCAAAAATCCATGGAATTTTGGTGTCAAGTATTACAGGATCTAATTAAGAATTTGGATGATAAATGAGTGGAAATTATAGATGATTTAAATGACATATCAGAAGAATTTGATATTGTTAACTCTAAATTCTTTAACAAAATCATTGATGCTCTTCTAGAGGATTAGATAAAGAAGAATTTCAAAGATTTGGTGAAGCGTGACGATTAAGTTACCAAAACTTTCAGAAGTGAATCTATTGACAGGTTGGTTTCACGCCAAAATTTCACAGGAAGATTGAAGAAAGTTGTGAGTAAACTTAGAATAGTTCTAGCTAAGATCACGAGGGAAATTGAGACATCAAATGTGGTAAATCACTATGCATGTGAGCTAGTGGATGAGGAAATCAAAGGAATCATTAAGCTCTTCATCAAATATAAACAATGAATGGCTACATGGGAGGAAACACAACAAAAACCTGCAGAAGAAGAAGGCATTGTGGAACCAAGCCAAAGTTGAGTGCCCATGAAAGAACAGATCCAAGCTCTAGATTGGTACAATTTTTAGGGTTGACTTAGTTGAACCCTTCCAAAAAAAATCTATTTTCATGGGATCTTGTTCCCTTGAATTAATGACATTTATATTTTTAGTAAAATGTTAGTTGAAGGCCTAGTTGTAATGGCTCAGCCTAAAGAACTTATAAATAGTTAGGTGTATGGAGTCATTTGGGACATAGAGAGATCATTTTTGGTGAAGTTTCTCTTCAAGCTTGGAAGATCACTTCAGATATTTTTTAACCTTTTAAATATAATCAGAGTTATTATAATTTTGGTACATAGTTTGCACAAGAAAAACTCAAACGATAATTAATTTCACACAATAATATTACTTCTATATTCTTTAGCGTAATACATTTTACATATACATAGGAGAGACTAATCCTAAATATAAGGAACTCCAATCCCTCGAATATCTCCTGTAAATTCTCCCAAAACAATAATCTATTTGTGATATATTGTTATAACAATATATGACCAAACAATATATCTGCACTACCATATTAATCATATGGTATATTTTACATATGTAAATATTATTTACTCACACGTAAATTATCATGTTAATATTATATTTCCTAACATTCCATCCCTTAGTGTTTACATGATAAAACATATCTCATTCTTTGATTGTAGTGTGGCACCTTTGTGTGCTCATGATCAACACCTTAACTATGCAGCATTGGGCTTGCACAAAACTCACACATGTGCCAATGCACATTTTTGCCACTTATGGTTTTCTCTAGCTTCTACCAACAACCTTTCCCAATTAGTTTTGCAGGTGTACCAATAACCTTTCACAATTAGTTTTACAGGTTTACCAAAAACCTTACAGAATTGGTTTTACATGTTTACCAAAAACCTTACAAAATTGGTTTTACAGGTTTAACAAAAGTTTACTAAAAAACCTTCACATCATGATTGCTATAGTAAAATTTGATCAACATTCTACAATGTTTTAACAAAATGGGATAAAGAAGAAATACACACAAGTGAACAGGAATTTACATCATCTGTTCTTATTTTTCATGCCACACTGAAAAACACAAATGTCATCATACCAAAAGTGTGGCCCCATCGTTGATGACTGACAAGAGGTCGTTATCTGACCTCCTTCCTCTATTTCCTCCAACCTCCAGTAACATGCTACTAGCTCATCTGGATTTGACTTGAATGCTCAATAGTTTCCACATTTTCATTATTATTTTTCTTCCCTCCTGCAATGTGAAACACTTTATTTTCCGGTCGTTGGGTAACACCGAAAAATGTGTCTATAAATTTTTTTATTTTTTTATTTTTTAATTCAAAATTTTTCTACAATTGTAATGACTCATAATGACATATTTACACAAAATGAAAAATTAGATCTTTGATATTGATTTTGACAACTAGACAAAATTTGACTCTTGACAATATAATAATTTTTCGAGTTTCGACTCTTAAAGACAACATACAAAGGAAGAATTGTCTTACCTGGACACTACAAAGCTATGACCATTTAAATATGTAAAGAAACTTTTAAATACATGTACTAAAAATGACTCTTGGCTAGACAATAGACCCAAATGAAGAATTGACTATTTAATTAGGATACTAACACAATATTTCTACTAAAAAACTAAATCAATGAAATTGGTTTAGAATTTAGAATTTATTTACGTAGACCATTTAAATAAAATGAGTATTACCTAAATGGGATAAAATGAATCTAGACTTGTTTATGAACTAAATACAAAAATAAACACAAACTATAGACTTAATATGAATGTTTTTAAAACATGAACGTTGCATTAGAAATTGCGGGCAAGCTGATTTGATGGAAAATGTGGGAAAAAATGTAACAAAGTAAATGATAGCACCACGTTGCACAAAGATAATAGAGCATAGTTATGCAATAGATTTGGAGGTTGAATGATGATAGGTGATGGAATTTCAACAACATATTTCCTGAGGATGCTCATCTGTAGGTTTGGTGTCGTTTTATAGAAACCATTAGCTTTGGAGTTTGAAATGTAAGGAATCTTCATAACCAAAAATGCAATAGACAATGCATATGTATATTTCCACTGTTGCAGGCACCAATATTGAGTGTAGCATTATCAATTACTAAAACGTTGAAGATCTCGTACGCAAAATTAAAATTCTAGTCAATGATTTCAAGATAACTCCTTAACCCAGATCTAGGTTTTTCTAATATTTTTACAGATTCTTTCCAGCATCAAAATAAAAAAAAAACCCAAAAAATCATAATTTTTCAAATTTGGGTTTTTGTGAAAAAATCAATAACCGATCGCTATTTTTATGATCAAAACCCTTTAATAGTACATGCACTGATGTGGGAATATTGACAGATTTGTCAAGCCATATGAATACCAAAGGATGCCCACTGCTTTAGAAAATCAATATGAAAATTCTTTTGAAGATATACTGCTCAACGTTATTTGGATGTCGTGGACTGTGATAATCCCAAGCTAATTTAATGCAGATAAAAAATTTAATGACAAAAAGGTGGATTGATGTGAAGGCTCAACTACCCCTACAAATTATTTTCTACTCCATCACAGATGCAATAATAAATCACTCTTATACTAAATATAATTTTGGTACAGATTTTGCACAGGAAAAACTCACACGATAATTAATTTCACACAATAATATTACTTATATATTCTTCAACGTAATAAATTTTACATATATATATAGGAGATACTGATCCTAAATATAAGGAACTCCAATCCCTCAAATATCTCCTGCAACTTCTCCCAAAACAATAATCTATTCATGATATATATTGTTATAACAATATATGACCAAACAATATATCTACACTACCATATTAATCATATGGTAGATTTTACATATGTAAATATTATTTACTCACACGTAAATAATCATGTTAACACTATATTTCTTAACAGTGATATCTTTCCTTGAAGAACCTGATTTATTGTCTTAGATGGTTGATCAATATATGCTTTGTGAATGCATAATTCCTTAGTGTAAGTGGTTAGCTTACCTTTATTTCATATTATCTATTTTATGTGATGAGGAAGTAATGTAACCATCTTTTATGTCATTTGTGGAAATATTTTTTTCCTTTTTTTGTTAAAAGTTGCATTATCATTAGTTGTAATCCATGAAATGGATGTTTGACATGTGCATGTGTTCTATCCTCATGATTAGTTAATTGTGTGTTCAATCAAATTTGATCTCTCTGTCATGTATACTTCTAGTTTAACAAAGGAATGCATAATTTTGGTCTGTGGTATTTTGTGCCCTTTCTAAGTTACAATAGGTGAAGGTTACTAATGGTGTTCACAGCCTACTCACATTAACCCTTCCTGAGATTTAAAATATCCTTTTATTTAGTGCATCACCATCCCTAGAATAGTTTCCTTTTTTGCAAACCTCTTTCCTTAACACCCATGTCAATATTAGTATATGACTGGATAATCATTTTATTACACTAGGAGTAGTACAACCCTTAGTTTAGGAAAATGAAGTTGGCCTTCTCTGGATGTTCACCTTGAGCCCAAGTCCCACAGTTTGAGAGGTGATCCCATGTGTTCCAATTACACCGAATGTCCTACTTATAGTCTAGCCATTCAGAGGGTGCAGTGATTTGGTGAAAACATTTTCATGATGTCTGAATTGGACAGGTGGAAGGGTTCTAGATCTTGAATGTGCAAAGGTTATGCATGAACCTCTCTATGGATCTCTACTTCATATTTAATCAAGTAACAATTTGGTTCTTCTTATCTATTCTGGTATGATGAATTTTTCATTAGGGACTTGTGACCTAATATAAATATGTTCTAAAAGTAGTAACTTTATCCTAAGGGTTAAACCTAACCTAAGTTAATATGTTCTTTTGTTAAATTTGTATGAAAAAGAATTGAGAGGGACCTAGACTAAAACTATGGACTTACCTATGGACATATGTCAATTTCCTAAATTAGTGTGTAGCCTAACTAAGGGAATGACTAACCTAAGGGGGGGTATGAAATGACATGGGGAAAGAGGCAAGTGGGAGGTAGAGAATTCAAGGAATTTAAGGCAATTTATTAAGTCTTATCTATTTTTATAGCCCACTTTGGCAAAATCAGTTGGGAACTTAAGATGGATGAGTTGGCATTTTCACCAAATTTTTATGAGGCGTGTTTTGTTTGAATTAAGTCCACTCCAAATTTGGAGATGGAAATGGTAGGAAAATATTAAGGACTGATAATCCTACTCTGCATTTAGTTTTTGGAAATTGGAAAAACCGCCTAGGAAGAAGATAGAGGGATGGTTTTTTGATTCATATGGTTTTGGAGATAGAGCTCTACATGTGGTTGTTTTTGTTTTTGAACCTCTAGTTTGATTTTTGCATGCAATGTGTCAATACATGATTTATATTCCTTGCATGGCATGGAAGAGAGAGAGATGGCACTGTGAGAATATGAGGAGAGAGGAATTTTTGTGTGGTTTTTGGTATTTGAAAAGAATATTGAGGCTCTTCTTGGAAACTTCTATGAAGTGGTGAAGGCAAAGCACTATCAGGAATTATAGGCTTTATCCATTAATTTTTATGCTTTTATTTAAATTTTCATATAAATAACTCTGCTATTTGGGATAGACTAGTTTTCTTTTTGCTAATAAGATTCTCTACTTGAGGTTTTTGTGTTGTTTATTGGGAATGCTTTTCGATTCTGTTGAATGATAGAAAGTGTGATCTGGTTTTTCTATTTTCTTGATTTGATAGCCGGGTTATGCTTTAATCCTTCTGCATGAGATTGAGATCAAGTCGAAATTTTTTTGTGATATTGTTTGAGCTATATAAATTGTGTTAGTAGCTTGGTTTTCTTATATATGAAGATATGGTTTTAATTGTTCTTCTTTCATCTCTGTTGGAAAACTGCAGTTACTAAAACTGTTTGAAATATGGATTTAGTATTCTGGGTGGAGAGTGTCATACTCTTATGGGTAATGATGGAATGCTTAAAGTTGGGAAATGTGTTTGTTTCTTATCATAGTATGTGATTGTGATTATGGTTTTTGTGGCAATATTTTAGTCGCAGACTTCTGACCCTGTGATTATTACCAAATGATAAATTGTTAGGGGTTTTGCTCTGAAATTGATTTTATGTCTGTTAAGACTTACTTGAACTCTCTTTTAGTTATTAATTGAAGTCCATAAAAGGGATAGTTGGTGTTATCTTCTTGAATGAAATTATTGTTTACGGAAGTTTGATTTTTGAAGCAAGTAGGAGGATATGAATTACTGTTCTATTTTCTACTCATCAGGATTTTGGGTAATTAATGGAATTGTAGCATTTGGCGCTTAGATGGGAAAACCATCCTAGGTATTGGTTCACCTGTATCTTGGTTTTTATTGTTACCTTAAACTTCTTGATAATTCTATTGATGTTGTTTTGATGTATTGTGTTAGCTTGTTTCTTATACCTTGGGCCATTAAACTCGGTTTTTGTTCTTACAAAGCTTAGACAATGTCTTCTTCATAAAAATGGAACGATGACTTCGGTTAGGTTAAATCATTTTGATTACTTCTTCTCCTATACAGATATGAGTTAGGAAGATTTTTCAGACTTAACCATCTGTTAAAATTATTCCTTCCATCTTTGTACCTATCGAGTGATGGTTTATTTGTTATCTTGTGGAAATAAAGGCTATCTTTACCATCTCTAGAAATGATGAAAGGTAAGGGAATTTTGTTTTTGTTCTTCATTCTTTCCTTTCCCCTGGTTGTTGTTCATTCAATTCGAACCCAAATTAGATATCTGGTTGGGATTTTGGTTTGAGACATTAGACAATGACCTTTTCAATATAGGTTATTAGTTTCTTTAGGTTCTCCTTTAATCATACAAGAGTTAAGGGGTTGTGATTTTTCTCCCTCTCATTCCTCTATTCTTATTTTAGCTTCACACTTGGTGAAGATGTTATCTTTCTTGGTCTATTGTGTTATGTAACTTCTTGACTGTCTGGTAAGAATGATTGTAGGATGTTGTTAGTGTAGTATAGTTGAAGTTGAAATTATTTGGATGGACTATTATGTTTGGCTAGAAGTATATGGATGGTTTAATGGGTTTTTATAGAGTATAAACTTAACCATTCTAATTACTTAAGGTAATGATTGCAAAGGTGCATATTTTTTAGAGTGGATTGTAACTCTTTTTCTTGTTAGAAGAAATCTTACATCTTTAAGTGGTCTATTTATTTTGTTTGGTTGTTAACTTGATTTGGGTCCTAGTTCTAAGTTTGAGTATTATGATACACTAAATTGGGACACTTAAATGTTATGATGATTTGGTTATTTTAACTTATTTCTTATGATATTTAAGTTCAATTGTTGGCAGCTCATATTTTAGGATGAATATAAGTTAAGGAAATATTGAGATGGGAGTATTGTTGTAAATGATCTACTATTGAACTATGCCTAAAAGCTAGTTAGGATAATTACATTTTTTCTGTTAAACGGATCTAATCGAATGAGTGATCATGAAAAGAAATATATGAAAGTAGTAGTGAAATTATGATGAAATGTTACTTATCAGAATTACTATTTAAATTCTTTTGATAAAAAGACAATAGTATGGATGACTGAAATTGTTATATTTCATGACCTAACCTTACTTTTGATTTGTTTTATATCTCTTTCTCTCTTTCTTTTGTTTGATTATTGTAACTCCTTTAGGATATGTATTTCTGAGTTGCTTCAGGATTGTTTCATAACAACAGAGTTATTTTTATTAAACAGTTAGTTAAAAGCACATTGTTTTAATGATTTAGTGTTTATCATGCTTAGTTAATGAATTGGCCCGTGCTAGAAATTTTTTAGATGGACTTTGCAAGTGATGAAAGGAGAAATATCTTTAGGAATTTACATTTGTTTGTCAAAGAGAATACATATTTTTATGATGAAATATGGTTCACTATTGAAATGTATTTGATGTAAAAGAAAGTTTTATATGAAATTGATTGAAATAGTGTTGTTTGATATTAGTAATATCGGAAGCGTTTGGACTTGTAAATGTATAATTTCCTCCTTGTTGAGTGAAAGATGTGTGAAATTTGTTTGTACTTGATGTAATTCCTTTTGACATGCAATAAGTGGAAATAATAAATATTACTCTATTTCACGAACAATAACATACTTTTATGGTTTGGAAAGGAGTAAATAGAATTATGAGGTGTTAGATGTGTTACCCTCTCTAGTGAGGATGCAACTTATAAAGTTGACTTTCTTACATTGATACTAAACTCTATCTCTATGACTATATTTAAAGCAAATGTTTGTATGAGGATTAAACCTTGATAATAGTTTATACTACAAAATGGGTTTATAATAGACTTTAACCCTTAATAAGGGAAAGGAAAGAAAATTCCCTTGAAATGAATCTTAGTCCTAATTTAAGACCTTTTTGATATGAATCTTGATTGTTATCTGAAGTCAGAGAAGGTGTGTTTTCTCATGTAGACTTCCTTAATTAAAATAGGAATGTAGGAAAAGATAATTAAAAAGAGAATTAGACTTCATTTCAATGAAGTCTAATATGAAAAAGAATCTGATCAGAACTTATATAAGCTAGGGTTGTATTAAGTGAATAAATAAATGAAACTTCCATGTGTACTGGACCTTTAATGTAAAATTTGAATCAAGTTTTTAATAGTTCAAATCATAGCATGTGAGTTGGATAGAACGCAAATTTATCTACATAACTTCATCTAATGCATTTTTAACTCTGAATCTTAACAATTAAGGAACCTAGTTGTTTAGTAGGGTTGTTGTAATTAATCGGTAATGAGGAAATCAATAAGATAAAACTTCCTACCTAAGGTATGTTCATCTAGATGAGGAAAAATTAGTTGGATGTTGACACACGCCAACTACAGTGCAGTATCTTCATGATGACATGGTTCTTCATGAGGATACTACATTGCAGTCGAGATGTTTCAACATGCTTCAGAGTTTGTTCTACTAGACTAACATAAATTCTAAATTGATCACAGTTCTTCCCTAGATAAAGATAGGGGCATGATCTAGTGTTGGGGTCAATTCACGTTGACTTAGGATAACTAGACACACCCAATCAAATAAGTCGATTGAGTGTGTCTAAGTACCCTTAGTCACCGTAAGCATTCCTTCACACTAGGCCATGTTGCTAACCTTAGCTAAGGTTATAACTTGAGCGAGTGGACTAACAAAATTCAGTGAAGACCATTCTAGATAACAGATCAAGTAGGGTGAATGACATATTTCATTTGACAAGTATGACGTATAGGAATATAAACATGAACAGTATGTTTAAAATATTTGGCCAAAGTATCGCAAGTTGTCTGTTGTGTTGTCCTATGTCACCTAGTTTAAGAAGTAGGATTTTAGATGAGTATCAATAACAGATACTCAGATAGGCCTCTTAAACATAACACTTGATACCTCTAAAAGGGTAACAAAACCAGGAATACATAGTATACACATTATAAAGTTAACATGAGAGATCAGTATCATACCGAGTCATGAAATGAGAGATTGGTGTTCACCGAGTCATTTACAGTTGTATATGGTTTTCTGTTATGAGATAGATTGGATTTGGAATGTGTGTTCTAAATTATATTAATTTAGAATAGAGAGCATTATGTAAAAAAAAAAAAATTCCCTTGTTTCTAAAGTCTTAAAATGGGAATGTTACACATATTCTTTCCATTGTTCGAATATTTCTTATTGCGTTAGAGCTACGACGTCACCATCGGAGGGAAAATTCATCATAGTGCATTGTTTTGATATTGGTTCTTGCATATCCCTCTCTCATGGTATCAGATCGTGAGGTTTCGATAAAATGTGCACCCTTCGTTTATCAGTTGTTTACTACTTCTAGTTTCTTCTTATTTCCTTGTGCAAGTTTTTTTTATTATTACTTTGGAATCGTATTAATCTCTTTAATAAGATGCTCTTGGAGTGTTTTGTTTTTTTTGGGCGTTTTTTTGTGGTTTGTGCATGTGTGCAGGTTTTCATTTTTCACCACCAGATTTCACTGTTTTTGGTCACATCTTGGTGTGAAAGCGCTTGATTAGAGGTAGGCTATTTTTGGTTTTATCGGATCTTTAAATAAAAGTGATTTTTTTTTAAAAAAAAAGAGAAATTTGTGTTTATTGGCCTGTTATCTGCCTCCCTCTTGTGACTGGTAATTGTATTTTTTTCCCCTACATTAGATCCTTGAGATCTCAAGTTGCTTTGTTGCTCCTTGCATCGGGTTCCATATCTCCCTTTTTGCATTGCTATGGTGTCATTTGCTTTGGCTTGCATTGATTTTCCTTTGCTCTACATCGAGTTGTCTGCGTGTGAGCCCGTATTTTGCATTGGTTGTATTTTGCATTAGGTTGTTTTTCCCATTGTCCTTTTCTCCTGAAGAGGGTTCTCCCCTTTTTGCTTATCCTTTGTTGCATTGGCTGGTACATTGCTTGAAGGCATTTTTACATTATTTTAATTCCAACATTTCCTTGCGCACGTTGGCTTTGTTTGCATCTGCATACGGGCTATTGCATTTTTACCTGTTATCACCTTTCAGATTGGTTGCGTTGTTCTCTTGCCCTTGTTTTGGTCACTGTGCTATGCCATTATCTCTTACCTAACATTGCCCATTGCACACTACCCATCTTCACGCCACCATTTCCCAAAAACAAGCCCATGTGGAAGACATTTACCTTCTTCCTCATTGATCGTAGACCGAATCGTGCCACCTTGATCGCTCGTTTAAATTCATAAGTAGTTTTTAAACTATGTGAATTGTTTTAAATATCAAAAGTTACATGGTGGTTGAATAATATATGTTGATCAGGTTTATAATTGATTAAAGAGGTGTGGTTTTATACGTGGAGGTTTATCATAAATGGCAGTGTGTTTTAAAATAAGGCTTTTTTATGAAAATACACGTGGATGTTATTTTTAATATAAAAATTTTATGTTAATTAAAAGCAGGTAACCTTTTATTAAAAATAAAAGCTTTTTAAACCATTTTTTTTTTTAATTTACTAAAAGGTAGCTTTTTAGGTTACTATTTTAATATAAAATTATTAAGATATAATCTTATTTTAAGGTATTTAATTAGAAATTTATTGCCTTAAAAGGAGTTTTGTAAAATTTTAATGTAAGCATTTAATTAAAAATTATAAGCTCTTTTAATTCTAGATTAGTAGAAATTTAAAATAGTCAATTTTCTAATGTTATTATCATTTTTTTTGTCCCTTAATCTTCTAAAATTAAGTTAATTGAACTTTTCCAAATGGTCAATTTCTTAGCATTATTGGTTTTTTTTCCTCTAATCATGCGTTGAAGTGTGTTGCAGCATCTCTATCCTTTTTTCGGGAACCTTCGTTGTGTCCTGGAGGTCATCTAAGCTCATTTCGAGTTGTCTTGAACATTGTAATAACCTTTGTTATTGCTTATAGACTAGTGAGTGCGTCTGTCATAGTCTTGCAGAAAGAGAGTTTCTAGTGTGACGTGAGATGTTATTTCTCACATGAGACTATATTTTTCTCACCTTCTTTTTATTTTTCTCATTTTGTGCTTGCTTATAGTGTCAAACTATTGTGATCATGAACCTTGATTGTTATCTCCACTCTTACGCGTTATTACGCTAATTTCAAGGTGAGTGGCTGAATGGTTCTCGATGCATAGTTGCATTTGATTGTAATCAATGCACTAAAATATAAAGCGCCAAACTGAAGGGGGTGATATTATTGTTCTGGGGTGGTTTTTTCTTTTCTCACTCCTTCCTTCTATATTCTTTGCTTCTATCTTTTCATTATGGATATCTCTAAACTAATAGTGCTCAAACATTTTAATTTCTTCAACTGGAGATCTAAAATTATATTGGTTTTGCGAAGTAAAGGGTTATATTGTATTACCATGGGGTTAGAGATAGAACTTGATGATGAACTCAAAAAATCTAATTGGTTAAATCGTTGTGATGAAGCCTTAGGTCTTATTTGTATGCCTATCTCTCCCTACTTGATCTTCCACATTGAAACTTCTTCGACATGTGATGAAGCCTAGAAAACGCTCAACGGGATGTTTGGGAAGCAAGATGACATGAGATCACATGATTTGGAGAACAAACTACTAGGGTTAAATCCTAGTAACTTTGAAAACCTGCAGGCCTTCTTCTAATATTTTGTCCACACTAGATTGCTTCTAAAGGAATGTAAAGTGGAGAAGCAAGACTCTCAGTTGATCTTGTCGATTCTTTCTAAGTTAGGTCCTGAATACTCTGTCTTTTTCTCAACTTTTCATGCCACAAAATCCGCCTTGGGTAGTGTTTGGACGATGCCCTCATTTGAAAAAATTTCATCCCAACTCATTCAAGAACAGGACAAACTCATTCAAATGGGGAATCTAAATACTAAGTCACATCCCCTTGTGGTGAATAAGGGAAAGAAAAATGAAAAGAAGAAATAAAAAAAGGACCAACCCAAGAAAGAAACAAAGACCAACCAAGCCCAAGCTAATCCCAACACTAACACTTCAACTTTTTAGCCTAAAGCAAAGAAGGAAATTTGTAAATGCTCCTACTGAAAGTATCGAGGCCACGAAGAGCATCAATTCTTTTAGACACAAATTGATCACTTAACTCAGTTACTTGAGAAGAATAAAATAATTGTTCCTAAATCCGTAAAAAAAAATGCTTAGAAGGATGAGTCTTCTAAAGGAAAGTATTTTAAAAATGAAAAGAAGAAAAGTAAGGCCATCATAGCTAGATCATTTGCATCATCAACTTGGATTATCGATTCCGATGCCTCACACCACATGGCTTCTTCAGAGGTTGAATTCTCTAGCATTGAACCATGTGGCATGTCCCAAATCACATTGGGTGATGACACTAATGTGTCATTTTCTGGTAGTGGATCGATAGATATATAAGGTGGAACATTTATCCAAGTGTTGAGTGTTCCCAATCTCATGTCGGTATACCAAATCACCCACCTTGGTGAGGGAATGCGAGTGGAATTTTTTCCTAACTTGGTGATCATTCGTGAACTTAACTCTGACTGCACTGTGGTTGAGAGAAAGGTGGATCTCCATTCACAGTTGCATACTTTTTCCCACTTTTCTTCTGATTCGATGCCCAATGCCTTGGTCACTCATACAGATGAGGTCAGCAAGCTATGGCATGAGCATTTTGGGCATCTAAATTCTCGGTACCTTGAACAATTGAGCCAAAACAAAATGGTCAACGGGTTACCCCGAGTTCAGTTTTCTATGGGTATTTATGAGGGTTGTACCCTCAGAAAGCACCTTCAAAAAATATTTGACAAGGGAAAATCCTGAAGAGTTGTTTGTCCCTTAGATCTTGTTCATAGTGGTGTTTCTATCCCTTTTCCATCTCCTTATTTCACTAGATATCCATATATACTAACCTTCATTGATGAATTTTCACATTATACTTAGATGTATTTTCTTAAGCTTAAGTCTGAAGTCTTTGAGAATTTTTAGAACTTCAAGGCTCTTACTAAGAAACAAGTGGAACAGTCTATCAAGGTTCTTCAAACCAACAATGGAGGCGAGTATGTGAGCAATACATTGGAGTATTTATGCACTTTCTGAGGGGATTACTTTGCATCGTATAGTTGCTTATATCCCTTCCCAAAATGGAGTTATAGAAAGAAAGAAATGAACTCTAAAGGATATGGCTACTTGTATGGTTCACTCGAAGTCCCTTCCTCCGCAGTATTGGGATGAAGTAGTGAATTGTGCTTGTTACATTTAGAATCATGTTCCACATAAGGAAGTAAGATGGATGAAACCATTTGAATCCTGGTTTGGAGATAAGCTTGATGTTGAGCACTTTCGATTCTTTGGATCCAAGGCTATAGCTCAGATTACCAAGAAGAAACATAAGGAATTGGATCCACAATCCAAACATTATATCTTTGTTGAGTATCCTGATGGTGTGAATGGATATCAATTTTTGAACCCTATAACCCATGAAATTTATATTGAGAGAAGTGTGAATTTTGATGAGTCATCCTTCAATTTTACTTCCAATGAGGTTCTTTTGCCCACTAATTCATATTCTGACTCATCAAATGATGATTTTGTTGAGCGAGTTCCTCCTCTCCCTACTCCTCTTGATCCTCAAACTTTTGAGTCTTCTGATTTTGATATTAGTGATGATGACGACTATGTCCTTTATCACTCGAGTAAAGAATCTTTTGAATCTAAGCTTTGATCCTTTGGGACCTCTTTGGTCTAGGAAAACTTTGCAAAGAGCTGGAGATTTAGTTGAAAATCCTTTGGATGAGAGATGTACTCATTCAAACTTTGTTGGACCCCACTCCTTCTTCACCTCTACTTTTGATCCATAGTATTTCCAAGAATCTTCTAGGATTCGTGAGTGGGATTCTATCGTGGATGAGGAGTATTCCTCACTCATAAATAATGACACTTGGGATCTTTCCCCTCTTCTGAAAGGAAGAAAAATTATTCAGTGTAGGTGGGTTTATCAGAAAACTTATGGAGCCAATGGAGAAGTTAAGAAGTATAAAGTGTGACTTATAACTAAGGGTTTCTCCCAGGTAGCTAGGGTTGATTACTCAGAAAACTTTTCTCTAGTTGCGAATATGTCTTCCATTTGACTAACCCTCACCATCACTACTGCTAATAGATGGGAAGTCCATCAAATGGATGTTAAGAGTGCCTTCCTTCATGGGGACCTAGAGGAAGAGATCTACATGGAAAAACCTTCGGGTTATGTCCATGATCATTCCCTTTTTGCAAGTTAAGTAACTCCCTATATGGCCTTAAACAAGCCCCTCAGGCTTGGTATGCCAAGATGGAATCATTTTTACTTGCATCAAGGTTCACTCGATGTCACTCTGACCCAAATGTGTACATTATGTGATAGAATGAATCCATTTTTATTCTTGTTCTATATATTGATGACTTTTTTTTATTACGGGTAGCTCTTCCTCTATCACTGATTCTGTGAAGATCTCCTTAGCCAAAAATTTCTCTATGTCTGACTTAGGATTTCCTCACTACTTTCTTGGGATCCAAATTTCACAACCTGACTCAGGAATTATGATCTCGCAACCTAAGTACTCTCTTGATTTTTTTTCTTAGTTTCACATGTTCGATTGCAAGTCCTCACCTAATCCTTTTCTTTCTAGGGTCAAGTTGGTTTCTGATTTCTCTTCCCCCTTGGTTGATGATACCATTTTTTGACAGTTGGTGGGGATATTGATCTACCTTACTCACACATGGCTAGATCTATTGTATGTTGTTGGGATCGTGTCTAGATTTATGCAGGAGCATCATGAGTTGCATTTAAAATAAGAAAATTGGATCCTTCACTATGTTTTTGGAACTGACACAAATGACATTCGTTACTTAGGAGGGACTAAGATTGACTTGGCTAGATTTACAGACTCGGATTGGGCCGGTGATATAAATCATCAAAAGTCTACCTTAGACTACAATTTCACTATTGGTTCAGGTCCTGTTAGTTAGTCCAATAAGAAACAGAGTGTCATTTCTATATCATCGAAAGAAGTAAAGTACAGAGAAGCAGTTAACACTGCCATAGAATTTGTTTGGTTATAGGGTATCTTGACAGAGTTTGGAATCCACTTTTAGTGGCCTACCATTATCTACTGTGAAAACATGAGCACTATCTCAATTTTTACAAATCCAGTTCAGCATCAGCGAATGAAGCACATTGAGATTCACATGCACTTCATATGGGAGCTAATACATGAAAACATCATCAACATACAATATGTTTAGACAGTTTATCAGGTTGTAGACATATTCACCAAGCCCTTCACTGAGGTGAAATTTTTTCACTTGTGGTCTCTTCTTGGGATGAGGTCTGCTCTAGCTACCCATCTTCTTTGAGCTATATAGTTATTCTCCTCCTCTTCTTCCTTCTAGAAATATCTTGTTTATAAATGGGAACCTTATCAGGCCTTTAGTTGGCAAGCACAATTGACACATCTTTCTTATTTTTCTAGGGGAATCTTCTTCTTCTTTTTCTACTTACCATGAGCTTTACTGCAACTTCAATAAACGGGGGGTGTTGGTGTGTGTGACCTACCTAGTCATCATCCACATCACATTGTGAGTCATCTTACCTTTTGAGAGTCATAGGTCTTAGGGAGTCAAATGAAAAGTGTCAGGTTTTGTCATAGAATTTGTCAGTGTCATTTGCGTCAGGGCATCATAGGAGTTACATTCCTTATTTGGAATTTTAATTCCTCCTTTAGTAGGATCATATGTGTCAGTCACATCATATGCATCAATAGCGTCATAGGAGTTACTTTCCTTGTTTGGCCATGGGGGTTACACATCACCCCTATTTTTACTTCCTTTTTCAATATATGAGAATGAGAAGACATGTTTTCTTATTTGCATATTCTTTTCATTATTCTAATATTTATTATTGTGTTGGAGCTACAACGTCACCATTGGAGTGTAACTTAGTTGTGGTGCATTGTTTTGATATCAACTCTTTCTTATCCCTCTCTCATAACTCAAGGTTATTTATTACTCCCAATACACCCATGGTTGAGCCATCAAGATAAAAAAAATCCTTTAGACACAAGATTGTATCTGACACGTAGAATATTAGCAATTTTCTTGGGCATTACAAAGGTACTAGCCCTTGAATTGATCATATAGTTATGAACTAAGTGTTTACCCACAATTAATGACATGTAGAAAGGTGGGGTCTTGACAATTTTACTTACTTGCTGATCCTTTTCTTGACAAACATGAATTGTAGCATAAGAATTTTTTACTACTAGATCCGTCGGAGGTAGTTTCTTGATGGCTTCACATAGAAGATCATGATGTGATGGAATATAAAGTGTATCCCACATAGAGACATTGGCATTGGATTTTTCAATTACTTAATAATGTTAAATGGAATACTCGTGGCTTTATGCATCCGCGGTATGTTATTGTCCTTCCACAACTAGTGTGGTATTTGAACTTGTAGATTTGATTGTGCATCAACCTCTTTATCCATGGATTTTCTAGGTGGCCCTAACAACTTTCTTTTGTTCATAGTGGCTTAATTTTCCTTGGCCACAACATTGGCTTGATCTGCAAAAGGATAAGGTTGTGACTCCAACATCCTTTTCTTATTCCACACATTATCAGCAACGTTGGTTTGAGGTCTATTAGAATTTCCTACAATTTGGTTAACTACATAGAAATCCTCATCTCCAAATAACATGAGGTTGTTGTCATTGTTCATTTGTTTACTTGATTCCATGGTTAGATTTGGTGCCTCCAATAGTGGTTCCAGTTAACTGGAAGAGACTTGAACCATGTATGCTTTAAGGTGCATTGTGTTGAGTTATGGAGCTTAATTGCTTCACATTAGCATTCTTTACTAACTTGTTGGAATAAATAGTAACCAGCATCATTCGGCATACTAACGCTGGTCACCTGGGACTGGTATCAGTCAAGGAAAGGAGGATCTGACATCAATTAGGGTAATCGACATTGGTTTCCTGTGTGTGAATGTTTATATTTAACTCACAGGAATTAGATCTAATATTTACTATAAAGTTGATCTAATGGTTGTAATTACATAACTAGAGCTCCCTAAGTTGGTATATGTATGAAGGCATGAGAATTAGGGTTAGAAGGTGGTGAATTACATTTTTTGAATGTAATTTTCCTTGGAGAGAAAGAAATATTAGCTAGTGAGGAGAAAGCACTGTACATTTTGTGAGGTGTGGAAGATCATAGATCTTCATTATATTTCCTCTGTAAAGCACTAAATAGTAAGATTGGCCATTTATTGGTGGATGTAGCCCACACTGAGTGAATCATGTTATATTTGGTGTTATCTTTCTCTTGTTTATTTTATCTTCTGGTTAAATTTTGTGTTTATTGTTGGTATGCTTTAATTGATTATAGATCTATACAACATTGGTTTATGGTTTAACCCCAAAAAATGGTATCAAATATTTGTTTAGAGGTTTTGTGTGTTGATAAGATTTACTCTCAGAGGGTTTTATGATTGAGTGGGAGCACAACAATGACAGAAAATAAAAAATATAGAGTATATAAATTTGGCGTGTGTAAGTATAAATTATGGAAGATGTAGATGGAGGATTATTTGTATCAGAGAGATTTATATTTATCGTTGGATGAGAAGGCAAGGCCTAAAAAAATGACTAATAAAGAATGTAATATTCTTGACATAAAGGCTCTGGGATCTATAAGATTGAGCCTGACAATATCTATAACTTCGAATATAACATGATTAGGAACCACGGTAGATTTAATGAAAGCTTTAGCAAACTTATATGAAAAACCAAGTGCATCAAATAAAGTTTATTTTATGAATAAATTATTTAATTCTAAAATGCAAGAAGGTGGATCTGTGTCAAATCATTTGAATGATTTATGTTCTATTTTAATCAATTAAAATAGGTTAATAATATGTTTGATGATGTAGTGAAAGAACTTTTATTATTATGCTCTTTTCCAAATAGTTGGGATAATTTGGGAATGGTTGTTAGTGATACAACGTTTGCTTCTAATATTTTAAAGTTTGATGATATGGTTATTATAATCCTGAATGAATAAATACACCGTACAAGTACATGAGAATCATCATTTCGGAACGATTTGAATGTGGAAAAAAGTCGAAGATCTAAAGATAGATCTAAGAGTAAGAAGAATGGTAGAACAAAGAATGGTAGATCTAAATCCAAAGTCAGAGATATAATCCACTGGAATTTTGGAAAGAGAGGACATGCAAAGGAGTGTTGGTTCAAGGAAAACAAAGAGAATATACAAGAAAAAGGTAAAGAAAAAGGTAAAGAGGAAAACATTGCAAGTGAGGTAATCCAAGATTCTCTTATTCTCTCCTTAGATAATAAATTAAAATAATGGGTTTTATATTCTAGAGCTTCTTTCCATGGTACCCCTAATAAGGTTATTTCAAAAATTATGTTCAAGGTAATTTGGGACATGTTTATTTAGGAGATGATGAACCATACATGATTACTGGTAAAGGTGATGTTTGTCTTAAATTGTAGAATGGAAATACATGGGTATTGAAAGATGTGAGGCATGTGCCAAGCCTCAAGATAAATCTAATTTCTGTAGGGCAGTTAGGATAATTTGAATTCATGGTTACATTCACAGCCGATTCTTAGAAAGTTTCAAAAGGAGCCTTTATTGTAGTAAGAGGCAAGAAGGTAGGAACATTATATTTGTCTACCTATGTTAATGATTCCTTTTCTGTACTATCTACTTCATATTCAAATGCAAGCATGTGGCATTATTGGCTAGGCCATGTGAGTGAAAAAGGAATGTAGATCTTAAAGGAAAATGGTAAGTTATCAAATTTGAAATATGTAGATCTTAATTTCTATGAGAATTGTATATTTGGAAAGTAAAATAAAGTGAGATTTATTAAGTTTGGGGCAACAAAGAAGGATAATAAATTGGAGATTATTCATTCAGATGTATGGGGACCAGCTCAGGTTGCTTCTCTTAGAGGATCCCAATATTATGTGACTTTCATTGATAATGCCATAAGAAAGGTATGGGTTTATCATATTAAGAGGAAATATCATGTTTTTTATACTTTTAAAAGATGGAAATCCTTTGTGGAAAATGAAACAAATTTAAATTTAAAGGGCCTTAGATCTAATAATGGTGGTGAGTACTACATCAAGGCTTTCAATTATTACTATTTATTGAATGGAATACACAGAGAAAGAATGGTTCCTAGAACTCCACAGGAGAATGGAGTTCCTGAAATAATGGATAGAACAATCATGGAACATGCTAGAAGCATGAGACTACATGATAATTTACCTTTACAGTTTTCAGAAAAATCAGTAGATACAATGGTATATTTAATTAACCATGGGCCTTCAAGTGCATTAGATGGTGGAATACCACAAGAATCATAGATTGGAAAAGAGGTAGATCTTTCTTTTCTTAGAGTATTTAGTTTAGAAGGTTTTGTGTATGTTGATAAGGAAAATAGGAATAAATTGGATGCTAAATCCAAATGATGCACTTTCATTGGTTATTCTTCTAGTGATTTTGGATTTAGGTTTTGGGATTTAGAAGATACTATGATTGTTAGGAGTCGTAACATTGATTGCAATAAAACAATAATGTGTATAGGGATTAGGTTTTGGTACCCAAGAATGAACTAGGTGAAGAGGTTTTTGAGAAAGATGCATTCTTGGATTTAAAATCAAAATCCATAGACACCGACATCCATCAGGGTGACCGGTGTCAGTCAGAGTAGGACCAACATTGGTTGGGTGAACTGATGTAGGCTATAGAGGAACCAGCATTAGTTACAGGTGACCAACGTTGGTCACTATCAGATATTTACAAGAATTTGTAACAGACATAGAATGAGCCCCAGGAACCCCAAATCTCAATGAGAAGGTCACATATGGTAAGTAGACCTCTAAAAATATTTACTCATTCATTATCTTATTTATTATTGACTGATAATGGTGAACTTGAGTTTTTTGAAGAAGCAATGCAGTAGGATACCCACTTGCATTGAGAGTATGGAATGCATGAGGAGATGGAATCCTTGGAAAATAATCAGACATGGGATTTAGTCAAGTTTTCAGCAGGTATGAGGACATTTCAGAACAACTAGGTTTAAAGGATCAAGGAAGAAGAGGGTGAAAAAAAGAGATACAAAGCAAGGATTGTGGTAAAAAGATTTGCATAGAAAGTAGGTACTGACTTTGGTGAAATTTTTCCTCCTGTTGTTAAATTGAATTCCATTCGTAATGTTCTTAGTTTGGTTGCAACAAAATATTTGCATTTAGAATATCTTGATGTTAAGACGGATTTCCTTAATGGTGATTTGGAGGAAGATATCTATATGAATCAGTCACTTGGCTATGAAGTCAAGGAAAAGGAGAAACTTGTGTGTAGATTGAAAAAGAGCTTGTATGGGCTTAAGGAAGCTCCAAGGAAATGGTACATGAGGTTTGATATTTTCATGCATGGGTATGGTTATATGAGATGTGAATTTGACCATTGTGTTTATTTCAATAAGATTGAAAATGGGAGCTATATTATTTTGTTATTGTATGTGGATGATATGCTTATTGTGGGATCTAGTAGGTAGGACATTGGTGAGCTTAAAGAAAAGTTAGCTCACACATTTTCAATGAAGGATTTGGGAGCTAAGAATAAAATCCTTGGTATGCAAATTCATAGAGACATGAAGAACAGGAAGTTGTATTTGTCTCAGGAGGATTATATCAATAAGGTGTTGAAAATATTTAAAATGTAGGATGCAAAAACTCTAAGTACACATATGGTTGGAAATTTCAAATTAAGAAAATATCAGTGTCCTACATCACATAGGAGGTTGAGCACATGACATGAGTTCTATACGCTTCAACAGTTGGAATTCTTATGTATTATGGTGTATACCAGACCAAATGTTACACAAGTAGTGGGAGTTTTGAGCATATTTATGGCCAATCAAGTTAAAGAACATTGGAAAGAAGTCCAATGGATTCTCAGGTATTTGAGAGAGACATCTAACATGTAGTTATGATATGGAGGGTCAAATACTTATTTATGTGGCCATGTTGATTCAGATATGGCTAGAAATTTGGATGGTAGGAGAAGCACCACTGGATATGTATTCATAGTAGGTGGGATGATAGTTAGCTAGATTTCTAGATTACAAAAGTTTGTGGCCTTATCTACTACAGAGGTCGAGTATGTTACAGCTACAGAGGCTAGCAAAGAGATGATATGGATGAGAAGGTTCATGGAAGAGTCAGGAAAGGAGAAAGATGATTGCCAGTTTCACAGTGATAGTCAAAGTGTAATTCATCTGGAAAAGAACTCAACATTTCATTCAATAATGAAATACATTTAGTTAAGATATCACTTCATACGATAGGTTTTGGAGAATGGGAAGCTGAATTTGGAGAAAATTCATACAAATGAAAATCCTACAGATATGCTAACGAAACCGTTGGCAAAGAAGAAGTTGGAGATTCACTCCACTTTTTTTGGTCTTCGAGTTTGAGATTTGAAGAGGGATAAACAGGCCAAGGAAAAGGATTCAAGGATGGAGTTGTACGTGAAGTGAAAAAAATTATCTCCAAGTGGGATATTGTTGAGTTGTGGAGCTTAATTGCTTAACATTATCATGCTTTACTAGCTTGCTAGAATACACATTAACCAGCATCGATTGGAGGACCTACATCAATCACCTAGGACTGGTATCAATCAAGGAAAGGAGGAGTCGGCATCAGTTAGGGTAAGTGGTGTCAGTATCTTGTGCATGAATGTTTATACTTAACTCACTGGAATTAGATCTAATCTTTGTTTTAAAGTGGATCTAATGGTTGTAATTACATAGCTAAAGTTCCTTAAGTTGGTATATGTATAAAGGCATGAGAATTAGGGTTAGAAGGTGGTGAATTACATTTTTTTAATGTAATTTTCCTTGGAGAGCAAGAAATAATAGTTGGTGAGGAGAAAGCATTGTACATCCTTTGAGGTGTGGAAGATCATAAATATTCATTGTATTTCCTTTGTAAAGAGCTGAATAATAATATTGGTCATTTCTTGGTGGATGTAGCCCACACTGGGTGAACCACGTTATATCTGGTGTTATCTTTCTCTTGTTTAGTTTATCTTCTGGTTAAATTTTGTGGTTATTGTTGGTATGATTTAATTGATTATAGATTTGTAAAACACTAGTTTATGGTTTAACATTAACACATTTCCCTTTCACAACTCGGTTGATTATGCAGAAAATTGTATAGAAAACACCATTTTGTTTCTTGTGCCATGTTATTCTATACTGGAACCAAATCCTAACTTGAACTAGGAGTAGGAATTTTTTTTGGAGGATGAATTATTGCCAATAGAAGAGGAGCACTTTGACCTTGCCATCTATTATTCTATTGATTTTGTACATGTCTTTGATTAGAATTTTGGTTTCTATATGGTTAATATCCCTAATTTGAATATTTCCATTGGTTTTGATAATTTATATAGGATTGGGATTTTTTTATTTTCTATGGATATAAAATTTTTTATTAAATTTCTAATCAAATCCTTCATTTATTCATGTTTCTTTCACTGGGCAAGGGTTTGTGATGTGGAAACAACAGGTTGCAAACTTGGCTCAAGAATAGGAGCAATGGAAGGTCGAGCAGCTTAAGTCAATTCAGGATACAAGGGAATAGGTTGCCTAGGGGCTAATTTCCCCACTTGTATCAAACTATTTTTAGCTCTGATTGCAATCACATTGGATGTTGGTAGAGTTGTTCCTCCCATAGATTGTATCATGATAGATATATTAGAGCTAAAATATTTTAAGTAAATAAATGAACCTTATTTTGTAGGCCTCACAAGAGCTAGAATTTTGTCCTAGGTTCTCTAGAATCTGAAGTTAAAATCCACCATTTTTTCATTAGGTGCTCTTTTGATTGTAGTCAAATTCTTTAAAAGAGACAAGTTGTCTACTCTCTCTTTAAATTGATTGCACAAGGTTGTACACAACTCATTCCAATTCCTGACTAAGCCTGTTGTTAAGATTCTAAACCATTGCAAAGATTTTCCTTTAAATGATGAATCCAAAAGTTTTACCGCCACATCTATCTCATCAATTTCATGGATAGCACATTGATTAACAAAAATAAAACCTAAATTAAAGATTTAGGGTTCTAGTGTTAATCTAAATAAGAGGAATAAAACATTGTAAATGAACTAAAATAGTATTGAAATGAATGTAAATAAACTATTCTAAATGAAATAAAAAACCCTAATATGTAAAAGGAAAAAATAGAAATGACTTAGTTGATAACATGAAACTAGTGCAAGTTATCGCAGATCTAAAACTAGAACTTGGCAATGCAGATGAACACTTAGAGGTCTGTCAAAGGGGAAATTTAGACTTTCTAAAGTTACCCAGGTGCCTGGGAATGTATTAGGGTGCCCCAGGGAGCCATAGTCTAGATTTTGGGTGCTAAGAATAGTATACATGCTCAAAACCCTAATTTGGTATAGTTGTTAAATGTCTATTAATACCCTTTATCTATCACACTAGATTCTCTAGATGAACTAGATGATGCCCTAAACATGAAGAAGAAGAAGGGGTCGGAATGACCTCAGCCACCAAACCGGTGGACCTATGTCTAAGTGTTGGACTACATTACAGACCGTACTATATTTCTGGTGTGTGTGTGTGTGTGTGTGTGATGCCCTAGGTGCTCTTGTGCCAGTTTCTCTTCGTGAAAAAACAAGCTATGATAGTTATAGAAGATGTAGATAGTAGAATCAAATGAATAGTATCCCTCCTCTAAGAATGTCTATGATGTAAACTTCCTAGCTTGATTGTATGGTGTTATGTGGATGCAAGTGATGCAATAGATGTAGCCCTAGATGGAGTGATAGTGGTGATATGATGTAATGACGTAGGAACCTCATTATGGTCTTATAATATTTATATTTATAGGGCTCTCAAGTTTTATTTCATAATTAATCCTGACAAGGTTGCTGAGAAGAAGATAAGGATGACCAATGGCTAGGAGTGACCCAAAAAAGAGTGAAAGAGGTTGTGCATAGACCAAGGCACCCAGGGTGGGACCAAGGTGCCTCAAGGTACCCTAATATAGCTTGGGGCACCCTTATTTAGGGCTAAAAACTTTGGGAATTTAGAAAATGGGGTGATAAGTATCAGGAAATACATGGGAAAGATGAAATAATAGATTAAAAAAGGTGGCCAAAAGGTGGGATTAATTAGTACTTTGTATTCTTGAGAAGCTTCTAAATAGTGGTATAATACCGAGCTAAATATTTTCTAATGTGTAATATTTATGTGTACATTTACCCCACTTTATGTTGGTGAGAAAACAAATCGGTAACATAAAGTAGATAGAAAAGCATACCTGATGTCCATGCAAAGTATAGAATAAAATGCGTTGATGGACTAGAAGTGTGGAATGACATAAAGAAAAAATGTGGATTGTGGATTCTAAAGATGAAAAATGTGTAAAAAGTGATGAGATTGAACCTATGGGTGAACACGTTTGTAGTTGTTGTAGGTGTGTGGTTTACTTACATGGTTAGTATGGAAAGTATCATTGTGGTGTGTTGTCATTGTCGTTGTCATTTTTGTTGTTGTTGTCATTGCCCGTAGTTTGACTGCTTATTTCTCATACGACGGACCTGCAAAGAGAAAATGATCAAGTATTCAAATATGTATATATGTAGAAAATGTTGTGTAAAGTATGCAAATGTAAAGTATGCTAGGATAGAAAGTGTAAATGGAAAAATGGAACATGTACACCTGATGCATGTCGAGAAAAAAGGGTGTAGAAGGATATCTTGTAATGTCATGAGTTTTTTGAGTGATCTCATGCCACCTCGAGTGAAGAAGTGTAAGGAGGAAATTCTCGGTGTCCTCCAACTCTAACTGCTTCTGCTGAATTTTGTTAAAGATATCTTTGTACTATGTTGGTTTTTTGGGTGATCCTACACCACTGGATGGAGAAGTGTAGAGAGGCCACCCATTGTAACCCCTAATCATGTGACCACTCCGTAGAATTTTTGAAAGACACCATGTCCTGTTAAGGCCATTGTGTATGGAGTTTGTAGACTAGTCTGAACTCACTCATTTTGTGTGAATTGGTGTAGATATGATGTGTTAGTAGAAACCCTCAATGATGCCCCCCTCTTTGAGGGCTCATGAGATGACCTTGGAAGGAGAATTTGGCTCCAAAAGAGGACCAACCACACTCAAACCTTGTGGCCAACTCAACCCTACATGGGGGAAAGGGAAATCACTTGATAAACACTAAGGCATGCAAAAAATGGGATGGCTAGCCAATACAAGTGTTAGTTCGAACACATGCATGCAAATAAGTGTAAAATTCACAAAAAATGTAAAAACTAATAAGAAAATTAGTGTAAACATGCAATAAAACAAGGAGACTGTACAAAGTGGTTTTCAAACATGGGACATCAATCACAATGTCACAAGACATCCAATACCATCATGGAAACAAACAACAAATAAGTGTGCACACAAGCAAAGGTCAAATCCCAAAAACAATGGAAAACAAAGCAAACAAGAATAAATATAGGAGTAGTCATGGGGACATGTAATCCTACAAAACAAGTTATGTATGATACTAATGTGGATGTCCCCAACAACCAATATAGTAAGGGTTGAAGGTGAGCATCCATTCCACGTGTAAATTTCTTATATCTACGATCACACTAAACAAAGGCATGAACACACGTGTGTATGATAATGACATATAGGAAAGAAATCTAACATGTGTAATATAATGATCATGTAAAACACTAGTAAGAAATAGTAAATACTATCAAGACAATGTAATATGATGTGGATGGATGGAATGGAATGCAATATGGAGTGATAGAAGAAACATTCCCCCCAAGTGAATGGAATTTTATGCAATGAGGTTCATTTTTTTTTCCCCCTTAGCATTCAAGAATGAACTGTAAATGTGAGTGCATCATCAGGAAATGGTTGAGTAGTGTTTTCTGTGTCTATCCAGCTGCAATGAATGTGTATGTGTAGTGGTGATGAAATACAACATGGGGAGAAGATGTGGACCATATAACATAAGCGTATACCACGACTTTGTTGAATAAATGAGTAATGATTTATCCCTAAGTGTATATCACTATAGGAGGGTAGGATAATAAGATATATCCAAATATTTGTGTGGACCCTATGGCCTAAGCATATACCATGACTTGTTGAATGGGTGAGTGATGATCTAGCCCTAATTGTATATCACTATAAGGTGGATGGATGGGAATGTGTTGTATAGAGAGGTGTGCATGGACCCTATAGCCTAAGCATATACCATGACTTAGTTGAATGGAGGATTGATGATTTATCCCTAATCGTTTATAACTACATGATGGTAGAGGAAGGTGATGATTTATCCTATAGCATATGTCACTACAAGATGGGTGATGAGGGTGTATAAAGTGTATATGAGTAGGGAGTGGATAATGAAAGGTGGTGATTTTAGCACTAAGTGTGGATCCCTATGTGATGAGTAGGCATGGGTGGTGATTTAGCCTAATGCATATACCACTAAGTGATGAATAGGATAAATGATGATGTAATAGAGTGTCATAGAATAGGATGATAGAATAAGGGAGGATACAATGTAAAATGATAATGAGATTTGGATGAAGGGAGTGGTGATTTAACCTAAGGTTATACCACTACAGGGTGATTGAAGGTATGAGTGTAGTAGAATAATTTTGTAATGAAGGAAATTATAGGATGATGTGATAGGAGGTGATAGAATGATGTAAAAGTGATGAAAGGAGTGGTGATTTATACAACTATGTGATGATATATGTGAGTGATGATATAGCCTAGAGAATTGGTCACTAGTCCAATGGATGTGGTGTGATAACATGTCACATGTAGGTAAGGTCCAATTGATTGGTAAATTCTTATTAGTCGAGTATGGATCGAGGAACTAGAGTGCGTCATAGGGTAGTGAGTGCAGCGTGTAGAACAATGTAGTGTAGGTGACCAAATGTTTAATAGGATGTGTAGATTCACGGTAGAATGTAGAGAGTGCAACGATAGGTGTAGATAGAATATGCAGTGGTCAAAGGTAAATCTAGACTCATGGATAATGTGAGCTAGCATAAATATGGAATGTGTATATGTAATGTAAAACTAAATGCATATAATGATGACTAGTGTAGCGTGTATGAGATAGATGAGGTAGAAATGACTAGTAGATGAGGTATGCATAGGATATTGTAGGATGTATATATATATGTCTGGTAGTGCAGTGTGTGGGGTTTAATGTAATAGTGATCCCTCAATAGTCCAGTGTAAACCAAAGCACTAAGGTGCATCATCGGGTAAGGAGGGTGTGATACTAGATGATGGAAATATTGATATGTGGGGGAATGAAAAATGTACGGATGTGAGGGGTTTTTCTAATGGCTACCCCCCCCCCCCCCCCAAACTAGGGAGGAAAGAATGAGGGTGAGGGATAGATGTCCATAGACCTGTAAATGAGAGGAGGACATAAAAGAAGGATGCTCTAATAATGGTGGTATAGGAGATAGGCGTTGTGTAGGGGAATGAATCTAATATGCATGTGAGGGGTGTATATAAGACAAAATGGTGAGGCGTAGTAAAATGCGTAGGTGAGGGGGATCGAGGAGATGTCATGTGTAAATAAGAAGATGATTATCATGGGATAAAATGAGGTAGTAGTGGATGGTGAGGTGTTGTAATCATCTGAGCAGGAGGCCTATGCCAATGCATAAGACAAATGGGGTGGAGTAGGGGGGAGAAAGTGGAAGAGGCATAGGAGGTAATGGAGATAACCACATAGTAACTATGTGGGGAATAGTAGAGGATGTAGAAGCGGTTGGATTGGAGATTAAGGATGAAGAGTGTAGGAAAGGTTGTGGTTGTGGTAAGATACGAGTAGCGTGAGTTTTACCCCTAAGATGTGGGAAAGCCAAGTAAACAAAGCGTAACGTAGAAGAAGTGTGTGTGTCAAATGAAAGGGTACCAAATTTTTAGAGCTCTCAAATAATATGGCTCAATGCATGGAAAGATTCATTATGATGACCTTGAATGTGGTGGTATCAGATTAAAAATGGGTCACGATAGTGGATTGGGCGAGGCAGTGGAGAGCGGCGATTAGATGGCAGATCAATGAGTTTATGACGAAGGTGGCCAAGAATTTCATGTGGTGTAGTAATTGAGTGAAAAATAAGGGGCAAAGGTAATGGTACAATGGTCGGGGTAGTAAGGTAGGAGGAAAGGGATGAAGATCGTGTAGGGTCTGGAGTAGTAGTGGAAGTATGCAGATTAGTGACATCTTTAAGCTGAGCGATCTTAGCATAGAGAGATGTAATTGTTTCTGCCATGGAATAACACTATGCTTTAAGTAATTTTATATTGTCGAAGGAGTGGGTGGGATATGGATAATGATTAGGGTGAGATTCATCAATGGTGGCCATGAAGATGGAAGAGGGTGTAGGTGGAACTGGATCACATGAAAATAATGTTCGGGTAAGAGTATAAGAGGGATCATCAGTAGGAGTGTCAAATTCATAATGGACTGCTCGAGATACTTGATAGGTAATTATATGTGGGAGGTCATCTAGATAACCATGAATGTATAAAATGTACATGAGCATGGCATATTGTTCATCCATAAAGGTGGGTAATGGTCATCCCTTAGCATACCAAGTAGTAAGGTTGGGTGTGTAACAAGGAAAATAACCACTAAAAATGTGAGCATTGCTAAATGACATGGGGAAGGTGATATCAATATTATCAAAATCAAGGGTGACACTAATATAATCTAACCAAGACTGGCCTAGTGTGAGTGGATAGGCAGTAGGATAGCATGTGAGATGAACCACAAGGTGAAAAACACCTAATCCATAAGAGGAAGTGAGAATAACATAGCCATGATACAAATGTGGATAATGTTAAGGATTATGAAGGTCATCAATGGGAACCCAACTCAACAGATACCTTCATATGATCAAATGGTGGGGGGAGAGGACATGTCGAGTGGTATACGCTCCCAATAGGAATAGTTGATGAAGAGAGTGTAAGTGAATGACGGGCATGTTGAGGAGGTGGGGGATGGTGGCAAGAATGGAATGATATTGAGAGGTAGTTAGAAATCTCGGTAGCACAATATTAGTAGTAATGACAGGTGGTGGGAAAGAAATAGCAATGAGCATGTGAAGAGATTCTGTGAAACCCGTATCATAAAGAAAAGGGGAAAGAGGAGGAATAGGAAAAGTGACCGAGTAGTGTTGGGTGGGTTTAGTGGATGGTGTCAAAGTAAAAATAGAATTGGGAGGGACTATCTCAACCACACAAATAGAAGGGACTAAGTTAGGTGGATTTGGTAAGGGTGGAGAATTGATGGTGGGAAGAGAAGAAGGATGTATAATGTTAGAATTAGTTATACCCAAGGCGAGGGAGAGAGCAAGAGGATCAGGAGAAAGAGCTTGAATGTCATAAACTAGTTGGGATAAGGTAGTAGGATTAATATTGCATAAGTAAGAGTTAACAACATTGGAAATATCCCAAGGATCCATCCTAGAAGATGGAAGGTCAATAAACGAAGGACACGGGTAAAAACTAGAAGAAGAAGTGGGGGTATTGGTGAAAGGGTGGCCACGACTATCAAATTACAAAGTAACTAAAGACTTAGGAAAAGAGGAATTTATATTATTCTTAACCGTGGTGGAAAGTGTGTATTCAAAACCCTAAAAGGGGAAAGAACAAAAGGATAGGTAGGGTTCACCAAAATGATTAACTAAAATAAAATTGTTATCCAAAATGAGCCCCCTGCTTATTTTGGCTAACTTGCCTTCATTATTTCCTTCCTTGTGCTTCAACTTCAATTTTCACACATTTCAAGAACTTAAGGGTTTCTAGAAATGGCTCCATCAGATAGGATTTTTCTTCCCCTTTCCAGAAAGGTAAAATTTTCCTCCAAACTCAAAATATTTTGAAAGTTATTGCTTGGTGGAGTTTTTTGAGGAAAAATTCCCTAGGTAGGCCCGTGGCCAATGAAATGGTGCCACGTGGCGGCGGAGGTCGGTGTAGCGGAGTAAAGTTGAAGAAATTTCCAAAGAGTTGGTAGAGGGAGGAAGGGAAAAAATTGGCTTGCAGACCTGCTGAGGAGAAGGGATGGAAATTTGCAAAGGCCTGCGGCTAATGTGGAAGCAACACATGTCCCCGTGGTGGCGGAAGTCGGGGCCGCGGAGGAATTTTGGGTTTTTTGCCAAAATTGCAAAAGGGTGAAAGGGAAAAAAAACATCCCGCAGACCTACCAAGGAGAAGGATAAGGGATGGCAGAGGCATGTGGGGAGAAAGGAAATTTGAGCCCACGGATGAGTAAGGGGCCGACACATGGCAGCGGCGGAGTGGGGTGCGGGGGTGTTTGGGGAATTTTTCCCAAAATGAAATAAAAGGAGAAAAAGTTAGGTTTAGCCCATGATCCCATTAGTGAATCGGAGGCTGACATGTGTCCCTAAGTGGTGGAGGTGCAAAGGCTTTTGGGAAAAAATTTCAAAAGGGAAACTTTTAAAGTTTGACCTCACCGACCTAATTTTGACCCTGTTTTTCGCCATTTTTTCCCTAAATCTTCATAGGGGCATAAATTTTGATCCAGAGCTTAGTTTTTCATGTTATTTATATCATTGGAAATATGGTGAAATTATCTACAGGTTAGAGGTTTAAATTTGGAATTTTGATGGATATGTAAGGGAGAAAATGAGAAAAAACTCTAGCATGGAAAAAATACAAAAATAACATTCAACCACCAAAATTAATGAAGTATGGGTCATTTTTTGGATCTGCAGAGCAATTTACTTTAGCATATGGGTTTGTACATGAAACCCATCACATTGTAGGTGAAATTGAAGGGATTTTATTAGTAGTTGAATTCATAAATCATTTTTCCCGTGTTTTTACTTTCTCTTCTTCTGCTTGGCCATTAAAAGCCAGATTTGGCTCATTTGTAAAGGGTTGGACATTTTTCTCTTGCAAGCTCTCTCTTCTTCCTTAGCAGGTATATTTATAAAGTTTCAAACCTATCATACAAGATGTAGAATTTTTTTTTTCCTCCTTTCCATTGTAATGCATTGTATTAAACTTGGGAATGACAATATGTTCTGTGATTGATCTTGCAATCTTCTCATGTGTTTATCATTGTATTATGATCTTTCATTACTTTCTAGAAATATGTGCATGCTCTGTGCTACATTCTTATTATCTATGTTTATTTGTAAAAAAAAAAATCATCACTCCTTTGGTGTATCACCATTTTATCTTAGTTTTTTTTCCCCTTTCTTGCATTTTCAACTCTGCCTCCTTGGAATTTAGAGTAGGAATTAGAATTGAACCTATGCAAATTCATGCATACACCTAAACAGACGAGTAAGAACCAGCTTCAATCTAGAGATTTTTCTCCCCTCTGCAAGGTCCCACACCTTGGAGAAAACTCAATGTTGTGTAATCACACTAAATGACCCAATTCTGAAATGCAGATCTGAAGGTCATTTAGGGGGCGCTGTAGATTTGCACTAACAAAAACCTAAATTAAAGATTTAGGGTTCTAGTGTAAATATAAATAGGGGGACTAAAAATTTGTAAATGAACTAGAAAAGTATTGAAATAAATGTAAATAAACTATTCTAAATGAAATCAAAAACCCTAATATGCAAGAGGAAAAAAGTGAAATGACTTAGCTAATAAAAGGAGAATGTCGTAGGCTGTTGTAGATCAGGAACTGGAACTCAACAGTGCAGATGAAAAATCAAAGGAGCTACAAAGAGTAAATTTGGACTTTCTGAAGTGACATAGGCACTTGTAAATGTACTGGGGTTCCCTGGTCTGGATTATGGGTTCTCATAATAGTATAAATGCTCAAAACCCTAGTTTGGTACAGTACCTAAGTGTCTTTGAATACTCTTTGTTTGTGACACTAGATTCACCATATGAATTGGATGATGACCTCAACCACCAAACTGGTGGAATTATTTCTTATCATTACACTACATTACAGACCTTGATGTAGTTATGATGAGTGTGTGTATGTCATTCAATAGGTGCTCTCATGTTAGTTGCACTTTGTGAAATAGAGATCTATGGTATCTATAAAAGATGTAGATAGTAAAATAGAATGAATAGAATCCATCATATAAGAATGTGTGTGACACAAAATTCCTAGCTTGAACATATTGTTCTATGTGGATTCAAGTGTTGTAATGGATGCAACCCCAGATGGAGTGATAGTAGTGATAGGATGCAATGACCTAGGACCCTCATTATGATCTTATAAGCTTGGTATTTATAGGGCTCTCAAGTTTAATTTTTTAACTAATCCTGAAAAGGCTGACTAAGAAGAAGATAAGTATGACCAATGGCTAAAAGTGTCCCAAAGAGGATTGAAAGAGGTTATGCATAGACTGAGGCCCCTTGGATGGGACCAAAGAATCTTGGGGCACCCCAGTATAGCCTGGGGCATCTTGATTTAGGTCTAGAAACTCAGGGAAGTTAGAAAATGGGGTAATAAGTATCGAGAATTATGTGGGAAAGATGAAGTAAGAGTTAATAAAAAGGTGGCAAAAAGGTGGGATTAATTATTACTTTGTACACTTGAGAACCTTCTAAATAGTAGTATAAGACCAAGATAAATAATGTCTAATGTGTAATATTTGTGTCTACACAGAGACATTTGAAATGTTTTGAATGTGATCAACTAGAGTAGTGTGATTTTCTCTAGTGAAGTATGAGATTTTTTTCAGAGATGTTATAGGAATAGGATTTTGAGCATTCAAGGCAAGTAGATTGCTTCCTGTAAAGTTTACAAAAGGATTCAATTGTTGTGCAACCATTCTGATACATCTAAGAGATCTTGCTGATTACAAGAAGGGCTTACCAAGTGGAGGTATTGAAAGAGTTTTGTTTGGTGGTGAATTTGATCTTTGAATTTGTCTTCTCCTTCTTCCTCTACCTAGATATAACTACAAATATTCAAGCACGCCTTCTTCTCTTTCCTTATATCATGTGTGTATTCTTCTCATGAATCAGGGACACTTTGGACTATTGAAATCAATCGATTTACTGCTTGGAGTCACCATATGTGTTATTACAGAGCCTCCAAAGGGTAAACTCTTACCAAAATACACATAAAAACTTGGAAAAACTTGAAATATTAATTTCTTGGTCCCACTGGGTGTGCGAAAATGTTTAGAGCTCAAATTTTCACCCATGCCTAAATCATAGACAATTTGGGATTTAAGATAACATGGGACTGTCTCCAAGTTGTGGGACTCAAATTGAAAAATACCTCTAGAGAAGTTAGGATTCCTCTACTTACTCCTAATGCTAAACTACTCCTAAGAATTGAAATGTAACTATCTAGCTCTACTCTAACTTTCCAAGGGACCAGGGTGAGAAGGAGATTCATAGAACATAAACTTAAACTGGATAAGATGATAGCACCAAAAATAAGGGGATGAATACTTTAGCATGAGAGAAAATTGAAGAAAACGTTGATGAATAGGACCAAAATGAATGCCACATATCAAAATCACATTCAGAGCTTCACTTCCATGATGCACAATGAACACCAGCTTTGATACAACACACCTGCGAATGAATGAGAGGTAAGAGAGTGCAATAAAACAATAGCTAAGGAAGAAATCACCCACAAAACGATATATTTTATTGCTTAAAGATCATGCACAAATCATCATGATACAGGAGTAAGATGTAAAACATTTACAAAACCTGATTCCAAGGCATGTGACCTTTAGAATACTTGTGCATCATAAAATGATGCCCTTGCATTCCCAAAGTATCCAACATTAAAACTAGGCATCACTTTACAATATATAGAAAATTAGAAGAAGGAGAGGAGAGAAAAGAGAGGTAAATAAAAATTCATTCACTTTTGTTCCATTTACTGTTTTCTTCCATTCTGTCCATTTCTATCCACTGTCTTATCATATCTTTCCATTTTCAGTCATTCATGAAGTTGTGCAATCATGAATTCTTTTCCTTCTTGGTATTCGTAATTGTAGTTGGAAAACCAGCTCATTCCACCTTTTTCTTTTGAAAATTATTCCATAAATTAGTTTCATGATTCCCATTATGAAAAACATGAGTATAAGGCACCCTTTAATAACCCATATGGTTATTCATGTCACCAAAATTTTTATCAAGAAAAAGGTTATGAAGGTGATTGTGGAAATTTCATGGAAGAAGCTGATTTCCTAAGGTAGATTGATGATATGGACTTGATCATGTCATAGGCTAGAGTTACATGAAAAGTGAAGGTGGACATGATTGGCTTTAGAAATCCCTACCCATGGTCAACCTTTGCACCAAACTAGTTCAACCCTCAACAGAAGTTACATTTTTTGGTTTAAATGATGTCATGAATTATAGAATGGATTGAATAAATGGAAGTGTGTCAGTCTAGTGTTGGGAAAGCCTATCAATGGGGGAACTCTACATCAGTAGCATACAACCATATCATTCCTCTTCCACAACCTATTCCATCTCATTTTGTCTCCCATGTTCCTAATTTTTATCTTCCTACTCCCATTAAGGATTCCCATTCTTCATCTTCTTCCCTCCCATCCCACCTTCAATTATTTTCCATTTTTCTTCCCAAAACTCCATCTCCTCCATGAGAATATCCTACACCTTTTCCTCCACAAAAAAAAAAAAACAAAATCTAGTTGAAAATCTGAGAAGGGAAGAATTCATATAAAATTTGAAGGACTGGGCTTTAAATTTTGAGTTTGATTAGATGTCATAGTTGGTTAAGCCCCTAATAGAGGTTAGGAATAAAGAACAAAGGGTGGAAGATTATTTTTTTGAAGAATCATAATAAGAAGATAATGATTAGCATTCCATGTGTTCTGAGCATAGTGTGCATGAAGGAACCATATTCTTAAAGGTTGTTACTTTATCTCCAAAAGAATCAACAAAGGAATAGAAGCTTCTAAGTGAGAAAGGTATTCCATTTGAATGTAGTGACCCTTATTGTCTTGCATGTTTATAACTTACTAAACTTTTATAAGAATGCACTGATTCACCAAGAATGTCTTTAAATGTTGCAACCATTCATGAGGATCTTCATGCCACGAAAGGGGAAAAAGTAAATTTTGAAGCCTTGGACGAAGAAGAGATCATATGAAGCTTCTTGATTTTTTTTACGGTAAAATTTCATATCCTTATTCCAATCCATCCTTACTTGAATCAGATTTTTCATATGATTTTGACCTCTCAAACCTCATGCTTGAGGATGAGGAGAATAAAGATGATGACATTATTACTAAATCAGTCATCTTGGAGGAGGCCATTTCGAAGGACATAGAGTTATTTATAAAGGCAGATTAACATTCAAATCAGCTTGCAAGTAACAAACTTATTTAGGAAAGTATACAAGATGACTCCATTCATGGATTTGAGCTTCAAAAATATGGGAAAATCACAAGGATCGGCCCAATGGTTCCTAAGGCTGCATGTCCAATCAGATATCTAGCTAGCTTGGAGAAAAAATTAGAGTTTCCACTAGTCATGCTTACTTGTGAGCATGAGGAAGATCTTCAACAAGCCAAGGATCAGATACAATACCTCTTCAATCCAAATGCAAAGAAACTAAAAGAGGCATTTCTTGAGTTTCCAGTTCATACCTTGATGACTTGGGTGGAAAATTAGCTTACATTCATTTTTTCACTCATGCACAAGACCACGTCCACTGCAAAATCAAATGCATGGTCTAAAATTTTTAGGAAGCGAAGCTACTTCTCCCTACCAATTTCAGGATTTTTTTGAGTTCTCCATTCCTCTAGTTAGAGTACGATAGGAGTAGGTTGTTTTCAGTAGAAGAAGTGTGTATGCACACTCTAAATGTTCCACTTGGGACATCTATTTTTTCCAGTTTATACATAGTTTGTGTGTTATTTTTTCTCTTCCACAATCTATTTAGAGGAGGTTTTTATGGTAGGGAAATCCAATTTTGGGATAGTTTTACAGGTTCATCATTCATCCCAATAGATTATTTGTAGAGGAAATCAGTTTTAGGTCCCGCAGTGATTCGAGCGGTCTCATGGGTTGTTATTTTAAGATTTCAAGGTCAAATTTTAGATTATCAGATTGAATCTATTCCCAATGGATGATTCAAGGCTGCTAATCAATTCATATGGCATGTAAGTGACCCCTATGAGTATTCAAAAATATTTTCCATTTTTGCATCCCTTGAAAAAATTAGATAACTTAATAAAATTGATATTATATAGTTTTAAGGGGCTTCAAGGGAGAATTTGAAAGAGTCGTGGCCATGAAAAATCATCTACTAAAGTCTATAAAAATTCATGGGTATAAAAATAAAATCCATGAAAGATATGAGAAATCTGTGGGCAGTAAAACATAGCCTTGGCTAAAAGGAACAAGGTTGTGGAAGTAAAGGGAATGCCACAGAATAAAGAAAAGGAACTATGGGTGATGATTCAAATTCGTGCAATACTATACGAAGTTGTGGGTAAATACAAAGGAGATAGAAAATCCACAACATAAATAAGAAAATCCATAACTCACAATGAAGAACCCTGGAAGTCAAAAGTTGCACAACATTGAAAGGAGAAATCCACGTATCAAAGGAAAAAAGACAATTTTCCACAGGAGATTAAAATCACCATATCTTTTGATCTAATGATCTGATTTTTGTAAACCTTATATCAATGGAAAGGTCTCAATGCCCTATATACAAGGGAAACTATATTTCTTAATTTTACTAAGGATATATATGCATAAAGGTGGTAGAATTATAAAACACGTAAAAGGTATTGTTCCAGGTAGTGTAGCACCATAATTTAATGCAGCAATGGAACCCAACAAGGAAAAAGGTGTGTGGTAGTGGATAATCAAAGGCTCTCATATCTTTCAAATCATTCAATGAAAGTTGATGGTTGTTAGATTTAAGATTCATTTTCCCTCTTCTTTCTCCTCTTCTTATATAAATTATAGAGCTATGCTCATTAAGAAGGATTCCTCTTTTTGTAACAGCACCATGCCAAAATGGTGGCCAAACTCCCATGAGTTTATGACCTTGTACTTGGTATTTACAATGTATTATTTCCTATTTATTTGAATGTAATCAATTGTGCACCCTTTGAGTAATAAAATTGATTATTTTGGCACTTTTGTCTTCCCTTTTTCTCATTTATTTTTTGTCTTTCCTTTTGTTCACATTTTTTGGCATGTTGTGCATCCCTCTTACTTGAAGATTCCATTTTCATGTGTTTCCAATGCAAAGAAATTTGGATCTACATGGTTATTTTCTATGGCACGTTTATTCTCCCTCTCACCCACATTTTATTTTATTTGCTTCCACTTGTGGAGAGTGATCAACCCTCTTTCTAGTGCTATCACCTTCCCTATTTTAGGTTTATGTTTTATGCATCTCCTTCTCACCCTGTTCCCTTAGAATTTTAGAGTAGAGTTATATAGTTGCATTTCAATTCCTAGGATTAGTTTAGTTCTCAGATTAGGCAAAGGAAGTCAGTCTTCTCCAGAGGTCTGTCTCATTTTGCATGTCCCACAACAGAGAGACAATCCCATGTTGCCTCAAAATTCATGGTATTTCATGATCATATACAAGGTATAATTTTTGATCTACAACAATTACTAGGCTTGGAAGTCTTGGAGGAGGAAAAACATCCAAAAATAGCATGTTAAGAGGAAGGAAACTAGTTGAGAAACCTAAGCAGAAGAGTGAGCAAGGTATGATCACATTGTCCTTGAACAAATAATGAGCATTGGTTGAGTAAAATAGTATCATGGGCAAGGTATGTAGTAGATCCTAATGATCATTCAAGATATTTAAGGAAAAAAATTGACTCCATAAAAAATATTAAACTATCATGAAGCTAAAAATGATCCTCAAAGGGAAGAGCTAAGTAAAGGTGGATTATTGTTATCTTTTGGTTGGTTTTGTACATGTATTAACTTTAGTATTTCCTCTGCATCATGAACTATTAATTTTCTTGTTATTGTTGGGATAAAAATAGTTCTTACATTCTTCCTTGGCATTGATTTCCTTATGTCATATAATTACTTATTAGGTAGGAAATTACTTCATCGAATGTAAGTAGTACCTTCCACGGTTCATCACTATGTAAAATTATTACATGATGGAACTTAGTATACAATTCCTGTTGATAGTACCCCATTTCATAATTACAACCCAGATATAAACACTACATTACCTATCCCGACTTCTACTACTATCCATCCAGATCCTAGCCCGCAACCCATGGAATATCCAGATAATTTTCCTCCTCTTGTAAGAGTCATTTTTACACTAGACATTGTTCCATCCACTTCAAAAAAAACCCTCCTACTAACGCCGTGGTAATTTATTGGGTTTTTTGCATAAATCAGACATCATACCACCTTCATTATCTCCTCGTGAACAACCTGCATCTATGATACCTCTAATCACATGCACTCTTTTCATGAATAATGATTATTGGTTGCACATTCCATTCGATTCCACTTGATCAGACACCATTTTTCACACATGATGGGTTGACTTGTCTCATAGTCAAATTGGATGATCTCATACCTACATCACATGCTACTCATTTATATCATTCATATGTTTTCATTACTGCTACTTATGGCCCCCGAGTATTTCATTCATTATTCTTTTTTACACATAATATGTTCCTTTCACCACTTAATTATACAATCATGAATCGACTACATTGGTGACACATTAAATCCTAATCATATCAGCATTTCATTCCCCATTCCTTTCATTTGTGTTCTCATTTTCAATAATTCATTTCTCATATATTCACAAAATTTTATTTGTTGGTATGCACATAGATGTCCATTATCACCTTTCACTGACAAAGAATATGCAATGGGAATATATAATTTGTGTCCTAATGACTCCTTACTTGATCAACCTCATACAATTATCTACCAAGTATTTAATGCATCTCCATTCGGTTTTGACCATGACAATGAAAATATTTTAGATGATGTTACTTGATCATTATTCTCTTTATACAATTGGGGGCATCATGCTTATTCTCCCCCCTCTAACATTATCAGGTGTCTCACACTTCTACCAATTCACTTCTTACTTTGCATATAGTCCTTCACATGCATATTTCACCATCTTAATACATTTGTATCATCATTACCTAATGAAATAATCTTGTGATATGGTTCACACTTGACATTTTAGGGAATTACTACATTCATGAACCTCACATCATACATATTACACACTATACACTCAGTGTATTCACAACACATCTCTCTCATGCACATTCAACACAAAACACTACCCTATGATGCACTCCAGTTGCACAATTCATATTTGACTGTTGAGGGCCTAAATATGAAATGAACCACACCATATTCACACATTATCTATGGTCTACACTTTGGCGATCATATCTTACTAGTGCACAATTTAAACCATTTCCCAATGACGCGCTCTTGTTCTATGGTTCATTCTTGAATTTTGAGGGGGCATTTATCAATTAACCTGATCTCATGCATACTAATTCACATTTACTTGGGGGAACACTGGCCCTATCACACTCACACTACATTCCATTCCATTTTACACTCACAACATATTGCATATCTTGGTTGCACATTGGTCTTGCTTTCTTATTCACGCATGTACACTTTTCTTACTATGTTAGAAATATACTTTGTATGTCACTATCTTTGTCATATACACAAGACCATCCACTTCCCTTCTAGTCATGATTACATACTTTACATATATCATTACACAAAACATGGATGTTTTACATTATATGTCTTACCAATCCCGTAGTAGGCTCCTGGGGCATCCACTTTTGTACACATCACATGTGTTATTATTTCAATTTATACTATTTCCTATTCATACTAGCACACTAATTTATATCAGATAGTACACATTTTGACATATTTTATATCTTCCTAACATTCTAACATGTGTTTCATGTGCAACGTTTGTCTTGCAGGAACTCTATGCTACCAGGTTTGTCTAATATCTTGCTTATCACTATTTGTCATTGTTTTTCATTATTTGCCATTGTTTTTGGGCTATTCCCTTTGTCTTGTGTGCACACTATATATTTTTGTCAATTTTTGCCTCAATTGTCTTGTGATATTGTGAGTTATTTCCCATGTTTGCAACCCAATATTCATGGTTTATATTTTCATATTCTGTATTATCTTCTTGTTTAATAGCTTACATATTGTCTTCTATATGTATGAATATCTTTCTTTTACTAATAATTGTTTTCCAACCACTTTGTTTTTGTGTTCCTTTATTTCTACCAAGAAAATTCCCTCCCCCTTGCAGGGCTTCAATTTCAATAGAGGGTCCAGTCCTCCTTTGGGCTACATACTCCTTGTGACATCACATGAACCCCAAACAAAGGGGGCATCATTGGGTGAATTAGTCACCCCATACAATAGTTTATAGTCATATTAAAACACATTTCATTATTGGTACAATACAGTTTTCAATCACAACAATGGCCTAAAATCTAACTTGGGTGATCAGCACAGCACAAACAGTAACACCTAACACTAGATAGTAACGTCTGGGATCCCTTTACCCTTCCTATGTCCCTATGACCAAGGGGTAGTTACACAAATTTTCTCAGTTTGGCACAGTTTACATCGGCTTACACAACATATTTTACAGGATAGGAATAGTCCTTCGGCACTAACATTCATGCATTCTACTATCTTTTCTATTTTCATGTTGGATCAAACTAGATTGAAATGGATCATATTTGAACACACCATCTATAGTGGTGTTTATAATTAGGGAAGCATTCAATGTTTGGAGAATAACACTAGACCTTTCTCCCTACAATTCTTCCACATTTAGTGCAACTGACATGAGATCACCTAAAAAACTCATTCTTAGCGTGAGATCACCCAAAAAAATTGGTCTTCTTTAGAATTTTTAGGATCCTTTCTATCTCTTTCACTCATCATGGATCAAGTGCACATGTTCCTTTTCACATTTTTACATAATTCTTACACACTTTTTACTCGTTTGGAATAAATTTTTCATATACACATATTTGACTACTCTTTTCCTCTTCTCTTTTATAAGTACATCCTTATGAGAAGCAATAGCCACATCATCAAGCATCAAGTTACATAAAAAAAATAGGTACAACACGACACATCTACACATACGATTTCACCTCTAGGGTCATTTTCACTTCATCTTCTTTATCTTCCATGCTTCATATTTTTATCACTTCACACTTTTTCTTGTCTCCTCAGCATGTTATTTGCCATCGATCTACATGGTTATAAAGTGCACATCTCTTTTCTACTTTATGCTATAGATAATTCACTCAACAACATAAAGTTTTGGAAAATGTAGACACTAAATAAAGCACTTTGGCTATTATTGGTGCTCAAACCTACACACATCTCAGATCTGAAAGAACTGAATCATTGAGTCAACAATGGGACTATCTCCAAGTTTTCAGACCCTGCATGCTTAAGAAAGACCTCCGAAGTAGGATGGTTCCTCTACCTACTTCTACTACTACTGCTACTCCTAAAGTTGAAATGAAAATATAATCTAATGATACCAAGGGACCAAGGATAGAAACAAAACATAAAAATGGAAACTAATCTAAGGAAGGTGATAGCACCAGAAAAATTAGGATGAAAACTATCTATTTTGAGTGAAAATGAAGGAAAAGGAATAAAGGGAGGCTAGATATGTGCAACACAAACCAAAGTGCATGCACATGATCAATTTCATGAGACACAACAAGAAAATGGAGTTGTAAGGGGTTTAAAATGGCACAATGAGCACACAATACAAAGGAAAGGTAAGAAAGAATAATACAAACACATTAAGGAAGAGAGTAGCCACAAAAAATGCTTTTATTACTTCAAAGTATGCACAGTCTGTTATAATAGTGTATGAGTTTGATATCCACATGAAAGAACCAGATCTAAAGGTCTACGACATAGAATGCAAAGATATATAATCCTTAGCAAATACTAGATGATCCAAAATGTCCAACCATTTACAATGAGCCATGCTCTTACATTTATAGATGAATCAATGAGAGAAAAGTAGGAGAAGGAGGAAAAATATGATTTGAAAACTCAACCACCAACAACCAACAATGAAAGCCTACAAATCCCTTGTAAATCTATCCAATGTGCTTCTCCATGCATGTTCGGCATGTAGGAGAAAGAAAGGGGTGATATTTAAACCAAATAGGGTGGTTAGAGCAATTAGATTCTGCATTAATGCCATGAGAGACATTTTCCATATTCTCACCTACCCAATCCCGCTGAAATTTAAACTTGAGTGATCTAGAGTGTAACCCACGTCATCAGCTATTTTTTCATCTTCTGCCACATTTCACACCTTATCTGGTTACAAGTATTTGTAACCCTATTGGTACGCTTTGGTAGGTTGTGTGTAATTCATTCAATGTCTGATAGTCCTTGTGGCTCAGAAATTGGCATAGAAGAAGGTGCGAAACAAGATATCAGGAGGCACACAAAATTAACGCATGTGGGAGGAATGGAATGAGAACCTACCATAGGAAGGTATGGAAGAGGTTAAATCATTACAACATGATGTGTAGAAATAAGGAAGATGGAACGTGTGGATGCCAGTGACTTAGCTTATTCTAGGTAGCATGTCTAAAGTGTGTGTGCATAAGATGCATAGAATGTTTAGAAGGAATGTGAATGCACATAAATTGGGCATGAGGAAAAATGGAACAAAATAGAATAAGGGAGAAGAAAAATATGGGAATTACAGGAAAGGAGTGCATAAATTCGTATGAGGAACATGAGCCAAGAAAATGTGCCAAAAGAATCAATTGAAGTGCGTGCAACTTATAATATAGAACCTCAGAGCTAGAACGATAATGTATGTTATGCAAATAACTAGGGGTTTTTTTGGATAGTATTTTGAAAAAAATTAGGGCCATCTTCCTGTTAGATGAATGAGATTAGTATCCTAGAACATCCATTGGGCATGGAGTCAGCGTGTGTTTGAACCTGTGATCTACAACTTTGAAGAATTAACCTCTGAGTCACTTGAAGCATGTTCTAAAATATGTTCTGAATCCTATAAGATTTATGAGAACTGCTAGAAGATGACTGGTATTCAGGAAGTAACAGAAGATTGTGCTCAAGAAGCATGTGGAAAGAAATAACTATGTACAAACAAGACAATGTGTGCACAGTGCACTTGGAGGAATTGAAACTATTTTAATATATACAAGATGATGCAACAAGCTTAATGGAAGGGTTTGAGATAGATCCCATTGAATGGGATTAATATTGTGCCTCCATTAGGATGAGACAATTTGAAATAATTATCCTCCTTGCAAGAACTGATAATATATGGGCCACTCCAAAGTGCATCAAACTTTGAATGACACCCTAGTTTAGCTTTATCAGAGTCCCATTTTAAGACCAAGTTCCCAAATTTGAAAATTTGAGGCTTAGCCTTTTTTCAAACCAATTATTTGTTTATTTTTGATGTTTTTATAGCTCTATCATGGAAAAATTCCTTGATTCTTTAAGTTCAACAAGCTCTACCATTCTTATTTCACTCTGGTTTGCACCTTGAAATTCCAGTTGTTTGGTAAGTGATAATGAATTCAACTCAAGTATCAAAGGAAGTGTAGCCTCTTTTCCATAGAAAAACTTATAAGGTGAAGTTCCTATTACCTTTTTCATTGTGATTCTACCTGCCCAAAGCATGTGCGAGACCTTTGTATGCCACTGTCTTTAGTTGATGTTCATTGTTCACTTCATGATCTTGATCAAGTTCTTATTTATGTACTCTACTAAGACATTACCTTGAGGGTAATAATTAGAGGAGGTCTTCAAGTATATACCAATACTAAGAGCTCAATCATTTATTTTAATACCAAGCAAGGCCTTTACATTATTATAGATAATGGTTTGAGGAACATAAAACCTTGTTATAATACCTTCGAGAAATTCAAGGATGACTGACTCGATTGATTCCTTGAGTGTGACAGTTTCTATCCATCTAGTGAATTAATTCATAGCTATCAACACCCACTTATGGCCAGCACTTGAGGGATGATTGATCATACCTATGAAGTTAAGACCCCATTACGCAAAAGGTTAATCCACTTGGGTTGGTTAGAGGAGAAGTGCTACCAATTTCTTCTTTCCTGAAAAGAAAGTGCATTCTTTGCATTTCCTAACCCATTTGTGTGCGTTCGTGTATAGGGTAGGCCAAAAGAGTCATTCCATTATAATATTCATTTTTGTATTTTTGGAAGATAATTTTCCACCAGAGAATCCATCATGAAATTATGCCAACACTTTTTCAATTTTTCTGCCATTGATACATCTCAGTCGTACATCATTAAAATTATTTTTGAAGAGAATACCATCAATCAGAATATATGGGATGGATTACATCCTTAGATGCCTTATCTTTTCTTTTTTAAAAATAGGAGGGTATGTTCCCTTGGAAAGGAATGTGATCATTTCCTACATCTAGTTGTGTGCACCAGGGGCTTCATTTTTTTCAGGCTCGATGCATGAGATATCTTCATCAAGAAATAATGAAGTCTTAGGTTCATCTTATGTGTCCTCAACAAGTTATTTTCAGAGTGTGTTTCCTCTAGCCAACTTTATGGCTTTGATAGTCACATAATATTCCATGATCTTGGTCACCTATCATGATCTCTTATCACTAATGTTTTCTCCCATTATGAAGTCACGAGTACCTGAGTTTGAAACTAACACCTTGATGTGGTTTGTGGTGAGCATGCTCTTGAACTTCTTGAGCACGTGCATGATGGCATAGACCTATTTCTCCATATGACTATATTTTAACTCGTAATCCTTCAGTGTTTGACTGAATAAATTTAGTAGTTGTTCTGGTCCTTGTTCATTTTCTTGTCTCAGAACAACAGTAACACTCACATCAATGCCATAAACATAAAGGATGAAATCCTTAGTGTAATCCGAGTTAATGATTTTTGACACGCAAGAAATTTATTTCTTGATATTGTTGAAGATTTCCTTTCCTTTTTCTATCCACCTAAAGGCTATGTCCTTTTTGAGCATGAGGGTGATGGGCCTTACTAGTCCTGTAAAGTTAGGGATGAATATCCTAACAAAGTTGATTTTTCCAAGAAAGTACTATAAGACTTTCTTGTGTGCTAGCAAGGAAAGAGCCAAGATGGCTGAAATGCACTTAAGATCAATTATGATGCCATCCTTTGAGGCTACATGACCAAAACTCTTTCCCTACACCAAAAAAAAACTACACTTTTTGGGGTTAAGAGATACCCCAATAGTTATGCATCTCTCAAAGAATTTCCCCAGGTGCACCAAGTGATTTGTGCTCTACTTTAAGAAGATAGTAATTTCATCTAGGTAAACCAAGATGAACTCATTAATATATCCCTAAAGGTAATATCCATGGTGCACTGATAATTTGTACCTGTGTTTGATAGACCAAATTAAATCTTTTGATATGCATGTGTCCCCCACTTTGTTGTAAATGTTGTTTTAAATTGATCTTCTTCCTTGACCAGGATCTGATTGAAGCCAAAATACCCATCCAACATAGAGAACTTTTGCGCACCAGCCACAGTCTATAAAATCTACTCCATAGAAGGAAAAGGATAATGATCTTTCAAAGATGCTTTATTCAAATCTCTAAAATCAACACAAAGTCTAATTTCTCATTCTTATTGTGTACTAGAACAATATTTTTGACCCAAGTAGAATACTTGATTAGAAATATTATCTTTTCCTTAATGAGTTTAGACAATTCTTTCCTCATGAGGGGATCTATCCTTGGGTTGACGTGCCTTTTATTTTTTTTGTTGAGCTTGATACTAGGATCAAGGTCAATGGAATGTTGAGAAACACTTGGATCAAATCCTTTTAAGTCCTCATAATCCCATGAGAATATGTCATTGTATTTCTAGAATAGAGAGATGAAGGATTTATTTTCATCATGTGTGCAAGCTTTACTGAGCAACAACTCTTTACTGCATGCAATAGTGATTGGCGAGTAGTCTTCTTATGTCACACACATATTAGTTTCTTTACCCTTGAACTCATCATCAGGGATAAATATTTTCTCTAAGATGACCAACCCTTTAGCAATTTTTTTGGTCTTTAGCTTGGTCACCATAGTTATCATGCAAATCAGCTTGCATGCTTGAAGAGAACTCAACTTCATTATGAATGAACTAGATAATATGCATGTCACTGTCAAACACTTGTAAGCTGGTGTTATTTTCTAGAATAGAAATGCCTAATCACCATCATGACATACTACACGTTTCCTTTGAAAAATTCCTTGGTAGGGGAGAACTGTGAACCAAGTGCAGCCATTTGAACTTCTTATTTATTCATCTTCCTTAGCACCACCTGTAGATTTAGAGCATCAAATATATTAAATAGATCTCAAAATCTATGCTTATAAATTTGAGGAGATTATTATTTTCTGCACACTTATTTGTGACCTGATGGATAACCAATTCTGTGTCCCCAAAGATCTGCAGTGCCTTAATCCTTTTCTTCTTAGCAATAAGAAAAATATACACCAAAGCTTCATATTCTTCTATGTTATTGGAGCATGTGAACTGCAACTTGTGCGTGAATAATAACTTCTCATCCTTTGGAGAAATGAGAAAAACTCTTACATCTACACCATTCTTGCTTCTGGAGCCATCAAAGTACAACTTCCATAGACATGAGTTTTCTTTATTTTGTTTGAGCGCATGCAATAGTACAGTCTCTTCTTCAAGGATGCAATATTTGCTAAGCCTAGTTTCAAAAGCTTCAATATCTTCAGCATATGGATCAAATTTGTAATTCCTTTCCACCCACTCATCTAGTACTAAGTCAGGTAGAGGAGGAGGAATGGGCTGCTCTTCAGAAATTTATTCTTGGCCTTCTCTAATTAGGAAATTGGCTTGGAGAGGAGATGGGTCATATGACTTAACATGAGAGGAAACTATTGGCTCAGTTTGCATGGTAAACCGGGTACCATACCTTGTTCTCATTAACATATGGGACCAGTTAGAAGACAAGTAACCATCCACTTAAGCAGTAAAATCCCTTGATAGACATAAGGCAAACAAAGGAGGTAGGTCAATGATTGACACATCTTGAGTTATAGTGAGGCTAGGAAATGTATGGAGGGTTAACTTAAGATAATTTATTACTCCCAAAGTGGTAACAATTGAGCTATCAAGCTATAGAAATCCTTTGGACAAAGGGTTGTACTTAAGGCCTAAGACATCAGTAATTTTCTTAGGCATGACAGAAGTACTAACTCATGAGTCAATCATGAAATTGTGCTTAATGTGTTTTCCTATGATCAAAGACATATAAAAGGGTGGGGTTTTTACAACCTTAATTACTTGCTTCTACTCTTCTTGATAGATATTGACAGTAGTGTTTGGTTTTTGGATAGCTGGATCAGTACGTGGAAGTTGTGCCATATCTTCATGTAACAAGTTGTGCTAAGATGAAATGATTAGGACATCCCACATTGTTAAATTTATATTTGTATTCTTCATATGGTCCATAATTTTGAATGGAAGGCCCATTGATTTGTGCGTTTGGGGCACAAAAACATCCTTTCTTAACTATTCAAGCATAGAGGAAAGGGTCTTGCATTACACAGAGGATTGACCTACCAAAAGAGGGGAAGGTGTCGATTCAGAAGGAACATTTTCCAAACCTCGTGTATAGGAACTTGTATGCCATTTATGTTAGATGCCTTGGTTGTATCTCTTTGCTTTTGAGGATTGGCCTATGTTGCGGGAATTGAGAATCATGGGCTAGACTCTCACATTCTCTTCTTATATCTTGTGTTGTCCACAACCTGGGTGTAATGTCTATAAAAAATTTCCATGGTTTAATTGATTTCACAGAATCCCTCGGTGTCATAAAACATCATATTGGCCACAGAAGGAGCCTTTGAATTTTCCTAGTTTTCTATTTGGTTCGAGCTTGTGGAAGGTTCACAGTTAGAATATTTTCAGATCAAATAAGCCTATGCGCACATGGAATTGGCATAGTAATACTAATTATGGGGCATATTGCAAGGGAATCACCATTATGAATCTTGAGCCATATCGTTCTGAACTTGAACAAGTTATTAGCTTGCACTAGGCACTGGGAGAGGTTGTGCAGAAGGAATCACTTGCAGGGGCAAATGCACATTATCATTTCATCTATCATTTTGTTGGTTCTTCCCATATCTCTAGTTTCCATATTGATTCTACCAGGGCTGATTGTTTTGGTTATTCCCCTAATTACAACTACTTCTAAATGCTTGTGCTTGCTTCTTAGCTAAAGATATGACTTTATTGGACAAGTTACTAATTAGGGCCTTCATTTTTTCATCTTATTTATACTGCATAGGAGAATATGATGTGTATGCAACATGTTGAGTGCTCTTCTCAAGAATGGGATAAATGGAAGGTTGGGCCACATGATACATCTCTGGGAATAAGGGCCCAGGCAGTCTAGAAGCTAGCTTTCCCACCTGAATGAGACTATTTTATGCCCTTATCGCAATGTTGTATGTAGCAGGAAAGTTTCTACCACCCATAGATTAAATCATGATTGAGATGTCACTATTCAAGTCCCTTAGATAATATAAGAAAGTATGTTGGGCTATAGGTCTTACCATCGGAGGTATTTTGTCCCAAGTCTTCTAGAATCTAATGTTGAAATCAGTCATTTGTTCATTGGGTGCCCTCTTTATTGTAGGCAGTTGCTCCACCAGTGATAGGTGATCTGAATTTTTATCAAAATAATTTCATGGAGATGTTCTAATCTTATCCTAGGTAGCAATAGATACATGTCTCAAGCCTCTCTACCACTGAAGGAATTTTCCTTTGAATGAGGCTGAAAGCTACATAATTCTTACATCATCATGTGTGATCAGATATACTGAGCACGTGTTTGCTACATCCTAGATGTTCTCAAATGGGGTGACTTTATTCTCACCAGTAAAGTATGGAATACTCTTGAGTGTGATTGTTTGCATATCATGTTACGCATTTAGAACAAGAGGACTTCCACTATTAAAGTTGGAAACATTCCTCGGAGGAGGAAGTGGATGGAGTACCATGGTAGGATGCATAGGTTTTTTGTGAGGAGGATTGAAATGTGTATGGTGCACTAGAGATGGAGATGTGTGTGTGAGTTTTCTGCTACGTATTCTCCTTGGAGATAACTAGAGGTACTAAAAATATGCTTCAGTAGGACCACTGTAGAAACTAATGTCCCTCATGTCCCTAAGGTCAGGGAAATAAGGCATGGAAAACTACACCCAGCCCCCATGGGGAGTATTTTGGTTACACATGTGACCAATTTCCAACTCCCAGCTACATTTTGGAGCATGTATTCAATTTCATCGGATCAAGCACCACATGTCAGCTCCAGGACCACCGTGGAAACTAATTTCCCTCATCTCCTTGAGGTAAGGGACACCAAACATGGAAAAATGCTCATAGTCCTCTAGGAGACTGTTTTTGTCACCCATGTGACCGGTTTCCAACCCCTCAGTGCTTTAAAGCTGATTTTGGAGCACTCATTCCCTTCCATCAGATCACCACCACATGTTATTTATCTAGTGTTAGTGTTTCACCTAACTCTTAGAGCATTTATTTGAATATTGACGAAACAGATAAGGGTAAATGGGCTAGCAGGAATACCTATTAAATCTTGTTGAAGGTTGTTGTGAGCATATGACTTCTTAATCCACAAATAATCGTGAGGGCTTCCTTTTGGCTAGGAGGAACTACCTAAAATAGAAAACAAGACCACCAAATAGAAGTTAAACAATATATGTAGTGGACTGCCTAACGTATGCTAGTTCTAGGAAGTATGATACTCCCTAGAAGGCTGTTAATCCACTGTTTAAAACAATTCAATGTTAATAATACATAAAACCATACTACAATTAAAATGATTTAGGTATCTTATTTGACTACAGTAAGCAGATTTGTTCACAACAAGCTACGATATGATTAAATCCGAAGGTCAAGGTCTCTGTCAGGGTACTGGTACTAGACAAGGTCTGGTTCTGGGCTGTTTTGGGTATTTGGTGGATATTTTAGAATCTGTTCTTGGTCTAAGAGTAAAACACAGAGACCGACATCAATTTGAGTGAACCAGCACCAATTGTGGGTAACCGGTGTCGGTATGGTTGGGGTGGAGGAAATTTAATGAAATATTGGTGTGGTGACAGATCTAAGGCTAAATGGAAAAGGAGAGGGCAATGGAAAGGTCTGTGTAGGTCTTACGTGTGCTCAAGGATAGTTATCAGTAGGATATGGGAAATTTAATAGTGTGGGTGAAGGAATGGTCAAGTTTGTATGAAGGAAAATGATGGGTGCATGCGAATACGAGTATAACTAATAATAGAAGTAAAAGAGTCTATTAAAACAAAAATGGATGAATGTTGGTTAGTAAAAACACTTACTGTTGTATGAGCTTTATAGCTAGATGGCAATGGAATTTGATCATATGGATGGAGTTTGATGTGGTGATGGTGCTTCCCCAGATGCTCCCATGAATGTAAATGACTCTATGATTACTTTTGATGTTAGCTGTGTATGCTCTGATGTGTGTACGAATGTTGGTTTTGCTTGCATACAGCTCTAGATTCGTCACTTGCTCTCAGAAAATGTGATTACTTTGAAATAAGGTTCTTTTGGGGTATAAATGGTAACCAAAGATGGTTCTTGTCTTATCGGCGGTGATTTAGGGTAACTGGCGTGAGTTAGGGTGAGATTTCCTAGGTTTACTAAAATGGGAAAATCCCCTTGATTTTCTTAGATCTTGTTCGTCCTTCTCCACGGATTAGAATAGAAGCTTCCCTTCTAATGATTGGGAATTTGGTTAGAGGGAATGTAGGCTTTGATTTTTAGGGTTTAGGCTAAGAATAGGTCTTAGGGTGATGTGGCTAGATGAGGTGTATAGGTGAGGTGGTGGTGTGGGCACTATCCCAATTAGGATATTAAGATAATAGATATTATGAGATCATGAATTAATTTAATTAAATTAATATTAGTGTGGGATGAAAGGGGCTATGGTTAGGTGAGTGTGTTCACGTTGGTTATTTGTTGAGGGACCAAGGGGAGTGTGACCCAATTTTGGTGTCTACATTTTTCCCCTTTTTTTTGCATAGCTTGTATTGGTAAGAGACGCTGATAAAAATAAGATGTTGTTGCCCCATGTGTGGGTGAAGGTGATCCCCCTCAAACTAGGAAGTGATGAGGTAGAAAGTAGAATCGGTGAGTGGTTTGATAAAAGGTGAATGTGATGAAGAGGAAGGTGGGCAATGGGGTAAAAATGGGTAAAAGGTCTAATCGGGTAATCCATGTAATGGGTCAGGATCAAAGGTAGTAACACTCAAACACACGCACACGTATAAACTACAACACGGTACTAGGTTGAAGACCAGGAAAAATTGACATTGTCTAAGGTCGATAGGTTTATCCAAACAAGGTTGAGGTGATTTTGGTGTCCAAGGTATAGGATACGGTCAGGAAACATGATGTAGGTTAGGTAAATAAATGTTTAGGTATGTTCCGGTACACCAAGGGATGGGTCAGGACGAATAGTCACAATAAGAGGCAAGGTAAGGTCAGTATGCCAATCAACACGGGTAACAATGCCACAAGGTATAGCAAGCACATGAGGTCACGGGTCACTACCAATGTTCCAGGTCCAACTAACTAGGTCATGGTATGGGTAGGGTCGAGGTATGGGTAAAATAACGAGTCAAAATGAGGATGAGGTGAGGAAATAAAGGATGAGGTCAAGAGGATAAAGTGGAGGGTCCAAGTCAGGTATGGGTGAGGTAAAAATGATGTAGGTCACCAAATTAGGGGTAGGGAGGAGGAAAAGGACTAAGTAGGATAACCGATGATGGTTTGAAGTAATCAATGCCGGTCACGATGGACCAACCATGGTAAGCTAGGGCAAGGGACTGATGTCGATCAAGGTAAAACCGTCGTCGGTCAATTTGGGTAGGTTATAAAAAAGGAAATTTCCATTTTTTACGGAATCATTTGTCACTTACTGAATAGTAGAAAATGATAGGTGAGAGAGAGAAAGTTGGAAAGCATCCATGTGGAATGGAGAGCTGAGTTGGCAAGCTGTATAGCAGGTGATTGGCTATTTATAGGTGGGTCCACAAGATCATAGTGAGCGATTTGGTTGGTTGGAGGTGAAGAGGTTGATTGGGTGATGGCAGAGGTAGGATAGGGATCACTGGTGTAGTGGCTCGACATTCCACCATGGTGACAACAACATGATGAGGTAAGATTCAATCTCTTTCTTTATTTTCTGAGTTAGATTGGTTTAGAGGTCGGGTGGGGAAAAATGGGTTTGGGGGTGGGGAAATGAATTTTGAATTTGTGGGAGGAAAAAATATGGTAAAATAGGAACGGGGGGGATTGGGTGAAGGGGGGTGGGGAAGGGTGGAGGGGGGATTTGGTTAGGATTGGGTGGCTAGAATGGAGAGAAAATAAGTTTTTAGGAAGAGGGGGGTTTGGACATCATAGTTTTTACAGTGACACTGACCGGCGTCCATTAAGGGTTAGCCAACATCGGTGGTAGAGAATTGGTATCGGTCACAAAAAAGGTGACTAAGCCTGGTATATGGGGGATTTGGTTCATTTAGAGATAATCGGTACTGGTCATGATTTAGGGGAAAAGGGGCCAAAATTGCCCTAGGTTGGGTGGGTGATATAGGTAGTGGTAAGTAGGAGAGGTTGTGGGGAAAATCAAAACATAGGTAAAGGGGGAAAAATAGGTAAGGGTGAATGAGAGTGGGTTAGGGTTGAGGTGGGTAGGATAGAAGATGGGATACAAAGGTAAGGAGGCTTAGGGAAAGAGATGTAGGGTGGTAATTATAGGTGAAGTGTTGAGAGTGATTGTGTGTATAATTAAGGTGTAGTAATATGATGTTTTACTGGATGCATGTGAGGGATCAGCTGAGGATGCGAGACACGGTATCGCCCCTATTCGTGACATTTCGTGGGGTTACGACAGTCAAGGAGTGGCGACATGTCACAGATGTGGGCCTGAGTGGGTTCAGACACTACCGGCATGTAGTTCGGAAGCTAAGATTGATGGTTTCCCTCATCGATAGATGGGATTCAATGACCAACACATTCCACTTACCGACTGGAAAGATGACAGTCACCCTGGAGGACATGTACAGAATCCTGTTGTTACCTTTATTGGGGACGCAAGTATACTCAATCTCCTCAGAGGCATCTAAAGAGTTGATGTTGACATTATTTAGTGAGGGATTGGCGGAGATGACATTTTACAGTGTCAACCTAAGTTATGGAGAGATGTACCTGTTATCCAAAATGAGCCCCTTGCTCATTTTGTGGCTAACTCCTCTAATTCTTCCCTCTCTTGTGCCTCAGACATGACTTTTTTCTTTTCAGAAACTCAAAAATTTTTGGAAATGACACCATTGGATAGAGCTCTCTCTCAACTTTCTAGAAAGGTAAAGTTTTCCTCCTAACTCATTATATTTTTGAAGTTATGGCTCGACGGAGTTTTTGTGGGAAATTTTCCCCTGAAAGGTCCATAGCCAATAAGATGTTGCCACGTGTCCAGGGAAGGGGCAGGTGTTAGAGGAGAACTTGGTTTTTTACCAAGCATTTTGGAAAAGTTTTCAAGAGGAAATATTTTCCCCGCAGGCCTGCCGATGAATCAGGTGATGTCACGTGTCTAGGGGGGAATTTGAAAAATTTGGCTAAGTGTTGCACATGGAAAAGTTTGAAGGAAGGGCCCGCGCCCAATAAAAACGTGCCACATTTCTTATGTAGCTGAAATTTCAGAGTGCGGAGGAGAAGTTGGAATTTTGGTGAAGTGTTTCACCAAATTTTAATGAAGAAATTTTTGGCCCGCTGCCCCGCCGACTAATCAAATCAGGCCATGTGTCACCGGAGTCCGGAAAGGCGGAGCATGGGAGGAAATTGAGATTTTTTCCCAAAGTTTGCGCACAAAAGTAAAAGTGTTTGTGGATGGACCGCAACCAATGAAATGCCGCCATGTGTCTCGAATCAGCGAGGGGCAGGGAGAATTTGGGAAATTTTCCCACGGAGAAAAACAAAGGAAATTTAAAAGGAAAAAGCCTGCCCCCAAGATGTGAGCCAATAGAATCTCGCCAGGTGTCCAGGTTGCGCCCAAAAATTCAAGAAAAGCCTGCATGAAAAATTTGAAGGGGAAAACCCACACCCAATGAGACACTGCCATGTGTCCAGGTTGAAAATGATCAAAGTTTCCTGTAGAAAATTCAGGAAGGACAGGCCCGCCTCTAATCAGCGCACACCACGTGGCCTCAATTCACCGGCCCAGCAGGGATTTTTTGGAAAATTTCCCAAAGGGAAAATTAGAGGAAAATGGAGTAGGATGGGCCCACGCCCAATAAAAATGTGCCACGTGGCACCTAGAATGGCAGAGCATGGGGATTTTTTGGGAAATTTTACCAAATGCAAAAAAGGTGAAAAAATTCAAATTTTCGCCCGCCAATCCGATTTGGCCCTGTTTTGCCCTAAAATTTCAAATGGCCATATCTTTCGATCCAGAGCTCAGTTTTTCACGTTTTTGATATCAATGGAAAGTTGGTAAAATTCTCTACAAGATTCTGGGGTCATTTTTCATTTTTATGGTGTTTGGAGAGAGAAAATCAAAAAACACCTCTGTAACGTGGTCATGGACAGAAATGACATTTCAACCACCGTTTTTAATGAAGAATGGGTTGCATTCTCTCCCAGCATGGCTAAAAATGTTAGGGCATGGGCCTGTAAGGATGCCCATTTTGTTTTAATCATGTTTTGGTCAATGGTTGAATCCCTTCCACGTTTTCCCGCATTTCTCTCACTTGGGCTCGTCCCTTGCACTGTAAAGCTAGATTTGGCTCATTTTCAAAGGGTTGAACATTTTTTCCATGTATGGCAGGGATCCCTTTGTCACTTAAAGTGATTTTTGTGGAAAACCAGACCTCTTCCAAGACTACAACCTATTTTTCCTCTCAGTTGTTGTAATGCAAGTGTTTTTTTTTATGAAAATGAAAATGCAAGCTCTGTGATGAGTTTTAATCCTTTGTCTATGTTGTTTGATTCATTTCTAACCTTCCATTACAGTTATCATTTTGTGCATGAAGTTTTGTTGAATTTTTATGAACTGTGTCAATTTCCAGAAGTAAAAAATGCTCACCACTCCTTTAGTGCATCACCTTATTAGCATTAGTTTTAGTTTTTTTGCATCCTCTATCTTTTCCCCTTTGAAATTTAGAGTAAGATTAGGAATATAAACCTCTGCAACTTGTAAGTGATAAATCTTATCAGAGGAGTTGAGGAACCAGCCTCTAATCTGGAGATTCCTTTCCCATTTTACAAGTCCCACACTTGGGGAAAGGATTCAATGTTGTGCAATCACACTGGATGTTTAGGATGACCAAACTAGAAATCTGATCAACATTCAGGGGTGCTGCTGATTTGCAACAACAGTACCTAGCCCTTCCAGAGGAGACGAGGCTAGTAGTATTATTGATGGAGGTAGTATGTTGTTTTGCACTACTAGATGCAGAGGGTGGGAGATTCCCATGATAATTGATGGGGGTGCTACATGATATGATGATGGAAAAGACCTATTTTTCCTGGGTGCCATCATTCTTAGTGTAGTTATATAGAGAGCTATGGGCGTATGGGTGGCTTTGCTGGTTCAACTTATGTTACACATTTATTCTTTATTGTTGGGCCGATGAGCACATTGTGTGTGTCTTTCTGATTGGTATGCCATGGGAGGATGCATTCGATCCGGGTTTGGTTCAGGTAGGCTATACGTGATTGGTGCATTTGATTGGAGAGCATCGATAAGATAGGGCTACTCATGATGTAGCATACTATAGGTGGTTAATCGAGGGATTTTCTGTTGTGGACATTATTTAGAGATTGTATGTGGGTTATCCCTCATACAGATAGATGGATGATGAGCTAGATGGCTTACAGCTACTCATGTGTATTGAGAGGCATCGTGCAGGGGAGCACAAGATGATTATGGTTGATAGAGTCAGATGATAGTTTGGGCTACCATAGGATATACTGCCACCCTTCCCACAGTACCGAAGAGATGATGTGGAGAGACCACTTCCACTACCACAGCCGATAGTACCTACAGGGTAGGATGAATAAGTGGTAGACCAAAGGATTGATGATGCCGGTGTGACAGACCAATATAGACAGTGGTGGGTGGCTCATTTACGAGCAATACCACCTAGGTCGAGACAGCCAAATTTAGCCACCATCACTGTGCAGAGAGACACCCTACAGGAGAAGGTGGTGACCCTAATTACATAGTTGGGCATGGTATATGGGTAGTTAACAGGTTCAGAGGTGGCGGTGGCCACGTTGCATGCATAGGTGTTCAGTCTATAGGCCCAGATGGCCCAAGGTAGAGATGGAGATGGTGCTGATGATCAGGCGGCTACCTTACAAGTGTAGGTTATAGGTTTGTAGGGCTAGTTAGCCACTACATAGGTGTAGATCGAGGCCTTACAGGCCCGGATATAGGAATAGGGTATGAGGCCAATGACACCACCATATGCACAGGGACAGGGTCCCAGTTCACAGGTAGGGGCGAGATACGGTCCCACAGGACAGGTACAGGGTCAGAGGCCAATGGGGCCATAATAGATAGTACCTATATCAAGATTACGGGATGCCGTCAGTGAGGCCAGATATTATCAAGATCAATTGATGGTGGTAGGGATAGATCTTCTATCCTATAGAGAGTACAGGGCATATCAGGCCTTGAGTGAGAGGACCAAATCCCATATCCACAGCGTAGAGAGCACAAGGGGCCATCGATCCCTGAGATAGGATTAGGGTGAGGCCACCAATTTTTGGAGACCAACCCCAGGTGATGTACCATCAGGGACCTAGCCATGACACATAGCGGGTAGTGAGATGTTATCAGGCCGCTGGATGGGAGCCGAGGGGGAGGAGGAGATGGGAGAGACTAATATGGAGGGTATTCAGAAGGATGATGCCTGATGCATTTCCCTTCATTTTGATGTATTTATTCATTTTTGATATATACCAGCCTATGTGCCAAAGAGAGTGAGGATGTATATGAGAGTTTGTGCATTTTTTATCATATATCGTCCTGCATGCCAAAGATGGTGAGGTTTTATATGAGAGTTTTTTGTATTTTGTATATTATTTGTTATCAGTGTACATTGTATGGATACACATATTTATATGATCAGATGGATGATATGGTATGATGTATACATTGTATTTTGATTTATATATGTGACAAAAACTAAGTAGCGTAGGCATGGATCGAGTCAGGTTTTTACTTTAGGCATGGATGGAGTCACATTATAGGCATGGATTGAGTCAAGTTATATGCATGGATTGATTCAAGTTTAGGCATGGATGGATTCAGGTCATAGGCATGGATTGAGTCAGGTCATAGGCATAGATGGAGTTTTGGCTGGTTTAGTTCTGGTGAGTCGAAATAGGTTGAGTTTGTAATTCATTAATTTGTGAAATTAATGATGATATGAGTCATATTGAGATGTTTTATAGTAACATGCATGATAATGGTAAAGAAATGGTAGACATAATGAATGTATGAATGATGATGATAAAGATGTGAAGTAATTTTTTTGTTTGTTTGGTTTAATTTCCAATTATTGATGTAAAAAGGAAACTAACGAGGGTAGATTATGATCAGGAAAAGAAAAAAGGGGAATTGGTTAGGGTAGAGAGTGGCCGAGCTAACCCCCAAGGGCCCCCATGCCCTCAGAGTGCTGCCTACATAGTCCCGGAGAAAAGGGACCTTAGGCCAATGTAGTTCTCCCATAAGCTAGGGAAAAAAATGCAAGGAAGGATGAGAATGAGTTGGTAGGTTATAGGCATGATTGATTCTAGGTATTTTTAGGTATAGGTGAATTGTGGGCACATTGGTATGGGTGATATTAAGTTGATTGTGGCGAAGGAAGAAAATTACCCAAAGATAGGCATCGAGGATCTAGTCTTGGGTAAGATGATCAAGACGTAATGAAGAAGGTGAAAAGATAAGAGGAAGAAAGAAAGTCACCTGATTGGTAATGATCATAATGGGTGGGTCATACCTTAGATAGGCTGATGAATGTAAGACCCTAAAGAAAATGCATGATTGATTATTCTAAAGGTGAAGAATAGTCACATGATCACTAAATGTCACGGTTCTAGCAGGTCCCTTGAGGTAATAGGAAATGAAGGTGAAAAGTGGTTAGTTTATATGGTGTGAGGTAGCATACATTTTCAGCAAGAGATCCAAGATCACAATGAGAAATTCCATGATAAAAAAAATCTATTTTTGATGTGTATTTGAGATAGATTGATTGATGTGGGAAGTCTATATGGGATGAGGAAATTAACTCCTTGAGGTCTTCGTGAAGCTGATCGATGCGGGAAGCTTCATATTATCTTCTTATCTTTTTTTTAAAGCAGGCTTTACATAGTTGTCCATCGAGGGAGAAGTTAATTTATAGCAAATATGTAGAGAGAAAGATGTCCTTTTTGAGGGATTCAACTTTTTATTGGAGTTTTTACTCAAGGAGTTGAATCTCGTGTGAGGGATTTTAAGTCATGGACAAGAATAAGGTAAAGAATTAGAGTCTTGTTCAGAAAGCAAGGTGAAATGACCATGGGATCTCATCTAAAAGTAGACAAAAAGTATCCATGAGAATCATGTTATGTGTAATGTCATGGTACACATATTTAAGAGAAGATAAAAGAGTGATGGGTATGCACATGATTCTTGTTTAATCATTGGGGTGGCATAGTGAAAGGAGTAAAATTAAATGTGCTCAAGGGATGAGCATGAAAAGAGACAAGAGGTGAGGTAGGAGTGAAAGTCAACAATAGAATGGTCAAAGATGTGAGGCATTAAGGAGCTCAGGCTCAGGTTTACCATCTAGTGAAGATAAATGATAAGCATGTGATCCAAAATTATAAGTCACGATGTATGGTCCAAGCCAATTAGGAGAAAATTTTACGCGTTTACTTTTTTCCACTTTGGTTACATGTTGATTTTCTTTCAGGACAAGGTCACTGACTTAGAAGGTTCGTTCATGGACACATTTGTCATAGGCACGTTTGATACATTTTTGGTAAACTTGAAGATGGTCAAGATCATTAAGATGACGTTCATCTAATAACTCAAATTGTGCTAAACGGTCATGGTGAAAGCCATTATCATTGAGCATGTCATGGAGAGAAATTCGAAGTAAGGGAATCTAGACTTCGAGAGGCAGAACAACCTCTATACCATAGACCAAAGAAAAAGGTGTGGTAGCAGTGGAAGTGCGAATACTAGTACGATACACCCATAGGGCAAAAGGAATGTGTATTCCAGTCCTTCCCAGTATTATTAACCACTTTCATGAGAATTTTTTTAGGTTTTATTAGTAGATTCATCCTAGCCATTGGTTTGTGGGTAATAAGGTGACGAGAAACATAGTTTAATACCGAAGGCATCGCAAATTTTTCGCAAGGTTATTTTTGAATTGTTTTCCATTATCAGTGATGAGGCGATGTGGAACACCAAAGAGAAAAATGATGTGATGATTTATGACCTCACATATTTTCTTGGCTTTTGTGGAGATGAGAGGTATGGCTTCAACCCATTTAGTGTAATATTTGGTAGTGGTGATTTTCCATTGATGTCTCTGGGAAGAATGGGGATTGATCTCTCTGACAATATCCAAACCCCATTGAGAGAAGGGCCAAAGGTTACAGGAAACATGTAAGGCATGACTAGTTGTATGATGAAGGTTGGCATGTTTTTGACATTTTACACTACACTTAACGTAATCGCAACAATCATGGTTAAGGGTCAGCCGGTAATAGCCTAGGTGAAGAATACACTTAGCAACAACAAGGCCACTGAAGTGACCTCCACATATGCCATCATGAACTTCCTTAATGGTATAAGGAATTTCAAAACTTGTAAGGCACCGTAAGAGAATACCATAAAAATTTTGCTTATAGAGAAGGCCACCCATGATGACGTAATGAGATACCATTTTAAGAAAGGCATGTTGTCCATTATGAGTAAGGTCAGGAGGAAAGATGGAGAGGGAAAGATATTATGAGTATTACTTATACCAAAGGTCGCTCGGGTCAGGAGTAGCAGTTCTGATAGATTAAAATTCATGAGGTAAATAAGAGGGTGATTGGAGTCTTTGTAAGGTGACAAAGATTTTAGAATCAGTGGGTGAAGTGGATATTTGAGAAGCCAAACAGGCCATGGTATCTACAATTTTTTTGGTAGAACATGGGATGGTTTGAAGGGCGTAACGGTTGAAGGTGGTCAAAAGTATGTCAACATGATGCTTATACTTTTGAAGGATCTCATTATGACACTGGTATATACCATTGATTTGGTTTATGACCAATTGAGAATCAACAAAGATGTTGATTGACTTAACATCTAAGGCATATACAGCCTAGAGACCCAATACAAGTGCTTCGTATTCAGCAATATTATTTGTACAATAAAAATCAAGTTTGAAAGACAAAGGCATGGGTTCACCATCAAGAAAAATGAGAATAACACCAGCCCCACCCCCACACTAACACTTGGAACCATCGAAGAAGATTTTTATTTGGTACGTAGGTTCATCCAAGGAAAGGGTAGCAATAGATTCATATGGAAAGTCAAAGTTAGAGGGTTGATCCCTCGAAATAGGTACATCGACCAATTGGTCAGCAATAGCCTAGCCCTTGATGGACTTTTGATGGGTGAATTCAAGGTAGAGGTCAACTAGAAGCATAAACCAACGTGCAGCTCGCTGATTTTGGTAAGGTTGGGCGTACATGAAGTGTAAGGGGTCAGTGTTGTTCACCACATAGGTTTTGTGATTAAGTAGGTTATGGCGGAGTTTGGTGGCAATAAAAACTAAGGCTAAGCAAAGTTTTTTGCATGGGTATATTGGGTTTTGTAGTCCACAAGAGTATGACTTATGTAGTAAACCACCTTCTCCCTATGTTGTTTATCACGATGAGCGAGCATGGCCCCCAGGGAGTGATCGGTAGCTGATATGTATAGGTAGAAGGGTTGATCGTCTTTGGGTGGAATGAGTATGGGTGATTGAAGAAGGTATTGTTATCACCGAATCATAGCACCCCTGTGCATATACCTGAACTCACAGTGTGATTGGATAACATGGGTACTATCTCCAAGTTGTGGGACTTGCTACTTGAGATAGACCTCCAGAGAAAGTTGGTTCTTGCTCCTAAACTACCTGCCACAATCTACTCTAATGCAGGATAAGCTAATTGTTCTAATCTAAATTTCCAAGGGACTAGGGAAAGAGAATGCATAAAATGAAATCCTAAACTAAAGCGGTGATACACCAAAAAGGGAGGATGTGAGAGTAGTCTCTAAATGTGTGAAATACAGAGGCAAAGTGCACACTAGAAGAGGTGATGACAGTTCTCCATAATCTAGCAAAATGCATTCACAGCAATATTCCAAGCACACACAATAATAATGAATTCCTGCAAGAACATAATAATAGACACAATATTCTTGTAGAAAGATAAAATGGGCAAGAAGAATGCAAGAAAACACAGCAGGGGAAGATACATCCACAAACTTTGTATTTTATTGCTTCCCTGGTATGCACATTTCAATCTATTACAAGATAAGGGCCTGGATCACCATGCAAGGAGTCCACTACAAGGGCCTGCAAAACACTGGCTTCACAAACCAATTTTGGCAGAGCTTTGCTACCCAAAAACTCTCTCTTTTACAATGAGCCCAACACTCCAATTTATAGAAAAAATGAGAAGGAAAAGAGAAGGGAAAACGGAAATCCCGAAATCTATCCTTCAACCACCTGTAAGAGGCATTAAATTGAGTGAAATGGTCATACATTACTTTCAAAAGGCTCCCCATACTATCCCATGTGCTGCAGTAGAGAAAGAATGATGACCATGCCTCTTAATTGTACTCCCAGCTACCAAATAAAACACTGTTCTGAACCCGGCCACATTTTCTTAAAAATATCAATCAATTTCTGATCAAATCTAGAATTTCTTGATTTTTGTGCATTGGGCTCAGAACCACGATTCCAACGGTACCAATTTTGTGTGATTTCGTTGAGAAATGCAAAATTTATGGCCTTCTGAGTGCCTGCAGCTATTTTGGGTCTGGCAGGCGTTTTCTGTCATTTGACGGGAATGAGCATTGACTGACTGGAGCCGAATATGTTTCTTTTATTAAAATATATCTACCCTCATCAAAAATAATAAATCCAATTTTTTTGGCGTAGAGGACATCGTGCTCGTTCCAGAAAGTCCAATTTTGTGAAAATCGGAGCTCGGAGTCAAAAGTTATGGCCGTTTGAAGTTTCCGGACCAAATGTTGACTTTTCTTCTTCTCCTTCGGCCGCTTCGGCTTTTCACATCCCACGCGTCCCTTTGTCCCAAATGTCCCAGTGTTGTGTGGGACGAATTCTTCCGAACCACCCGAAATGGGCTTTCATGTCCCTTTTTTGCTGGTGACACGTGGCGTGATCTGATTGGCTTTCGGCTCCTTCGGCTTTTCACGTCCCACGCGTCCCTCTGTCCCATTTAGGACTGTGCTGAAATTTCCCATTTCGGCCGAACTGGAAGGTTCGCGTACTCATGGCCCAGATGTCCCATTTGCTTTCGGACTGTTTGGGACAAATTTTCCTGATTCACCCAGTTCGGCCGGTTCGCGTACTTCGCGTACCTTCAGCCCAATTGTTCCGGGCTGCCTTGACTCATTTCGGCCGATCCGGCCGGTTCGCGTACTTTTGTCCCGCGCGTCTCGGACTACCTGTTTCAACAGTTAGTCAATTTTTCAACTTTTTGGCCAGTTCGGATTTCCGCGTCCCACGCGTCCCTTTGTCCCGAATGTCCCAAATGCTGCGCGGACCGCCTGGCGGCCTTTCGGCCGGTTCACGTCCAGATGTCCCTCATGTCCCGACTATTGCAAGGACCAGGACTTAGCCATTTTTCATGATTTTTTCTTGCCCGAGCTTATTTTTTGCAATTTTTTCACATTTCCTCAGAACTTGCTCTCTTCTTCTTGGACAGGGGAGTTAGAAAAAATATGAGGGGACCCTAGAAACATGACTTTTTTTCCGGACTCAATATAATTGCTTGGGACTAAAGAATTTGATGCATGTTATCAAAATTACCTTGAGGGGTGAATTTTGGATAACAGTATACATTAACATAATTCTTCTCTCAATCCGATAGGTCCACTGAACTTCCATTGCCCCTAGAAAAACATCAAGGTTTCCTTCCTCAATATAACTTGGAAACTGTTTTCCTCTCAAGAGCCTAAGTGGGCATGCCTTTGTTTCTATTGTAACAAAGCCTCTTAAATACCTTCCAATTAACTCATATGTCTCGTATGCCCAATTTTCACATTCCACACTAGTGGTATCACTTATATATTAAGTTTCTTCCCACTGAATAACTCTGTTTGTTGGATTCACAACCTTAGGGTCTCTGATAGTGTGCACATAGATTCTTTATAGGTCTCCTTTTCATAAGGGTTCAATATAAGGCACTGAATTTCCATTTGTTAAAGGGATGATAACACATTCCTCCTTGTTCTCAAAACTTATATATCCCTTATTGAAACCTAAGTCAACATTGTTGTTATAGCACTAAAGGTGCCCAAGTAACACTGGGAAGTTTTCCGCCTCAGCAAGCACCAAGAATTCGAAGACTCCAGTGAATTTTTCCCCTTGGATAGTGATAGTAGCATCCTTTAAAACACCAATGGGAATCTCCTTTTTCTTGTTAGCCATATACAACAATTTGAAGATGGTTGTAATGGGGTCCTTCCCATTTGATTTCATGCATCCAAGGTGAGAACATTAACTTACACGCCTATGTTAATTAGAATATTTCTCAGGATCCATCCATTAATTACGTCATTCAAGGTAATCTCCTTATCATAGTTAATGATGTGTGGGGGAAGGTTGGTGTGTAAGACTTGTCGCTCACGCTCTCGTCCAACACACAATACTTTCTCCCATAGCCATTCTCCTAGAAAAGGGATGATATTTTCTTGCCTTAGCATCTTTCATACCTCCCTGACATAATCCAAATATTTTTGTGGAGCCTCAACACTCTTATTTTACTATAACTACCGTGACTACTCCTTTATGCACCAACTATCTCCTTGTAGGCTTCGAATCACATCCACGGTCTCGTGATAAACTTCTTTATGATGATTAGGGTCTGGATACTTCCCATGCACCACTTCTTATCTTGTGACCAATGGTATTTGCTTTGGTACTTCCCTAGCATGCACAACTTCATCTCATGTTGTCACCAACACAGGTTCTAACTCTGCCTAAAGCGTCATCCTTAGCATCCACTACGAGTCAAATTTCTTCATGCTTACCATCATGGTGCCTTTTTCCTTCCACTGTTATTGGCTCATGTGTTCAAAAAATTCTGGGAACTCTTCATACTTGTGCTTCTTCCCACACCAATAGCACTATAGTCGGTCGGGACATTCATGCTTATAGTGCTCTATATACCCACAGTTATAACAGGTTCCACGAGGGTGCTCACTTCTTCCACCTCCGCAATTGCCACAACCTCTAAATCCTCTGTGAAATCCACTTTTGTGAATCCCTCCATTTGCGTGCACTTCATAATGATGTCCCACATCCTTGGAACTACTTTCAATACTAGTATATCACACACTTGTATCAATGTCATCATGTATTTGGTCAATCAATCTATAATCCTTGGTGTCATGAGTATTAGAGGTGCAAATTTTACAATAGCAAGACACATTCTTATGGATCACATGCTACAGTAGCGGACACATATTTGCATCATGATCTCTGTGGAAAATCTCACAGTATACCATCATGGTGAGTACCAATCTCCAAGGGAAAATTTCCTTTGTATTCCCCTCTACCTCACAATCCGTGCACCATAGGCCACTATGAGCCTCATGTGCTGAGTGTACAGATAGCTTCTCCAGCTAATTTTCCATGGCAGTGATATGAGCTTCTATAAAAGGACTAACACCAGTATCCACGCTTCCCACAGCCTCAGTGTGGAGGGAATCCTCTAAGGCCTCGCATAGATCTATGAAATTTTTATGAGAAATATCTCTTTTGAAAGGTGTTATTAATCATCCAACAAACCATTGAGCACATTGAGAAGGATGAATATTATAAGAAAATTTTGACAAGATGGTTTTAAAGTATGCATCATACTCCCACACACTCTCTGCCATACCCTGTTATATCTCCTTCAATGCACTAATGCTCTTTTTCTAAAATTCAAGAATGTGAAATTCCACTAGGAAAGCATCACGCAACATAATATAATCCACCACTGTCTGATGTGGGTCATACTTCCATTACAACCTATGTGTGTGCCCCTGTAACGTCATTATAAATTGAATTACCTTCCACTCTGGGGCAGTGATCCCCTTCGCACACCATATAAATTCACACTTGTGTACATGCTCTACAACATCCTCAATACCCTTGTAATCTGGAAAATGGAGTGACATCTCATAGAATACGTGTTGTTGGGGTCATGGTCCTTGTCCACCAAGTCTAGGAACCTAATTTTCTCCAGTGTTTCCACCACCAGATCCACTTGACCCACTTACTCTTAAAATTCCCAATCCACTAGATCCTCCTCCTGTAAAAGGTACATGGCCTGAAGTGGTGCTACTTTTTGTACCCACTGTCGAGCTAAATTGAGCTCCCACAGTTTGTGAAGTGGAACTAATCCCAGACGTGATACCCACATTTTGTGTGCCCAACCCTTCCTAAAACAACATGCTAGATAGGATACTGTCAAATACATGAAACGTCTGCGCATCCATAGAACTCAAGCTAAAATGGTAACCACTTGATGCTTCTTGTCTATCAATATTAACTGAAATAGCAATACCTTTGTCACGTCTTGGAAAACTAAACACAAGGGGCTAGTTTCTAGGTGGGTCCAGATGCATGCCTATGGCCATTATTCTTCCTCCATCTGATGAGCTCTCATCAGAAGCCAGGGGGTCTCTCTCCTGTGTTTTCTGAGATAACATAACACAAACTGCTTAGGTTCCACATCCTCTGCGTGAACCTCAAATCCTTCCCGTAACGTCTACATCTATAGATCCATAACTCATACAATCTCGCGTTGTCTTACCAACTACCTCTCTCGAGATTCATTATACTTGATCCATATTTCTTCTCTCTCCATTTCCACCATAGGATCTACCATCTCCTTCCACATCTACTTCTATGCCATGTACCTAGTGGGAGTTTAGCTAGCCATGGGAAATTATTCTAAACTCTGGGTCAAAATCAATATCTTGATGGCTAAAGGTAAGACATGTAAGAAATATCCCCTAGGTTCTTATAAGAATTCAAAATCAACAACCTCTAGGAAAGAATAAGTGGAAACTGCATACTCCAACATGTAACTCATCAACACATCTCTCGACTAATGGTCAACAACATGAGTCCAAACCAAATCAGCATCATGAAGCCTTTGATAGTCTTCTTGAGTCCATATACTAGGTTTATAGTACCAACTTGAACTAGATGCATATGCTAATAGCCATTCATACAACTCTATAGAAAAATAATAGAAAAAGGTCTCATACAACTCATGATACAGGTGATCCTTTACCCATTTACGTGTATCAAACTCAAATCCAATATTAAATCTCTGAGAAAACTCATCCTCCATGATTTTAAGCCACACTTCGACACTATCTAAGGTCAAGCACTCAGTCATCACACACCATTCTCACAACAAATTTGAAAAGAGGTCTCAATAATGAAACCAAAATGTAGTCTCTATTTACCTCTTGCTTCACTAATCAAACACCAAACACATCGGCACATCATCCAGACTAGTTTGGAAGCTCACCCGAGGCATGCCCAAGCATCGAGCCCCTCTTTCATGCAAGCTTCATGAGAATGTTCTCCCTTAATAAGGGGATGTTTGCATAAACAAAGAATGAACACACCCATTCTTGGAATCAAGATTAAGAACTAAATCCTAGTCTAATGCACCAGAACACAAAATAACATGATCAGACTACAATAGAAGTAGAGATAAATCATGATTAACATTAAGAACAATGGTATTAAACCCATGAACATAAAATAAAATGCACAGATCAAGATCCATCACACAAATGTTTAGAACTATTCCATTATATTCATTCATCAAATTATAGTATCCAATAGTACATCAAAAGAGTTCCATGGATAGAAATATTACATCAGTAGAGCTTTAACATGCTCTCTATTATTGCTTCATTACAGAGCTTACAATCACATATTACACATCTTCACTAGTTTTATATATATATATATATATATATATATATATATATATATATATAACTAGTGAAGATGTGTAATATGTGATTGTAAGCTCTGTAATGAAGCAATAATAGAGAGCATGTTAAAGCTCACACTCTCTCTCTAATATATATATATATATATAACTAGTGAAGATGTGTAATATCTTGCTCACACTCTCTCTCTAATGTCATGCAAGACCATCCATAAAGAGGAACTCAAAGGAATCTCTTATAACCACTCATTATTACAAGAGAAGGCCTGAAGGAATATTTCATGATTTCCCTACCACTACCCAAGAACATGCAACATTTCATCATGCATCTCCTCAATCAAGTATCCATTAGCATGCAAGTGCCATCTAATCCATAATAAACTTGACTCCTTATCCTTTTATGATAACTATATTGATGTCATGGAATATTCTTTTCTTGAGATGCATGTCTTCATAGCTTATCCATAATTGTATCTGGTCACTTTTCCATCCATTCCCTAAATGCGTCTTTACCCATTGTCCAAAACCCACTAAGTCCCGAATCCACCCTGCCTGGGCGCGAGCCCTTGTGCATCCCCAAAAGATAATTTTGTGTGTGCATTTGTGCCCTAATTCCGCGCACCACAAACTTTTGTGCCTTAGGTACTTAGTTAATTTAGGGATCCAACATATAGTAACCTAACAAAGGCTATTTATTATTGAAATTTAGGACTATTATCCATATCCTATATAGCTATATAGCCTTATACCTCTACACTCGTGTGACGTAGGTATGTTTTTCACCTTAACCAAAATTTAAACCAAAATTTATTTCTACTTTATTTTTAATAACACATTTCAAGGAAAGGAAAATTTAGAATGTATTGTTATTACACTTGTAAATGGGAACGAATAGAAAAAAGAACATTTTATGAGTGATTAGATGAGTCTTTAAAGATATGGAACCATGCCACAAAGATAAAACTAAGGTGTAATTAGAGAACATTAATCATGAAAAATTATATTCTAACACACACAAGTGAAAATACTACTCCATCTAAGGGATTTTCATTCAAAGAAGAATAATCAGGATATTATGTTCCAATCTCCTCTACAACCAATGATGTCTAACCTTACTAGACTACATAATTTTTTGAAAATAATAACATTGATGAAGAAAGTTCTTCTGACATAAACCCACCCAAAAACCATATTCTTTGAGAGATATTTAAGATAATTGTCACTTGGTGAACCAACAAGGAGACATACCCTAGATAAAATGAACCACTTGAAAAAGGGGAAAAATATAATTAAATTAAGATTAATGCAGAAGTATCCATCATACTTCACTTCCTCTTGTCCATTCTAACAATCAATACAAACCCATGTTGACTTGACTAAGGGACACAAAGTACCCATCCACATAGATCAACTAAAAATCACAAAAACTCCAAGGTGGAATCTTCCACTTGACTCTACAAACCAATGCACTTAATAATGAGATATTTCCTGAAAGTAACTCTCTTTACACTCAACCATAGGTTCCCTACAAGTCCACCACACATATTGAGTCTATAAAAAATGATATCCTTGTCCCACCTCTAATGGAACCAAGGAAAGATAACCATGCTAACCTAAAATTTGTAAGAGGGTGAGATAAACTAGGCACCAATAAATTAGAAAAATAGATCAATCAAAAGAGTGAAAAAACTCCTTACCACTACTATCTCTGACAATCCAATCCACCCGCTAACCACTACATACAAGTAGGTCACATTTTAGATAATTAAAAAAAAAAGGATACTAGTGGCACATTTTACCAAGGAATCTCTCTCACGAAACTTCTTAAAAAACACTAGGAAGTTTATTTTGCCCATGCTTACTCTAATAAGTACTTATTCCTCCTTATTAAATTTAGTTATAACACATTACATTGGATTAAACCACAATAGTAATCCTCAGAAGATGCCAACAAAGGATAAGTAAGAAGTGGAATTGGAGTGAGATAAGGGCCATGTTAAGAAAACCCTCCACATCCCTCACTAAAGATCTAACCATATCTGAAACAAGAAACAAAAGGTCCCCATCCAAACATAGTAGAGAAGCTTAAATATGTAACTCTCCTTGGCACTTGCACCTACATCTACCACCACATCATTTATTACCATGGTTTGGGTTAGGCCAGTGGAGAAAAGGGTAGGGACATAGCTAATAGAAAACTTAAATAGATCCATGACCTTGTACATTCCACTATTTTCATCCCCCATACCATTTATTTGCATATTATGGTTTGATAGAGGAAACACCCTTAATTAATAAATTATTTGGTGCAAGATTTTTTTGACTTCTCTACCAGTATTTACTCCTCTCTAGACCCATTCCACTACCAATCCTACTTTTATGATCAATTACCATCAGGGAAGGCTATTGAAACCTCCTTCATTTAAATTTCCTTTCTCTTTCTCTTTTTGCGACATCATTTCATTCCTTCTCCATCTAGGTTTCCATCACACTTATATATACAAAAAAATATCAATCTTAGTGTAGTGAAAAACATAAATAAATAAAAATAAATAGAAACTATGTGTAATATATTATTTTAAATTTTTTATAAAAAAATATTTTTTTTCATTTGAATTCTATTATTTTGTATATTTCCCATTTAAATCTTATCAAAAAATTTAATATATTTAATTATATGTATTTCTAATTTGAAATATGTTAATTTCATTTTACACACACGCACGCATGCACACACACACACACAATAGATTTAAAAAAATTAATGTAACATAATTATTAGATATATCAAATAATCAAATTAATTTTTTTAATTTATTAAATGAATTTTGTGTCACTTTTGTGCCATTTCATATTAATTTTTCAAATGAAATGAGCAGCCAAACATGTCACAATCATGTCATAAATGTAGCATAACAATGATGTAAAGATTACAAAAATATGACACAATTAAATATATCTATCTTTGTCATTTTTGTGTCACATTATTTTCACTTCGACAATACAATTCATTTTTAAAACATGGCTAAAAACTCCAAACAAGGTCGATTTCTGCAAATAAATCGACCCAAACAATAAATCTATTTTCACAAAAATGTGTTAGTAATCCTTTCGTGTAATCTAATTATGCTCAAATGGAATTTTAAGTCTAAAAAATTAATGTTACGAGTATTGTAGTCCTTGAATGGAGACGCCTCATGCCAAAAATCCTTCGGATACATATTCTTATTGCACGAGTCATTTTGATAAATCTATCGTCTCTTTCTTATTGAACCTAGAGTGTTTAATTTATGAATGTGGGTTTTTTATTAATTGGAATCATTGTTTAGTTATTGAATTTGAATATCTTCTTGAGTTATTGAAATTTTTGAATGATTAAGGTGATTTCTCTACCATAAGGTCATTTATACTTGTGTATGCATGAAGTCTGTAAGGGATATTTTGTTTTTTTATTTGATCATATATGGTGCAATTGTTATTCCGATGTTCTATATTAACCAACATAAAAAATGATCCTTTTATATATGTTGGATTACATTTGATCTATGTTTCTTGTTTAAAACTCACATTGAAGGCAACATACAAATATTTTCATGTTACATGTACTAATCCATACATGAATCCTTTGATTTTAGAAATTTTGTAGTAATTCTTTATGAAGAATGGGAACGTGAAGGTTAAGTCATATAGGTTACTTCAAACTCCATGATAGTTCCCTCATACATGCAGCCTTACCATACATGTGTGTGTATGAGATGTATGGTACAAAGATAGTTGTGTCATGGTTTAAATATAATTTTGGGATGTTGCTACCAAAATTGATTCTATAATGAGGTATTAAATGCTTTGTAAGAATTAGAAATGGTTTTTGTAGTCATTTTCCATCCATGATATTCTCTACGTTTATATACATGCTTAAGGAAGCCAATGAACAATGGCAAGAAACTTAGTCATCTAAAAATATTTATATGTAGAGGGAAGATTTATTTTTAAACACATAGTTCTCAAATTTTATTTGTTAGGGAGTGGATTCCTTTATTTACTCCTTTTTAAAGGGAAGATACACTTCTCACTTCGAGTTGTGAAAGGATACCATCACCTTCATTGGGTGGAGGATAAAATGTTGCAATGAGTCTCTCCCTCATGGAAGCACACTTGTATGTGTATTTACATGCTCATAGTTATATTTTATAGTTTTATAGTTATTTATTTTGTTATTATATTATCTTTATTTTTATAACCTAAAGGCAAGATTGTTTCCCTCATTTATATAATGTTTCAAAATGGATTTAGGAATTTTGATTTAATAAATATTGGAAAATATAAATGTTAAATTCTAATTAAGTTACAACACAGATATAGATATGTAGTAAAATATAGATTTCAAACAAGCAAGTAAGCTAATAAATTCGAAACCCTAGTTAAAGGAGCGAGGGTAAGATAATTAGTTTATTAAAAATAAATTCGAAGCTATGACGAGCTAGAAAAATAATGAAACAGGAAAGAAGAGTGTCGTAACTGAGCCCATAAAAATATAAAACTATTAGGATAGTCGGGGCTAGGGCACTTGTGAAGGGTCAGGGGCACCTGGGGCACTGAAAACCTCCTCTGGGCACCTATGTCTGCTCAGAACCTAAAAAATGCAATTTCCCAGGCTTGTGAGATGTTCGTTGGATGTCACCTTTAGTCACCTGTACTTCACAACTTGATTGCCGAATTTTCCTAAAACCTGCAAAGATGAAGAGCACATGAAAAACCCAAAAATATATGAAATCCTAAAAAGAAAAAGGAAAAAATGGGGAGTCAGAATGACCCTATAGGTCACCCGACTAAGTGAACTTACAATCCAAACATTGCACTACATTTCAAACTCTATGTAGTTCAGTGTATCTATGTAGAATCATGCCCTAGGTGGCTCTTGTTCAAGTTACACTTGATAGCGAGAAATAGCTAGATGCAGGAAATGTAGATATATGTGTGCTCTTATAATTTCCCTGTTGCACGAAAACTATACCCCAGTGTCAAAATTTTCAAGTCCTATTATTTCAAGATACCCTGGGTCAAATCCGTCAGTTTGGTCACCCCCTTTTTGATGTCAAATTGGTCCCCTAGGTGATATAGGAAAGTCAATTTAATCCCCCAAGTTATTTTAGGAAGTTATGAAAAGATGTTATCTTCTGGCAATATTTGTAGACACCTGTAGTTTGATCAAAGCACTATTAGTTCTAATATTGCACTTATTATTCTCTTCCTCACAAATTTGTGACATCTCATCAGTTAGATCTATCTAACTCCCCTCTCAAGACACTCTTTTGGTCATATTTCCTCTTGTAAACTAATTAAATAGGTTATAATAACCTCTTCTTAGCTAATATTCTCTTCTTTACCACCTTTATTAGCTCCCTGGAGTATCAATCCACTTCATTAGATTGATTAAGCCCTTCAGAAACCTCCCAAAAACCTAAGTTCTCTCTAAATAGGAGTAATTACCCTCTAAACATGGTTAGCTGTCTTAACCATGATCAACCTCTCCCTAAAACTAGTCAAATGTTACTTTGACTTGCTAATTTACTTGTTGACTCCCTTTTTAGTCCCACATGCACTAAAAATCCTCCCATTTCCCAAAGGGAAAACTATAAATAGGGCTAGACCCCCTCTCTCATTTCTAAAAATTCTCTCTTCTTCCTAGCATGAACTATAGTATTTTGTTTAGGCTTTATATTGTAGTTCATTTTATTCCATTGAGCTAGTAACATTTTCTTTTGTATTTTATGGCACAAATATGGAGTAATAGGGAAGAACTATTGGCCTTAAAGCCATTAATGGGGAGATATCTTTCTCTTAAACACAAACTGAATGCTTAGATCCTCTTAGGTTCATTATTTCAATCTTTCAAAGAATAGAGGTTAGTTTCATTTGCTTAGTTTGCTTGTTTACTTCAAATTAATATATGCAAAGTAAAAACCCTTTCTCATTTCTTATCTGATGGTCTATTGATCAACTTGTTCAAAGCCTTTGGGGTTTCTTTAGAGATTCTTACCTCAATTCCATGGCTTTTGCAATTTTTCATTGAACACATTTGGCACTCGGTGGGACACTTATGTCCATCCTCCATTAACGGATGTCTTTTGAGTTCTTCAAATTTCATTTTCAAGTTTTTTGGACCAAATCACTTATTATTTCCTCATTTCTATTTTTAACACTAGATAAATGACCTTCATTTGCATGTATTTTGTGGGTTTGATATAGAAATAGGACACTTTGACTAACAACTAACTTGTTTGCTTTTGAAAATTTGAAAATCTGTGAATTTTGCAGGTTCTTCACAAGGTATGGGTCAGTGTTGTAAGGGGGTGCGTCCATGTTGAAACCATAGCATTCCCGTCGAAACATGAATGCACCTGTCTAGCTGTGTTCATCATTAGAAAATTTATCTCTACAGGGACGCACACGTGTCTCTATTAGTGGGTCCGTGTCTCCGTCTCTCAGACCGTGTCTATGTAAATAACTTGACTATGTAAAAATTTGAAATTGTCTGTTTTATACTTAGGTGTGTCTCCTTTGAAACCTAAGCATCCATGTTGAGTTGCAAGCATCTCTGTCTTTCTAGACACCTCTGTGTTTTTAGTATACTAGATTTTACTAATTTTTGTTTGCAGGCGTATTTGTTGAGTTAGGCGCGTACCCATCGGTTGGGGAGCATTGTTGTCGGTATAGGAGCGTAGGCGTTTGTGTAAAAATTGGAATTTTTTGTATAGTCTACAAAATGTTTCTTTTTCTAATTTTTGTTGCAGATTTCTAGGACTAACAAGTTAAATACATAGTTTTATTTCATATTTCAGTTTGCATAGTTAAGTGCTTTTGGTTCTTAGCTTAAAATAGGTTTGTAAAAGTGCATATGCTCTCTCCTCGTGCCTTCAAAAGTGATCTTGGAGATCAGAAACACTTACAAAAAACTTGTATCGAATGTTCAAAACACTTATTTTATAAAGGATAAAGTAAAATTTCATGTGATTTAGTAGGATTTTTCACATTGTGTATGCTCTTCCTTCACGCCTATTGGCGAGCTAAGGAATCAAAAGCAAGGTGTAAAGTTCTCTTTCTTGACATCAATCGATGAACTGGAAAATCAATAAAACTTGTTGTCTACAGGACCCAACGCTTGTAGAAGAAAGATGTCAAAAACACAAAACTTCTAATACACATGTTTTATGCAGGTTTCCAAATGGTGTGCTACTTAAAACCACATTAAGTTAAGCAAGATAAAAAACACACCACTTTCATCACACTGTATTGCAGGTTTCATAAAAGGGTACGTCCCTATCCACTCAACTGGAACATAACCCCTTTGGCATAATACCTTAAGCTACAACTATGGGGGTGGTTCTAGGAACCCTAAAATAATCCACCACTGAGTAACCTCGTGGATGAAATAGGAAGCATTCCGCTTACCCACTTGACTAGTCTTTTCCTTGTGAGTTAGCATTACTTGTTGTCCATATGGTGACCCCAGTGAGAGTACATGTTGACACATTTATTTCCCACTATGCTTGAAGGGGGAAAAGTAAAGTTGAGATACTCCCAAGATAGTCAGGGTGACTATTTGGGTAAATCACACTCGCTTAAGACAACTTTGTAACACCTAGTTGAGAGAACTTATTTAAGGAGGCCATTCTGTCTTGGAGCCCACTTTTCTAGTCCATTATTGCGTCAAGCCATCATGAAGTGATGAATTATTTGGAATCTGAACCTTCTTTTTTAAACAAGGTAAAGAATCCCTGTAAGTTTGATCTAAGTGTCTTTCATCATGAAATTAATCTATGTCCCACTTTCACTCAGTTTTATTCTTGTCTTCGAACGAGGTGAAAATATGCCCAAGTGGCGCTTAGTTTATTTTCATCTTTTGATCTATACCCTTGCATTATCATTGCCCATTTTTCAAGGCGAGAAAGGTGCATACCTTACACATTTTTATCAGAGATAATGTTTGCCACTTTTTTGTCTATTTACGCCCATCCATGTTTGCAGCTGGGTTGTTAAACATCTAAAGTGTGCATGTACATTTTTTGCATCTTTGATAAAGGTCCTTCCATCTTGATTTCAAGATCATCTTCACTGCTAGGAGTTCGGTTCATCATTTGTCTCTTCTTGAGTTGATAGTTTTGTTCACATTCTAGATGCACAATCTTGGTACATACATCGTGTTCTTATTTTGTGAGGAGATGGTATAAGTCCCCTTATTGCGTGGTTACACTGCTCACATGATTAAAAAATCCTTGATATACTTATTAATTGATATCCAACTATGACGGTACCATACACAGATGATGCTCTAGAACCTGGTTGGTTCAAAGACCATGAATATTATGACTTCCACTGTGTGAAAGGACACAAGATAACTAGGTTTTTGAGACTATGCCATTACATACAAGACCTCATCGAGGAAGGAAAGATTGCTATGGATTCTCCCTCTGAATTTGGAAAAGGTCCAAATGAGAAAATGAGTATCTACAAGGAACATTTTCCTAATCATGCAGATAAAAAGAAAAGGAAACCAGATTATAGGTAAACCTCTAACGACTATAGAATTACTGCTTATGTTTACCCTACAAATGATAGTCCTTTTGATTCTCTCATTGGATGTATTAGCTCATCTAATGAACAGATCAAAACCATCTAGATTTTATAAAAACGTTGCACAGTAAGGACGAGACATACCCTCTTAGTCATACTAGATCCCGTGCCTATCCCTCAGGAAGGTCAGTATAATTTAATAGAGAATTTAAAGAAAACACTTACTAGGATATCTATTCTTGATCTCCTCAAAATATCTAATGCCCACAAGAACATACTATTATCCAAATGTGCCCCCTGCTCATTTTGTGGCTAACTTCCTTTCATTCTTTCCTTCTATTGTGCCTCAGTCATAAATTTTTACTTTTTAGGCACTCAAAACCTTCTGGAAATGACACCATTGGATAGAGCTCTTTCTCAGCTTTCTAGAAAGGTAAAGATTTCCTCCTAACTCCACGTATTTTTCAAGTTATGGCTCGGCAGAGTTTTTGTGGGAAATTTTCCCTTGCAAGGTCCGCAGCCAATCAGAACTCGCCACGTGTCCAGGTCAAAAATATCAAAGCGATCCGATTTTGGCCTATTTTTTCCCTAAAACTTCAAATCACCATAACTTTTGATCCAGAGCTCAGATTTTCACGTTCTTTATATCAATGGAAAGCTGGTGAAATTCTCTACAAGATTCCATGGTCAATTTTTAATTTTGGTTCAGTTTGGAGGGAGAAAATCAAAAAACACTTTTGGTACGCGCCCATGGACAGAACTGACGTTTCAACAACCATTTTTAATGCAAAATGGGTCGCATTCTTCTCCAACATGGTCAAAAAATGTCAGGGCATGGATTTGTAAGGACCTCCATGCTATTTTTAATGCATTTTATTCAATGGGGAATGGCTCCCATATTTTTCACGTTTTCTCTCTCCTGGGCTCAACCCATGCACTGTAAAAGTTGGATTTGGCTCATTTTTCAAAGGGGGGAACACTTTTTCTGCACAGAAAACTTATGTTTTCACTTTCAACAAGTAATTTTGGCAAGTATCAAACCTTCCAAGGATTGTAACAGGTTTTTCTACCTCTTTGGTGTTGGAATACAAGGATTTTGATGTTGAAAATCACAATGCAGGCTCTGTGAATGCTTACAGTCCTTTGTATGTGTTGTTTGCTTCATTTCAAACCCTTGTTTACAGCTTATCAACCTGTGCATGATGTTTTATGTTGTAATTTCTGATTTGTGTCAATTTTCATGAGCAAGAAGTGCTCACCACTCCTTTGGTGTATCACCCTTATCAGTTTAGTTTTAATTTTTGCATTTCTTATCCCTGTCTCCTTGCAAATTAAGATAAAATTAGGATCTGAACCTCTACAGTTGTGAAAATAATAGATCTGATCAGAGGAGTTTGAGGAACCAGCCTCTAATCTGGAGATTCCTCTCTCATTTTACAAGTCCCACACTTGGAGAGAGGTTTCAATGTTGTGCAATCACACTGGATGCCTGAAACATCAACTTAGAAACCTGATTTGCATCCAGGGGTGCTGCTGATTTGCAACAACAGTTTTAGCATGCTCGGTGGGACCTTAGAGGTCTTCCACTTCATATTTTTCAGGTTGGTGTGTTCCTGTGAAGATTTCAGCCTTTGCAGGCACTTGCAAACACATCTAGTGACTCCATCTGATCAGCAACCCATTTCTGAAGTTGCAGACCTATTTTTCATCCATTTCCATCCATTATTCTTTCCATCTCTTTCATTCTTTTCCATTCCATGAAGTTGTGCAATCATGACTTCATTTCCATCATGGAACTCACATTTACAACAGCAGCAATTTTTCCCACCTCCAACATGTTTTTTAAATCCTCCAAATAAGCATTTTGAACAAATTCAAAATCAGCATACATACCCATATGAGCAGCAATGCCAAAATCAGTTTGGCTATGGAGCTTTCCAAGAGCAAGGGTGTGCATACAATGAAGACAATCAGATGCAAGATGCTGGTCTGTTGGAGAAAATCCAAAAGATGGAGGTAAACATGGTGCAATCCAGGGCTCAAGCACAAATGAAAGCATTTGGAATTGGTTTTGGAGCACCCTGTCCATGGGTGGGACCTTTCCCAAGGCATTACAGCCCTCAAGAGAAGCTTGACTTCATGATTGCAACGCTGCCATTGCTTGCAAAGTGGATTGAAGGAATAGAGGTGTATGAGAGGATTATTCAACAACCTTGTCAATGGGTAAGCACACCATCTCATGCCTTTTCTTTTCCTCTTTCCCAATCTGTTTTATCTCAGCAGTGTCAAGTTTTAAACTCTCCATCTGCTGTCCCAAGTGTTGAATCCATTTCTCCACCCCCTAGTCTTCCACCTCATCTCAATTCTTCTATCCTTTTCCCTTCCAAATAGTCATCCCCTCCATAAGAGCTAAATGAAACACCCTCTCCTCCAAAGAAACAAGAGGTTTTACCTCCTCCACCACCACAAAAAAATTACAAAAATCAGTCATGAAGGACAGCAAAAAGAGAAGCCAAACAAGGATGAAGAAATTCAAATTTTGAAGAGTTGGGCTCTTAAATTTGGGATGAAGAAGATCCCTTTGCTGATGAAACCTTTAGAAGAGGTTGGAGTTACAGAACAAATGGTGGTCAGGACTGATTTTGTTGCAGCAGAAGAAGAGCAAAAAGGAGTTGCAGATCAGCAATCAATTTGTTCAGAATATAGTGTCCATGTTGGCACCCTATTTGAAGGAAATGCTGATCCAATTCAAATTGCAAAAATCAGTCATGAGGGACAACAAGAGGAAGGAGAAGCTACTCTAAATCCAAAAGAAGAGGAGCACATTCCAGCTGTGGGGGAGAAAAGTGCAGATCCAAAGGCTTTGAGCACAAAGCAGGTTATAGAAGAACCTTCAGTTCTTCTCTCTACTTCATCTCTCTCAAGTTCTAGTACTGAAGAAGAGTTTGATCCCTCAAACTCAATGCTGGAGGATGAAAGAAACCATGGTGATCAAGTTGCAGATCAAGAGAACGCCATGGGAGAGGTTGAACATTTGCAGCAGGACAACAATGAGGTAGTTTACCTGTCTGATTTGGAGGACTGTTTTGATGAAGAAGAACCGGTTGAGTTTCCACCATTCTCTCTTTCATCATCCATCTTCCAAACACAAGAGCCTGCTGTCATGGAGGAGAGTATTCATTTGCAGCAGCCTGCATCTTATAGAAGCTCTTTGGAACCAAGATTGGAAGATTTTAATCTTTCATGTCCTTCATTGGAGGAAGAGAAAGGGCAGAAGGGTTCTACCATTGCTTCCACACCATCCATTCAAGGTCTACAAGAGAACTCCATTCTTGGAGTTGAAAATCAGAATTATGGGCATACTCAACGGATCAGACCTTGTCCCAATCAGGTATTTGGCTTCATTGGAGCCAAAGGAGAAGCCACAACCAGTCATGCTTGCTTCTAAGCATGAGGATGAGCTGCAAAGTTCCAAGGATCAGCTGTCATACCTCTCCAATCTAAATGTAGAGCAACTAAAAGAGGTATTGGATTTGTTTTTAGTTGACACCTTGCTAATTTGGGTAGAAGACAAGCTTCTTGTTGATTTTCCACTCATCCAATCAGCCATACTCAACTCCAAATCATTTGCATGGCTACCAATTTTGAAGAAAGGAAGCTATTTTGCACAACCAATTGCAGGGTTCATTTAGCTCACCTTTGCTTCCAGTTAGAGTAGAGTAGGTAGGTTTTCTTTCAGTAGAAGAAGTGCTTGTGCACACTCTGCATGTTCCATTTGGAGCATGTATGATTTTCAGTTTGTACATAGTTTTGGTGTTGCTGGTTTCACTCTTGCACAGTTTGTTTTGATGGCATTTTGGTGGGAACAACTCCATGTCCAGTGGGATTCAAGCGGTTCAGAGGGAAGTTTTCAAAGTTTAGATCAGTTTTTAGGCTACTACTCATGACTCCATGCCCAATGGATTGCTTCAGGTTACTGATCATTCATCCAGTAGGCAGATGACCCCTCTGAGTCACCAAAATTGTTATCCAAATGTGCCCCCTACTCATTTTGTGGCTAACTCCCTTTCATTCTTTCCTTCTATTGTGCCTCAGTCATAAATTTTTACTTTTTAGGCACTCAAAACCTTCTGGAAATGACACCATTGGATAGAGCTCTTTCTCAGCTTTCTAGAAAAGTAAAGATTTCCTCCTAACTCCAAGTATTTTTCAAGTTATGGCTCGGCGGAGTTTTTGTGGGAAATTTTCCCTTGCAAGGTCCGCAGCCAATCAGAACTCGCCACGTGTCCAGGTCAAAAATATCAAAGCGATCCGATTTTGGCCTATTTTTGCCCTAAAACTTCAAATCACCATAACTTTCGATCCAGAGCTCGGATTTTTGCGTTCTTTATATCAAAGGAAAGCTGGTGAAATTCTCTACAAGATTCCATTGTCAATTTAGAATTTTGGTTTAGTTTGGAGGGATAAAATCAAAAAATTATTCTGGTACGCGCCCATAGACAGAATTGACATTTCAACAACCAATTTTAATGCAAAATGGGTCACATTCTTCTCCAACATGGTCAAAAATGTCAGGGCATGGGTTTGTAAGGACCTCCATGCTGTTTTTAATGCATTTTGGTCAATGGGGAATGGCTCCCACGTTTTTTCACATTTTCTCTCTCCTGGGCTCGACCCATGCACTGTAAAAGCCAGATTTGGCTCATTTTTCAAAGGGGGGAACAGTTTTTTTTGGACAGCAAGCTTCTGTTTTCACTTTCAACAAGTGATTTTGGCAAGTATCAGACCTTCCAAGGATTGTAACAGGTTTTTCTACCTCTTTGGTGTTGGAATACAAGGATTTTGATGTTGAAAATCACAATGCAGGCTCTGTGAATGCTTTCTGTCCTTTGTATGTGTTGTTTGCTTCATTTCAAACCCTTGTTTACAGCTTATCAACCTGTGCATGATGTTTTATGTTGAAATTTCTGATTTGTGTCAATTTTCATGAGCAAGAAGTGCTCACCACTCCTTTGGTGTATCAACCTTATCAGTTTAGTTTTAATTTTTACATTTCTTATCCCTGTCTCCTTGCAAATTAAGATAAAATTAGGATCTGAACCTCTGCAGTTGTGCAAATAATAGATCTGATCAGAGGAGTTTGAGGAACCAGCCTCTAATCTGGAGATTCCTCTCTCATTTTACAAGTCCCACACTTGGAGATAGGTTTCAATGTTGTACAATCACACTGGATGCCTGAAACATCAACTTAGAAACTTGATTTGCATCCAGGGGTGCTACTAATTTGTAACAACACATACTATACAAGACATTGCAAAATTTAGGGGTTTTGATAGATATAGATCCCACAAGCCTTCAAGCCATGATTATGCTCCTAGACTCTAATGATCATATTACTTTTGATCATACTATCCCACATAACAACCCAGAACATAACTTACCCTTGTATCTCTAAGTGGTGGTTTCCCATTGCAAAATCAAGAGGGTACTTATAGACGATGGATCTGGTCTAGACATTTTCACTTTGAAGTTAGTTAAGTAGCTAGGCCATTTAGAAATAGATATGGGAGCTAAGACTATCACAATCGTGGCTTATGAAAATGAAGAACGAGAATCAGTGAGTACTATAGTAGTTCCCATGGAAGTAGGCCCCACATATCATGACACAACGTTCCATGTCCTTGACTTGGACCTTCTATACAACATGCTCTTGGGGCATCCATGGATCCATGCCATGCAAGCTATTCCATAAAATTTCCATCAGTGAATCAAGTTATGTCATGAAGGTCAGGTGGTTACCATTCTAGGCGACCCAAAACCATTCACACATTGTAGGGAATTGCATAGTTTTTCTCGTGCAACTTATGAGTGTCCTTCTGTGGATGTAGTTGTCCCCCTATAAACAAAAGATATGAAAAAGTGATAGATTCAAAGTCCCTCACACCTTATAATAAAGAATTTCCTTCATTGGTCAACCCATTCTCTTCATGGGAGGCGATGTCGACAAAATATGGCCCAGGTGAGCCATTCACTCTTAAATAGGCTTTGTTAATATCAGACTTATCAGTATCTCCTAGGATAAGGGGTAAGCCTTATTTTAAGTTCAAGAGCACTCGTGAGAAATGTCCTAAACCATTGGAAAAGTTTTTCCATATTGGTCTCCTATCCAAAGAGAAAATGTTAGAGGATCCTACTAGAAGATTGCCAAAAGACACCATGGCTTCATGCCATCAAGCACCCTAGTACATCGAAGGTCACCGCATGATGTTTTTCATGGCATATAGTGGGTTTGAATGTGGCATTAATGCACAAGTCTAGATAGAGCCGATTTCCATCCCTCGTTTTAAGTCTGATAAAAATGGCCTTGCGATAAGGCATCATAACACTCTACCCTTTGAGAATGATGCCACCTCTTCTGAACATGAGGATGTTTCATCTCATTCTGATAGCGACATGGATTCCCAATGTAGCCTTTACAAGAAAAAAGACACCTTTATTGTACTAACCTATGTTGCTAGGTGGCAGTGGAATCCTTACCTTGCAAAAAAAGGAAAAAGCTATAAGACAGAAGGTATGGGGTAGCATTATTGTTTACCTTGCATTTGTAGATAGCGAAGAGCTCTTGCAACAACTTCAGGTGCATACTTGAAGAAACATTATGTGAAAATGGGTTGTAGAAGATTTGAGTTTATAGATAGTTTGATAAGTGAACTGGAGCGGAAAAATAGTACATGGGCATGAGGGACTAAGGTCATAGAAGGATTTGCGAATTAACTAGACACATGTGAATACGTTGTCTTGTGGAAGCAGAGATGAGTGGATGTTCCAAGTTAGAAGTTCCAAAGCTAGGGCACAAGATTGAAGGGATTTTCATGAAAGGAGTAGAGCCTGGCAGTATTGAGCTAGAGCTAGGAATCTCATAGAGAAAGAAATAACTTTTAGTGACTCAATGGATAAATGGCACTAAGAGTCTAAAGATGAAGTTATTTACCCATTTCACTGAAGAAGGGATAAGGAGAAACCCTAGGAAAAAAAGTTGATCTTCCACTCAGTTTTGATGAGGAATGGTATGCAAAGATGCAATACCCATATAAGATGTATTGCTTGAGAAAATAATGGACGTCAACACGTGAGCTCATAAGATGGAGCATGAGTGAATGATAACCAGTCGAACGAGCTTCGCTCACAGAGAATGAGATGGAATTAGATATCTAGTTTGTAGAGCTACTTAGAAAGAATATGTAGACACTAGATGGAATGCCTATCTATGATGATGAGATATTCTGTGAAGATTGGACCCAAGACTCAGGTTATTACACAACCTTGTATGAGTTGCACCTAGATTTCAGAAAAATCCTAAGTGAAATGTGACCAAGATGCATCCTAATGTTGCACTCCTTGTCACATGAAGAATTGGAAAAATTGTCTAGCTTCACAGGACGTTAGGATACGGATTGACTCCCCAAAATGGATTTTTAACATAGTCCCGGTATGGTCTTATCCTATGAGGGAGAATCTTTTGCACCGATGACTGTGATATTAATAAGGCATGTCCATCAAGAATGACTATTGAGGCCTACCTGACTATAAGACAATGGGTCATGTCGACTTCAACATTGCTGGTTATGAATTTTTGACCCTGTAATGAGGATGGCCACACGCTTAGGTCACAAAACTAGATATGGGTAGGAGAAGATGGATCAACATAAACAATATTTCAGGACCCCTTGGTTGAACATGTTTGTCGTATAAAGTCATGCCTTTCAGGCCATCAAGAACGCTGGGGCTACTTATTAGTGGGCCATGACTATTATCTTCCATGATATGATAAATGAAATCATGGAAGATTATGTTGATGACATCCTAGTGAAATCCAAGAGTAGAAGAGAGCACTCTGAAGTATTGAGGCCATATTTTTCAACGTCTACCCAGACTATAAGCCTCTTCTTGAACCCTAAGAAATGTGTCTTTGAAGTACACTTTTATACCAGGAAAGCCTCCTAGGGTTCATTGTTTCACAAAGAGAGATTGAAGCGGACCCTGCAAAGGTTATGCGCTATCATAGAAATGCCACCACCTACCACTCTCAAGCAACTAAGGAGTTCTATAAGGCAAAATTATCAGACAATCCATCGTATTTATTTCACAACTTACAGATAAGTACCACCCCTTTACCCATTTTCTCAAGAAAGATGTCAAATTCAATTGGGGACTTGACTTTCAGAAGGCCTTTGTGCTACTAGAATAGTACTTGGTCAGTCCACTTGTACTCATGCCACCTACCCCATGTGAACCTCTCCTCTTATACATTTATGCTACACAATTTACTATTGGTGTATTGCTTGCCCAATACAAATTAGACCATAAAGAGAGAGTAGTTTACTATCTCAGTCACACCGTATACAAATTAGACCATAAAGAGAGAGTAGTTTACTATCTCAGTCACACCTTGATCACGTACGAGTTGAATTACCCCCAAATAGAAAAGGTCTTCTTGGCAGTTGTCTTCACCTTCCAAAAACTTTGCCATTATCTCCTGAATAATAGAACCAAACTCATATCCAAATTTGACCCTCTCAAATACATTTTACTCAAACCCACCCTCGTAGGTTGAATGGCTAATTGGATCATTCTCCTGAGTGAATTTGATATTGAGTTCATGAATCATAAGTCTTTAAAAGGACAGGTACTAGCTGATCAATTAGCAAAAGCTCCTCTCCTAGGAATGGAACCTTTGTGCCTAGATCTGCCAGATGCATCTATGATGTATATTGGAGAATCCGTAGAATGGAAGGTCCCTTTTGATGGATCTTTCACCATCCATGGATCCATAGCAGGAGTGGTTCTCATCACTCTAACAGGTGATGTCATACCAAGAGCATTCCGGTTGGGATTCCTGTGCATAAATAACATTGCAGAGTATGAGGCACTCATCGCTAGCCTCAAGCTAGCTATTATTTAGAACATCCGACAACTAAAAGTCATTGGAGAATCTCAACTTATCATTAAACAAGTTAATGATGAGTACAAAGTTAATGATGAGAAGCTTATTCCATATAAAAATATGGTCGAAACCTTAAAGGAATACTTTACATAGATCATATTAGAGCAAAAACCAAGGTCACACAATAGATATGCAGATGATATGGCTACTGTTGGCTCTCTGTTATGCATTCCCCCTTAGGAAAGTAATATGCCTTTCTTCGTATAGCATTTATATGTGCTAGCATATGATATGCCAGAGTCATGTTTGGAATGTGAAGTTGTTGGTCCCCTATCCCCTTGGTATGATCCAATATTTCAATACCTACAAGATGACACTTTTCCACTAGACATCACTCATTTTGAAAAGAAAGCCCTTATCTGCCACATAGCCCATTATAACCTCCTAGGAGGCACCCTTTATCATCATGGCTATGATGGGAATCTACTTCGCTATTTGGATGTTGCTGATTCTATCCACGCCATTAAGGAAGTACATGGTGGTATTTGTGGAGTGCACACTAGTGGCATAGTCTTAGCTAAGAAGCTATTAAGAGTAGGATATTATTGGCCTACCATGGAATCAGATTGCTGCAACTTTGTAAAGAAGTGTGAAATATGCCAGAAATATGGAAACTTGATACATGCACCAGCACAGACCTTACAGCCTATTGCATTGCCTTCTCCATTCTCTAAATGGGGCTTGGATCTCATAGGGAAGCTCCATCCTTCTTCTTCATATGGTCATACTCACAACATTAATGCCACTGAATATTTTACCAAATGGGTGGAGGATGTCCCTCTTACCTATCTCACTGGTGTGCAAATTTCAAAATTCATCATGAACCATCTCATATACCATTACGGGATCCCTTCAGCCATTATCACTGATAATGGTAAATCCTTCAAAAATAATACGGTTAAAACCTAGTGTCAAAGCTTCCATATCCAACTCAAGTGGTTAACCCCCTATTATCCCCAAGGTAATGGATAGACAAAAGCTACTAATAAAACCCTTATATGGATTATGGAGAAAATGGTTAGTAAAACTAGATGTACTTCACAATTACGGATACATCCCACCCTTTAGGCCTATCGTACTTCCATCTGCACTCCTACTGGTGCAACCCCATATTCACTTGTCTATGACACTGAAGCCATCATACCTCTAAAAGTGGAGCTTCCTTCCCTAAGAATATCTCTCAGAGACTATCTTGATAAAGATGAGGATTACAGAGTTTCTCACCTGGTAGAGTTAGAACTATTAGATGAAAAGTGTATTAGAGCGCTCAATCACCTGAAAGTCTATTAGAATAGAGTTTCCAGGGGATACAAAAAACACATCATTAATTAGGAATTTGATGTAGGAGATCTTGTTCTAAAAGAAAATCAAAAGAACACCATCAAAGACAGAGAAAAAAAAGGTAAGTTTGAGGCTAACTGGCTAGGTCCTTATGTAGTAATTACAAAGTATGGATCAAGAGCCTATAAAATTGCATATTTAGACAGTGAAGAGCTTCTAGAACCTATAAATTCCATGCAACTCAAATGGTTCTATGGTTAAGCATGACGAGAATATAAGATAAGAACTAAAAAATAGAAAAACAAAGAAAAAATAAGAAAAAAAATGGAAAATTAAGAAAACAGTAAATAAAAAGTAGGTCATCCACATGTGAAAACCACACAATTGTGGTGCAATGGGAAGGTTTTGAGTGAAAACCAGTTTTCAACGCTCAAGGAAGATTCATCAGACACAAGTTACTCTTACATCAGGATAGGTAGTCATCACCACTTTCTAGATATGACTACCTTTGCTAGGTCTAGGAACCCTACTAAAGCCACCTTTTCCATACTGTGTTCTGGCTCATTTTCTCTTATATCTACATGAAGGACATTGCCTTTGCATACTCCCATCTAACACTGAGGGTACCTGCACATTCTCACCTTCTCGTACATATGTGCATGGAATTTTTCCTTTTGTATATTCCCACATCACGTTGGGGGCATCCATGCTTCTTTGTTCTTATACATTACTTTCAGAAAATGACCTTAGAAAATGCAAAAAAATACTCAGAAAAGGATACACAAAAAACCTAAACATTCGAAAAATCTCCCTTTTTTAGGGATAAAGCTATGACAACCACGCAACACTGTTTTAGAAAACAATGTGAAGAGTAGCCTTGAAAACTTATCTGTTTAGATAAACCTAAAAACATTAGAAAAAATATCAATGCTATCCCACAAAAACAAGGTAATGCTTTAATTGCTTTTCTATTTTTTGGTTTGTATAGTGTTGATTGTGAATACCTTTTCATATGATGTTATGAGCTTATTTTCTTAGTATAGATTGGATCTTGTTTGAAATAAATTATGTATGGCATTTGATTCATTTGTAGCTTGTATGAATTTATTAGGGTTCATTTTACTTAGATTAAAATGTTAATTTTATCTTTGTAGTATGCTTTGTCAAAACATGTGTGTCTGCATCATAGGTTGTGTTGTGTTGTATAGGTATACAATTTTTTAGCTTTATTAACTTTTTCTAGTATATTTGTCTCTCTGCATAGTTCTTTGTTATCACATCTATCATCTATCACTCATCACATATAAAACATCATCTACTACATCGTATATGCAAAAAAAATGCTAAGTGTTACATCATGCATGTATGCTAAGCTAATCATCACATATCGTATCATCAATGGGGGCAAGAGGGGTTGTGCATAATCACAAATCTATCCCCCCCACACCCAATATACATCTAGTATCATCCCAAGTGCTAGAATAAGAACTCAGAAACATATCATAAATCTAAAAACATGTGGTGCTATCTACAAATACATCATCAATATGAAAGGATGAAACATACACATCTCTAAATGTAAGGTATGTCACATACATAGAGGAAAGAGAAATCATACATCATAATCAAATAATCATACAAAGCATAATCATAGTATAAAATTACAAAATCATCATCAAAATGTCCATATGATACATGTATAACTGTCCAAGTTAGTGCTCAAAATGTACATCACCGATACAATATGCCATCTAAAAAGGGCATGCATCAAAAGGAATCGAGCCTTCATCAAGAGGCATCATCAAAACAATGGTACATATAACTATACATCAAGATCAACCTTCATAAGAGGCATAAATAAAAAAAATCTGTACAAAAGGAGAAGTAAAGAGCTTAACCATAGGGGTACTCACCCTCGCCGGGGCTCTTTAGGGTTTATCCATGACTTGGTGGATGGAAGAGTGGTGGATGTGATGGACCAGCACCAGGGGTACCACCTTGCTATTTGGCTGGCTACTGTCCAACAGGCTGCGCTGCAATGGGTTATCAAACTAATCTAATTGAATGACCTGATTTTCATGACCTAGAGCCTGTCACACTCGAATCTGAATTCTCAAAAGGAACAACTCACTACTCTTTTGGGACTGCACTGATGTAAGTAATCCTATAGTATAAAGCCTTGCTGCTGGACCTTATGGCATCACGTATCAAATCAACATCTCTAGAAGCAATAGCTTCCTATAAGGTGACATCTCGCTCACCTATCAACCTGCCACTGTCATCCTGATCCTGTCTAGAAGCAATGACCTCTTGATCTCTATCTATAGTAATTGATCCAGAGGATCCTCACAGAGAAACACCAATCTAAGATCTTCTCAGAAATTGTTGCAGTCATTTTTAAAGCATGGGGAAAAATTATACGACTCCAATGACAGCTTGTTTGCAGGAAACGGAGCTCGTTTGCAAAAGTTATAGCCCGCTGAAATTTTTGGGCAACTGGCGAATTTTGGGGTTTTTGTGCAGGTTGGACGTGTGCACGCTCGCCAAGTGTTGCGATCATATTGCGACACGTGGACAAATTGTGTGACGTATTAAAAAAATGGGTTTTGGAACGCCGGTCTTGGACACTCGATCTCAGACAATGGACCCCGCTATTTTCTGGCCGGGGGCCCTCAGCCAGGTTCGACACACTCGATTTAGGAGGGGTGCCTTGGCCTCCTTCTCATTTAACCATTCAACCAACTGTGTATATAAACCTCTATATTTTCTATTGCGCCATGCATGTGGGATATTGGGCATGCTTGACTTAAATTATTCACGCCCTTTTAACTTCCTTGCTTTTTCCACGCCTATGTCTAATCATTTCCAAGCATATATTAAATTACCCACGCCTATATTAAACTTTCAAAGCATACATTAAATTACCCACGTCATATTTGGAACTGTTCCACCTTTTTAGGGATTTAGGCACCTAAAATACATGCTATGCGCCACCCAATGCGCCCCAAGGTCAAAGCGCCTATTATATAGGCTTAGGTGGCTTACTTGCCACTTTAAATGCGCACCCTCCACCTATTTTAAACCACAAGATATGTTCCCAAGCGCCCAATGTGGGATTTTATTCCCAAAGGATCAGCCAAAGGGAATGGAACTCAGGTGGAGGTGGTAAAAGGATATGCGCCCAGCCATCAGACCAGGAGGCGCACAAACAATATAAATAGGGTAATATTTTATTTGTAATGGCATTCAGACTGTGTAAAAATATTGTATTACTCATATCTTGAGCTAACGGTGGAATTTGAAGGAGATGTAAAAGGAAACCCCTGTTATTTTTGACAGAGGAAGACTGTGAGAAGGTCTAAATTTTGTAGAATTCTTTGTAAAGGATTATTTTCAAGATTTTAATAGATCGGTCCCATTCAACCGGACCCAGAGACGTAGGCCTCAAGCGCCGAACTCCGTTATCAATTCTCGCGTCACGTTGCTGGTGAATTCTCTTCATTTATTTCTATATTTGCACAGTACTTGTAGTTTTTATTCTTTTATTAAAAATACAAAAATAAATAATGCACAAATTTAAATCGAAAATCAATACAAAGCAAGAAAAGTGTGTGTGCACAATTGCTAGTTAAATTTGGTTTTCAGATCAGTAATAATCTGCACCTGGGCTCGTGCCTAATCTCTCTGTGTAATATAACCCTATGACTACACCTAGGCATGATCCCTCTGAGAAACAACCACCTACACTTGGGTCTGATACTGATGTAAAAGGCTCAATATCTAAGCCCCCTATGCAGCCATCTCACTAATCTGAATCTACCATAGGGTACTATCACTACCTTCGATGGCTTGTGCTCTAGTCTGATCTCTCTCCATTGTTAAAATCTACACATGAGCATGTACCTAATCTTGCTCCACTGTGAGGGCATGTATCTGTGCCCTGGATGCATATCTCTCTCTAGCCACTTGTAACTGAACATAAATCCACTACTTGTAACTGTTGTTGAAGGAAAACAAGACTGTCCACCATCCCCGCCACCCTATAGAGCATGAGGTGGCGGGCCTTGCTCTGGAAGTACCTACTAGAGAGGGGTGTATATCCACGCTGGAATACCTACTGGGGGAAACTCTATGTTAACTACCCTGAAACACCTATCTCGGTCTAGGCCTGGGGATTTGTCCCCTGTGGTTGCTATAATGTTGGACCCTATCCCCTACCCATGACATACTGGTATGAGTCCGGTACACCACCACCGTCATCATCATTATCCTCACCACCAATGACTACACCCTCACCACCACTAGGAGGCCCCACTGGACAAGCTCTCACACCGATGTTATGCGCCACCTTAGAAATAATCAAACAATGTGGAATCACATCATAATACCATGACCCATACTCAGGTGTAGTGCCCAGATCTCTAATTTGTCTCAGTGGCACCCACATAGCAGGTACCACCTGTCGGAAACTAACCATTGCTCTATCACGAGCAATCTATGGACCCATATCAAAGTACTCTTGAGCCCTATGAGCATACCACCTGTTTAGCCTAGGAACATCCTGGGAACTACCAAACTACCTCTCACATCGATCCACCCTGTATAACTCTCGCATATAGCTGCAGCTGCCTAAGATAAAATTCTTTATTGTGGCAATACCAAGCTATAAACCATCCTCGGGCCACTAGAAATGTCTATACAACCTCCAAACCATGGAAGCCTACTGTAACTCATCAAGCTCGTGGTGATAGTGATATGCATTCCCCATATATGGCCACACATCATCCCCTGTCGGGACCCAACCCATCATAAAAGGCTCCTTAGGATCCCAAACTCTCAAAACACCTATGGAGTGATCAATGACAATGTGATCCCACACCCAAATCTGAAGCAAGTGAGCTGGTCCTATCGTCTTCTAATGGAAGTAGGTACTCAAATGAAGGTCATAGTATAGATGTGCCAAAATGCACTGACCCCAGCAGTAGGTCTCTCCCTCTACCAAACCACGTATCACTCCAAGGAGGTCGAGCGGAAATGAAGCACCAGTCTTGTCAGGGAGTAAGACTCCACTGACGAAGGCCATCATATAGACCACTACTCGGTCTAGCTCTAGGTCATTAATGCACCATGAGAGCCTAATGGTCATCCCATGCTGTGGTATTGTAGGGAAGCCAAACAAATCTACAATATAGCTTTGAATATCAATCCAGCGGCTCGTAGACTAGATGAGATGACCCTGAATCAGGACCCACATAATACGCCACACGTCCTCAAGAGTAATAGTAATCTCCTCAGTCGGGATCCAAAAGAATTGACTCTCATTGTGCCATCATTTTTCTATAGCATTCAAAAGGCCATGATCTAATGTGATCTGGGACATCTCAACCATATGAGCCAATCCCATAACATAAAGGAGGCTGTCTAGGGTCACTCTATCGTCATCGTCGAACTGGGCCTCTATCACTGCTAGCTGACCATATCACTCATGGTTTTGGAGGATGGGTAGTATACACTGCAAACAAGAAAACACATATGTATCAGTTGATATTTCTATCTACTTCTATCTAAAAATTGTTGGTAAGGTTGCCATTCTTCTCTCTTATTTCCTAAAAAAATTCACTTTCTTCTAAGTTTATTTTTTTCCTCTCCTTGGCCAATTTTTTGGAAGGATGTTCTACTTATTTGACATGTGCACACCTCCTCTGACACCTGCACACCCATCCCAATGCATACATTCCTATCACCATGCGTACACGGCCCCTGTTTCTCCTTTTCCCCTCTCAATGCCTACGCACCCAGAATGACATTGACACACCTGTCTTCGTGTAATCATGTACATGTCCCCATTTCCCATTATAAATGCATACATAACCCATTTGACAGACATGCATCTATGTCCCTACCATTCTCCTTCCAACACATACACCTGCGCATACCCACTGGTTTCGACACATGTGCGTGCATGCATACGTTATCAACGCATGTGCATATGCGCATACGTAAAAATTCTCCTACTTAGCCTAGAAAACCCTAAAAAAATTCATTAAATGTGTACATAAAAAAGGGGGATAGGCCACTTATGTAGGGTCCATCCACTAGGTCCCACATGAAATCTCAGATGTGATCTGCTCGTCTCCTCCTACTCGGTATTCTCGCCATCTCACTTAAGGGTTGTCGCTCTTGCTTGCGGTAAAAATTCACAAGAAATCTAGTAGAAATGAGTTGTTCATGATTGATTTACCCCTCTGGTTGGGTATATTAGGCTACCGTGATGCCCCTGGGGCATGTTTTCTCCACTGTGATTGTTCTAGCCCTTCTTCTATCCGTTGAGATGATTATTTTTATATTAAAATAATTATTTTTATTCATTTTCACATGCCGGGTTGCTTAGTATCACCATGCGATCACTTATTCATTACACTAGAATGATTTACGCATATTCCAGGCATCATTTCTTATCATTTTTCTTCTATTTTCCCTCTATTTTTCACCTATTGTAATGATTATTTTTATTAAATAATTATTTTTGGCTTGTAATTCTTCTTGTCGGGCCACTTTCTATGCTCCCTAGCACCTTTACCTTTTCCTTTAGGTAGTTGTGCATATTGTTATGATATCTTTGATCTCTTATAAAAAAAATTTCCAACCAATTGAAAAATCTAAAAAATTGTAAAACCATTTTAAAAAGCAAAAACATTGAAATACCTCAAAAATGGCCAAAGGAAAATTTCGTAAAACACTCATTTACAGCTGAAATCTGTGTCGATCGCATGGCACTCATCCCATATCTTGCTGATGTTTTCAAATAGTTTGAAACAATGAATCACAAATCCTATAAATCCTCAATCACCTACACAAGCTATGTTGCTTACTTCATCTGTACTCTGGGGCACTAACAGTTGCCTGGTACTATTTTCGTCGTGCACATTGCTTTTTCACTGGACCCAGGTGTCCTCCATCTTCTCCCTTGCATTTTACACATTGCTTGGGGCATCATACTTCACCCTTGTCATTTATCAGAACGTTTGGGACTACATCTTGATAAAAAAATATTTTTGTAACTATCTTGAGCATTGTTGGTTTAAGTGTGTGTAATTGTACTTATTTCCTTGTTAGATAAGATTGTTTATTTCTCGTATTGCTTTGCATTCGTGTATGTTGCATGGAGTTAGTAATTTTTAGCATATGATGGTTGTTTGTATCTTGGATTTTCATGTTATTTTACACCTCTATCATATGCTTACATATTAATAAGGACCAATGATGAAAATTCTACGAAAAATGATGATTCTGTATTGTTTCTATAAGGCACTGGTTTGTGGATAGCTCAATATCCCTTTTTACTTTCTCATCCCCTTTCTTCTCACTTTCTCTCCTACTCTCTTTTTTGATCACCGATAAAGTTTCTCCGTCACCCCATCGACACTTAAGGGGGCATCCTTCATCCTTCATCCTATTAATTTTTCTTCTAAACCTTCAAAAATTTCTACTCGTTTCCATTTGTCTACTTTCTTTGAAGTGACGTGGCTTACGTCACCCCAATGAGGGGAAAATGTAGACACCTATTGTTTGATCAAAGCACTATTAGTTCTAATATTGCAGTTATTATTCTCTTCCTCGTAAATTTGTGACATCTTGGTAGTTACATCTATCTAACTCCCCTCTTACAACACTCTTTTTGTCATATATCCTCTTGTAAACTAATTAAATAGGTTATAATAACCTCTTCTTGGCTAATATACTCTTCTTTACCACCTTTATAAGCTCCTAGGGGTATAAATCCAATTCATTGGATTGATTAAGCCCTTCAGAACCCTCCTAGAAACCTAATTTCTCTCTAAATAGGAGTAATTACCCTCTAAACATGTTTAGCTAGTCTTAACCATGATCACCCTCTCTGTAAAACTAGTCAAATGTTTCTTTGACTTGCTAATTTACTTCTTGACTCACTTTTTAGTCCCACAAGCACCAAAAATCATCCCATTTCCCAAAGGGAAAACTATAAATAGGGCTAGACGCCCTCTCTCATTTCTAAGAATTCTCTCTTCTTCCTAGCATGAAATATAATATTTTGTTTATGCTTTAGATTGTAGTTCATTTTCTTCCATTGAGCTAGTAACATTTTATTTTGTATTTTATAGCACAAATATGGAGTAAAAGGGAGGAACCATTGGCCTTGAAGCCATTAATGGGGAGATCTCTTTCTCTTAAACAAAAACTGAATGCTTAGATCCTCTTAGGTTCATTATTTCAAGCTTTCAAAGAATAGAGGTTAGTTTCATTTGCTTAGTTTGCTTGTTTACTTCAAATTAATGTATGCAAAGTAGAAACCCTTGCTCAATTCTTATCTGATGGTCCATTGATCAGGTTGTTTAAAGCCTTTAGGGTTTATTTAGAGATTCTAACCCCAATTCCATGGCTTTTGTAACTTTTCATTGAACACATTTGGCACGCCCAGTGGGACACTTATGTCCATCTTCCATTAATGGAGGTCTTTTGAGTTCTTTAAAGTTTAGTTTCAAGTTTTTTTGATCAAATCACTTGTTATTTCCTCATTTCTTTTTCTAACTATAGACACCAAAATTGGGTCAAAATCCCCTTGGTCCCTCGACAAATAACCAACACGAACACACTCACCTAACCATGGCCCCTTTCATCCCACTCTAATATTAATTTAATTAATTTAATTGATGATCTCATAATATCTATTATTTTAATATCCTAATTGGGATAATGCCCACACCACCATCTCACCTATACACATCATCTAGCCACCTCACCCTAAGACCTATTCTTAGCCTAAACCCTAAAAAACAAAGCCTACATTTTCTCTAACCACGTTCCCACTCATTAGAAGGGAAGCTTCTATTCTAATCCGCAGAGAAGGACAAACGAGATCCAAGAAAATCAAGGGGATTTGTCCATTTTAGTAAACCTAGGATATCCCACCCTAATCAACACCGGTTACCCTAAACCACCTCTGGTCAAACTGAAACCGTCGTTGGTTACCATTTATACCCCAAAATAACCTTATTTCGAGGTTGGCACATTTTCTGAGAGCAAGCGACAAATCTAGATCTACATGCAAGCAGAACCAACATTTTTACACGCATCAGAGCATACATAACCAACATCAGAAGCAATCATAGAGTCATTTGCATTCACAGGAGCATCCGAGGAAGCACCATCACCACATAAAACTCCATCCATCTGATCAAATTCCGTTGCCATCCAGACATCAAGCTCGTACAACATTAAGTGTTTTTACTAACAAACATTCATCCATTTTCATTTTATCAGATTCTTCTAGTTTTGTTATCAGTTCTACTTGTATTCCCATACAACCATCATTTTCCTTCAAAAAAACTTGACCATTCCTTCACCCACACCATTAAATTGCCCATATCCTACTGATAACTACCCCTGAGCACACCTAAGACCTACACAGACCTTACCATGGCCGTCTCCATTTCCATTTAGCCTCATATCTATCACCACACCAATATTTAAGTAAGTTTCCTTCACCCCGACCATACCAACGCCGGTTACCCACAACCGGTGCCAGTTCACTCAAACCGATGTCAGTCTTTGTGTTTTACTCTCAGATCAATAAAAGAGCCTAAAATATCCACGAAATACCCAAAACATCCCAGAACCATACCTTGTCCAGTACCAGTACTTTGACAAAGACCTTGACCTTCAGATTTAATCATAGCCTAGCCTGTTGTGAAAAAATCTACTTACTGTAGTCGAATGAGATACCTAAATCATTTTAATTTCATTATGGTTTTATTTATTGTTAACATTGAATTGTTTTAAACAGTGGATTAACAGCCTTCTAGGGAGTATCATACTTCCCGGATCTAGCATACGCTAGGTATTCCACTGCATATACTGTTTAACTTCTATTTGGTGGTCTTGTTTTCTATTTCAGGTAGTTCCTCCTAGCCAAAAGGAATTTCTCATGATCAACTGTGGATTAATAATTCATACGTGTTCAACCAACTTTAATAGGTATTCCTCCTAGCCCATTTACCCTTATCTATTTTTTCAATATTCAAAGAAACAATCTAAGAGTCAGGTGAAACATTTGACCCATTCAGGGTTCCTTGCATTTCATCATTCCTAGGTGAAAATTTGCATGTTTTTTTCCTTTCTAAAAGGTTCTCACACTAAAATTTCTCCCTGGAATCTTCTCTTCTTTCTATTTCTCTCAAAGCAATTGTGTTTTGGTGCTTTAAAAAGAACATTTCTTTCCTTACATTAGTATTACATTAGTGAAAGAACATGACTTCTCTTGTTCACCTCTTTGTGTCATCAAATTCAACATTTCGATTTGGGCTTAAAATTAATTGCATTTCATTCTACTTTACTGCATTAGCTCACATTAAATGAGGGAAACCTATACGCTGGAAGTCATGCCCAACTGATGGTTGACAAACAAATCGTAGAAAAGCACTTCCTTTCTCTTCTTCTCTCTCTAAGTCTTATCCAAACATCATAAAATTGAAAAATATACACATTCTTAAACAACATCTTACCCGAAAGAAGTTGTAGGTGATCACACGATCACGACATAGTGGGCACCTAGCTCATTACTTCTATCAATTCATTATCTCAGAAGACACCCCACCCTCACCATAACATACATGAAACCTCTCCTTGTAGATCTCCTTCGTAGGAAGCCTTCCTCACAAAAAAATCCATTTTACAAGTTCATTAGTTAGTCCTTAATAGCATAAGTTGAACAAACATAATAGAAAAAGTGCTCTTAGGATTGTATTTTTCTTAGTGTTCTACTTGTCTTGCGTTTTGAGGTGAGAGGACACGTTCTTCACATTTTTCATTTCTCCTTGCACGCTCCTCATCATAGTTGGTGTATTCCAGCTTCATCTGAGTGTGTCTGGACCCCATTTTCATCATTCTCAGAATTCTAGGTTTGATTCCACATTTGATTTTTACTTAAAACCACCTGTTCTTCATCTTTGTTTCAATTTCACAATAACTGGTGTTGGTTATGTGAATGTCGTCGATTACCCCCAACCGTCATTGGTTTTACCAGACCTACATCGGTTTAATGTTCTTTTGGTTAACCTGCCCAAAAGGACACCTGATTCACTTTCTTTGCTTATCAGAGTCTCTAAATCTCTCATCATCTTCTTTGTCCTGATAAATCCATCAGAATCTTATCTACTTGGCAGAATATTAACCTTCTGCCTTATTTTGCCAAACTGTCCATTTTTCACAGTGACTGACTATGGTTACCTGTGACCAGCGTTGGTTTACCCCTAACCGACATCGGTTAGCTTGTTCAAATTTCTAGCTGACATTTCATACCTAATCCACCTATAACCACCTAATTTTCCTATATTTGCTGTATTTCTATGTCATTTTATAGAAAGCATTCCTACCACGTTAGTACTTGTTCACATGGTGGTGACACGTAGTAGAGCAAACGCCCTCATATTCCACGCTAGTTGTCAACCACTCCCACCTAGTCCTTCGCCACCTTCTATTTTTTCACCCATGGATCCTACCCAACCTATCACTATCACCACAAGGGACGAGGAATTCACATGACTCCTTGACCAGAACCCTTCCGCCTTACAATTATATCTTTCCCACTCATCTACTAGAGATGCCTCGGGTCACTTGATAAATGGTATGTCCATATCTATCCCCCCAAAAGTCACTTCTACTTCTACGCTAGCCTCTGTTAGCTCCATGCTACCTGCATCTGCCTTGCCTCCAGTGATTTCTTAGATAGGCCATATACCTGCTATGACCGCCGCATCTTCCATGTCCATTGCACCCGCAACATCCACTATACCTTTGTCCACCACCCATAACATAACCTCATCCACACCTATTGTCTCACATATACCCATAGCTACGTAACCACCCCCAGTGTCTATGACCACTACCCCTTTTCAAAACATTGTCATTTCTATTCCATAGTCCTTAGTCCCAATTGATACTAGAGTCACTGTTGTATATATCTTCCCCCCGGGTAGATATAGACAAGCGGAAGAATATGGAAACCAAAGAAATTCAAACCTCAGCCCATGGCACACAGAAGAGGCGCACAGAAATGAGTGTCGACATAAGAAAGAATGCACCCATGGCGCACAGAAGAGGCGCACAACAATGAGTGTCGACATAAGAAAGAATGTGCCAAGGCACAGGAAAGTGGTGCACAGAAATGGATGTCGACAATGTAAAGGATTCGCCCTTGGCGCACGGAAATGGCGCATAACAATGAGTGTCAACATAAACAAAGTTGAGCCTGCAACAGGGAAGAGGCGCCTTGGCGCACATAAGAGGATGTCGACACAAATGTAAATGCGCCCTTGGCGCACAGAAGAAGATGTCAACATAGAAATAGATGCGCCCTTGGGGCACAGAAAGGAATGTTGACATGGAAAAAGTTGCGACCTTGGCACAGGTAAAGTGGCGCACATAAACATGTGTCAACACAAACATATTTGTGCCTTTGGCGCACAGAAAAGAGTGTTGACATGCAAATGAATGCACCTTTGGCACACAAAAAGGGTTGTCGACACAAACATATTTGTTGCTTTGGCACACGAAAAGGATTGTCAACATGCATATGGATGCGCCAAGGCACACCTTCAGGAGGCGCAACATTCTGAGTGCTAACAGGAAGCAGACCCTGACCCAGATATTCAGATGGCCATAACTTTTGACTGGGAGCTCTGATTCACACAAGGTTAGACTTTTCGGAAAGCCTACGGCGTCCTCTACCTAACTACGAATGGATATATTTTATTGGGTGGGAACAAGTTCTTTAAAATGCAAAATACAGTTTGCCACTTTTGGGGTTTGATATGGTCCTCACCCACCACCATAATGAGATGAATTAAATACAACTTGAGGTGGTTGGGGTAGATTTGGACTTTCTCTCTCTTCTCTCTCTCATTCTTCCTATAAATTGTAAGGAGGGGATTCTTTCTTAAGGTTGGAAATTCTTGTTTTGGCCCCTCCCTTCTTCTCTTTGGCAGGTAGAGTTGTGGAGCTCAAACCTCCCATATGAAACTGTAATGCACCTTTGCCTCTGGGCATTTTTGCAGTGTATTGTATCAACCTTTAGAGAAAATAAATGCATGACTGTGGATGTTTCTCAACCCTATATGTGTTTCATTTTGCATCCTCCTGATCTTTCACTGTGAATATGTTTATCTGTGCATGATTTTGCATTGCATTTCTGTGGTCTGTGTTTAATTGGCAAAACGTATGTTATTCATTCCTCGGTGCATCACCTCCTTAGCTTAGGTTTGTTTTTATGCATTTTTCTCTCCCTGTCTCCTTGGTAGTTAGGTTAGGTTTTAGTAGACTCTCTACATTTTATTGGTGCATCTGAACAGAGGACTAGGAGCCGGCCTTCATCTGGAGAGCTTTTCCGATTTCGCAAGGTCCCACACTTGGGAAAAGCTCCATGTTGTGCAATCGCACTGAGATTTTCAGCCCATCGAGTTGCAGAGTCCCAGGGGTGCTGTGATTCGACACCAACAGCTTTGGCACGCTGGGTGGGATCCAGAAGTCATTCCACATTTTCGAAGGAATTTTCATGAAATTCGGACCAAAAAATTGCAGGTTTTACAATTCCAGATTTTTCACCTTCCAGGCTGAACTTTGAAATTGATTTTCAAGGACTTAACTTGCTCGAAACAAGTCAAAATTTCACCAGCTGATAGATCTGGGGGTAATATTCAAAAGGGTATTCTTAGATTTTTGAGATTTTGACTTTCAAAATTTCATGGTTTTTTGATTTTCGGATTTCAGGTTTTCGGAAGTCTGGCATTTCTGGATTTTCAGGACTGTCATTCCAGAATCAAGTTCCAAACTCTAAAATATCAAAAATACAGGTCTTTCAATTTTCCATTTTTAAATATCGTCAGGTTTGGTGTGTAACTTGGCAGGATCTAGCCTTTTAAGGCTCACTTTCTAACACATATGGCGACTCCAAAGGGGTAGAATTCAGCGGTGTAGCAGCAAAAGTTGCCCAGGCATATGAGAAGAATTCGAACCAGGTCTAATACTCCAGAAGAGGGGCTGTTTGTCCAATTGCAACTATCACCAGGAGGAGGAAGGAGAGGAAGAAGACCACAAAGATCACCATCTCCACCTAACAGGACTTTGTCTACACCTCCACCTGGTAGGCCTTTTCTCGCATCGACCAGGGTTCTTAGGCCAATCATAATGGCACATCTACCACCGAATCCCTTTGTAAATTTCACGGGTAGTAGTCCACTTTCCCTAAATGCTCAGAATCAAATTCCAGTAGCAGCACTAAAGAATATACCCTATTTTACAGGAGAAAATCATACTACTCCTATTGATCACATCCAGGATATTGCTAATGCATGTGCAATCCATGAAATAAATGAAATGGATGTTGCAGTCAAGCTGTTGGCTTCATCTTTCAAAGGTAAGGCCTTACAATGGTTTAGGAGCCTTACAGCAGGCTCTATTACGAATTGGAACCAACTTTGTTCTGCTCTTTGCAGCCAATTTGGGGAGAGGGCGGACAATTTATCTTTATTGGAACAGCTGACAACAATCAAAAGGGCTCCTAACGAACAAATGGCAGATTTCAACTTTAGATTCCAACGGACATGGGACAGGATCCCAATAGCTGTTAGACCAACTGCCGAAGGAGCATTCCTTTATTTCTTAAAGGCTATAAATTCAGACATAGCCATGATGATCCAATCAATGGGAGGGACAACGCTGCCAGGGTCCTATGACATAGCGATCAGAGCAGAGAACTGTTTGATCCAAGCCAGAAATCTTGCACCAAGGCCACCAATGCCTCTCTATCCAGACATGGGAAATCCTACAACTAGTCAAGCACCAGAGTTGAATCCCATTCCAACTCCTAGAAATCAAAGCAATAATGAGGCGTCGACTTCTTCAAATACTTCAAAGGAATTGCAGGAGGTCATGAAACAATTGTAGAACCTTGGAAATGAGCTTGTGACTATCAAAAGACAGCAAGCTCAAAGTGCTAGACCGTATCAGCCTCAAGCACAATACCAAGCTAGGCCCCCATACCAACAAAATAGACCACCACCTCAGGCTGCAAATCAAAACTAGAACCAAGGACAGCCTCAAGCTGCCAGGCCATTTCGACCATATGATCCAAATGCAACGACGTCCTCAAGAGCCTTGGTTCCAACACAAAATAACATGGCACAGGAGTACGACTGGTGTTACCCTTACAATCTACCTCACAATCAGTCAACATGTTTCAATGGTGTACTGAATCAGGCCTTGATGGTGCAAACCATTGGTGTTGCTCAAGAACCAAGCCAGGAGGAGAATCAATAGCAACAAACACAACAAGAAGGACCTCCAACAGAAACCACATTGGCAAATTGGCAAACGGAAGACTTCTGTGGAGTTAACCAACAGCCTTTTCAAGGCGTGGCTGCCAACACACGGTCAAAGAAGAGAAATATAGGAGAGGGACAACCATGTAATCTAGTTGTTTCTCAACCCACTCTTACACAACAAGGGGTCAGTAGACCAAACGCAGCTCCAAATGTGCAGAATCAACCTAAGGTACCTGTTGTAACAACACATGCACCTGTTCAAGCTCCAGAAAAGGTTGCGCCAAGCAAGGGATAGTAAAAGGACAATTCATCCCCCTTCAACATCATCGATCAAATAAAGAAGACACATGTGAACATTTCCATGTGGGAATCACTGGCGATCCCAGGGAAACAAGATTTATTGCAAGCTGCAATGGCTAATTGGTCTGCAACAAATGTATCAAACCAGGGACATGAGAAAGTTCTCACTAATGCAGTGCAACATGATGGGGGCCAGACAAGAAAAAATTTGAAGCCTCCACCATTCTATGTTTCGTTGACTGTTGGAAACCACTTGGTACACAACTGCATGATTGATTCTGGGGCAAGTAGTTCAGTGATGCCGAAGCAAATAGCAGATCAGCTGGGTTTGAAATATGAGCCAGTGCTGAAAGGAGTAGTACAGCTAGATGGAACGGCAGTAGGAATAGTTGGGGTCGTCAAAGGGTTAAGCCTAACACTACATTCCTATCCTAATGTTACAGTTCTACAAGATGTGTCTGTGATTGACCTTCCACCACTCTTTGCGTTGTGTCTATCAAGAGACTTCACTGCAAAAATCGGTGGATATTTATCTGTAGATTGGTCGCACATGATTTTTAGGACAAGGTATGGAGCCAAAGCAACAACCAGGTCAGAACCAATTGCCCATTTCCATATTGAGCCTCATGTACCAAATCCTATCAATGCAAATTGCTCGGTTTTTGATCAGGAGGAGTGTTCAAGTGATCTAGAAATAGGTACTAAGGTTGAGGGAATTCCTGATTTAACTTTGGATGAATGGGCAAACAAGAGTCATGAATTTGACCCATACAAGGAAATTGAAGAATCTGAATTGGGCGTGTATTATATACACGAAGAAAATTCACCCATTCCCGACATCATTCAGCCTGAACAAAAGGATGAAAACAAAGTTTGGAAATTATTTTTTGATGGTTCGAGAAGCAGACAAGGTGCTGGAGGTGGTGCAATGTTGATTTCACCACAAGACATCAAATATTTTTCAGCTTTTCGTTTCCAGTTTTCCTGTTCAAACAACACGGCTGAATACGAAGCATTGATTCATGGAATTCATTGGGCCAAGAAAAGGGGCATAAAGAACTTGCAGGTGTTTGGAGATAGCGAGCTAATCGTCAACCAAGTTAGGGGACAACATGCTACAAAGAACGACTTGCTAAGGAGCTACAAGAATAGGGTATGGGACCTCATTGAGGATTTCAAAGCTTTCAACATTGTATCCATACCCAGGAAGAAAAATGAAGCCGCAGATAGGCTCGCAGCAGTTGGAGCGACATTTGATGTGGTTGATAGCATCAGGAGAGAAAAAACGCAGCCACACATCCATGTGGTTGTGAGGCCAGCAGTTCCAGATAACAACACAAGCTGGCAGGTGTTTGAGAACGATCAACAGATCGTCAATTTCTTACAAGAAGAGGCTGAATTTTCAGCTAGGAATCAGGACAGATTAGAGCAGCAGTATGGGGATCAAGTAGTATAGCTGCGGACAAACAAGCTTCCTAAGGGTTTGGTAACATTGGAGTCTATCTTCAACCCTAATGACCAGTTTTGTAAGGAAAAGGCAAACATACAGGTCAAGAGAGAAGATTCAGAGCCAATTCCGGTTGGGGAAGACAAAACACTTCAAATTGGAAAAGTGGCCACTGAACAGGAGAAATCAGATTTCATACAACTTTGCCAAGAATTTCCAGATGTCTTCGCTTGGAGCTATGAAGACTTGAGAGGATTCGATCCAAATTTGGCACAACATACCATAGAATTGGATCCAGATGCTAATCCCGTCAGGCAAAAACAGAGACCGTTCAACCCTCACATTGAGCCTCTAATGAAGAAAGAGCTAAATAAGCTGATAGAGGCAAGCATTATATTCCCGATCAAGCACTCAAGCTGGGTTGCAAACTTGGTTCCGGTCAGGAAGAAGAGTGGAGAAATCAAGTTGTGTGTAGATTTCTGAGACCTCAACAGGGCATCTCTCAAAGATCATTACCCACTTCCTTCAATGGAACAAATATTGCAAGTAGTATCCAGTTTAGAGAGATTCTCTCTCCTAGATGGCTACTCAGGGTATAATCAGGTGATGGTAAAAGAAGGTGACCAATTCAAGACGACTTTCACCACCAAATGGGGGACCTATGCCTACAAGAAGATGCCATTTGGGCTATCAAATGCTGGGGCCACTTTCCAAAGGGCAATGGATATGGCATTCAAGGGGTTGATCAATAAAATAGTTTTGATATATCTTGACGACATCACTGTATTCTCAAAAAATGCAGTGGATCACCTCTATCATTTAAGGTAAGTATTTCAGAGGTGTAGAATATTTGGGGTATCATTGAATCCCAAAAAATGCATATTCTTGGCTCACGAGGGAAAACTTCTAGGCCATATTGTTTCAAAGGAGGGGTTGACAATTGACCCAGAAAGAGTTGAAGCAATTCAAGCATTGCCATTGCCAAATCACAAGAAATATCTTCAAAGCTTCTTAGGAAGGATCAATTTCGTCCGCATGTTTGTTCCAAATTTTGTAGCTCTCGTAAAACCAATAACGCTGATGTTAAAGAAGAGCATGGCATTTAAGTGGACATCTGAAGGCAAGGAAAGTTTTGAGGCAATAAAAGAGGCTATATCTCAAGCCCCAACTCTCGTCAATCCAGACTTCTCTAAGGACTTCGTGCTATATGCCTTTGGTGGTGGAGACACAATTTCTGCAATCCTGGTACAACAAAACAAAGAAGGGTTAGAACAACCAGTTGCTTTCTTCAGTCAAAGCTTAGAGGAATACGAAACTAGGTACTCTTTCATTGAAAAGCATGTCCTTGCGGTAATTAGAAGCTTAAAGAAATTCAAGCACCTAGTCTCAAACAACAAGATCCAATTATTAGTCTCTCATGCGGGAGTCAAGGACTTCCTTCTAAACAAGGATCTGAATGAGAAATGTGCAGGATGGATAACTCGTGTCATGGAATATGACATCGAGATCAAGGTCACCAAACTAGTACGTGGGAAGGGACTATGTGAGCAGCTAGCCTTGAGTCAGAAAGCTGAAGCTGGTGATGAAAAGGAGACTACCTTGGTACTACAGGATGATCAAGAACAAGAAAATGATGACGTGCCTACTCCTTGTTAGACTCAAAATATGATACACTTCCTACAGACAGGCCTATGCCCTCCAGAAATGAGCAAAGCAAAGAGGAGATACTTCAGATTACAAGCCATTCCATATGTGCTTGTTGATGGTGTTTTGTTTAAGAAAGACATCAATGGAGTTCTATTGAGGTGCATTGGGATAAGTCAAATTGAGAGGGTGTTACGAGATTTTCATGATGGAGATTCTGGAGGACATTTTTCCCCACGAGTAACAGCTCTCAAAATAATGAAGGCAGGGTATTATTGGCCGACAGTCTTTAGTGACTGCTATACATGGATAAGAAAGTGCAAGAAATGTGCACTCTTCACAGGCAAAGAAAGACAAGCAGCACCCAATTCTGGTTGACCAACCATTTATGCAATGGGGATTGGACTTCATCGGGGTCATCAATCCAAACTCAAGCCAAGGCCATAAGTGGATTCTCACGGCAACGGACTATTTCACCAAGTGGACTGAAGCAGTAGCGCTCAAAGAGGCAAATGAGTCTAATATACTAGAATTTTACGAAGGAATAGTGACCAGGTTTGGTGTGCCGGCCACTATTATATCAGACAATGCATTGGCATTCGTAGGTTCCAAGATCACGGAATGGGCTGTCAAAAATGGAATCTACTTGAGCAGCTCTTCCAATTATTACCCGCAGGGTAATGGACAGGCAGAGTCCATGAACAAAAATTTGCTAAGAATCATCAGGAGGACTCTGGATGAAAATCAAAGAACATGGCATACCAAGCTAAAATCAGCATTATGGGCTGACAGAATAACACCAAAGAGGTCTATAGGTAATTCCCCTTATAAGTTGGTCTATGGAAAAGAGGCAGTATTGCCTATATCATTAGAACTACCTACATTAGAATTCATGAAGCAGTTGGAGTTGGCTAAGTTTGAACCAATGGAGGCTAGGTATTCAGAGTTGATGGAATTGGAAGAAATTAGAGAACATGCAGTTCAAAAAATTGAGAAAGATCAGGCCTTAGTGAAAAGATGGTTTGATAAGAAAGCAAGAGCAAGGACCTTCCAGGAAGGGGACCTAGTTCTGAAATGGGATGCAGATCGGGAAAAACCAGGAAGGCATTCCAAGTTTGATGCCATTTGGAGTGGCCCCTACATGGTCATGGGATGTAAAAGTAGTAATGCCTTCCAATTGTCTACATTGGACGGAGAAGAACTTTCGATTCCGGTCAACGGAATCTATCTTAAACATTGCTACTGAAAAGAGAAAATTTCTACCCTTGTAAATACTAGCTTAGATTTCAATTCCGCTAAGTGCGTTTGCACATTGTGTTGTTATAGTTAGGTTTCAGTTTCCCTAAGTGCTTTGGCACAAGTTTCGTTTCTCTTAGGTTGTTTCTACAGTTCAAAGTGTTGTCGGAGAAGGAGTTGCAGTTTTAGGCTCGGGATCAGAGATCAAGTTGGTTTCAAGTATTGCTTATGACTCCATGCCCAATGGATTTCTAAAAGGGCCACTGATCTTCTACCTAGCAGGCAGGTGATCCCGTTGAGTCGCCAAATTGTTGTATATATCTTCCCCCCGGGTAGATATAGACAAGCGGAAGAATATGGAAACCAAAGAAATTCAAACCTCAGCCCATGGCACACAGAAGAGGCGCACAGAAATGAGTGTCGACATAAGAAAGAATGCGCCCATGGCGCATAGAAGAGGCGCACAACAATGAGTGTCGACATAAGAAAGAATGTGCCAAGGCATAGGAAAGTGGCGCATAGAAATGGATGTCGACAATGTAAAGGATGCGCCCTTGGCGCACGGAAATGGCGCATAACAATGAGTGTCAACAGGGAAAAAGTTGTGCCTTGGCACACATAAGAGGATGTCGACAAAAATGTAAATGCGCCCTTGGCGCACAGAAGAAGATGTCAACATAGAAATAGATGCACCCTTGGCACACAGAAAGGAATGTTGACACGGAAAAAGTTGCGCCCTTGGCGCAGGTAAAGTGGCGCACGTAAACATGTGTCGACACAAACATATTTGCGCCTTTGGCGCACAGAAAATAGTGTTGACATGCAAATGAATGCACCTTTGGCGCAAAAAAAGGGTTGTCGACACAAACATATTTGCGCCTTTGGCACACGAAAAGGATTGTCAACATGCATATGGATGCGCTAAGGCACACCTTCAGGAGGCGCAACATTCTGAGTGCTGACAGGAAGTAGACCCTGACCCAGATATTCAGATGGCCATAACTTTTGACTGGGAGCTCCGATTCACACAAGGTTAGACTTTTTGGAAAGCCTACGGCGTCCTCTACCTAACTACGACTGGATATATTTAATTGGGTGGGAACAAGTTCTTTAAAATGCAAAATACAGTTTGCCACTTTTGGGGTTTGATATGGTCCTCACCCACCACCATAATGAGATGAATTAAATACAACTTGAGGTGGTTGGGGTAGATTTGGACTTTCTCTCTCTTCTCTCTCTCATTCTTCCTATAAATTGTAAGGAGGGGATTCTTTCTAAAGGTTGGACATTCTTGTTTTGGCCCCTCCCTTCTTCTCTTTGGCAGGTAGAGTTGTGGAGCTCAAACCTCCCATATGAAACTGTAATGCACCTTTGCCTCTGGGCATTTTTGCAGTGTATTGTATCAACCTTCAGAGAAAATAAATGCATGACTGTGGATGTTTCTCAACCCTCTATGTGTTTCATTTTGCATCCTCCTGATCTTTCACTGTGAATATGTTTATCTGTGCATGATTTTGGATTGCATTTATGTGGTCTGTGTTTAATTGGCAAAACGTATGTTCTTCATTCCTCGGTGCATCACCTCCTTAGCTTAGGTTTGTTTTTATGCATTTTTCTCTCCCTGTCTCCTTGGTAGTTAGATTAGGTTTTAGTAGACTCTCTGCATTTTATCGGTGCATCTGAACAGAGGAATAGGAGTCGGCCTTCATCCGGAGAGCTTTTCCGATTTCGCAAGGTCCCACACTTGGGAAAAACTCCATGTTGTGCAATCGCACTGAGATTCTCAGCCCATCGAGTTGCAGAGTCCCAGGGGTGCTGTGATTTCACATCAATAGTCACCTTGACCCTTCCACCTCCATATATGTACTATCGACAGCCTTGTATTTCACATATCAGTCATGTTGAGTACGTACCTCCTATCTCACTCCCTCCTTCTCAATCTACCTATACGGCATCACCATATACTAGAATGCCACCTCCATCATATGTCCAACACCAACCTCCTTACGCTACAGGAGGTACCTATCCATCCCAACCTACCAATGACCTAATCAAGTTAATGATGGACAAGATGTAGAAACTAGAGGCATCAGTTTCTGGAACACGCATCTCCCTCACCTATGATGAGATTTGTAATGAGCCCATCCAACCATCCATTCCTATTCATCCATATCTTGTACATTGGGAAATGCCTAAATTTAATTGCTTCAATAGCAAAGAGGACCCACAACAACACTTGCTGTCCTTCAAACACAATTGTTATTTGATCACCCATGATGTTGCTCTACTTTTGAGGACCTTTCCCATGTCTCTGATTAGACCTGCATTAGATTGGTACAGTGGGTTACGTAGATATACTATCTTCTCATTTAATTAGGTAGCCCAAGCCTTCTTGAATCACTTCTCCATCAACATTGTTAATAAGGTTACCATGACTGACTTCTACCCTACGCATCAATATTACAATGAGTCTATCAAAGATTTTTTTAGTCGTTGGCATAGCCTAATCAATCAACTCACATTCCAATTACCACAAGCCGAGATCATAGAACTCTTCACTCGAGCTTGTGCTAGACATATCTCACCGACCTTGCAAGTGTAGAATTTCCGAACCTTCAATGAGGCATTCACCATGGAATGAAAATTAGAGATGTAGGCCATTGAAGAAAAGAAAATCCAACTATGAAATAAGAACATATCATTTAAGTCAAATGATAACTCTTATTCTTCGAAACCATAGAATAATTATTCAAAATCCAAGGGAACCATTAACATAGTGGTACTCAAGGTAGGCCTAACTCATCCATCAAATCAGCCTAAGCCCTCATCCAAGATTTCCATGGTCTAGACCTTTCAATTTAGATGAGAACAAAATAAATACATCCCAATTGGGGAGCCTTATTCTTCTATCTTGGAAAATCTCATTAAAGCCAGTGCCATCACCATTTATCCTATAAAACCACACACTAGCTTTGATCTTGCTTGCCCGACACGCGCATGGTACAAAGAGCATGACTTATGTAACTATCATCAGGTAAAAGATCATAGTGATAGCAATTACATCACTTTCAAAAAAAATTTCCAAGAAATGCTCAAAAATGGTGAGTTAGTCTTGGATAACCCTAACATACCTACCAACCAAAACCTGCACATCTTCAAGAAACCATTTCCTAATCATGCCCCTTCTTCTGATCAAACTAGATAGACCTCAAATCATGATAGCCATACCTGTGAGGTCCATGCTATTTTTAGTGACGCACCAGTTGCTTCCCAATTAACTCATATTCCTTCTATAGAGAAAATCCTAGCCCGAAGTCCTCCAACTACATGTGAACCCACTTCACCTATTCCTCCACCCACAGAGGAACATCCTTTGTCTCCCCCCTCACCTATGAAGGACCCTTCTGTTAACATCGAGACCACTTCACTTTTGGCTTCTCCACCTAGAGAGATGTCACCAACAATACCTCTCTGACCAATGGGAGATGATTTTTTACCTCCTTCACCCACAAAGGAACACCCGTCATCTCCTCTTCTTATCAAAGATCTAGTAGAAATGTAGTTACCTCTAGGTGATTATTCTCCATCAGCTACCCAAGATCCTGCGGACTTACTTTCAACTCTCTTACCCACGGAGGCTAAGACTACCAAATTACCCATTTCTAAGACACATTTTATGGGAATCACCATTGGATCCAAATAAATCCCACCCACTGCAGTGCCATTATCATGCTTAGTAGACCACATGGATTACGTGGATAAACCCTTACTTTGGGGACATCTTCTACTTCCTGTCTCAACACAAATGCAGATGTCACTTACTGACACTTCCACTATCTACCCAAAAATATTTCAGTCGATCGAACCAAAAACAATCACAACTATCAAAAATTCTCCCACAATACCACTCATGGCTCAACTCACACCTCTACCCACAACTCAACATGCTTCTACATCCAAACCTACACCTACATCATCTTCCCTCCCTAAACCTATTACTACCTTAGGGGTCATCCCAGCAGCTAGCCTTACTCATCCATCCATCAAATTATATTTAGCTACATCCTCCAAAACTAATGCCAAATTTAATTTGGCCCCCTAACAGAAGACTCTAACCCCATATATCTCATACCCCAACCTCACCAATCACACCTTCATCACCTTCACCCCTTTCATCTATCTTAGGACCAAACCCTTCTATCCTGGTTAAGAAACCTCCAACCACTGGTAAACTTAAGATGAATCAGCCCCTTCCTCCCTCATAGACCTCTAACATATCCAAACGCCCGACTCAACCTCCACCGATACATGTGACATTTTTACCACCCATACCTCCTATACCATCAATGACTTCTTCACTACCCATGACACTTCAGTCTCTTACCCTCACATCTCCTACATGACCTACACCATCTACCTTCACATCACCTCAGTTATCCCCGTGGGTAACTCACCCTCTTCCACCATCCACTTTTACCTCTAGATATCATGCACCCATATCACCTTTACCCAAGAAGGTGCAATCTAAAGGAAAAAATCCGCTACCCTCCAATAAGGTAGTCAAACCATCCACACATTCTATTGTCGGCTCATCTACCATGCCCCTACCAAAGCATACACAACCAATACCCAAGACCAAACCAACACCTAAAACCATAGCTCAACCCACTCCCCCTCTTGCAAAGAACCTTCTTATTCAGCTAGCTGCACCTACACCCAAACCCACATTCACTTCCCATTGCGATCCACTGGCGGGATCCCATGTCAAAATTTTAACTAACCTCCTTGAAACTTTTGTCATCGCATTACCGACTCTTAGACCTTACGATCCACTCGATCCCAAACCAAAATGGTTTGATGAAACCAAAATTTGTGCTTACCATTGTGTGTCAGGACACGATGTAGAGAACTATAAGGCTTTGAAAACCATTCTTATCCAGTTATGCCTTCCTAGAGAAAACTTTGACGATGATGACCTTCTTGATGAGGACCCCATTTCACTAGCTCTAATTTCCACAGTTCTTCCTTCACTGCTGACCTAGTGACCAATAACTCCACCCTCACAACTCTTAGAGCCACCTCTGAGATTTTAAATTAACATGATGTGCATCATAGAACTTTCCAAACCTCCACCCAAATGATGTTACACCTAGCTCACTTCACAAGGCTTTTCTCCCCCAGTAGGTTTCTACCCATCAAGCCATTATACCACTCATCCTAAACCTTCTCCATTTACCCCTCCCCTCAGATTAACATGATCAACATTACCACATGTGGTCAGAAAGACAAGGGCAAGGAGAAAGCAAGTGACCCACCAACCAACCCGATACTCAACATACCATCTGCACCCACATTGAAAGTCACTATCTATGGCCCCACATATCCTATTTCTAATGGGGTTTCACATCACTCCATGCTCAAAAAATTACACCAATCCTCTCTCAAGATGTCCCTCTATGCCCTCATCCAAACCTCTGAATCCCATTGCCAATCTCTCATGGAGGTCCTTCAATCTATTGAGGTTTTACGTAATGATCCTACACCTGTAGCTTCCATCATCACACCTCATCATGTAGCCTCTCTTACTAAATTACCATCTTGTTTTACACCTTCAACCACTCACCAAGTAGCTACCCTCAGCTTTTTAGATGAAGAGACCACACCGCACTAGACTGATGACCTAGATCCAACTCGTTTCATCTCCATCCACATCAATGATATATGTGTATGATGTGTTATGATCGATGGGGGCACTAGCATTAATATCATACCCTCCCATGTGTTCGACCAAATGCGCATACCTGATAATTACATGCATAAACATCCCGTCATATTGTGTTCATTTAATGACACTATCACCTCTACACTTAGCACCGTCATCCTCTATGTTTGTGTGGGCCCCGCATTGTTCCAGAGTTATTTTATGTTTTGGAGGGGGAGTTTCAATATAACCTATTGCTTGGTAGACCCTGGATTTGTGTCATGGGTTGTGTTCCTTCCACTTTGCACTATTGTGTAAAGTTTGAGCATGAAGGACACACTTATACCATCTTGGCTGACCCATCACCTTTCAAAACCTGCAACATGATTTACTGACCCAATGACATGCTCATACCCATTAAAGAATCTTCATCCATGACCACTTCCTCTTCACCTAGCTCCTCCATTCCTACCACCACCACAACTTCCACTATCGACTCATCAGCCTCTCAATCAGTTAGCTCCACCTCTGATCCAACCTCCAACACATCGTCTATCCCAACTACCCACATGTCAACCACCAATCCCTTGGAAGGAATTTTTCAATGCCTCACTCTGGGGGAGTACCACCTATATAGTATCAACACATTCCTTACACCACAAGAGTATGGAATCCTTCACCAACACCCTCGCTATGATCACTGCATAGGAGAGTGTCTCCTTTATGGTCCTCCACACCTTCGTACCAATCTTACATATGGAGGACTTGATACTACCACTTATACACCTGACCACCATCACTAACCCACCCATTTTTTTTCTAACCTCCAGTAACTCACTAATCACCATTTCTCCTATACCTTCTGACACAGATGTGCGTGGAAGGGATTTTGTTTTGGATTTTATGAACAAGGTCGTCATGCTGTTATTCCATGTACTACTCGTAAACATAATGAACTTAGTGGTATTGGGGTAAGTGCATGAAATTGGGGGGCAAAAAAGTGGACAAGAATGTGAAAAAAATTAAAATGCACTCGCATTTTAGTTTGTTTGGCTTGGGAATCACCAAAGCATAACACGTATGTGTTACATAACACATACACATTACATAACTCGTATGCATTACATAATGCATACACATTATGTTGACTATAAAAAAAAGAGGCCCGAGCCTTTATCATTTTTCCTCCCTCAAACATGAGTTTCAGAGCTTGTTCGTGCCCTCGTGTTTTTCCATTCAGTTGGATCTCAAGCTCAAAGGATCATTTTTGGATCACTGGGAAGATCTGAATCGATGATGGCACCATAGAGAAGAGGTAAGCACATTTCTTTTCTCAAAATTGCATTGAAATAAGATAATTATAGATTAAAATTTGAATTGAGTACATATTTTTTATTGTTACAGTTAGAGGTTGAGGGAATCAACCACAACCAAACCATGTTATTTCTAACATCCCTCCTGACACTCCCACAATCGCTCAACATCCCTCAGGTATTCAAGAATATTTAACAATCGAAATAGTTGAAAACAAAATTGAAATTGAGGATTTAATTAAAACAATGAGGGATGCACAATCTATAAACCCCCACCGTGCCTCTCTTGAAAACACATTGGAGGCATTACTTGTTCAAATTGACGTGGCAAAAGGGAAAATTAATCATTGGACAACTTATAGAGAGGGTTATAGGGTTTATCATTCCAACAAATTGTCATATGTGGATGTAAAGGAAAAAGAAATTTCAAAAGAACTCATATGCACCTTATTCGTGGACCCCTGCACTAATCTTACTATTATGTTGACATGTAAACAATTTCCCATCCATTGGTGCAATAATAATTTGATTATAAATAATTTTTGGGACCGATGGTGGATGGTTTTTGATTTTCCACCTTGTAATAACAACGAGGTGCCACTATACTTTATGAGGAAAATCTATTGTGAGTTTATCCTCAACGAGATCCAAAATTATTTTGATTTCCCAAATTTCTAGGGCTGAGGAAAATGATCTGCATAGGATCAACCAGGTGCACAACATATACCTATTCAATAGGGTAGATTCCCCACACAGAAGCCCCCTCACCCTGAGATTGTCCCTCAAGCAGTGAAGGAGACAATAGAGATTGATACACTCCATGCCCTTTAGGGGCTATCTGTGACCCTTGTTTAACATACGAGGGAGATTTTTGAGCCAGATGCTCATGGAGGTACACAGATTATTCCCTCAGGGAGTACTAGCACGAGGCCACATTTTTCCTCATCATGTGGTAGCATATGTTTGGGGCCCGAGGAGGATGATACTTTCATGTGTATTGATTTTGGTGCACTTGGTGCTAGGGATGAACATGATAATGTCACTATGTCAGATGTCCTTTTGAGTGAGACATTTGGATTACATTCATCAGCGTCACCTTTGAAGGTAAATTTGTTATGTTTTGTTATGTGTGTTACAAATTTTTTGGAGTACTTGATTTACTTATATATGTTAAATTTTTGAAATAATTGTATTTGTACATGTACATGCATTGATATTACAGCACGCCGGAGGTGCATCTTCATCCTGACCACAGGCGGCGAGCACCATGCATAAACATACATTCACAAAGGTAATTTAGAATGTTAATTATGTAAAATTTTCACATACATGTGTGTGTGTGTGTGTGTGTGTGTGTGTGTGTGTGTGTGTGTGTGTGTGTGTGTGTGTGTGTGTGTGTGTATTAGTTTTGAAGTCAAATATATGTATGTTCTTGTATGTCCATCTAACTCACATGATATACATGTTTGATAAAGATGTTGACTTCACTAGACACCTCACCATCTTTGTGAAAAGTAGATAAAGGTGTTGCCACTGTGATTTCATCTGCACAACAACTCACTAAGGTATTCAAACAACACGTAAATTTTGTTAAATTTATCGTGTAATTCATATTATGTTAAATTACTTGTTAGTAATGTCTTTCATTGTAGAATTATTAAATTATGTTAATAATTTCCTTCATTGTGTGTATGTAGGATTTACCTGCAATAGGTCGCAACCCTGTTCATTTGATTCATAGGCATGGCGGGGTAAAAAAAATAGTTCTATATTGATAAAATTAGTTAAAATATTGTCATTATGTAGATACATGTACTTAGCTCTATTTTCACTAATTTTGATGTTAGATTTTCTGATCTTATGTGTATGTAGGGAACTTTAACCCCCTCCATTTTGACATCGAGGGCATAGAGTCCTCCATCTCATCATCTTTGTACCCCCATTTGTACTGTAGGAGCTTCTGATGACTCATCTGAGCATGAGATGCAAATTCAGCGTGATCGAAAACTTGCGGTAAGTTTGTGTATTTATGTAAATACTTTCATTATAGCATGGTATTAAATACATGTTGAAAACATATATAAATTAGGTTTTGACAAAAAAACATTGTTTGCATTTACAGGCGAGTATTCAGTGGAAGAGGACTCAAAGCATGGGCTTCGATGATCTAAAGTCATCTCATGGATCTCCATCTTTGCCTAAGGGAGGGCCTTATTCGAGAAAGGCCAAGAGAGGGATAAATTTTGATGAGTAGGAAATATATGTCTTACATGAAATTGTTTTTGTATGCCTATGTGCATGGCATTGTATGTAAGTCTATATGGCATTTGAACTTGATGGTATATGAACTATTTGGGAATGTTTGTATTTATTATGCACATTAAAATACTATTTGGAACTTGATAATTTTGTATGAGACCTTACATTTCTGAGATTATTTTTGCATGAATCTAATATGATGTGCACTTGACAATATTTAAGACATTATGGATTATTTTTTCATTTATTGGTGATGTACATGTACTAGCATTTTCAATGTATAATATTTATCAAACTTTGAAAATTAATATTTATATAATGTATGTATATAAAGAGTTACCTAATCTGTGTAATTATTCATTCAATTTATCAATATGTATATGTGTATTTACCTTACTTGCACTTCTTCTTGCTCATGGTCTCTTTGTACTGGTTCCTATCTTATTATGCACTTACTACATTCTTCTATGCTTTGTAGTCTTCTCCCCTATTAAAAAACTCGACAGTCGTCACAATTTGATGCCTTTCATCTATTGATATTTTGAGAATGTCTCTCCATATACATTACTCCAATGCTTGAGAATGTCTCCAGATGCAATGACATTCTGATTCAGACACCCAACGATTCTTGATTTTCTAATCTTGTCCAATTCATGTTACTACCTTTGAATCTATAGGCATTTCAAGTTATTTGGAAATCACATCACACCCTTCACTAGGCTTGATGACTACCCATATCCTTTTAAAGGTGATTTTGAAAGCATCTATGGGTTTATCATAACATAAATTATCAATGAATGGAAGGTCACTAAGCCATAGGCCAGCTGAATCCCATCCAGAACTAAACAAGAAATATTTACTAGGCGATTGATAACTTTCGTGTGTTCCTAGACATACCTCTATCAAATTCTTTCTTAAGCCAATCCAGTCATTCCCATGACTCAGACTACACTATTTCACATGTTTACAAACAATAGGACAATGAGAGAATTAGATGGATATAGAGAAAAATATGAGAGAATTTTGTAGAGGGCCCCAACATGGATCTCTCGGAATTGATGAGATGTCTCTAGGTGCCACGGAGTCCTAGAAATCACATGTTTAAGATATGGTGTGTTTGGGCCTCAGGGCTCTTAAGCGACTATGCTCAGATGGGGTAGCCTGAAAGCATGGGGAGCATAGGGAACCAAAAAAAATCCTCCAATAGCATTCACTAGGCCACCCCGATGTGTTGGCGTAGTTGGTTTGGTCCCACAAGCTTCCGTTTGCAAACTACAGCCTCTAACAACCCTACATTAATTCAGACTACACTACTTCATGCATTTACAAACAATAGAAAAGAGAGAGAACCATATGGAGATGGATAAAACATGAGAGAATTTTTTAGGGGGGCCTGACATGGAGCTCTTAGATCTAACGAGACATCTCTAGGTGCCACGAAGTTTGAGAAATCACATGTCGAAGATATGGCATGTTTGGGCCTTAGGGCTCTTAAGCAACTATGCCCGAACGGGGTAGCCCGAAAGCACGAGGAGTGTAGGGAACCAAAAATAATCCTCCAATAGCATTCACCAAGCTACCCTAAAGTTTTGGCATAGTTGGTTTGGTCCCATAAACTTCCATTTGCAAAATACAGCATCTAGTAGCTCTACACTGACTCAGACTGCACTATTTCGTGAGTTTACAAACAACAGGACAACGAGAGAACCCGATGGAGATGGAGAAAACCACAAGAGGATTTTTTAGAGGGCCTCTACATAGAGGTCTTGGATTTGAAAAGATGTTTATAGGTGCCACGGAGTCTGAGAAATCACCCGTCGAAGATATGGCATGTTTAGGCCTCAGGGCTCTTAAGCGACTACATTGACTTAGATGTTGTAGTTTGTAAACAAAAACTCATGGGACCAGACCAACTATCCCAACACATCAAGGTGCCCTGGTGAATGCTAGTGAAGGATTTATTTGGTTCCCTATGCTCCTTGTAATTTCGGGCTACCCTGTCCGGGTGTAGTCGCTTAAGAGACCTGAGGCCCAAACACGCCATATCTTTGACATGTGATTTCTCAGACTCTGTGGCACCAGAGATGTATCATCACATAAAAGATATCCACATTGAGGCCCTCTATGAAATCCTCTCATAGTTTTTTGTGTCTCCATTTGGTTCTCTCGTTATCCTATTATTTGTAAACACGCAAAATAGTGTAGTCTCAGTCAATGTAGGGCTACCAGAGGCTGTAGTTTACAAACGGAAGTTTGTGGGACAAAAAACAATACACCAACACGTCAGGGTAGCCTGGTGCATGTTATTGGAGGATTTATTTTGGTACACTACTCTCCCAGTGCTTTCGAGTTACCTCGTCTGTGCGTAGTCGCTTAAGAGCCATGAGGCCCAAACACGCCATATCTTCGACATGTGATTTCTCAGACACCGTGGCACCTAGAGACATCTCATTAGATCTGAAAGCTCCAAAATAGGGCCCTCTACAAAATCCTCTCAAGGTTTTCTCCGTCTCCATCCGGTTTTCTCGCTCTCCTATTGTTTGTAAACGCGCAAAATAGTGTAGTTTGAGTCAGTGTAGGGCTACCAAAGGCTGTAGTTTCCAAACGGAAGCTCATGGCACCAAACCAACTACACCAACACATTAGGGTGGCCTGGTGAATGCTATTGGAGGCTTCATTTCAGTTTCCTACGCTCCCCGTGCTTTCGGGATACCCCGTCCGGGCGTAGTCACTTAAGAGTTCTGAGGCCCAAACACGCCATATCTTCGACATGTGATTTCTCGAACTCTGTGGCACCTAGAGACATCTCGTCAGATCTGAGATCTCCATATCAAGTCCCTCTACAAAATCCTCTCGTGGTTTTCTCTTTCTCCATCTGGTTCTCTCACTATCCTATTGTTTACAAATGTGAGAAATAGTGCAGTCTAAGTCAGTGTAGGGATGCCAAAGGCTGTAGTTTGCAAATGAAAGTTCATGGGACTGAAATAACTACAACAACACATCGGGGTGCCCTGGTGAATGCTAGTGGAGGATTTTTTTTGTTCCCTATGCTCCCCGTGCTTTTGGGCTACCCCATCCGGGCGTAGTCGCTTAAGAGCCTTGAGGCCCAAACACTCCATATCTTTGACATCTGATTTCTCGGACTCCGTGGCACCTAGAGATGTCTCGTTAGATCTAAGAGTTCCACATTGGGGAAATCTATGAAATGATCTCATATATTTCTCCATCTATATCCGGTGCTCTTGGTGTGCTATTTTTTGCAAATGCAAGAAATAATGTAGTCTGAGTCAGTGTAGGGCTACAAGAGGTTGTAGTTTGTAAACGAAAGTTCGTGGGACCGATCCAACTACGCCAACATGTTGGGGTGGCCTAGTGCATGCTATTAGAGGATTTTTTTTGTTTCCCTATGCTCCCTGTGCTTTCGGGCTACCTCGTCCGTGTATAGTCGTTTAAGATCCCTGAGGCCCAAACACGCTATATCTTCGACATGTGATTTATCAAACTCTGTGGCACCTAGAGATGTCTCATCAGATCTGAGAGCTCTACATTAGGGCCCTCTAATAAATAATCTCATGGTTTTCTCCATATTCATTTAGTTCTCACACCATCCTATTGTTTGTAAACACGTGAAATAGTGTTGTCTATGTCAGTGTAGGGTTGCTAGATGTTGTATTTTACAAATGGAAGTTCATGGGACCAAACCAACTACGCCAACACATTGGGGTGGCTTTGTGAACACTAGTGGAGGATTAGTTTTGGTTCCCTATGCTCCACGTACTTTCGAGCTACCCTGTCCGGGCGTAGTCACTTAAGAGCCTTGAGGCCCAAACACACCATATCTTCGACATGTGATTTCTCAGACTCCGTGGCACCTAGAGACGTCTCGTCAGATTCAAGAGCTCCATGTTGGTTCACTCTACAAAATTATCTTGCGGTTTTCTCCATCTCCATCTGGTTCTCTCACTATCCTATTGTTTGTAAACACATGAAATAGTGTAGTTTGAGTCAATGTAGGGATGCTCGATGCTGTATTTTACAAATGGAAGTTCATGGGACCAAACCAACTATGCCAACATGTCGGGGTGGCCTAGTGAGCACTAGTGGAGGCTTTGTTTTATTTCCCCATTCTCCCCGTGCTTTTGGGCTACCCCATCCCAGCGTAGTCGCTTAAGAGCTCTGAGGCCCAAACACGCCATATCTTCGACATGTGATTTATCAGACTCTATGGCACCTAGAGATGTCTCGTCAGATCCGAGAGCTTCATATTGGGGCCCTCTATGAATGTCTCTCATAGTTTTCTCCATCTCCATCTGGTTCTCTCGTTGTCCTATTATTTGTAAATGTGAGAAATAGTGCAGTTTGAGTCAGCGTAGGGCTGCCAAAGGCTGTAGATTGCAAATCGAAGCCCATGGGACCGAACCAACTATGCCAACATGTCGGGGTGGCCTAGTGAACACTAGTGTAGGCTTTGTTTTGGTTCACTATGCTCCCCATGTTTTTGGGTTACCTCGTCTGGGCTACAAAATCCTCTCGCAGTTTTCTCCGTTTCCATTCAGACTGAGTCAGTGTAAATTTATCCATCACTAATCACTTGAATAATATAGGTAGTTCATACAATATAGGTGGTGAAATGAGAATTTCAATAAGATATTTTTACAATATAGGTTGTGAAATGAGAAATTCTGTTTGTTGTTCCTTTCAAATATTTACTTTTTCTTAGCTTCACTTAGCTTCGAGAATAATAAATTCTCTACTGACAGTGCGAACCATGTGAAGGTGGAAGCTTTTTTGGCACCGCTAACCTACATAAACATGTTAGTAAGCAATTAAATAGAATTTTAAATCATACAAAATCCAAACAAAATCATTTAAGTAAATATTCAAATTAAATTCATGAAGAACATACCTTTGTAAATTCAATCCAATGAACCGCAAGGATCAACTCTATTCTTGATAGTAGCAAGAATTACTTCATGATCTGATTCATGAACCTTCCATAGATTTTTTTTATGGCTGACCTCGATATTTGATCAATTGAATATTTGTTGCAATGACCAAATGTGAATAGTGAAGTATCTTCTGATGTACTTCATAGTCTTTAAAAAACCAAATGTTTGATTTTTTTACAGGACATCGTTGAAGCCAAGTTCCAATGACTGCCACTGATCCAGTGGGATACTCAAGTTCTTCACCATCAATGACTGTGGAAGTCAATTTTTTTCCCCTCTACACAACGAGATAAGAAGTAGTATGTTCCCTCTTCATTAAATTCCGTCGCAATAACTACAAAAATGTGCCCTATGTATCGCAAAGTAAAATTGTTTAGTCAATTTATAAATACATTAAGAGTTGACCATTTAATAATTTATAAATCTAAAACATGGCATGTACATATATGTATATACCTTGTTGTACTACATCATAGACTTGGTCAAAGTCACGTGATGTTGTCATTTGATATGAAGACCCTGTAAGTTGTAATGCTTGTGGAAATTGATGTGTGTTGAGTGGAAATAGAGGTCTACAAGTCCATTCATCCACCCATTGCTATGACTCACATTCATTCCATGCAAAATCAATGCATGATATATAAAAACATGTCATGCACCTAGTATAAATAGTCCAAGAATTTGCATCTGAACTACGGAATGAGTGCATATCACTTGATCCTGCAACTGTTATACAATCTTCAATGTTTGTCAGATGTTTTTGCTCTATCAACCAAAAATATATATGAACCATTGATCTCTCTTGAGATTCATGGCCCATATTCTTGACACACCAATCAACAATGCCTTTTACATCTATAAATTTAGCACCATCCTTGAACTTTAACTCTTCTCTTGCAAGTGCTCTTTCCACACATGATCCTACACCATCATGCTCTCCTTTTCCATGCCATTCCTCAATAAAACTCTAGATATGTTGTACATTTGTTTCTTTGTGCATCCTGCTTAGCCAATAAAACATCTGTGCATTCTTGAATTGTGATGTGCAGTTTTTCGACCAAATGTAATGTTGATCGAAACTAATGTTCCTCTCATTCAAGTTCGCATAAAACACCTGAAAACACCCTTGTACATATTCTATAGAATGTTTTCGATCATCACTGATGTAGAAATGATACTCTCTCAATATTTTGTGATCTTTCTTAGTGCTTTCAGGAGAGTGTATGAATGTTATATGCACGGAAATAGAAACTTGCACTGAGTTATAATATTGAGATTGAACCTCCATTTGTGGCTGCAATGTGTAATTCTCTGCGAAGTCAACTACTGAAACAATAGTACCAAGTGAAAATGTGTCCTTCCTTAACTTGAATTGTTCATCCAACCATCGAGCTCTATGTGTGTGCCTTGCATACTCATAAAAAATTTCCTCTCTGAATTTGACCATATATTCTGCTAGAGGTAATTATTTTGTAATAAGCTCACACCTCTTAGATTCTTTTCCATCTTTTAATTGATATGCCACCGATTTATATTTGGTGAAATCAACCAATTCTTTTCCTATTGAAGATGTACTCTCATTGTGGATACAAATTTTCAGGTTTGGCAAGCCATTGCATACATTTCACATTCCATCTAAACATGCTTTGTTATAAAAAAATTGTCTTGTTGATTTTTCACAAAATATTGTCGGAATAAATTCCCTTGAAGATTTTTGTGGGACATTTATTCCACACTCCTACAACATGATGTCAATATGCAAAACACTACGTATTTGACAAAAAACATCATAATGCATTGAAAATTCAACATGATGCCTGCAACAACAAGTGGTACGTGAGTGATTGACTTTCACATAAAAGGGTTTGTTCATTTCAAAGAATCTTTCGCTAATGTTAATTTTTAGATTTTCATTTTTAAACTTAGAGAACATTTCTATTTGAGTCATATCTAAGAAATTTTTTGCACATGATTCACGATTACGAGAACCTATTCTTCTTTTTACTGTATCTCTTCTATTCAGTGACACCCTTGTGTTCTCATTCCAAAATTTTACAATTAATTCTTTTAGAATATCAGATGTATTCTTGTCTTTTCGTGGAAGTCTGCTAGAGAAATCCCAATAGTCAGTGTTATTTACTTACTCAAGACATTTATGTCTCTCTATTGCTTTCATTAGTGTTTTTCTGTTTAGCTTCAAAGCACTGCTTGTGTTTTCTAATCAAGTGTTTATTAACTATTTTATCACTTACTATACAATTAGTTAGTGCACGTCGTGTAGCATTACTATCTTTGGTGCATCTTTTGCCACCTACAACTTGGTATGCTTTATGTATGTTTTCAACAATTGACGCATTTTGATCAACAACGTTAGATGTTCTTAACCCCAGGGTCTTCATTATAGGTCTCATCTTAATTAACTTCATCAATGAAACAAATAATTGACATCTTTGTGCATCATTTAAATTCTCAAAGTAATTATCCCAAATTCCACTAGCTTTTCTTCTCGCATTTCTTTCAGACATTTTGTTAGGCATCGGTTTTATAATGTTTTCATCAATTTCAATTAAGTGAATTGGTTTTCTTCGTGAAATGGAAGGAGGTGTTCTTAGAGGTGAAGATTCATTTACAAGGTTACTTTCTTCATTCAGTGTTTTCATACAAATTTCAGGGTTAACATTTGGATTCTCAAGTAAGGGTTCAACAATTGGATTCATATCAATTTCTTCATCCATACCAACATTATCATTCAATTCAATATCATTATTCATTGCAAAATCACTATTCTCTACATTTTCATTATGTATTTCATCCCAATTTTCTAATACATTAGCTACATTTGATATAGCGGATGTACCTTGCCCTGCTCGAAGTTTTTACATTCTCTTCAATTTCTTTTTTCTCTTCTCTTCCAATTTCTCTGGTGTCTTATTCTTGACTTTCCTCTTGTCCTTAGCTCGATGTTTATCACCCATGATTAGAAAAAATCAACTAGTGGGGTAGGGGACAAAATGAAATACTAAAAAATCATGCAAGAATGTAGAGAATATTGTAGACAAAATAGAATTTTTGCAGAATTCCTATGAAAGAGATGAAAGGGACATTCGGGTGTCACAAGATATGAAAAAAGCAAAACGCGTACGTGTTTTTTGTTTTCTCTTTTCCTAAGCCATACCTCAAGGCTTGGGATCCGGTTTGGATCCCCAAGCATGAGGCATGGACATGCACAAACACAACAAACAACGATGTTTTTACAAGAAAATGTAAAAATGCCACTTCCTCTATGATAAATCAAAATAAAACAATCATCCATTTTAAAAAAATTATACCACGACGTAGAGTAGAGTCTCTTATTTCTTAAAATATAATTTTCTAAATTTTCTGACTAATATAAGGTATCCATATTATTTATTTTCTAACTATGCCTTTTTATAGCTATTTTTTGAAGTGTAAATATGTCTATCTTTTATGGTGTATCTTTTTTGATTGATCGAAATTAAAAAAAATTATACTAGCTCAAATTAGGCAAAATTCTATACATATTCAAAAAAAATTCTAATTTTTGATATTTTTTGAGGTAGTTAGGGGGGGTGGCACGGTCGAAGCTCCGTTATTTTTCAAAACATAAAATTTTTGTACTAGAAAAATCATAAATAAAAAAATATTTGCTAAAGAAATATAAAAAAAAATGGAGCCCAAACTAGATGCTCCTAGCTATCTTTCTACCAAAGGGTTTTCAAAAATAAATAATGGTGCTAAAAAAATGGTGAGGGCATGAAAGTCACTCTATTATGTTATTTAACAAAAATAGGAGCATTTGTTGGTATTTTAGTTGTTTGACCCACTTAAACTTATCTGTTTTCAATAAAATTTAGTAGATTAGAAACTAGACTCAAAATAATATGATTAATATTTCTACAATATCTTCCAATTTTAAGTGTAACTATTTCAAAAAACTCATACAAGTTGAAGTTTTTGTTTTTAGAAAAATGTGTCCACTTAAGACCCCCTTTTGGCCCCCCAAATTGGTGCACTTACCCATCGGATTTACTAAACCACCTACCAAGAAGGCTTTCATGGACCTCATTGAGTACATAAGCCCTTCTCCACCTTCTTCACCTGCTTTACCTCCTTCACCACCTTCACCAACAGAGTCGATGGATCCAGAATCCATTCCTCGTAACATTTTTATTGGTTGGCATATCACCATCTCCTTGGGGCCTCTGAATTATCAACACAAGGATGTGAGGCTCCCTCTTCTCTTCCCTTCCTATGATAGAACAAATGATCGATAGATGATACACCTTCCATTAGGAGTGTTTTCAATGTCAGGATGATGAATCTATACTCGCCTACCTTGGTGCAGAAGACTCATATATTCACCATTCATTACCATCTGAGACGCAAACTATGTTGAACAAATTGATTATAAAAATTAACATCCATACTCAGGATGAACCACACATTCTAAATATTGGCCAATCTTTAGATACTGCTGAACATGAAGCCATCACTTCTTTTCTCAAAGATCATAACCAAGATTTTGCTTGGTCTTACATAGAAATGCCTAGTATTGACCCCAACATAGTGGTCTACAAAATTGTAACCATTCCTGGCACTAAACCCATAAAACAAAAGATGAGGAAAATTCACCCTCACATTTCTCTTCAGGTCAAAGAAGAACTTCAGTGCCTACTTTCCGTTTCCTTCATCTTACCCATTGATTATCCTCGATGGATTTCTAACATTGTCCCTGTCACTAAGATGACAGGGGTCCTCCACATTTGTACAAATTTTCGTGACCTCAATCTAGCTTGCCTAAAATATGATTTTCCTCTATTTGATATTGACCAACTGGTTGACCTTACCACTAGACACGAGATGCTATCACTCATGGATGGTTTCTCGGGTTATAACCAAATATTTCTTGCTCTGGAGGATCAACACAAAACCAAATTCATCACCCCTTGGGGGACCTTCTACTATCGAGTCATGCCTTTTGGCCTTAAAAACGCTGGTGCCACATACCCACGGGCTATGACTTACATCTTCTATGACATCATGTAACGCATTTTAGAGGATTACATAGATAATCTCCTTGCCAAATCTAAACGCTACTCTGAGCACCTCACCATCCTAAAAACCATCTTTGACCACCTCATTAAGTATTGTGTTCACCTTCAACCCAAGAAATGCGTCTTCGCGGTTCTCTCGGGAAAGCTCCTGGGATTTATTGTCTCCTTATGCAGTGTAGAGGTTGACCCCGCTAAAGTCATGGACATTCTCGTAATGCCTTCACCCACTAACCTGTGGCAGCTTCGTAGCCTGCAAGGTAAGTTTCAGTATATTCACCATTTCATTTCACAACTATCCGATCAGTGTTAACCATTTCATCATCTTCTAAAAAAGGATGTCTCCTTTAAATGGGATGATGACTACCATAAAGATTTTGAGGCCTTGAAACAATACCTGTTATCTAAAATTCACCCCTCAAGGTAATTTTGATAACATGCATCAAGTTCTTTAGTCCCAAGCAATTATATTGAGTCCGGACAAAAAGTCATGTTTCTAGGGTCCCCTCATATTTTTTCTAACTCCCTTGTCCAAGAAGAAGAGAGCAAGTTCTGAGGAAATGTGAAAAAATTGCAAAAAATAAGATCGGGCAAGAAAAAATCATGAAAAATGGCAAAGTCCTGGTCCTTGCAATAGTCGGGACATGAGGGACATCTGGACGCGAACCGGCCGAAAGGCCGCCAGGCGGTCCCTGTAGCATTTGGGACATTCGGGACAAAGGGACGCGTGGGACATGGAAATCCGAACTGGCCGAAAAGTTGAAAAATTGACTAACTATTCAAATAGGCAGTCCAGGACGTGCGGGACAAAAGTACGCGAACCGGCCGGATCAGCCGAAATGAGTCAAGGCAGCCCATAACAGTTGGGCCGAAGGTACGCGAAGTACGTGAACCGGGCGAACCGGGTGAATCGGCCGAAATTTGTCCCAAACAGTCCGAAAGCAAATGGGACATCTGGGCCGCGAGTACGCGAACCGGATGGTTCAGCCGAAATGGGAAATTTCAGTACTGTGCTAAATGGGACAGAGGGATGTGTGGGACGCGAAAGCCGAAGGAGCTGAAAGCCAATCAGATCACGCCACGTGTCACCGGCAGAAAAGGGACATGGAAGCCCAAACCGGGCGGTTCGGAAGAATTTGTCCCGCACAACACTGGGACATTTGGGACAAAGGGACGCGCGGGATGCGAAAAGCTAAAGCGGCCGAAGGAGAAGAAGAAAAGTCAACATTTGGTCCGGAAACTTCAAACGGCCATAACTTTTGACTCCGAGCTCCGATTTTCATAAAATTGGACTTTCTGGAACGAGCACGACGTCCTCTACGCCACAAAAACTGGATTTATTATTTTTAATGAGGGTAGATATATTTAAAAAAGAAACATATTCGGCTCCAGTCAGTCAATGCTCATTCCCGTCAAATGACAGAAAACGCCTGCCAGACCCAAAATAGCTGCCCGCACTCAGAAGGCCATAACTTTTGCATTTCTCAACGAAATCACACAAAATTGGTACCGTTGGAATCATGGTTCTGAGCCCGATGCACAGAAATCAAGAAATTCTAGATTTGATCAGAAATTGATTGATATTTTTAAGAAAACGTGGCCGGGTTCAGAACAGTGTTTTATTTGGTAGCTGGGAGTGCAATTAAGAGGCATGGTCATCATTCTTTCTCTGCTGCAGCACATGGGACAATATGGGGAGCCTTTTGCAAGTAATGTATAACCATTTCACTCAATTTAATGCCTCTTATAGGTGGTTGAAGGACAGATTTCGGGATTTCCATTTTCCCTTCTCTTTTCCTTCTCATTTTTTCTATAAATTGGAGTGTTGGGCTCATTGTAAAAGAGAGAGTTTTTGGGTAGCAAAGCTCTGCCAAAATTGCTTTGTGAAGCCAGTGTGTTGCAGGCCCTTGTAGTGGACTCCTTGCATGGTGATCCAGGCCCTTATCTTGTAATAGACTGAACTGTGCATACCAGGAAGCAATAAAATACAAAGTTTGTGGATGTATCTTCCCCTGCTGTGTTTTCTTGCATTCTTCTTGCCCCTTTTATCTTTCTACAAGAATATTGTGTCTATTATTATGTTCTTGCAGGAATTCATTATCATTGTGTGTGCTTGGAATATTGCTGTGAATGTATTTTGCTAGATTATGGAGAACTGTCATCACCTCTTCTAGTGTGCACTTTGCCTCTGTATTTCACACATTTGAAGACTACTCTCACATCCTCCTTTTTTGGTGTATCACCGCTTTAGTGTAGGCTTTCATTTTATGAATTCTCTTTCCCTGGTCCCTTGGAAATTTAGATTAGAATAGTTAGCTTATCCTGCATTAGAGTAGATTGTGGCAGGTAGTTTAGGAGCAAGAACCAACTTTCTCTGGAGGTCTATCTCAAGTAGCAAGTCCCACAACTTGGAGATAGTACCCATGTTATCCAATCACACTATGAGTTTAGGTATATGCACAGGGGTGCTATGATTCGGTGATAACATATACATTGCGCAAGACAGTATCACGTTGGTGGGAGAAACATCAAGAAAATCTTATAGAGTGGCATGAAGTAAGGATTGCACTCTCTATTAGGTTTCTTCGGAGCAATGTGCCTACTAAAATTTTTGGTTATGATGGAAGGGGATCTACTTTAGATCATGTTTGGGAATGTGAGAAGACATGGATGGAAGGTGCGGAAACTTTACCCCCTTCCCTATGGGTGCATAAGTTTTGTTCCACACTACAAGGCTACCCGCGCACATGGTACATTCATTTAGAACTACATTATTAGATAGGAAACTTGTGGGAGTTGACATATGAATTGATTTGAACCTTTGAGTATCGAAGTATAAATCCATTGGTGCATGAGGTGCTAAATATTGTTAAGCACCTAACTATGGGGGATAGTGCCATGGAGGAGGATAGAATAGTAGAGTTTTGGAAGAACCTGACTTAGAAGCATGCTTCAATGAGGAAGATCCAAAGGAAATACAGATTGAGCACGTTTACATGGAAAAACTGAAAGGGAAGTTGGTCTATGTGATCGATGGTGAAGAAGTGGAGAGCTTGGATGTTAACCATACTATGGGTACACACGAGGTAATGGATAGTGTTAATGAGCAATTGTGCACCTAACATTAACTCCTAAAAAATAAGAAGGTTAACATTGGATCATATGCGGAACCTAAGGAGGCTATTATAGGGGATTACTGGTTAGAAAGGGAGGTTTCAAAGATTATTGATCTGTTGCATGAATTTCAAGATTTTTTTCCATGTGGGTACCATGAGATTAAGGGAGTTCACCACTCTTTAGGAGAGATGTGGATAAAACTAAAGGAGGGCATGCACCTAATTTGAAAGATACCTTATTGAATTAATTTGAATATGTGCGTTATGGTCAAGGAGGAGATTGACAAAATGATTGCATTAGGCATCATTGAGGTTGTTGAGGAATCAGAATGGATAATTCCAATTTTCATCAGCATTCAGAAGGATGGGAGAATAAGTATTTTAATTTATTACAAGGGTTTGAATGCGATATGTGTCATTGACCCTTTTCTAACCCCCTTCACTAAGGAGATCTTGGAAGGAGTAGCCGAGTGCGAGATCTATTCTATCACAGATGGATTCTCAGGATATCATAAGGTTATAATTGCAAAGGAGGACTAAGAAAAGACAACTTTTGCCACTGAATGGGGAATTTTTACCTACACGTTCGTGCCTTTTGGACTGAAGAATGTGCCTAATGTGTTTTCATGCATTGTGGTTCAGGTGTTTCAGAACTTCATCCATAAGTTTATTCAAGTCTACCTTGATGATTGGATGGTTTATGGACTAGTAAAATACCATCACGATAATATTTGGTTGATGTTTAAGAGATGCCGACAGTTGAGTATATCTCTCAACATTAAGAAATGTGTTTTTGCTACTCCTTTTGGAACCCTATTGGCGTATATCATATGTAAGGAAGGATTACTGGTGGATCCTGCCAAAGTTATCGTTATTGTGGGATTGGGGAAACCTACCAACATGAGTGCGGTACGTGGATTCCTTTGGCATACGGGGTACTACTGTAAATTTATTAAGGGATATGCCAAGATCATCACACCATTGGAGGGATTGTTGAAGCACAGAAGTACATTTTATTAGAGAGTGGTGCAATAGATGGAATTTGATACATTGAAGAATAGGTTTATCATTGTGCCCATATTATGCTTTCTATCTTAGGACAATCCATTCCATTTACATGTTGATGCTTCAGGGATGGAAATTGGATTAGTATTGGCACAACCTGGTGAGGGGATTGTTGATCACCCTCTTTGTTTTTTAATCAAGAAGTTGACTCCAGCATAGCAGAACTATACTACTATTAAACATGAGGCATTGTCGATGATATACGTGTTGCACAAATTCAGGCAGTATATGTTGGCAACACCCTCTATATTTCTACACCACATAGCATTGAATTACTTAGTGAACAAGCTTGTTTTACAAGGGTGCATATGTATGTGGGTCCTAATGTTTCAAGAGTTTGAGTTTACAGTTGTTGTGAAACTAGGTAAGAGTAAATTGGGACCTGACCATTTATCAAGGATTAACTCAGGAGAGAATGCACAGAGCATTAAGGATACAATGCTAGATGTACAATTGTTTATATTGCAATGTACACCCTATGACTTAGAGGATATGGTTTTGTTTCTCAAAATGGGTGTGGCACCTGAGGGAATGAATACTTTGGAAATAAAATAGTTATCTATACGCATCGGGCCCTACATGTTAATTAGTGGAGACTTATAGAAGTTATGTTAGGATGAGATCTTACACCATTGTGTGCTAGAGCATGAGTGCATTACAATCATGGAGGAAGCACATGGTGGAATTGCAAGAGGACACTATGCAGGAAATGCCACAGCTCAGAAGATTCTACTAGCATGTCTTTGGTGGGAAATAATTTACCAGGATTGTATTGAGTTTTGTAAGGTCTGTGATCATTTCCAGTACCTCAGAAATCCTGGAAGAAGAGATGAAATGTATTTGAGGTCGATAGCTAGTGCTGAACCATTTGAAAAGTGGGTGGTTGACTTTGTAGGCCCTATTTCACCTGTCACACGAAGGACTGGTTTGTGCTATATAATTACTTATACTGATTACTTAACATGGTGGGCGGAGGCAACACGTATGAAATATTGCATGACAACCACAACAACAATATTCCTATGTGAAAATATAATTAGCAGGTATGGGTGCCCTTTGAGTTTGACTAGTGAGAGGGGTACACATTTTTTAAAGAGACATTTAGGATATTTTTGGTAGAGTTCATGGTGGCTCATCACAAGACTACTCCTTACCACCCTCAGGCTAATGTGAAATCTAAGGCTTTCAATAAGAGACTAAGTCACACATTGACCAAAATTTTTGATGTTGGGAAATAGGATTGGGATGAAAAAGTCCCATCCATATTATGGGCATATAGAACAACCTACAAGAGATTGAACAAAGCCACACCATTTTAATTGGTGTTTGGCATGGAAGTTGTTTTTCCGGTAGAATTTATGCTACCATCTCTATGTATTACATGCACACGAGGATTGACTGATGAACAAGCATTACAATAGCACATGGATAAATTAATGCAGTTGGACGAAAGGCGGTCACTTTCTATATGGAGTCAGAAGACTAAGAAGGTGATATAAAAATCATGGCATGATCGTCACATTAAGAATAAACGATTTGAGGTTGGGCAGATGGTTTTGCTTTATGATTCTAAGTTTTTGTACCATCTTGAAATAATCAAGGTCCATTTTGTAGGTCCATATATTATATCTTACATCCTTGATTCAGGTGCGTTCCAGTTGTAAGCGCTAGACGGGACAAGGTTTCCAGGTTATTTTAATTGGAGTAGGCTAAATCCCTACTATAAATAAGGCTTCTATGTGTCTATAAATAAGGTAGTATTGTCAATTAGATTAGGTTTCCTTTAATGCTTTTCCCTTTCTTTTTTTCCTTTGTCGTGATTTTTTGGTGTTGTGTTGTGTGTTAGTGTGCTAATAGCTAATTACATTATAATTGATTCTATGCACAGAGCACCACACATACATTTTATGTGGGAAGGATTGGAAGATATGTTTGAGAAATTCTTTCGAAAATGGTCTATTTTGGAATTATTAGTGCAATGGTATAAGAATGGGTGGTATGGTGGTTAAGGTGTTTGAATTCATGCGGTTATAAAGGTATGTTGAGAAAATTTTAAAGACCACGCAGAAGAGAAAGATCATGTAGTATAACATAAGGTAGGAAACACCTTGGGGAACTACTTGGTGGACAACATAGAGGTTATGTACTTCGACATGGTAACATGCGCAAAAGAGGCATGTGACAGTCAAGTAGTGTTGGAGTGCCAAAAGGTTATAATTGCGACACGTAAAGGGAAAGTCGTGAAAGTTGAGTTAAGTGAAATAAATTTCTTTATTAAAAAAAGATGTTAAAACACATGGTCGGAGGAACTTTAAGGCATTGAAAAAGTATAAATAAAAGGGTAAAGGTAGCTATTTCGACTACTTTTCCTTAATGAATTTTTGTGCTCCCGAATTGAAGTGAAATGAGGGTTTTGTGAAGAAGAGTGAGGTACTTGTCATGAACCAGTGAAATTGTGTGAGATGTGGTGTAAAAATAAGGAAAAGGATACATTAGAGTAGGAAGGGGTTGCGTGAGGGAAAAGCGTGAAAGTCATCGAGGTTCTGGCAGGTGAAGGAGAATTTTAAAGCACCTAGGGCATGAAAGAAATAATAAGAAAGGAGATGGAACCCAAGAAATCTCAAACAAAGTGACCGACAGTGGAGAAGGAAGAATCTGTGGAGATTTACTTAGAAATGCAGTACACCCAAGGGTCATTAAGGTTGAGAAGTGGAGTTCAAAGTTGTACAAGTGCAAAATTAGCAAGTATAACCACATAAAAAGTGACAACGAGAAGTTGATGCAGGAAGATCTAGTTTTATACACTCCAATGGTAGATGAGCTCGGAAACCCTAAGTTTGATGACTCAACACAACAAGAATTATAGAAAAATGGAGTCTTGAAGTTATGGGAGTTGTTGTTCTTTGTGAAACCCACCCCGTTTTTTAGGTGGTTGATGTTGTAGGTACACAAGGACTTCTACTTTGTGGGAAGGAGGATGAGGATTATAGGTCACTTGATTAGGACAGTTACAGGTCTGTGTAACACCGGCAAAGACATGGCACTTGACTTGTGTGTCACTGCAAATATTGAGGAGCAGGTAAAGAAATTAAACTATGAGAAAGGAGGAATGGCTTAGGTGATTGAGGATCTCCTAGAACAAGCATTGAGATTTTCCTCTCGATTCATTAGTTACAAATTGGGTGCATTAGAGAGGTGGAAAGACACCAATAGAAGATTCTTGTTTGTAGCCTACAGAGTGTCAAAAAGGGAACATTATAATTTTGCAGAGTTTATCACAAACAACATTGTTAAAGAAGCATGAGTGCAGAACAAGGTAGGAGCAAAAATCTCATGGGGATCTATACTTCTATTGATCTTATTCTAGGAAATTGGTGTTCCAGATGGGCCAGATCAGAACATATGGGTTCACCCACAGGCACACTCATCCCCTGCAGTATAATTTGTGTAGTTCACTTGTGATGGGACCATATCAAGCACCTACAAGGCTAAGATGAACATGTGGTATGAATGCTTGCGTGAGGCATTTGATAACGAGTGGCGCATCCCCCATGAACTTCCACAAGTTTTTGGGTGTCAAGTTAAGATTGCAGTGACACAAAACTTTTTCTTGGACAATTTAATGATAGCCAAGGGAGAGATGGGGCCGTGGTGTAAGCTCCCCTTAACATTTATTGCTAAATATATGAAGTGTTCCATCAACTGAATAAAATATTCTTAGAAGCTAGTTTTTGATGCATAAAAAGTGGATGGTGATGTCCATACATTGCGTGTGACATACAATTATGGCACTCCACTGACCTATGTCGAGGTTTTGGAGCCACATTTTCTAGACTTGCACCCACAAGTTAGTGTCACCATCAAGGGTTATGTCCATCATGTGTTTGTACAACTATGCCCCCAAAAAAGGGGAATTGAAGTGGATATTACATAATATCCCTTTCCAAAGTTGTGGGATGTGTCAATCCCACCCATGAAAGTGGTACAAGTTGAAGGAGAGGAATAAGAACAAGAACAAAGTGAAGGGAAGTTAGAAACTTCCCAGAAGAGGAATTTTTACATGTGCCATAATGGTAGCAAGGGAACCAACACTTCACAACAAGGTGGTGCCAAGGCTTCAATAACAGAGCGTGAGCAGGAGAAGTAGGAGGAAGAGCTGGAAGTGAAGAAGAAAAAGACACACTATGCATCGAGCTCCACAATAGGATCAAAAGAAAGAGAAGGAGGATGACCCCACCACCTTCAAGGCGGAGTTGGAAGTAGAGATTAAAGAATAGGAGAGAGATGAAGCTAAAGCCAAAGATGTGGGCAAGGCACACAAAAAAGAGGAGCATTCTATAGTACTTGAGAAGAGTCCAATGCATGAGGCCTTCCAAACACAAACCACTAGCCCAGGGGAAAGAGATCAAGGGAAATCCTTTACTATAAAGGAGGATAAAGGATTCACCAAGGCATCAAGACATAGCGCAAGGAAACAAGGAAGAAGTGGACACCCATGTCCCCACATATGGACTTCATGGATGATCCCATGAAGGTATTACGTGTAAGGTTCTAGGCCACCCTCCCACCGGAAAAACTACATGGTTGGGATCTGATGGATCAAGAAGGGGGCGTGCCTAAGACTAGAAAAATGCTAAGTTAGAACATGCATATCCACTCCGAAGATCCTTAATTTGAGGTCAACGATACTTGATTGAGGAAAATCATGATGACATTTGGCATGTTCTTGGGTAGTGGTAAGGAAATCATGAATTATTCATTTAGGCCTTCTCTTGTAATGATGAGCGATTAGAAGAGATTCCTTCAAGTTCCTCTTTATGAATGGTATTGTATGACATTAGAGAGAGTGTGCGAGTGAGAGAGAGAGAGAGAGATAAAACTAGTGATGATGTGTAATATATGATTGTAAGCTCTATAATGAAGCAATAAAAGAGAGCCTGTTAAATCTCTGCTGATGTAATATCTCCATCCATGGAACTATTTTGATGTACTATTGGCTATTGTAATTTGATGAATGAATGTAATGGAATAGTTTTGAACATGTGTGTGATGGATCTTGATCTGTGCATTTTACTTTATGTTCATGGGCATAATACCAATGTTCTTAATGTTAATCGTGATTTAGCTTTACTTTTATTGTAGTATGATCATGTTATTCCATGTTGTGGTGCATTACACTAGGATTTAGTTCTTAATATTGATTCCAAGAATGGGTTTGTTCATTCTCTATTTGTGCAAACACCCTTTTATAAAGGGTTAATATTCTCACGAAGCTCACATAAAAGAGGGGCTCGGTACCTACGTCACCTCAATGTAACTTCTAGACCATTCTGGATGATGTGCCAATGCGTTTGGGGTTTTATTCATGAAGCAAGAGGTAAACAAATACTACACTATATATTATACACAAACTTAGATATTATTAGGAAATAAGAGAAATTTTCTATTTGTATTTCAAATAATGGAATACAAAGAATGGGTATGGGTCTAATTCTTAGAACTACTTACCCCACTACTAATGTACTTACAATCTATCAGGTTTTTCTATGAAGAAAATATTATTGGTCATACTTTTACTGCATTAATTATATGGACATAAAATATTTATCAAAATATCATGATGAATAGAGTTAATTTCCTACTCAATTAAAGGAAAGGTTTTCCCACAACTAAAAAAAACAAAATAGAAAGCATCCTACTAAAAAATGTCAAAAATTTAACATTTAGGTAGATATAACTTTATCGCCACTAGGATTATTTCACCTAGCCTACGATATTCCTATGTAAGTTAGCGGCGACTAGGCTTATGCAAGTTAGCAACCGTTAGGCTTATGTCAATTAGTGAACACTGGGCTTATGTGGGGGAATCCAATAATAAAAAAATAGAAAACCTGAAATAGTGAAAATGAAATCCAAAGATAGGAATTTAGAAATTTGATTCCAATAGTAGAAAAATTAGAATCCAATAATAGTGAAATTGGAATCCAATAATAGCGAAATTGAAACCTAAATAAGTTTAATAATGAAAATATTAGAATCCAATATTGCTACTAATGGAATCCAATAATAGTAATAATGGAATCGAGTATCACCAAAAATGGAATTGAATATATGCAAAAACGAAGATAGATTTCTTCCAAAACTTGTAATATTAGAGTCCATATTCACTAGAATATGTCTAGATTTATTGAAATAAGAAGTTTTTGACTCTGAAGAAAATTTAGGTGATAAATAATTTTTTTGATAAAACATGTGTTAAACTTTTTACACCGGTATATTAGTATAAATAAGAGTGGTAATGTAAAATGAATGGGTATGGGTCTAATTATTATAACTACTTACCCCACACCTAATGTACTTACAATCTATTAGGTTTTTCTATGAAATAAATATTATAGGTCATACTTTTACTGCATTAATTATATGGACATAAAATATTTATCAAAATATCATGATGAATAGAGTTAATTTATTACTCAATTAAAGGAAATGTTTTCCCATAACAAAAAAATACAAAATAGAAAGTAGTCTACTAAAAGATGTCAAAAATTTAACATTTAAGTAGATGTAACTTTGTCACCACTAGGCTTATTTCTCCTAGCCTACGTTATTCTCATGTAAGTAAGTGGATGCTAGGCTTATGCAAGTTAGCAACCGCTAGACTTATGTAAGTTAGCGACCACTAGGCTTATGTGGGTGAATCCAATAATAACAAAATTAAAAACCTAAAATAGTGAAAATAAAATCCAAAGATAGGAATTTAGAAATTTGATTCCAATAGTGGAGAAATTGGAATCCAATAATATTGATATAGGAATCCAATAATAACGAAATTAGAATCCAATAATAGCAAAATTGGAATCCAGTAATAGCAAAATTGGAACTCGAATAAGTCTAATAATGACACTAATGGAATCCAAAATTGTTACTAATGGAATCCAATAATAGTAATAATGGAATCTAGTATCAACAAAAATAGAATCGAATATACGCAAAAACAGAGAGATTTCTTCTAAAACTTGTAATATTAGAGTCAAGATTCACTAGAATATGTCCAGATTTATTGGAATAAGCATTTTTTGACTTTGAAGAAAATTTAGGTGGTAAATAACATGTGTGATCAAACATGCGTTAAATTTCATTTACATTTTTTACACCGGTATATTAGTTTAAATAAGAGTCTTAATGTAAAATGAATGGGTATGGGTCTAATTCTTATAACTACTTACCCCACACCTAATGTACTTACAATCTATCAGGTTTATGTATGAAATAAATATTAGTGGTCATACTTTTACTGCATTAATTATATGGACATAAAAGATTTAACAAAATATCATGATGGATAGAGTTAATTTACTACTCAATTAAAGAAAGGTTTTCCCACAACCAAAAAATACAAAATAGAAAGCATTCTACTAAAAATGTCAAAATTTTAACATTTAAGTAGATGTAACTTTGTCGCCGCTATGCTTATTTCACCTAGCCTGCGTTATTCTCATGTAAGTAAGTGGATGTTAGGCTTATGCAAGTTAGCAACTGCTAGGCTTATGTAAGTTAGCAACCACTAGGATTATGTGGGGGAATCCAATAATAACAAAATAGAAAACCTAAAATAGTGAAAATTAAATCCAAAGATAGGAATTTAGAAATTTGATTCCAATAGTGGTGAAATTGGAATCCAATAATATTGATATTAGAATCTAAAAATAGTGAAATTGGAATCCAATAATAGCAAAATTGGAATTCCGTAATAGCGAAATTGAAACTCGAATAAATCTAATAATGACAATATTGGAATCCAAAATTGCTACTAATTGAATCCAATAATAGTAATAATGGAATCCAGTATCAACAAAAATGGAATCCAATATACGCAAAAATGGAGATAAATTTCTTCCAAAACTTTTAATATTGGAGTCCAGATTAATTGGAATATGTCCAAATTTATTGAAACAAACATTTTTTGACTCTGAATAAAATTTAGGTGGTAAATAACATGTGTGATCAAACATGTGTTAAATTTCATTTACATCTTTTACACCAATATATTAGTATAAATAAGAGTCTTAATGTAAAATGAATGGGTATGGGTCTAATTCTAATAACTACTTACCCCACACCTAATGTACTTACAATCTATCAGGTTTATGTATGAAATAAATATTATAGGTCATACTTTTATTGCATTAATTATATGGACATAAAAGATTTATCAAAATATCGTGATGAATAGAGTTAATTTACTACTCAGTTAAAGGAAAGGCTTTCCCAAAACCAAAAAATACAAAATAGAAAGCATTCTACTAAAAATGTCAAAATTTTAACATTTAAGTAGATGTAACTTTGTCACCGCTAGGCTTATTTCACCTAGCCTGTGCTATTCTCATGTAAGTAAGTGCATGTTAGGCTTATGCAATTTAGCAAGCGCTAGGCTTATGTAAGTTAACGACCACTAGGCTTATGTGGGGGATTCCAATAATAACAAAATAGAAAACCTAAAAGAGGGAAAATTAAATCCAAAGATAGGAATTTAGAAATTTGATTCCAACAATGGTGAAATTAGAATCCAATAATATTGATATTAGATTCCAATAATAGTGAAAATAGAATCCAATAATAGTAAAATTGGAATCCAATAATAGTGAAATTGAAACTCGAATAAATCTAATAATGACAATATTGGAATCCAAAATTGCTACTAATGGAATCCAATAATAGTAATAATGGAATCTAGTATCAACAAAAATAGAATCGAATATACGAAAAATGGAGATAGATTTCTTCTAAAACTTGTAATATTGGAGTCCAGATTTATTGAAATAAGCATTTTTTGACTCTGAAGAAAATTTAGGTGGTAAATAACATGTGTTAAATTTCATTTACATTTTTTACACCGGGATATTAGTATAAATAAGAGTGGTAATGTAAAATGAATGGGTATGGATCTAATTTTTATTACTACTTACCCCACACCTAATGTACTTACAATTTATAAGGTTTTTCTATGAAATAAATATTATAGGTCATACTTTTACTACATTAAATATATGGACATAAAAGATTTATCAGAATAAAATGATGAATAGAATTAATTTACTACTTAATTACATGAAAGGTTTTCCCACATCAAAAAAATACAAAATAGAAAGCAATCCACTAAAAAATGTAAAAATTTTAACATTTAAGTACATTTAACTTTGTCATGGCTAGACTTATTTCATCTAGCTTGTGCTATTCTCATGTAAGTAAGTGGATGCTAGGCTTATCCAACTTAGCAACCGCTAGGCTTATGTAAGTTAACGACCACTAGGCTTATGTGGGGGAATCCAATAATAACAAAATAGAAAACCTAAAATAGTAAAAATTACATCGAAAGTTAGAAATGTAGAAATTTGATTATAATAGTGGTGAAATTGGCATCCAATAATATTGATATTAGAATCCAATAATAGTTAAATTGGAATCCAATAATAGCAAAATTGGAATCTAGTAATAGTAAAATTGGAATCCAGTAATAGTGAAATTGAAACTCGAATAAATCTAATAATGACAATATTGGAATCCAAAATTGCTACTAATGGAATCCAATAATAGTAATAATGGAATCTAGTATCAACAAAAATTGAATCCAATACATGCAAAAACAGAGATAGATTTCTTCCAAAACTTGTAATATTGGAGTCCAGATTTATTGCAATAAGCATTTTTTGACTCTGAAGAAAATTTAGGTGGTAAATAACATGTGTGATCAAACATGCGTTAAATTTCATTTACATTTTATACAGCAGGATATTAGTATAAATAAGAGTGGTAATGTAAAATGAATGGGTATGGCTCTAATTCTTATAACTACTTACCCCACACCTAATGTACTTACAATCTATAAGGTTTTTCTATGAAAATAAATATTATAGGTCATACTTTTACTACATTAATTATATGGACATAAATATTTATCAAAATATCATGATGAATAGAGTTAATTTACTACTCAATTAAAGGAAATGTTTTCCCATAACCAAAAAATACAAAATAGAAAGCAGTCTACTAAAAGATGTCAAAAATTTAACATTTAAGTAGATGTAACTTTGTCACCGCTAGGCTTATTTCTCCTAGTGTATGCTATTCTCGTGTAAGTAAGTGACTGCTAGGCTTATGCAAGTTAGCAACCGCTAGACTTATGTAAGTTAGCAACCACTAGGCTTATGTGGCTGAATCCAATAATAACAAAATTAAAAACCTAAAATAGTGAAAATAAAATCAAAAGATAGGAATTTAGAAATTTGATTCCAATAGTTGAGAAATTGGAATCCAATAATATAGATATAGGAATCCAATAATAGCGAAATTAAAATCCAATAATAGTAAAATTGGAATCCAGTAATAGCGAAATTGGAATCCAGTAATAGCGAAATTGAAACTTGAATAAATCTAATAATGACAATATTGGAATCCAAAATTGTACTAATGGAATCCAATAATAGTAATAATGGAATCTAGTATCACCAACAATAGGAATCCGAATATATGCAAAAATAGAGAGATTTGTTCCAAAACTTGTAATATTGGAGTCCAGATTCACTGGAATATGTCCAGACTTATTGAAATAAGCATTTTTGACTCTGAAGAAAATTTAGGTGGTAAACAACATGTGTGATCAAACATGCACTAAATTTCATTTACATTTTTTACACCAGATATATTAGTATAAATAAGAGTGTAATGTAAAATGAATGGGTATGGGTCTAATTCTTATAACTACTTACCCCACACCTAATGTACTTACAATCTATCAGGTTTTCTATGAAATAAATATTAGTAGGTCATACTTTTACCTGCATTAATTATATGGACATAAAAGATTTAACAAAATATCATGATGGAATAGAGTTAATTTACTACTCAATTAAAGGAAAGGTTTTCCCACAACCAAAAAATACAAAATAGAAAAGTATTCTACTAAAAATGTCAAAATTTTAACATTTAAGTAGATGTAACTTTGTCGCCGCTATGCTTATTTCACCTAGCCTGCGTTATTCTCATGTAAGTAAGTGGATGTTAGGCTTATGCAAGTTAGCAACTGCTAGGCTTATGTAAGTTAGCAACCACTAGGATTATGTGGGGGAATCCAATAATAACAAAATAGAAAACCTAAAATAGTGAAAATTAAATCCAAAGATAGGAATTTAGAAATTTGATTCCAATAGTGGTGAAATTGGAATCCAATAATATTGATATTAGAATCTAAAAATAGTGAAATTGGAATCCAATAATAGCAAAATTGGAATTCCGTAATAGCGAAATTGAAACTCGAATAAATCTAATAATGACAATATGGAATCCAAAATTGCTACTAATTGAATCCAATAATAGTAATAATGGAATCCAGTATCAACAAAAATGGAATCCAATATACGCAAAAATGGAGCTAAATTTGTTCAAAACTTGTAATATTGGAGTCTAGATTCACTAGAATATTTCCAGACTTATTGAAATAAGCATTTTTTTGACTCTAAAGAAAATTTAGGTGGTAAATAACATGTGTGATCAAACATGCGTTAATTCATTTACATTTTTTACACTAGTATATTAGTATAATAAGAGTGGTAATGTAAAATGATGGGTATGGGTCTAATTCTATAACTACTTACCCCACACCTAATGTACTTACAATCTATAGTTTTCTATGAAATAAATATTATAGGTCATACTTTTACTGCATTAATTATATGGACATAAAATATTTATCAAAATATCATGATGAATAAAGTTAATTTACTACTCAATTAAAGGAAATGTTTTCCCACAACCAAAAAATACAAAATAGAAAGCAGTCTACTAAAAGATGTCAAAAATTTAACATTTAAGTAGATGTAACTCTGTCACCGCTAGGCTTATTTCTCCTAGCCTACACTATTCTCATGTAAGTAAGCGACTGCTAGGCTTATGCAAGTTAGCAACCGCTAGACTTATGTAAGTTAGCGACCACTAGGCTTATGTGGCTGAATCCAATAATAAAAAAATTAATAACCTAAAATAGTGAAAATAAAATCCAAAGATAGGAATTTAGAAATTTGATTCCAATAGTGGAGAAATTGGAATCCAATAATATTGATATAGGAATCCAATAATAGCGAAATTAGAATCCAGTAATAGCGAAATTGGAATCCAGTAATAGCGAAATTGAAACTTGAATAAATCTAATAATGACAATATTGGAATCCAAAATTGGTAATGATGGAATCCAATAATAGTAATAATGGAATCGAGTATCACCAACAATGGAATCCAATATATGCAAAAATAGAGATAGATTTGTTCCAAAACTTGTAATATTGGAGTCCAGATTCACTGGAATATGTCGAGACTTATTGAAATAAGCATTTTCTGACTGTGAAGAAAATTTAGGTGGTAAATAACATGTGTGATCAAACATGCGTTAAATTTCATTTACATTTTTTACACTGGTATATTAGTATAAATAAGAGTGGTAATGTAAAATGAATGGGTATGGGTCTAATTCTTATAACTACTTACCCCCGCACCTAATGTACTTACAATCTATAAGGTTTTTTCTATGAAATAAATATTATAGGTCATACTTTTACTGCATTAATTATATGGACATAAAATATTTATCAAAATATCATGATGAATAGAGTTAATTTACTACTCAATTAAAGGAAATGTTTTCCCACAACCAAAAAATACAAAATAGAAAGCATCTACAAAAAGATGTCAAAATTTTAACATTTAAGTAGATGTAACTCTGTCACCGCTAGGCTTATTCTCCTTGCCTACACTATTCTCATGTAAGTAAGTCACTGCTAGGCTTATGCAAGTTAGCAACCGGTAGACTTATGTAAGTTAGCGACCACTAGGCTTATGTGGCTGAATCCAATAATAACAAAATTAAAAACCCTAAAATAGTGAAAATAAATCCAAAGATTGGAATTTAGAAATTTGATTATAATAGTGGTGAAATTGGCATCCAATAATATTGATATTAGAATCCAATAATAGTTAAATTGGAATCCAATAATAGCAAAATTGGAATCTAGTAATAGTAAAATTGGAATCCAGTAATAGTGAAATTGAAACTCGAATAAATCTAATAATGACAATATTGGAATCCAAAATTGCTACTAATGGAATCCAATAATAGTAATAATGGAATCTAGTATCAACAAAAATTGAATCCAATACATGCAAAAACAGAGATAGATTTCTTCCAAAACTTGTAATATTGGAGTCCAGATTTATTGCAATAAGCATTTTTTGACTCTGAAGAAAATTTAGGTGGTAAATAACATGTGTGATCAAACATGCGTTAAATTTCATTTACATTTTATACAGCAGGATATTAGTATAAATAAGAGTGGTAATGTAAAATGAATGGGTATGGCTCTAATTCTTATAACTACTTACCCCACACCTAATGTACTTACAATCTATAAGGTTTTTCTATGAAATAAATATTATAGGTCATACTTTTACTACATTAATTATATGGACATAAAATATTTATCAAAATATCATGATGAATAGAGTTAATTTACTACTCAATTAAAGGAAATGTTTTCCCATAACCAAAAAATACAAAATAGAAAGCAGTCTACTAAAAGATGTCAAAAATTTAACATTTAAGTAGATGTAACTTTGTCACCGCTAGGCTTATTTCTCCTAGTGTATGCTATTCTCGTGTAAGTAAGTGACTGCTAGGCTTATGCAAGTTAGCAACCGCTAGACTTATGTAAGTTAGCAACCACTAGGCTTATGTGGCTGAATCCAATAATAACAAATTAAAAACCTAAAATAGTGAAAATAAAATCAAAGATAGGAATTTAGAAATTTGATTCCAATAGTTGAGAAATTGGAATCCAATAATATAGATATAGGAATCCAATAATAGCGAAATTAAAATCCAATAATAGTAAAATTGGAATCCAGTAATAGCGAAATTGGAATCCAGTAATAGCGAAATTGAAACTTGAATAAATCTAATAATGACAATATTGGAATCCAAAATTGGTACTAATGGAATCCAATAATAGTAATAATGGAATCGATTATCACCAACAATGGAATCCAATATATGCAAAAATAGAGATAGATTTGTTCCAAAACTTGTAATATTGGAGTCCAGATTCACTGGAATATTTCCAGACTTATTGAAATAAGCATTTTTTGACTCTGAAGAAAATTTAGGTGGTAAACAACATGTGTGATCAAACATGCACTAAATTTCATTTACATTTTTTACACCAATATATTAGTATAAATAAGAGTGGTAATGTAAAATGAATGGGTATGGGTCTAATTCTTATAACTACTTACCCCACACCTAATGTACTTACAATCTATCAGGTTTTTCTATGAAATAAATATTATAGGTCATACTTTTACCGCATTAATTATATGGACATAAAATATTTATCAAAATATCAGGATGAATAGAGTTAATTTACTACTCAATTAAAGGAAATGTTTTCCCACAACCAAAAAATACAAAATAAAAAGTAGTCTACTAAAAGATGTCAAAAATTTAACATTTAAGTAGATGTAACTTTGTCACCACTAGGCTTATTTCTCCTAGCGTACGCTATTCTCATGTAAGTAAGTCACTGCTAGGCTTATGCAAGTTAGCAACCGGTAGACTTATGTAAGTTAGCGACCACTAGGCTTATGTGGCTGAATCCAATAATAACAAAATTAAAAACCTAAAATAGTGAAAATAAAATCAAAAGATAGGAATTTAGAAATTTGATTCCAATAGTGGAGAAATTGGAATCCAATAATATAGATATAGGAATCCAATAATAGCGAAATTAGAATCCAATAATAGCAAAATTAGAATCCAGTAATAGCAAAATTGGAATCTAGTTATAGCGAAATTGAAACTTGAATAAATCTAATAATGACAATATTGGAATCCAAAATTGGTACTAATGGAATCCAATAATAGTAACAATGGAATCGAGTATCACCAACAATGGAATCCAATATATGCAAATATAGAGATAGATTTGTTCCAAAACTTGTAATATTGGAGTCTAGATTCACTAGAATATTTCCAGACTTATTGAAATAAGCATTTTTTGACTCTAAAGAAAATTTAGGTGGTAAATAACATGTGTGATCAAACATGCGTTAAATTTCATTTACATTTTTTACACTAGTATATTAGTATAAATAAGAGTGGTAATGTAAAATGAATGGGTATGGGTCTAATTCTTATAACTACTTACCCCACACCTAATGTACTTACAATCTATAAGTTTTTTCTATGAAATAAATATTATAGGTCATACTTTTACTGCATTAATTATATGGACATAAAATATTTATCAAAATATCATGATGAATAAAGTTAATTTACTACTCAATTAAAGGAAATGTTTTCCCACAACCAAAAAATACAAAATAGAAAGCAGTCTACTAAAAGATGTCAAAAATTTAACATTTAAGTAGATGTAACTCTGTCACCGCTAGGCTTATTTCTCCTAGCCTACACTATTCTCATGTAAGTAAGCGACTGCTAGGCTTATGCAAGTTAGCAACCGCTAGACTTATGTAAGTTAGCGACCACTAGGCTTATGTGGCTGAATCCAATAATAAAAAATTAATAACCTAAAATAGTGAAAATAAATCCAAAGATAGGAATTTAGAAATTTGATTCCAATAGTGGAGAAATTGGAATCCAATAATATTGATATAGGAATCCAATAATAGCGAAATTAGAATCCAGTAATAGCGAAATTGGAATCCAGTAATAGCGAAATTGAAACTTGAATAAATCTAATAATGACAATATTGGAATCCAAAATTGGTAATGATGGAATCCAATAATAGTAATAATGGAATCGAGTATCACCAACAATGGAATCCAATATATGCAAAAATAGAGATAGATTTGTTCCAAAACTTGTAATATTGGAGTCCAGATTCACTGGAATATGTCGAGACTTATTGAAATAAGCATTTTCTGACTGTGAAGAAAATTTAGGTGGTAAATAACATGTGTGATCAAACATGCGTTAAATTTCATTTACATTTTTTACACTGGTATATTAGTATAAATAAGAGTGGTAATGTAAAATGAATGGGTATGGGTCTAATTCTTATAACTACTTACCCCGCACCTAATGTACTTACAATCTATAAGGTTTTTCTATGAAATAAATATTATAGGTCATACTTTTACTGCATTAATTATATGGACATAAAATATTTATCAAAATATCATGATGAATAGAGTTAATTTACTACTCAATTAAAGGAAATGTTTTCCCACAACCAAAAAATACAAAATAGAAAGCAGTCTACAAAAAGATGTCAAAATTTTAACATTTAAGTAGATGTAACTCTGTCACCGCTAGGCTTATTTCTCCTTGCCTACACTATTCTCATGTAAGTAAGTCACTGCTAGGCTTATGCAAGTTAGCAACCGGTAGACTTATGTAAGTTAGCGACCACTAGGCTTATGTGGCTGAATCCAATAATAACAAAATTAAAAACCTAAAATAGTGAAAATAAAATCCAAAGATTGGAATTTAGAAATTTGATTCCAATAGTGGAGAAATTGGAATCCAATAATATTGATATAGGAATCCAATAATAGCGAAATTAGAATCCAGTAATAGCGAAATTGGAATCCAGTAATAGCGAAATTGAAACTTGAATAAATCTAATAATGACAATATTGGAATCCAAAATTGGTACTAATGGAATCCAATAATAGTAATAATGGAATCGAGTATCACCAACAATGGAATCCAATATATGCAAAAATAGAGATAGATTTGTTCCAAAACTTGTAATATTGGAGTCCAGGTTCACTGGAATATGTCCAGATTTATTGAAATAAGAATTTTTTGACTCTGAAGAAAATTTAGGTGATAAATAATTTTTTTGATAAAACATGTGTTAAACTTTTTACACTGGTATATTAGTATAAATAAGAGTGGTAATGTAAAATGAATGGGTATGGGTCTAATTCTTATAACTACTTACCCCACACCTAATGTACTTACAATCTATCAGGTTTTTCTATGAAATAAATATTATAGGTCATACTTTTACTGCATTAATTATATGGACATAAAATATTTATCAAAATATCATGATGAACAGAGTTAATTTATTACTCAATTAAAGGAAATGTTTTCCCATAACCAAAAAATACAAAATAGAAAGTAGTCTACTAAAAGATGTCTAAAATTTAACATTTAAGTAGATGTAACTTTGTCACCGCTAGGCTTATTTCTCCTAGCCTACGTTATTCTCATGTAAGTAAGTGGATGCTAGGCTTATGCAAGTTAGCAACCGCTAGGCCTATATAAGTTAGTGACCACTAGGCTTATGTAAGGGAATCTAATAATAACAAAATAGAAAACCTAAAATAGTGAAAATTAAATCCAAAGATAAGAATTTAGAAATTTGATTCCAATAGTGGCAAAATTGGAATCTAATAATATTGATATTGGAATCTAATAATAGCGAAATTGGAATCCAATAATAGTAAAATTGGAGTCCAGTAATAGCGAAATTGGAACTCGAATAAGTTTAATAATGACAATATTCGAATCCAATATTGCTACTAATTGAATCCACAAATAGTAATAATGGAATCGAGTATCAACAAAAATGGAATCCAATATACGGAAAAACAGAGATAGATTTCTTCCAAAACTTGTAATAATGGAGTCTAGATTCACTAGAATATGTCCAGATTTATTGAAATAAGCATTTTTTGACTCTGAAGAAAATTTAGGTGGTAAATAAAATATGTGATCAAACATGTGTTAAATTTCATTTACATTTTTTACACCGGTATATTAGTATAAATAAGAGTGGTAATGTAAAAGTCCTTGTCCCCTCCCCCCAAATAAGTTTATATAGTGGTAATTTCTATTTTATAGAGTAATTACATTGATTGCGTGTAATCTAGGTTTAATCCATTTATCAATATTATATTGGTATGATACTCCTATTATCGACCATAACCATTTATTGAAGTCAAATAAGTAGCTTATCACACTCACTAAATATGAATAGTATAGAATCTAAATAGTTGCTTGAAAGTGCTACGTAAGAATATGTTATATTTGCCTATAAATGAAAGATGTGTGCGTGCATTATTCACTACATGGCACTATTAAACATTATTGATGTGTTAAAAAAATAGGATTAACGTGCAACTCAATGCTTATCATATTTGTAGGTTTTGGTAGGCAAACCCATCATTTTTATTGTCGTCATTATACTTTTTATCTTTACTCCACATTTGACTCTATTAAATTAATTGATTAAATCAATGGATAAATTGTTTTGGAGGACTAATCAATTTTTGATTATATGAATGAGTTTGACCTCATCTAAACATTTCAAAAGCGGCATCTCAAGATGTGGTTTGAATTTTACCGAACGTTTTTGATTTACTTGGCATAGTGAGAAAACCATTATTCATATTTGTCATTATGTTTTATTTTGGCATGGTGTGGAGCGAGAGGAAAACAAGTTCAAATTTATCATACACTTATTATAATGTGAAACTATCGCTTATTTTATTTTAATCTTGTGAAGGATACGTCCACTTTAGAACTCTCTAATGGCATGTGATTATTATATTTGTTTTTTTGTTTTCTATGTTCTCAACTATTCCTTACTTCACCATGCACAAAATTTTATTAAGATATGAGTTGGCGAATATAGCATGGTAGAACATAGCTATCAAATCTTATTAAATTTTGCGTCAATCAAATCAAGTTGGAAAAATTGGATACATGTCACATATTTTTTAAATCCTTTTCTTGTAAATCTAGTTATAATTTTAAAATGATTTTATATTTAAATATGTGAAGGGTGAAACGGGGGGCAAATGGGACAACAATGATAAGGTTGAACAATATGATTCCTACCATATGAAATTATTATTATATTAATACTAGGAAGAGAATCAAATAAGATTTTAAATAATGTTAAGTAGATGGTAAAAAGAAAAAGTTGTTATCCAAAATTTTGAGATTTGCATGATGTAATAGCTAGGCCAATTATAAACTTTATGTTGATCTAAACATATCACCAAATTATATTTATTATGTTAGTTGTTTATAATTTTAATTTTTATATAACATGTTTATTAATCATCTTCTCTTTTTCGTTGATCCAAATATATCACTAAATTATATTTATTATGTTAATTATTTATAATTTTAATTTTTATATAACATGCTTATCAATCATCTTCTCTCATGAAAATAAAAGATAAATAAAAAAAAATGAAATATAAGATGGTTTGGTAAAATATCGTTCATACCATCTTTACTGACAAAATTATAATAAAATATAATTATATGGAAAAACGAAATAAACAATTTATAACATTTATTAAATATAAATACTTGTATATAATCTAAACATATGCTTAAAATGCTACATTATACTATGTGATACTTACCTATACAAGAAAGACATCCACATACTATTCACTAATAAATGAACCCTCATTAATTGTCATATATTATTTATTTTAGGGCACTATTTAACATTATTGATGTGTTAAAAAATAGGATTGACATCCAACCAAGAGCGTTAGATGCTTACCATATTTGTAGGTTTTGGTAGGTAGACCCGTCATTTGTATTGTCCTCATTATATTTGATTCCTATACTTTTTATCTTTACTCCACATTTGACTCTACTAAATTAATTAATTATATCCGTGGATAAATTGTTTTGAGGACAAGCAGCCTATTTTTGATTAAATGAATGAGTTTGACCTCATCTAAACATTTCAAATGCTGCATGTGAAGATGTGGTTTGAATTTTACCTAACATTTTTGATTTACTTGGCATATTAAGAAAACAATTATTCATATTTGTCATTGTGTGAAGCGAGAGGAAAACAAGTTCAAATTTAATTAATAAATGAGAGTATTAATTATCATACACTTTTTATAATGTGAAACGATTGCTTATTTTATTTTAATTTTGTAAGGATCCATCCACTTTATAACTCTACACACAAATTTATTAAGATATGAGTTGGCGAATATAGCATGGTAGAACATTGCTATCAAATCTTATTAAATTTTGGGTCAATCAAATTAAGTTGGAAAATTTGGATACATGCCACATATTTTTTTAATCCTTTTATTGTAAATCTAGTTTTAATTTAAATATGTTATTTGTGTTGGTGAAGTGAAAAGGGGGTGCAATGGGACAACAATAATAAGGTTGAATTATAGGATTCCTACCATTTGAAATTAATATTATATTAACAATAGGAAGATAATCAAATAAGTTTTCTAATAATTTTAAGTGGATGGTAAAAAGAAAAAGTTGTTATCCAAAATTTTGAGATTTATATGATGTAATAGCTAGGTCAATTACAAACTTTTTGTTGATAAGTATATCACTAAATTATAATAATTATGTTAATCATTTATAATTGTGATGTTTAAATAATGTGTTTATCAATTATTTTTTCTAATGAAAATAAAAGAAATAAAATATATGATTGTTCGGTAAGATATCGTTCATACAATTTTTGTTGAGAGAAGTGTAATCGAATATAATTATGTCGAAAAATAAAATATTTTTTTTGTTGCAATTTTTTTCTTGGATGTAGTGTGATACAAAATTGTTTTAATATAGATTTTTAAAATGTAGTTCTTCATTGTACTTGTTTTTGTCTTGAGCCAATGACAGAGCATTTAAATGTGTAGCAGGGTCTTATCACTAAGGTAGAGGACGATGTGGAGAATCTCAAATTCAAAAACCAAAATGACAATTATGAAATGATTCCTATTATACCAAAGGGAGAGAGGCACGATCTTGAACATGAGGAAGATCAACGGTGGTCGAAAATTCATTATGTTAATTGTTAATAAGTTGTCTCTAGTGCGAAGACTTTAGTGACTGGCTTCAATGTCCATAAGAAAAAGATTCATGTGAATGACTATGATGATAGAGAGATAGAACCAAAATTTCAAATGGAGACCAAAGAGAATGAGCTTCGAGATTCGTATTCAAATCTTAATAAAAAAAAGAAGGCTTGATGGGGACAAGCAATTACATCAAAGAGCCATTACAATTTAACATTAATGATCTAAAAACTTATAAGGACAAGTCTTTTAGTGGTTATAACTCATGTGGGAATACCATACAGATAAAAATTTATTTGGAAAATTGGGTTTACATCAAAATCTAATCCTTTTACCCATAAATTCATGTAAAATAGTAAAATAGGAGTTTATTGTGAATATATTTCTAGCATAATAATTAACAAATTTTTTAAAAGAATTATCTAATTACATGAATATTTGGAAGTAGTCATCAGAAAATGACACCAAAATGAAGATTATTATGACACAATAGTGTAAACTAGGAAAACTCGTTGTTATCGAAGCACCTTTCCGAAACCCATAAATTCACTCTCATGAGACCATCAATGCACTCTCCCAAGACCATTAGTGTTTCAAATAATTATCATGCATGTATAATATGTTCTAACAACTATGTTAACTTGGTTGAGGGATCTGAAAAGCTCGGTCACATTTCTAAAATTCCAAATTAATTTCTAGGTAATTGATCTCTTTTCTCCATGCCCTAAAATGATATATATGATTGCAAAGTGATAAGAAAGAATCTATTTGGGGCCTAAATTACATCAAAAAATATTAGAATTTACCTAAAAAAATCCCCTTAATAATGTATGATATCAAAAACATCACAAAGACTTTAATGCAATGTTTTAGCCACTTGCAGTATGGTGTAATATAATTGTCTACTCTATCCAATTTTTCATTCTAAAATGAATACTTAATGGATAAATACATTCTTCATGTATGCTTGTATTCTTGAATCTATGCTTTAAAAGCTTACACTACTTGTTTTGTCACATTTCAAATGATTCTCTATATTTTTGTAGGTATTTAATAGATAAGAAGAAAATAAATGTGATTAAGTGTTATAATTTGGATACTAAAAAATTATACCTCAATGAAGTTGAATGTATAAATAGAGAAAATCTAAAAATAGTAATTAGTACAAAGGGATGAGTAATCAAACACACAGATGTATTTTGGAAAACTGGAAAAGTGTGTAGAAACAAAATCATGCACTTTGGGTATCTATCTAGTCCTTATCACATATTACTATTCATATGATTCCTAAGTAAGAAAAGTACTAGTCAACCCATGTCTCTGGTCATCTTTGTTTTCTTTCTATTGCCACTTTTGGTCTTACACTCTTTCTAGCCTAGTCTGTCTTTTCACACCCCAGTGTTTATCATCCCGGACACAAGTGCCTAGCTAAGACGCCACCACCAGGCACCCCCGTCCCCTCTAGGTACCCTTGACCTCTTTGCACTTTGTTCACATATTTTGGGTCCTTTCTAGTTGTTTGAGCATATTATATTTTTGGTAGTCAGCCTTTTCGAGGTTAATTATGAAATTCAAGCAAGGGAATCATATAAATATAAAGTTATGTGACCATAATAAAGGACCAAGCATTAAGCATTAGTTATCACCACCTAAGGTTGTATTCAAAGGCTATTCAAGAGAATTCAAGCATCCATTCTAGCATTCATTCAAGGGCAAGACACTGCATTCTTCTGCATACACTTCATAGGAGGGGAAGTTCATTCTATTCCATGCACACATCTATTGACATCTAGCTATTTTCTCGTGTGACACACACAAGAGCCGCCTAGGGAACAATTCTGCACACACACACACACACACACACACCTAGAACTACATTGGGTCTGAAATGTAGTGCAATACTCAGTCATAAGTTCAATCATTTGACAACTGATGATAGTCTGACCCCTAATTTGAATTCTTTTCTTTTTCAGGATTTGATGCACTCTTGAGGGGTTTGTAGGTTATTATTTCATTGCAGGTTATCATCAACATCGACAATCATTGTGCGACATAATAGTGACAATAAGCGAAGGAAAACGGACATCTCACGACCCTATGAAGGGGAATTTTCCTGAGGGTTTGAACAATCATAGGTGTCCAGAGAAGGACGGTGGTGCCTGCAAGTTCCCATGATCCATTCTAGGTGCCCCTGTCTAGGAAGATCTTCTAGTCGCACATTTTTTTGAGGTTTTGTACAACATTCTTCCTTCTCTGTTCATCAGTTCATCACTGCGACATAGTCCATATTTGGTTGCGAATAAGCTAAGTTATTTTATCTATTCTTGGCAACTAGGGTTTCATTATTTCCTAGCTTAATTTTCTCAGGTCATATTTCTTCTTATCACATATTCATTTATTGCTACATTGCAATTATAATTAGGCATCTATTTATTCAATATTTATGTAATCATTTTGGTGAAACTGCATTCAAACACTCTTATTTTCTAGATCCTTCCACCATGAGTATCTACCTCAATGCCTTCTTGCAGGTCAATCCAGAGTTTTCCAATCAAATTCAATCTTTTTTATCTACTACTTCTATTCATCCTAATACTTCTTCTGACTATGTGTATCATAGATTCACTATAACATTATCATTTCATGAAGATCATATTAGTTTTACATATGATGAAATCGCTTCTCAATATCTTTTAGATAATGATCCACTCCTTTATATTCAAGTTTTTATCAATAACATAGGGGTTAAGCGAGCTTTAATCAATAATGGATCCGGGCTCAATATTTGTAATCTGACATTTATTCACCAAATAGGCCTCTCTAATGACTCCTTGGCTCCTTCATCTGTTTCTATTTGTGACTTTGATAATATTCCTAAAAGGGTCTTAAGTACAATCATGCTTCCCATTACTGTCAGGCCATGCACTTTGTCCGTCCCATTCCATGTCATGCATAACAATCTTAACTATAATCTTCTTCTCAGATGGCCTTGGATCCATACCAAGCATACAATCCCTTCTACCCTTCATGCATGCATTAAATTTTTATACCAAAGAGTGTTTTATGAAGCCTTAGTAAATCCCTCTTTGTATTCCTATTACAACACTATTGATTATTCACCTAAAGCCCCTACTTCGGCCACCTCTCCTCCTTACTTCAAATAGTATGGTCTTGGGTATTGGTAATTGCTTCACTATGGTTTCAATGGAAGTGGGTTAGGAAAATATGAAAAATGAGTTAAAGAATCTCTTTCCAATCTGAACAATCCACCAGGCTCAGCCTTAGATATCACCCTCATCTCGTTTCCTTTATTCCTTCTGCATCTCCTCTCAAGGTTTACACCATTTCACATACTCACCATCATAAAAAACAATTTCCATCCACTCTCAATGCTTTCTCTTCCATCCCTAGATAGATCTCTATCACCCACTTGGGGGGCATCACACTTACTTCCCCCCTCCTCACATGCTAACGTGTCTATCATTTATACTCATACACTCCATACTTCATATTTAAGCATCATTGTAAAAATTGATACACACAAATTTTATCGTCATTTCCTGATGACACACTCTCATGCTTTGGTCCACACTTGACTATTGAGGGCATCTTATATATGAACCGCACACACTACACACTACACACTACACACTACACACTACACACTTGAAACATTCACAACCCATCCTTCTCATCACTTGGCCATATCGCACATTTTTCACTTGGCACATTTACAACACATATCTCTAGTATTTCTTAGTCACACTACACATTACATACCTCACACAACACGTGTTATACATGCATGAAATATTCCTCTCATAGCTTTTATCACACGCTAGGTGCATTACTCACTATAAACATTCACGCTACATCTTTCTTACATCTAATTTTACACATTGTATTCATTACCCTATGACATACTCTAGTTCCACGGTCCATACTCGACTGCTGAGGGTCTATATCTCAAATGGACCTCACCACACTCATGTTCTCACTCACTCAATCACTCATGCATTATCTATGCTCTATGCTTTATCGGTTACATCTTTCTAATGCACATATTCAAACCATTTCCTGATGACACAATCTTGTTATACGGTTCATTCTTGAATCCTGAGGGGGCATGTATAAATGAACCTCATCTCATACATATACATGCACTCGGGGGCACATTGCTCCTATTACACTCACACTACATTCCATTCCATATCATCCACAACATACTACATATCTTGGTTGCATTTACTCTTTCTTTATTATTCTTTTACATGAACACTTTATTACACATGTTAGGTAGATATCTTGCATGTCATTATCTTTATCATACACATATGTGCATTCACTTGCTTTCTAGTTGTGATAAAATATTCTATAGATCTACACATGTAACATGGATGATTGGTGCAGTACCTATTACGAGTCCTATAACATCTCCTGGGGGCATCTAATTTCCTTCACTACAGGTGATATTGTTTCATTTTTCATAACACATTATTTTATCGAATTATACAAACTTTGACATAATTTTTATCTCTCTAACATTTTGATGAGAGATTCATGTGTAACATTTACTTTACAGGTCTATTTTCCACCATGGTTGTCTATTACATTGCTTATTGTTGTCTTCCTTTTCTTGTCATTGTATGCCATTTTTTTCGGGCTTTGCACTTTGTCTTGTATGCACATTACCTTCTTTTGGCCATATTGGTGTTGATTATTTTGCAACATCAAGAGTGATGTCCCATGTTTGAAACCCACTTTTAGCGGTCTACTTTTTACTCTTGGGTGTTTACATTGTCTACTATTGGGCCCCTAAAATATTGACTGAGTACAAGAAGGCACATGGGCACGCAAGACCTATTTGAAGAAGGGCGCACAAGGTGAAAGTGTGTAGGACTGGGTTTTAGGAGGGTTTAGAAGAACCAGTGGCACGTGCACACAAGGAAGAGAAACAGTTTTGGGATTTAGCCATATTTGGCATATCGGGAATAACACAAGGAAAGCATGACCCGACTACACATGCAGAGTGGATAAGGTGCCATCCTTACAACTTGGTGCCCACGAAAGGAATATACCTTGCGATAGAAGACTCTAGAAGGTCATCATGGTAAAAGATGGAGAACTCGCATCTGAAGAAGCATGCTCCCATGGAGGACCACTTGGACACATGAAAAGTGATCTACAACTTCAGAAAGGCATGTCAGTGCTTGATAAGGCTATATATATGAGTGCTTGGTAGAAGTGAAATAGATATAGAGAGACCGAGAATTGAAGAGAGGCAAAGGCATGCAGGAATACCGTGAGAGATTTATGGGTTGGGTTTAGAGGATATGTAGGAGTATGTTGTATTGAGGGGAGGGGTTTGAATAATTTTCTTTGTACTATGAAGGGATTGAGTCTAGTTCTAATGCATGACATTGGTCTGCACTATTATAAGCATTTGTGATTGCCTCAGTTAATGTAATGTGGTTATCAACATACTTAATATGAATATATATGTCCTTCCATTTTTGCTTACATCTGTATGGATCGGTTTTATATATGTTTCACATGAGTGGGTGTAAACCCCCATGTATTTCCCTTATGTTATTATTCAGATCTACATTATGTAATTTTTTTCTTATCTGAATGAATACATTGGTCTAGAAGCCGTTCTAAGCTCTACGATGAATGTATGGTTCATTTCTATTCTCTTCACTTAAGTTTCTATCATAACTAATGCACTCTCACACAACTCACATACAGGAGGGGCTTGACACCTATGCGTGCCTCGGGTGAGCACCCAGTGCCCGCTGGGTGATAGGATGACGCGCATGGGATATCCTTATTCTTTGAGAGGGCATAAAATGACTACATCTAGTTAGCTTACATATTGTCTTTTACATGTGTGGTTTTCCTTGCGTGTACTAACACTTGTCATCTAGCCACTTTTTTTTGTGTGCCTTAGTTTCTACCAAGCACACTCCCTCCTCCATGTAAGGAAAAAATTCAGCACAACAGTCAGTCTTCTTTTGGGCTGCATACTCCTTAACGACATCGTATGCATCCCAAATGAGGGGAGCATCATTTGGGTGAATCAATCACCCCATAAAATAGTCTACAGTCATCACACAACATAATTCATTATTGGTACAAAATAGTCATCAGTCTTAGACAGGGCTGAGATCCTGACTTGGGTCCTTACCACAGCATAGATACTAGCACCCAGACTCAGAAAGTAGTTCCTAGGTTCCCCTGACCCTTCCTGGATTCCTGTGATGAGGGGAAGGTTACAAAAAATTCTTCAGTGTAGCACAATCTAAAACACTTCACACATCAGATTTTACAGGGCACACAATCCTTAGCATTTAACATACACACTATAAAACATTTTCTTCTTTTGTATTGGATCAGAAATGGTCGAACGAGATCATATTTTTACACACCATCTGCAGTGGTGTTCCATATTTAAGGAAGTAGTTAAAGGTTGTTGGATGACACCATACTTTTCTCCATATACTTCTTATAGTTCTTGGCATGAGATCATCTAAAAACGTGTTCTTCTACATCATCTTCAGGATCCTTTCTACACTCTTTTCTCATCATGAATCAGGTACACATGTTCCTTTTTCAAATTTTACATACTTTTTACACATTTTGATCATATACACAAGTATTTGACTACTTGTTTGTTATTTTATTTTGTATCTTTGTCCTTATGTGAAGCAGTAGTCAACATCATCCTATATCAACAACATCAATAACATCAATCACATCAACATCGACATCAACAATAGGTACAAAGGTGACACTTACAGATGTGTTCCTCCCCTAGGCTCATCATCATCATCACTTTTTACACTTTCTCCTCTCTAGTTCCCATGTTTCACATTTTTATCACTCCACAATTTTCCTTTTCTTTCAGCACGCTTTCGCCATCGATCTACATGGTTATCATGTACGCATCTCTTATCTACTTTATGTTATTGAGCATTCACTCAACAACATAAAGTGGGGACAAATTTAGACACAAAATCATGCACTTTGGGTATCTATCTAGTCATGATCACATACTACTATTCATATGATTCCCATGTAATAAAAGTACTAATTAACTGATGTTTTTTGCCACCTTTGCCTTCTTTCTATTACAACTTTTGGTATTACACTCTTTCTATCTCATTCTATCTTTTCACACTTGTGGTACCATTTTTGACCTTGCACCATGTTACCCTAAAATTTCAAATCTGTATCTACTCAAAAAATGTTTTATCCTTTGATTTGATGGTCTGTAATTCTTCCCTTCTAGTTGAAATGCTTTAAAAATGCTCACAAACTTGTTGTTTTGCCCTAATTTGAAGGAATAATCCAAGTTTGCCCTTTTTTGTGCCCTATTTTTTCTGATTTTGCGGGCTATGTCATTTTTCCCTTTGCCAGATCATGGAAAAAATGAAATTGATGAAATCATACTTGTTTGTATTTGAAAATCAAAATCCTAGATCGGGAATGTTGTAAAAAACATGGTTCAGTTGATTTAAAATTAAAAAATCTGCCATCCTTGGTGAAAAAAATTGAATTCTAGGGCATCCTTTGAATTTTTTACGTTATTGACGGTCATACGGGCATCATATTCCCGTCAAATTCATCCTTAGAAGGTATTGGCAATGTGGTGGGTTTTCATTGGCTGAGGTGCGGTGGGAAATGTTTCTAACTTGTCATTTTTTTTTTTGGCAAAGTGGCAAATTTAGCTCCACGGCTCCGCCTTTTTCAAAGTTGCCTATGTGGCATGTTCTTATTGGCCGAGGAGAGGTAGGGAGTCAGATCTCCTTTGAAAATTTTGGCTTTATTTTGTAAAATTTCCTAAGTCAAAATTTTGCCCGAATCCTGCAGCCAACCAGAAGAGGACACATGTCCTAAAAGTTTCAAAATGGAGGAGCGGGCTGGATTGGGGACTTAGATTTTTAACTCTATTTTCCAAAAATTACAAAATTCATTTCTATCCCCGCTCCAATCAGAGGAGGCCACGTGGCATTTTCTTGGGCAGAGCAGGTCGGCAGGCCGGCGGAGGTAAAAGGGGATTTTTTCCCTTTTTCACAAAGGAGTTCAGAATGAAATTTTTTTAGCATCCCCCTGAGAACGAATCACAGGTGGAAATGTATCCATGAAGGGTTAGAGGGAAGTGCAGGCCATGGAGGGAAATGGGAAATTTTTTCCCTTTTTGGCAAAAGGAGTTAAGGTAAAAATTTGAAGCGCTGGCCCGCTAGCGAATCATTGAGTGACACGTGGTAGAGGACAGAGTGGATTGGCTGGCCGGTAGTGGTAGGAGAGAATTTTTTCCCTTTTTCAAAGAAGGCTTCAAACAAAATTTTGGAGCGCTAGCCCGCGACGAATCATAAGGAGACACGTGGTGAGGGAGAAATTGGAGGTGCAGGCCCACAAGGCAAAAAGTGAAAATTTTCCAGTTTTCCAAAAAAGGTCAAAATGCACAGAATTGAACACGATCCCAATGGGACCCAGCTTGTGCCATGTGTCAGCTCCAAAATTCAAAGGCAGAGGGGTAGGGTAAAAAGTCAAAATTTTCCATTTTTTCCAAAAGGTTGAAAAGTCAAAAAATGAACTCGAATTTGTTTCCAATCATTTTTTGCCACGTGTCCGGCCTTATCCAAAAAATTAAAAAGGTAACTCAAGCTTATTTCTAAGTCTGCATCTTCCACGTGGAGGGCCAGGATTAAAAGATGGATAAGATCGACGGTTGCTATGCATCCATTTGTTTTGACCACCATGGGAGCTCCAAGAAGCTTGGAATCACAATTTTTGCATCAAAATTCATCAAATTTATAGTGATTTTGTGTCATCCTGGCCTTCCAGGATCATTGGCATCACTTTCATGGCTTAATTATTTGATCTGAGGTGATTTTGAAATAAATTTTGCCCTAATCCGTCTAAAAATGTGAAATGAAAAAATCAAAATTTGTAGAGGTAATTTGAAAAGGTAAAAAAGATGAAAATGGTGAGTAAAAGGTGTTTGCATGCCTCAATAATGAAAAACATGCCTTTAGGATGGATAATGATCCAGATATTTGTAATGATTTAATCTTTTTGGGCACACTTGGCAACCTGCAAATTTTTTTCTGTTTGATGTCATTTTCATTGAATCAGGAGGATTGTTTTGTAACAAACTTGATCCCATGGCATATTATTTTCTTGGGAAAGAAGGCTCCAAGATGGCAAGAGATGTATAATGCATGTTTTGAGACATGCAAGAGGTCAAAAAGTTGAAAATCATGAGAAAATTCTGAGAAAAGATCATTTTCTGAGAAACCCACAAAAGGACCAGAATAATTTCTTCTGTGTTGGAACTTCATGTATGTGAGTTGGTTACAAGTATATAGCCATCACACAAATTTGAGATTGTTTATGAAACTCTCCCATGCTGATGAATCTAACAAGATTTTGAGTTAATCTATGTTTTTCTTGGGAATATGATGTTTGTTATCATTTTTAAATGCCTGCAAATAGTTTTCATTGTTCTTATTGCAATCTTGCATTAAAAGTCTTTAGAAATCACACAGAATCTCCATTTCTTGTTAATAGTTTAGTGGCATTTGCAATCTCATGTTCAGAAGAGCCTTCATCTGATAAAGAGATAAACAAATTTAAAATCACTTTACCTTCCTTGATTGCAGAGATTGCTTGTAAGCCTTTAGGGGTACCTTAGGTGTGGTTTGATCAAGGATTTTTGTGTTTAATTGAGTTCTTTACTTCAATATTTTGTGGTGAATTCTCAAATATTGTGTGAACAGTGCAACTTGGGCTTCCATTTTTGCCTCTTCTGGTTAAAAGAATATCCTAATTATTTGAAGCATTTTATCTGATAGCTGTTCAAGTATTGTAGAGGTTGTCAGAGATATGATATATCCCAGTTTGTCTTGTTAACACCCCACTGAAAAATTAATTTAAACAAACTAATCCTACCCACACTACCCCTGCATTGCATTGTGTGTCAACAAAAGAATAAAATCCATTTACAAAAATGCACAAGGCAAATCAAGATCATATAATGTCTTCAGTAACCCTTTCCTTGCATTGAAAATATCTCCATAATCTGGTAGTGACAACTTGTGAAAGTCAAATTTGGAGTGTTGATCATATTTTCCCAAGGAATTTTCATGTTATTTTCATAAATTTAGGGATATCTTCATCTCCTTCACCATTTGGGGGTTACTATATAAGCTCTCTTACCTTGGTTGAAAGGCACAACCTAAAATAGTGAGGGTCAGATCAAATCCTTTCAAAGTGCTATCCATCTCTCCACAAATTTAAGTGCCAGTTAGATAACATCCCTGACTACAAAATGACATACATCATGATCTATCTGACTTCAAGCTTCATGTCATATCTGTGATGTTGCTCAGACTAAAAAGGAGAAAAAAATTGGGTACCAACACTTTCTGGTGCTGTTTCCAGGGACATTATTCTGTATTGTAGTATTTTAGATCCCTACTTCCAACAGTTGTTGCACTTCATTTGCATTTGTGGTTGATAATTTCAAGAAGAAACAAGGTCTGATTTATAAAGTTTGGCAATATTTTCAGTGCTGGTAAATATTTGACAAAAGTATTTTAGTGCATTTACACAACTAGGGTGAAAGTCCTTAGTGGTGACTCCATGTTGATTTGATATTAATAAATACCAATGTCTTGCCTTTCTGTCATTTAGTTTTGTGCTTCTAATCTATGCAAAACTGGAAGGAAGAAGATCTCTCTTCCTTAAAGACTCTGCTAAGAAATTGTTTTCAGATTCAAGGAACTCATAGTTGGAAGGGAGAAGAGTTTGGAAAGTTGTTAAAGGTCAGACATCAGGCAAATATATATCCATTGGTGAGAGAGATCAGCCTTTGGTATAATATTATCATTATTCTTCAAGTGATTCTGATTCAAGCAATCCTCTCATAAACTTGTTTACCTAAGCTGGTGAAGGTCCTTTTGTTGTACCTGGTAGGTTCCTTCTCTAATATGCACCTCTATGTTTTAATTCAAGTAAAACTTTCCAAGAAAATCATCACTTAGAGAATACCATTCTTGTGAATCACATTCTTGAGCCCCAAAGATCTTGCACTCCTCATCAACTTGTTTCACCTCTAAGATCACCTCCACCAAACAATATGGCTGAACCTAGACCTCCATTTGTTGTTAACACCTTTGGTCCCATAGATTTTAGAGGAATGGATGGTTACCCGAATGCTATTCCACAAGATGTCAGAAATAGATTGCCAAAATTTCAAGGCAACAATGCAATAACTGGTGATCAACATCTCAAAGTCTTTGTTAATATGATGGAAGATTTTGAGATAGAGTTTGAAGATGTGTATATTAAATTTTTCATTCATACACTAGAAGAAGATGCTAGGGATTGGTACAAAGCTCTACTTGATAATTCTATTGATTCATGGATTGAAATGAAAAATACATTAAGGTTATAATATGGTGACAGGACTGATCCTAGATTTCTTTTGTCTGAGTTCGAGAATATCAAGAAGAACCCTAATGAGTCAGTCCATGACTTCAACACAAGGTTTAACAAAACTTTGAGAATGTTGCTCGTTAATTTGAGGCCTTGTGATGAATCTTGTCTAATCAAATATGCAGATGCATTTGATAAGAAGGCAACCTATTACCTAAGAGACAAGAACCCTACCAATCTAAGACAAGCTTTCACCATGGCACTTCAAATTGAGAAAAATATCAAAGCAATTGGGAAACCTCTCAAGAGAGATGGTGTAAAATTGATAAACCCTGAAAAACCTCAAGCTAGCAAAGGTGCTGATTTAGAAGAGGTTGTGAAAACTTTGGCAGGGGCTATCAAAGAAATCTCATACAAGTTGGCAAGAGTTGAGAAGGGAATTGGGAAGACTTCACAAGGTCAGCCTAGGCAGTGAGCATAAGATAGATTTGGCAATCACCATAGGAATGAGTAGAGGTTTGATGATAAAGGTAAAGGGCCTGTTGGATCTGCAAATAGACATCCTCAAGCACGTGAAGGAAGAGTGTTTCCTGATCCCTTAACTACTAGGGTTTTTGTTGTTGAAGAGGTTGCTGATATTGATTGGTGTTTTCTACCCCATCCTCCATGTGAAGTGGACCAGTAGGAAGGTAAAGCTAATAATGATGATGGTACTGAGGATGATATTTGCATGATGGGCTGTTCTTCAAGCTCATAAGGAGGAGCAACATCTACTGAAGTAATAAGTGTTAGGATAGCTGCAAATTTTTGGGATTGCATCAAACGGGTACAAATATTTATTCCCCCTCATGCTCTTGAAGTTGATGTAGTGAAAGCTTTTGAAATTCCTAACAATGACTTTGAATACTTAAAAGTTTTGATGATTAAGAAGTACAATGGTGGTATCCCTTCGGAGGAAGATTGACAATTGTTGATGAATGTTGTTATAGCTCAAGAGAAAAACTATAACACTAGAAGGAAAGTTGTTAACGGAGTTGGGCCTTAAGCCAAACCTAAAACACCCTTTCTCACAAGCATTCCAAAAGAATCTCCTAGGAGAGAAGCACCTGTCAAAACTTCTGTTGTCCTAAACAAAAATTACAATCCTCCTCATGCCCAAGCTGCCAAGAATCCACTGCCATCTAATGAATCTTCTTGTCTCCCTTCCAATGTTTTTTTTCCAAAGAGTGTCCCCTATGACATAGCCCAAGTATTGAGCCAAATTAAAGTGAGTGTTCCAATCATTGAGTTACTTAGAATACCTGAGCACAAGAAGAGCATTTGAATACTTGGGATTAAAGGAAGAAAAGAGTACCCCAAACAGAAATGTGAACACTGTTAAAACCCCTCCTCCAATCATTACAAACCTTGGAACACCACCAGCGTTGGAGAATATTGGGGAAGCTCCTGAGGTGTATTTGGGAACATCCTTGGTTGATTTCCAATTGAATGTTGATCCATTCCTTACAAATTTTCTCATAAAAGATAGGCTACTTCACAATTGTATGTTTGATTTCGGTGCATCATGTAATGTCATGCCTTTAGAAGTCATGAATGAGTTGGGTATCAAAGTGAAAAATTCTTATGGGAAGTGTACTGCCATGGACTCAAGGGAAGTACCGGTGGTTGGTTGTGTGAAGAGTTTGGTAGCACAACTTGCATCCTATCCGGGTAAGAATTTGAAACTTGATGTTGTAATTGTTGACTGTCCTGCCAAATGGGGTATGCTTTTGTCAAGAAAATGGGCTGCAAGTGTTGGTGGTAGCGTTCAGATGGACATGTCTTTTGTGACCATTCCAATTGAGGGCAGCCTTGTTAAACTTTATGGTGAGAAGAAGATGTTGCACTTAATTGAAGATCCCAACAATGCTTCCTATGAAGTGTTATTTGCTAATGTAGATGCTGAGAATTTCATTGGTTTTTGCTGATGGAAAAGAAAATAAGATGGAAAAATAAAAGTGCCTTGATATGGCAGGTTATCCATAGACATTGATATTTGATGGAGCTTGCTCCAAATTTGGGAATGGTGCTGGTATAGTTCTGCTTTCTCCTACTTTGGAAGAGTTTTCTTTTTCCTTCAAACTTAATTTTGAATGCACTAACAAATAAGAAAATTGTATGCTACAAAAAATCAGTATATGAAACAGTATAAGCATGTAGTTTGGGATCTAATTGAAATGTTTGATTCCTTTAACATTGTGTATCATGATAGAGGCCTCAATGCTGCTGCTGACAAGTTGGTAGTGCTAGGTTCTACATTTGGAAATTACACCATTTCACCTTATTGTGAATACAACATTGAAGTGCTAATTAGGCCAGTTGTCCTTGATAATGTGAAACATTGGAAAGTTTTTAATGATGATGCTCAAGTGCTAAGGTTCTTGTAAAACCAAGGTGAGTTTGAAAATAAAAATATTGATTGGGAGCCAATGGTATGCATGACTGAAGGAAGAGAAAATTTGTTTGAGAAAGACATCATCCAATTGAAAACAAACACCGTTCCTAGAGGTCTTGTTGCACTTGAGTCAAATTTTAACAATGTTGATTGCATAATAAAGAGAAACATGTCTACCTCAAGGGATGTGGAAGAGCATAACTTGGGCACTAATGGTAAACCAAGGAAGATTTGGTTGGGAAAAAATTTAAGTAAAGAGGAAAAACAGTCCTATGCCCAACTCTTGAAAAAATATCAAGATTGCCTTGCTTGGTCCTATTCCAAGCTAAAAGCATATATAGAAGACTTGTTTCAACATGAGATCCCTCTTGAGACCAAGAATAAGCCATTCGGATAGAGGAAAAGGCCAATTAATCCACTTCTCTCTATGAAAATGCAAGAGGAGTTAAATAAGTTGAGAGATGGAGGTATTATTCAGCCCACTAGATATTTATCTTGGGTTGCAAACCTTGTGCCAGTCAGAAAGAAGAACGGAGACATCAGAATTTGTGTGAATTTTAGAAATCTAAACAAAGAATCCATGAAGGAAAACTATCCCTTGCCAAATATGGAAAATATGTTGCAGCTTGTGACAGGGTCTGAGTTGCTTTCTACATTGGATGGTTTCTCCGGATACAATCAAGTGGTTGTCAAAGAATCAGAAAGACTTAAGACAACATTCACTACTCCTTGGGGAACATATGTTTTTCTTAGGATGCCCTTTGGTTTGATGAATGTTGGTGCCACTTTTCAAAGAGCAATGGATGTTGCTTTTGCTGGTTACATCAATGAGTTCATTGCAGTTTACCAAGATGATGTGACTGTGTTTTCAAGGCAGAGAGGTGATCATTTGTAGCACTTGGAGAAGATGTTGATTAGATGTAGGGAGTATGGAATTTCTCTTAATCCAAAGAAGTGTCATTTTGGCGTGTAAAAGGCCAAGATACTTGGTCACATTGTGTCAAAGATGGCGTTATGATAGACCTTGAGAGAGTGGAAGTAATCAACAAAGTACCTATCCCAAGAACCAAGAAAGGCATCCAATATTTCTTTGGTAAAATTAATTTTATTAGAAGGTTTGTTTCCAACTTTACTGAGTTGACTCTTCCAATCACAAGCATGCTAAAGAAGGACCAAGTTATTAGGTGGGAGGAGGCTGCCATTCAAGCTTTTGAAGGAATTAAGGATGCACTTAAACATGCACTTGTTTTAGCAGCCCCAAACTGTAAGAGGCCTTTCCAAATCTTTTCCTTTTCCTCTGAGTATACCATTGCTTCTATTTTTCTACAAAATGATGAGAATGGGGTTGAGAGGCCTATGGCCTTCTTTAGTAAGGCCTTACAAGTAACTGAGCTAAAGTATACAATCATGGAGAAACAAGCATTTTCCTTGGTGAAAGAAACAAAAGTTTTTAGGCCTTATATATTGAGTTCAAAAGTTGTTGCTTATGTTCCCCACACCATGGTGAAAGACATCTTATCAAAGATGGAGATCTCAAGAAAAAGATGTAGGTGGGTGAACAAGCTACAAGAGTATGATATGGAAATCCAAACCACAAAGTTGGTACATAGTTTGGCCTTGCTAAGCTCATGGTTGAGAGCAACTTGTAGAATGTGGAAGTGAATTAGCTAGAGGAAGAAAGGGTAGATATGATTGCAAAGTTGGTAAGTTCTGAGTGGTATAAGGATGTGATCTTCTACCTCAGACACCTGTGCTTCCCTAGTAACTTAAATAAAAAAAAAAGAGCCCTCAAGCTTCTCAAAAATATATCATCACAGACCTTGGGCTCTTAAAATGCGTAACTGAAGATGTCCTCTTGAAATGCATAACTAAGATAGTTTATGATTTCCATTGGGGAGTTTGTGGAGGACACTTTGCTGGAAGAGTAACAACACATAAGATTTTGAGAGATGGTTATTGGTGGCCATCTCTCTTCAAATATGCAACCTAGCTGGTTAGAAAATGTGATAGTTGCCAACGTTTCTCTAGAAGAATGAAAGCTTCAGGATCCCTTCCTTTGTAGCATGTATCAATTGAAGCTCCTTTCAAGCAATGGGGGATGGACTTCATTGGTGAGATTTCAGATCCTTCTAGTGCTGGCCATAAGTGGATCCTTGTAGCCACTGATTATTTTACAAAGTGGGTAGAGGAAATCCCCACCAAGAAAGCAACACACCAAATAGTTATGGACTTCTTGTTGAATCAAATCATATGCAGATTTGTAGTCCCAGTCAAGATTGTAGCTGATAATGCCATGTGCTTTAGAGCCAAACCTTTAATGGAAATGTGTAATGAATATGGAATCAATCTAACTTATTCTTCAAACTATAACCCCCAAGGGAATGGACAAGCTGAGTCCAGCAATAAGAATTTGTTGAAGATCATTAGAAGAACCTTGGAGAAAAACAAGAAGAAATGGGGTGAACAATTGAAATTTGTAGTCTGGGCTGATAGGATAACTCCTAAAAGAGCTACTGGTAAAATCCCATTTGAATTGGTGTATGGAACTTAGGATTTTTTGCCCTTGCACCTACAATTGTATTCATTTTAGTTTTCCAAACAGTTGGAAGATCAAGAGCTTGGCCCATATGAATCAAGGATCAATCAGATTTTTGAGCTTGATGAGGAGAGAAGAGCATCCCATCAAAGGCATGTCATATTTAGGGAAAAATTGAAGAGATTGTTTGACAAGAAGGTCACTCCTAGAGCCTTCAATGTTGGAGATCTAGTTTTTTTGTGGGATAGTAGGCATGAAGACAAGGGCAAGCATGGAAAATTTGATGCATTATGGATGGGCCCTTATGCCATTGATATCAAAATTGGTGAACATACCTTCTTTCTCAAGGACTTAGATGGGGAATTGTTGGAGCTACCTATTAATGGCAGACATTTGAAGCATTTCTTGGATTAATCCCCAAATCTGAGGTATGCACCAATTGTACAGTTTTATAGTCTTTGTTTTATGCTTTGTTTTTGTTGTTTGTTGGTGTGTGGTTTTCCCTTGTTCTCGGCAGCCATTCTCGTCAGTTTCTCATCTCATTTTTAAAGGATGGTTCTAGTTTTTTGACTTCCTTACGTATTGACTCCTCTGCCCAATGGATATTTTGGCACTTGGTCTACATTTTGTCCTTGTGGCACTCATTGGGAGTGCCCATCCCCAAGCAGGAGCTGATTTTGGTACCATTTTTGACCTTGCACCATGTTTCCCTAAATTTTCAAATCTGTATCTGCTCAAAAAACATTTTATCCTTTGATTTGATGGTTTTTAATTCTCCCTCCAGTTGAAATGCTTTAAAAATTCTCACAAACTTTTTGTTTTTCCCTAATTTGAAGGAATAATCCAAGTTTGCCCTTTTTTGTGCCCTAGTTTTTCTGATTTTGTAGGCTATGTCATTTTTCCCTTTGCCAGATCATGGAAAAATCAAAATTGATCAAATCATACTTGTTTTTATTTGAAAATCCAAATCCTAGATCAGAAGTGTTGTAAGAAAACGTGGTTCAGTTGATTTAAAATTGAAAAATTTGCCATCCTTGGTGAAAAAATTGAATTCTAGGGCATCCTTTGAATTTTTTACATTATTGATGGTCATACGGGTGTCATTTTCCCGTCAAATTCATCCTTAGAAGGTATTGGCAATGTGGTGGGTTTTTCATTGGCCGAGGTGTGGTGGGAAATGTTTCTAACTTGTCATTTTTTTATTTTTTGGCAAAGTGGAAAATTTGGCTCCATGGCTCCACCTTTTTCAAAGTTGCCTATGTGGCATGTTCTTATTAGCCAAGGAGAGGTAGGGAGTCAGATCTCCTTTGAAAATTTTGGCTTTATTTTGTAAAATTTCCTAAGTCAAAATTTTTCCCAAATCCCCGCAGCCAACCAAAAGAGGACAAGTGTCCTAAAAGTTTCAAAATGGAGGAGTGGGCCAGATTGGGGTTTTAGAGTTTTAAATCTATTTTCCAAAAATTACAAAATTCATTTCTAGCCCGCTCCAATAAGAGGAGGCCACGTGGCAGTTTCTTGGGCAGAGCGGGTCAGCGGGCCGATGGAGGTAAAAGGGGATATTTTCCCTTTTTCACAAAGGAGTTCAGAATGAAAATTTTTTAGTGTCCCCCACAAACGAATCACAGGTGGACACGTGTCCATGAAGGGTCAGAGGGAAGTGCGGGCCACGAAGGGAAATGGGAAAATTTTCCCCTTTTTTGGAAAAAGGAGTTAAGGCAAAAATTTGAAGCGCTAGCCCGCTACCGAATCATCGAGTGACACGTGGCAGAGGATAGAGCGGGTCGGCAGCCCGGTTGAGGCAGGAGAGAATTTTTTCCCTTTTGCAAAGAAGTCTTAAAACCAAAGTTTGGAGCGTTAGCCCATGATGAATCACAAGGAGACACGTGGCGAGGGAGAAATCGGAGGTGTGGGCCCACGGGGCAAAAAGTGAAATTTTTCCAATTTTACAAAAAAGGTCAAAATGTGTGGAATTGAAGCACAATCCTAATGGGACCCAACATGTGCCACGTGTCAGCTCCAAAATTCAAAGGTGGAGGGGAGGGGGAAAATGTCAAATTTTTCCATTTTTTCCAAAAGGTTGAAAAGTCAAAAAATGAGCCCGAATTTGTTTCCAATCATTTTTTGCAACGTGTCTGACCTTATCAAAAATAATCCTAATTATTTGAATCATTTTATCTGATAGTTGTTCAAGTATTGTAGAGGTTTTCAAAGATATGATATATCCTAGTTTATCTTGTCAACACCCCATCAAAAAATTCATTCAAACAAACTAATCCTACCCACACTACCCCTGCATTACATTGTGTGTCAACAAAAGAATACAATCCATTTACAAAAATGCACAAGGCAAATCAAGATCATATAATGTCTTTAGTAACCCTTGCCTTGCATTGAAAATATCTCCATAATCTGGGAGTGACAACTTGTGAAAGTTAGATTTGGAGTGTTGATCATATTTTCCTAAGGCCTTTTCATACTATTTGTATAAATTTAGGGATATCTTCATCTCCTTCGCCATTTGGGTGTTACTATATAGGTTCTCTTACCTTGGTTGAAAGGCATAACCTAAAATAGTGAGGGTCAGATCAAATCCTTTCAAAGTGCTTTCCATCTCTCCACAAATCTAAGTGCCAGTTAGATCACATCCCCAGCTACAAAATGACACACATCATGATCTATCTGACTTCAAGCTTCATGCCATATCTCTGATGCTGCTCCGACTGAAAAAGAGAATAAATTTGGGTACCAACACACACCTTGACATTTATCATCCTAGACACTAGCACCTAGCTAAGATGCCAGTGCCAGGCACCCCTAACCTCTTTGTACTTTGTTCATATATGTTGGGTCCTTTCTAGCCATTTGAGCATATTATACTTTTGGTAGTCAACATTTTTTGGGTCAATTACAAAATTCATGAAAGGGAATCATATAAATATAAAGTTATGTGACCATAATATAGGACCAAACACTAAGCATTATCTATCACCACCTAAGGTTGCATCCAAAGGCTATTCAAGAGCATTCAAGCATCCATTCAGGAATCTATTCAAGGGAAAGGGACTGCATACACTTCAAAGAAGGAGAAGTTCATTCTATTCTATGCACACATCTACTTACATCTTCTATATTTAGTTATTTACTCGATATCAAGTGCGACACACAAAAGAGCCACCTAGGGTAGAATTTCACACATGCACACCTAGAACTACATTGGATCTAAAATTTAACACACTGCTTAGTCATAATTTCACTCCTTTAACAACTGAGGAAGTATGACCTCTCATTTGTATTCTTTTCTTTTAGGGATTTGATTCACTCCTGAGGGTTTTGCAGGCCATTCTTTCATTAGAAGTTATCAACGACAATGGTGATCATTGTGTGACATAATAATGACAATAAGTGAAGGAAAAATAACATCTCGTGACCTTGGAAAGGGGGGTTTCCTAAGGGTTGATTATTCAAAGGAACATAGATCAGGTCTATGGCACCCACAAACACCCATGACCCATTCCAATTACCCCAGTCTAGGTAGATCTTCTGGTCGCACATTTTATGAGGCTTTGTGTGACACTTTTCCTTATCCATTGATTAGTTAATCACTATGGCACAATCCAGATTTGGTTGTAAACCAACTTAGTCCTTTTATCTCTTCTTTACAACTAGGGTTTCATTATTTCCTAGCTTAATTTTCTTCAGTCATATTTCTTCTTATCACATATTCATTTTACCGCTACATTGCAATTAAAATTGGGCATATATTTATTCAACCTTTTCTTAATCAAAATGCACAATGATTACAAAAGCTAAACATGAGCTTAGGAGACATTCCTCAACATGCACTATAAATATGGTTATCTATAAATGAAACTAAGTGGGTTGGTAAATACCTATTAGTTTTCATCACAAAAAAATGTCCAATGGTCAATTTTATATTCTAAAGCATCATGCGTGGTTATTTATTAAATGACACTAATCAAGGTGTTATTAACCTCACATGCACCACTCTGACAGACCTGACATTTATGGTGTAGGTTTTCCTTTATTATAGATTCTATATTATGTATCTATGCATGTAGATTATGATGGGATGGTATATAATAATGTTCTTTCTTGTCCAAATTGTAACAAAACTTTAAATAACAATAAAAAATAAATTTCCCTAAGAGCTCATAGGTTAGACTAACCTTAACATGCCTTTACACATGTGAGTTTTGTATTATATACGAATAATATGAGGAGGAGTACTTAAGCTACATGCATCTCTCCCATAGTTATATATCATATGCAACCAAGAATTTGACAATGTGATTTATAATGTTTGTTCATTATGAATAAGACATTTGTACACATGCAATTTTGACTGATGTACATCATATTTTTCTCATGGAGTGGTCTAGGGATGGTCTTGAAATATTTAAGACAAGTACAAAGTTTTTAAATTATGATCTCCATGGTTAATAGGTAAATTTTAGATACGTTAAGCAATTTTCTTATTCCAACCAAAAATACGACTTAAAAGACACACTTACATCTAATTGGAAAAATAAACAGTAGAGGATGATTTCATGGAAGGTGGTTACATTTGTCAATAAAATTGAAAATATTCATCTCTATTGGAAATAAAACCAACTAAATAGAAAATTTTGTAAACAAAACTATTTTTTTTGATACCATAATATGAAAACTAGGGTTTATTCCTAATTCTATATTAGTAGTTATAATATACAAATTTAGATAAACAACTATATAAATATATAGTCCTAAATAATGTAAGGATAACTTATCACATGATATAAACAATAACATACCAAAGGGAAATTAGGGTTTCAAAAATAAAATTTGATATTGTGCTTAGAGAAGTTGAAATTAGATGGGGGAAATATGCATATTGTCATTAACTTGTTAGTAAAATATAGGAGCCTAATAATCCATACATAACATGTTTGTCCAACATGGGATATATTTGTGATTTATCTTGTCTAGGGATCTACAAATGTGTCCTTTGTACATATGGGATGCATCCCAACTCTATGATATTATTTACTAATGTTCTTAGGTCTTGAATCTATATCTAAAATCTCACAATGATCAAGTTATGAATCAACATTGTTTCTTTTTGTCTTGAAATCGATGCTCTTTGTTTTAGATCTAAAAAGGGGATACTAATTATTGAGTCAAAATTCCTCATTATATTTTCATGATGAGTAAATATTTCCTATATAATACCACTTTGAAAATGCATTAAACCCATATAGTTATCCATTTTATTACATTAGTTTAAATATGTGAATAAATTATGAAAAAGTGACATGATATTATCCTAGACTTGAGTGGGTAAGATGAAAATATTACTTCATTTTCAACAATATAAGAGATAATATTTAGAGTAGAAATGTGAAATTCATTTAATCAAATATATACTGATAGTTTCTTGTAATAGTTTTTACAGAGCTCAGAATTACACCTTTTTTTGGATCATGGTAGAGCTAAGATTCTAAGACAACATGGGATGATCTATACAATGTGGGACTTGCATAAGTGAGATCAACCTCCAAAGAAGGCCGAATTCCTAATGTTCTTTTAACCAACATTACTTACACCTATATTAATGCTAAGAGCCAAATTGTAGATGAAAAGGGAGGAGGAATTTTATGAAAGGAAACTAAGATAAAAGAAAGGGGAATGGATATGCGTCAAAATAAGGCGATCACTCTCTCTTGAAGTATTATAGAAGTAAGAAGATCCAATGCAAGGTTAGAGGGGTAGATGCTTTCCACTTACCAAATTTTCTATTGAATTAACTTAAAACATTGTATAATTGAAACAAATGACATGGAACTCTTTAAAATATGATGGATACACATCCCAAGTGAAATAAAAAAAGGCAAGAAGACAATAATGGAACACACGGGGTGGATTCAAGCCACAATTGACATTATATTATTGTTTTAAGTATGAAAAAAAATACTACTATATGGAGGGTGAGTTTCATTACAAAACACATGCCTTGGGTCTGTAACTCCTTTGTTATGTCACAATTTTGACATGATAACATTACAAAGCAAAAGAGTGTCCTTTCTATAAAGAGATGTGTTACATTTATACAAGGGAGGAAAGGAGAGGGTTTTTTAATATGCTAGAGACATGATTGACCCATAACAACTTTCTAAAACCCTGTAAATTACCTCCACTAAGTAAATTGCACACCTCATAATGTCTCATGATTTTGGAGTTGCCTTTGATTGTAAGAAAACACCAAATATTTTCTATGGATGAGCATAACCTATAGATCAATTAATACCGATGAAATATGGAAGATGGAGGAACGTGACATTGCCAAATGTCCAATTATTTTATATAGATCACCATTAATCATATTTTTGGTTAAACATGGGAGTAATATTATACTTTGAAAGTATTAATAAGTATCTTGAGGTGAGGGAGGACCAAATGAGCATCTTATAACCAAAAATGACATCTTGTGACTTTTTAAAGTGACGTGAAATGTCCCCAAAAATCCTCAGCTTAAATTTCCCAAAATACTTGACCATTCGTTACAAAGTTTTCTTATTTTAAAGGCCTCTCCAAGACATTCCTAATGGATCATATTTGAGGGAAAATGGAACTTTACATCAAAAGTTATCACCAAAATATTAATCCTGAGCATTCATAAAAAAAATCCTTTATTTCATGGACTCTTGGATGATTTTCCTTTATTTCATGCTTTTCAGTTTTGTTGTTTATTTCATAGCATTAGAATGTCATTAGATTTATTTCATGGAAAATATATAGAGTTAGTGGAATTTGAGTGCTTCACGTCCTTCAAAAAATCCCACATCTAAACATTTTTTATTTGTGGCTTTAAACGTTTTGTATCCTTCTAAGACCTTCATGACCAAACTACATTGTACAAATTTCCCTAAATGCTTTGTGGCTTCTTCCGAATCTCTTGAACTCTTAAGTTCCACCTACCTTGTACTCAACTTTACCACATGCCACATAGATGTATTCCCTTGCTGAGAAGAACCTAAACTTGGCAACCCTCCTTCCTTCGTTCCATGGAAGACTACCTTAGAAAACTTGCAGAAGAATATGATAATATTCCACAATTTTTAGACTTACTCTCTTTTCAAACTTATTTCCTTTTCTTTACAATGTTTGGAGGCATTTTCCCATTGCATTGTGGAATATTCAAAGTTTCCTCAAACCTTTGGTGTGTGGCATTGCATGATGGACTGTAACCTTTTGTTTTATGGTCTTAAGAAACCCATGGAGCTCTAACCTTTTACAAGTTAGTGCAACACTATTTTTTTCTGGTTGTGGAGGACTAACTTCATGTTTTCCACCCAAGTTGTTTGTGCTAATTTTTTGTTCTACTAAATGCTAGGAGAACCCATGTAACACTAGGATAGTTTTTCATGACTTTCCTGAAAGAAAATATGATTAAGTTTTGAGTTATATTTATTTCATTCTGTAGATTTGGAGAACCTGTGGAACATTGTTATCTTAGATTCTGTAAAACACTACCCTTCAGTGTTCCACAACTTTCAAACTTAAAAAATTTCTAAGTCTAAAATTGGATTTGGTAAGTTGTCAAAATATAATGGGGGTTATTTTCGACTATAATTTTGGCTATTCAATGGGGTTTTCTTCTTGTGAGATACGAAGACTAGTATCCTTAATCAACCCATTGGGCATGTAGGTAAGTACATAACTTGAATTGATCTTCACAACCTTTAAAATCTATAACTCAACCTTGAATTTATAATGAATAGTGAACTTGGCACTAAAAAAGGTGGATTCTTGGAACTTGAGAGAATACTCTTAGAAATTTCCCCAAAATTTTTATTTTCATCATGAACCCACTCTGAAATGAACTATGCATAGCCGTAAGAGAAGACCCAAAAATATATGTACAAAAAGATGAAAATCATACATGTTCTAAAAGGAAACATGGAGAGTGTGCAAAATAACTTGTTTGTAAGAAACAAACACTATATATAAGGTGACACCTTATCTTAATAATAGATCTTGAGGTACACTCCATTAACAGGGATAAGAAGTTCATCTCCATTCATCCTTGATAATTGAAATGTGTTATTTGATTTACAGCTAGAGATCACATAAGGGCCACTCTAAATGGTGTTAAATTTGGTGTTCCTTCCTTATTGATATTTTTCCTTATCCCATTTAAGAATGATGTCTCCTTCCTTTAATGTTATTTCCATTTCTTTCTTTTGAAAGAATTTTTTGGCTTGGGCTTGATTTCTTTCCATTATGTGCATGGCCTTGTCTCTTAGCCCCTATAACTCCTTCAGCTCCAGATAATTGAGCTTCATTGCATCTTCATAAATAATTTCAAGATGTATTATGACTTCTAAGGATGAAAACTTTAGGGAAATTATAAATCTTTCCACTTTTCCATGAATAAGTTTGAATGGTGAGCTACCAGTTGACCTCTTAGGAGTGATCCTATCATCCCACAAAATAAATTTTAGTTTTGTGTGCCATGTCCTTTGATTTTCTCCCAAGGTAATCTTAATAATCCTTAGAATATTATTGTTCATTGATTCAGAAATCCCATTGCCTTAGGGATAAAATTTTGAGGATTTTCTTAAATGGATTTCATTTCTCAGAGCCCATCCAATTATTTTAGTTCCTAAGAATTCCAAGGAATTATTTAATATGTTGCTTGTAGGGACCTCAAATCCAGTTACAATCCTTCATACAAGTCCAAGATACTAACTTCCTTTGCTTCCTTCAAAGAAACAAATTTATTCCATTTGGTAAAATAGTGATTTGCATTCAATATTAATTTATGCCCCAAGATTAGATGTGGGTTATCACTCCTATAAAATCTAAACCCCATTGTATAAATGGTTAATAAACTAAAATGGGGTAGATGGGAAAGGCTGCAAGATTTAATTTTACTACAAAGAAAGAACATTTCTTGTATTTTATGACCCACGCATAACAATCCTTAAATATTTTAGGTTAATAATAACCACCCTTCATGATCTTAAGTACTATAGCATGCTTGGGTAAAAAATGTCCTCCCGTGGGTCTCGTCATGGATATTCCTACAAAATAACATTACCTATATGATTGACATCAACACACCTAAGAAGAACACCACTAATGTCCTTCTTAAATAAGATTCCATCTATGAGCACATAGGGAATATATTACAATCTAAATTACCTTTTAATATTTTTTCTTTGTTCAAACCTTGATGATAACTACCTATTTACAAGGTGTTTACAAGAAGGTCATCATATCTTGATACCATCTATCATGAATGTGGGAAGGAAGAGGTGGCTGATTTTATTGTAACTCGTAGATCTCCATATCAACCCCTAAATTTGTTACAATTTTTTCACACAAACCATTACCTATCACAAGATTTGTGACTTTGATATGAAAATCATAATCCATGACCTTGGTGATCCATCTAGTAATTTTTTCACTCTTGGACGTGTTGTCATCCTCAAAATTCCCTTCTTTTGAAGTCAAGTTTTGAAATTTTGAGTTTTTTCCTTGGAGTATTGGATCACGTTGAGCTTGGCATTGTTTGCAATTTTCCCATTCATGGAGAAAAAATTGAAAGTTGGGCGTAATGATGAAGTTTCTTTCCTTCTTTTTATTTTTCTTCCTACAGTCAGGAATGACAGGCATATCTTCCCCATTATTTTTTCCCCCATAATCCATGGGTAGTACGTGGGCATCTCTTATTGGATGCGGTTTTTCCATGTTTCAAGTGTCAGTGGAAGCCTCCATGCATCCAAATAGTGTAACTCCAGGGTTAGGGTCTAAGGGATAGTCCTCAAATAAGCGCAGGCTTTCTACATGTCCCAGGTTCAAAATGAAGGTAAACCAAGCTCAAATCGGCTAAGTATGGAGGGTTCAGCAGACGGTGCCATGTGCCTCATCAACATAGCTTTAAGAGTCAAAGTCGGGGGTAGTTTTCAAACTTGCGCTAACCCTCCACGTGTCCCAGGTCCAAAAAGAGAGAGAGACAATCGTTAAAATTGACTAAGTATGGGTGGGTTGATGGAAGTCTCCACGCTCCCTAACAACGCAATTTTGGAAGTGAAATCAAAGGATCAGTCTCCAAGTAGCCCAACTCGCCATGTGGTTAAAGTCAATGGGGAGACATAGTTGGCCATTGAAAATTCCAAGACCAGCGGAAGGAGACACACATCAGCTCGACACAATTTTAGGAGGTGTTTCAAAAATGGAAACTCAAATGAGCACCAACCCTCCACGTGTTTAGGGGTCAACATAAGTCAAGTAGGAAATAGACCCGGATCAACAAAGTATAAAGGAACCAGCCAAGCTCTCTACGTGTCATCCTGACATAGCTTCAAAGGAAAAAAATGCAAAAGGAATCCGCAAGCTCGCTCTATTCAATTCCTTTCATTTGAGCGGCCCAAATTTAAAATTGTAGAACCAAATCGAATGGCCCATGTTTTAACTAGCGAAATAATGTAATGGCCGTATATTTAAAAAGCTAGTTTTTCTGCCATTAATGTTTCTTTGCAAATCAAGAATTTGAGAGGGCACAAATGATTGAAATAAGTTGTGAGTGTTTCTTATTTTCTCAAGGAAGTTGGAACCGTCTCTTGTGAGCTATATCATGGAACTTCAAAGCCATTGTATGGGTTGGAATTTTGATATTTTGGAACTGTAATTTCTAATTGGAAGAAATCAATACAAAGCTTTTCCCCTTTTTCCTCTGCTTTCTCTTTCCTTTTTTCTCTAATCCACGAATCATTTAATCCTTGCATGCTTAGAAATTTTGTGTTCTACTTTATACAATCTCAAGAACTTTGAGTATGTGGATTGTGCCCATTATAAACGTGAATTCTACTCTATATCTCATTTTCTCAATACATATAAGGGTTTTTTCTGCCATCTCTTTTCCCTGAAAGTATTGTCTTCTTCTGCCTCCCTCCTCTCTTCAATGTCTTCTATCCTCATGTATTGATAACTTTACAGGCATAAAACACATTTCAAGATATCGAGAAACCACCATTGAATGAAATATTGTATATTTGTACATAGGTTTTGCCCCTACTTTCAATAAGGGAACCTCTCCAATTAAAGAGGAGGGACTTGCTTGTCCCCTGACTGTGGTTTCATTCCAAGTGTAAATCTGAAACCTAACAGGACGAGACACTATTAGATAAATTTTGTTATTTGAAAGCATATGTCTGAATTTCTTAACTGTTCAGATGACATGAAATAATTTCTTCTTTAAAAATTTGTACATAAGATCATAATATTTGAGTGCTTTATTGAAAAAGCTATAGGTTGCTCTAAAAAATCACTGTTATACTAAACCAAGATGGAAGATATGTTGTCGCCTCCTCCAAATTTATAAAGGATAACATCTTTAACAAAATCATGGTTTATAAGAGTAGGGTCCTAAGAAATTGATTTCTTGATTGTTGTGAAATATAAACTATAATGCCTCATGGTAATTATGTGTTGTAAATGTAATATTTAATATTATGTTAGTGAGCTATTTGTGTGAGTTACAAGAACTCACATATAATATAATGTTGGGCCTTTGTCATTGATGTCAAGTTGTATTGATGGAAAAAGTATTTCATGTCAAGTGATAATGATGGTAAAAAGGATTAATTGGTAAAGTAAGCAAGAGAGAGAGAGAGAGAGAGAGAGAGAGAGAGAGAGAGAGAGAGAGAGAGAGAGAGAGATGAAGGTTGATTGGTTGTGTCAGATTATAGAGGCTTCAAGATGATCAAGGATAAGTTCTAAGGGACTTAATCAGTTTTTGTGTAAGCCAAGGACATAAGGAGTTAGCCTCCAAAGTCTTGAAGTAGCTGTTGAAGTATGTAGGAAGCTATGGAACTCTAGAAGAAGCTGAGAAAGATTAATGAAGGCCGCGGATAAAGGGATGAAGATGCCAAAGAAAAAATATATAAAGGATGAGCTGCTAGTGAGAATGGTAAGGAAGATCCATGGAAGTAAGAATAGTCTGAAGGAAAATCTGTGGGAGTAAGGTAAGTTTGGAGGAAGTTCGGAGTAAAGGGAAAATATGTGAAGAACTAAAAAATCTGCAGAGAACTATAAGGGATGTGAAGGATGGAAGATAGCTATGGAGAACAATAAAAGCTACATGTAAAAGGACAAAGTTGCGGACATGAAACAAAGTCGCAGGAAGTCACCAAACAATAAGGAAATCCATGTAACATTGTAAAATCCGTGAAGTAAAAGAAGAAGCCGATGATAACTGAAAATCCATAGATCAAAGGAAAGTGTCATGATACAAAGTAGAAAGTTAGAGAAGCTAAGGAAATCTGTGGATTGAAAAATTATGAACTGGACAGCGCTTGAGGACAATCAAATTGATTTAAACATGGATAAGAGAGATTTTCTTCTTCAAAATTGATGGTGATTTGATGGTCTGGTGATTATGATTGAGTATATGACTTAAGGTCCATGAATAATGAAGAAATCCATAGTTCCAGTTGCCAAAATTTAATTCTCATTGAATTTGTGGAAATACAATTGTATTTATCCATGCGATTCTTGATTTCAAGGAAAAATTAAATATTAGAGAAGAAAGCAGCTTGCTCATCTTGATCATATTGGAAATCCTAGAAAGATGAGAAATCTATTTATGGGTTTTGGATAATAAATATTTTCTGGTGAATGCTTAGAAAAAGGTGAAATAAATTTGTATATAGAAATTTTTTTTTTGGAGTTATCTGTATTTATTTAATGAACCAACTATTCAGGCGACAAATTAGGAAAGCTTGCACAACATGCGAATGGAAGTGTTGGAATGGGTTGATTGACTATATAAAGGAAACTCGAAGCTAATTTGAGGGTTTCTCAAGTGAGAATACGATGCAATCAAGCTAACAGAGAGTGAAAAAAATAAAAGAGAGAGGAAAGAGAAGAGAAGACATATGAAGTATTGAAGAATCATATGAGAAGAGCATCAGTGTGGCGGATTGATTGAGCAAGAGAGATCGAATAAGATGAGTAGAATAGAGTGACAAAAAGAAAATAGAAAGATACATAAAAGTGATCATAAACTATTGCATAAGAATTTTTTACAACTAGATGATCATAAATTTGTATATAAATCAAGTCTAAGTTGTAGATTAACATTTTTAGGGGGTTACAGCCTCCTTTTGGGTGGGTGTCTCCAAAATATTAGTTATAGCTGATTAAATTAGGGGTTAGTGCTCCTGGAAAGTCGGTGCTTGCTAAAATTTGTTGAGTGGGTGCTCGGTAAATCTTCAAGTGGGTTCTTCAAAAGTTGAGTGGGTGCTCAACCAAAAAAATTGTAATCTTCAGAATCAGTGTTCCTAATAAAGCCTTGGTTTCAAGTGTGTTTTTCTCTCAAAAGGTTTTCCCACTGTAAATTATGTGTTTATGGTTTTTCTATCATATTTATGTTTGATGAATTGCACATGGTATAGTACTGCTCAAATTTAAGAAATTGTGGATTAATTATAACTCTAGAAATTAATTTTAATCCAAACTGACTCACCCCACCTCTAAGTACTTGTGATCTTTAACAATTGGTATTAGAGTGATGTTATTCTATTAGAATCTTAACATATTTAAGGAGATCCTCTTTTTCTTCACAAGCATGGCAGTAAATCAGGGAAAATGTTTTTTTATCACTTTCAAGATCACCTCTCTTCACTAGAACGAATTATGCATTCTAGAGAATAAGGATGAAATCATATCTGATGTCACTTGGTTTTGATATTTGGGAATGTGTTGAGAAAGGATTCATTCTTCCATTCATGACAATCACTTCCTCAGTAGATAAAGTGGAATATCATTGCATCTCAAGGGCCATGAGTGTCATCCTTTGTGGCTTGACTGAAACAAAATTTGTGAACTTTATGCACTACACAACAACAAAGGATATTTAGACCAAAGGTCAGAGTATTTATGAAGGAGATGAAAAATTCAAGTTAGCGAATTTGTAGACCTATAGAGCTCAGTTTGAGAATTTGAAGATGAAATATGATGAGAGTATAACGGTCTACATGCAGAGAATAGATGAATTTATCAATACGATAAGAGGTCTAGGTGAAAAACTAGAATAATCTGGAATTGTTCAAAAGATTTTGAGATCTCTGACTAGAAAATTTGATGCAAAATTTCCATCTATGGAGGAAGCCAAAGACATGAAGACTCTCACAATGGATGAGATACAAAGCATTATTTTAGCATATAATATATTGGAACCAAGACTACCAAGAAAGAGGTAGAATTTAAGGTGAAGAAATAAACCCAGTCCAAACAAGAAAAATAAGAAGAATAATTAGATTCAGAAGATGAATTAAATGATGAAAATATTGAAATGATGTTTGTAAAAAGAATGAAAAGAGGTTCCGGTACGTATAAAAGAAAACTCCCTTTCAAATTCTTCACACAGGGACTGTAGACACCCTAGTTTCACATCTATCCTAAATCAATTAATTCCCCTTCCTCATTTCCCACAAAAATACACTTCAGATTAATTAAATATAATTTGACTAATTATCCATTTCAAAATCTAAAAAATAACCCAATCCTCACCACATGTCATTATTCTCCATGTTTTTCTACTATTGAATTAAAAATTCAAATTCAAATCTTCACCCACCTTTCATGGTCCCCACTCACCTAAAATCCTCCACTTATGAATTAAAAATATAATTCAAATCCTCACCCATTCTTCGTGGCCCCCACTCATCTAATCTTGCTCACATTTTCAAACCACTCACATAATCTTGCCCACATTTTCAAACCACTCACTTAATCTTACCCACATTTTCAAACCATGATTACTTAAATTACTCTAAGTTAATCACTCCCCCAGGCTATAAATATAACCTTACCCCTCCCCTCTAAACACATGAAGAATAAGTTTGAATGCCATATCTAAGTTCTTGCATCCTTTGAGCAAAGAACATCATTTTGCCTCATCCTAATGCCCAGATAGCCTCATAATCCTTTTTTCCATCTGGTGTAAAGTAAGAGGATCATTGTTGCAGGAAGGCCTTGCTCCGTCTTGAAGAAAATCACCTATATATCACACAATCAGGGCTCAATCCAAGTTTCCTAGCCCATTCTGAGGTTTTCTATGGAACGTGAAATAAGAGGTAATATTGTTGGTATTTTACTTAGTTGTTAGTAGTGTATTTTTCCTAGCTTACATTTTGGCATGCCCGGTTACTTTCGATATGTTACCATTAATTTCTCAATTAGTGGTTTTATCTATTCTTTGTTTATTATTATTCATTATTATTTCCTTTTCTGTTCCTTATGGCCATCTTTGGTTAACCTTCATGCTTTGGGTAGTATTTTTGTTGTGCGATGTCTTGTGGTGTATCTGCAGGTTATAACAACAATGAAACTATAACGCTCATCCTATCTTTGGTCTCCTCAGTGCTTGGTGTTTAGTTCCCAGTTTTGATTTTTCTATTCACTCGTCATCTGTAGAAACACATGAACTAGTCATTAGTTTATCATCTTACTATCATGGGACAACCAATCCGGAAAAGGTATTTATTTATTTACTTTTGCTAAAATAACTGCTTTGTAGGAAGTTTATTATTATTATTATTATTATTTTTTCTTTCATTTTAGTTAATAATTTTGTGATCTAACTCTTTCTTTCTATTTATTGTTCTTTTTTAACCTTGCTATCAAAATTTTAGCTTCTTAGGTGAAGTACAGAAGTTAGAAAATAAAAAAACTAGCTCCCAGGATGTTTTTCTCACGTTCAAAATTTTCATTCAGAGTGCTACCATAGCCCATCTTCCAGAAGCCATAAATTTTGCTCCTGAACTCGGAATGAATTCATTTTTTTTAATGGAAAGGTATAAAAAAGATATATGTAATGAAAAAATTATTTTTTGATTTAGACTAACAAAAAAAATTTGGTTTCATTTCTTCTAACACCTGTCTTTTTAAAAACAACAAAATTATAGTTTAAAAAAAAAAAAATTTAAATTTTATTTTATTTAACATAACAAACTCACATGTATGATCTTTCCTCGCACTTCAAAAGTGATCTTGGAAATCAGAAACGTGAGGCCACTCGGGCTCCACAAAACTTTTTTTTTTTAATTTTTTTTGCCTTACATTTCAATTTTCCACGAAAACAGTTCTAGGTAACATTTTCACACTCTTCTTTCGTCATTTTTCTTTTTTGTGAAAAAAATCATTATCGCTATTTCATAATCATGATTAATTGCAATAATTATTAATATTTTTAAAAAAAAAAATCTGTTCCAATTGTATCAGCGTATGCTCTTTTCTTGCGCCTTCAAGCGATCTGGAAAATTAGAAACGGTCACAATTTTTTTTAGTTTCTTGTTCTAACATTGCAAGATCCTCTAGCTTTGTTTTCCAACTGTCATTTCAATCATTATTTTCCTTTGTAATATTATTAATATTTTTTTGGTCGTTGGTTATGTATGCTCTTTTCCTGCGCCTTCGAGTGATCTGGAAAATAAAAAACAACCACGATCACTTTTCTAACATTTCATTTACAAGATAACTACTAATTTGTTTTCTGTAGGACCATATCATTGGAATATTGTCAAAAACAAAAAACATAAAAACAACAAAAATCTTACAAAAATACCACCATTCAAAGAAAATTGTTGAAACCAAGAAAGAAAAGTACGCTTAGGTATGTAATTATTTTCTGCTAATGATTTATTTCAAGTTAGAAAGAACCTTGCATTTTATCACTTTATCATTTTTTTTTACACGTAGACGAGGTGGATTTCATCACCACCAAAGCTACACCAGTGATGTGGACTTGACTACCACGCACCAACAACATTTGCATCTGCATTGCACTTTCAGACCTAGTCTCATCACAACATTCAGTATTTACCTCTCCCCTGCTCTTCACTTACAGGTAATGCTTTCGTGTAGTGCATGCGAGTCATGCCTAAATAGCTGTAATAATGAAGCCTGGGCATCATCCCTATAAATATTCAGAGAGTTATAAGGACACCATACACATTCATCCCTTCATTACCTTCCACCTTTTCACAAAACTTGTTATAGACTTGGTGATTCACTCTGAAACAAGAAAGTAAGAATTGGTGAGTCTCCTCCAGTGCTCTAAGGTCTCCCCGTACCAATTCTATCCCCATACAGAATTAGGTATATCAGAACTAGAGTATATCAGAGGATGCATCTTTTTTGGAGTAATAAGAGCCTACATCCATCAATCCACAACATACATGTACGATTGCATGAAACAATGATCATTCTTGAAAAATTTACCTCATAAGCTAAAACAGATGGATCCACATGATTTCTTGCTGTGTGAAAAAAAAATAGTTTAGCATTATTTTATCATAAAACTTTATTGATATCAATGTGTTCATTGTAAAAGTTCAAACCCTATTTGTGTTCCACAAAAAAAAAACCAGGTCTCGACTAATTCAATACCAAGTGAAAACATCCAAAAAATCCAACAATGTAGACCAAAACATCACACCAATTTCATTATCTCGCTTTAGCCAATAATACAGTTGTCATAGCTTGTCTTCAGTTATATCCAACCAATATTAAGTGACTAGCATTCACTCCCCATATCGTGAATTGTCAAAACATCCTTCATAGCTTGTTTCCAACTATATCAAACTAATATTGGGTGACTTGTTTGAGTTCACTCATTATTCTGTCCACCATCACGTTTATCCAAATCACAGCCAACACAAATCCTTTCATAACTCATTTTGAGTTATATCACAACCATATCATGATTAACCTATTTGGGTTACTCTCCCCATCAACAATCTAGAGCTTGTTTAAGCCAAATCTCAACCATTTTCATTATAGCTTATTTAAGATATCACATATTTATCCAGAGTAGCTTGTTTAAGCTTCCTCCTTATAGCCTTACTTGTTAAAACTTGATTGAACCAAAACAAAGATCACAATCAATAGGTTGAGTTCTTCATCACACCTTTCTTCATTCTCCCTCTCTTTCCAACATGATGAATTTACAAAAAAACATCACGCAATGAGCTATTAGAAAAAATTAATAAGTTGACAACACAACTCTCTCATATGGCTACCCAAATCAGTGAACGATCACCCAAAAAGCCGATCATACAACCTAATGAAGACGTAACTTCGCGTAAAGTCCAACGCCAGTTTACCACCCTTGGAGAAAGTCTCTCTAGTGTTTTTCATCAACTAAAAGAGGCTAAACTAATAAGATATCCAATTACAAAACCCTTCGCCGAAGGGGAAGCTAAGCCATGTTGGTACAAACCTAACACATACTGTGAATTTCATCGCATTGATGGTCATCACATAGATAAATGTGTGTGATTTAAGAATTATTTCCAAGACTTAATTGATGATGACATCATCTCTTTAGAACTTGATGACAACACTCTTGCAACCAACGAAACATCCAATACCAAAACTTTCCATGAAGATATGAATACTTTCAAAACTCCTATATATACTAAAATTCCATGAGATCATGACGACAATAGTAAAGACTCTCTAATTCCAAACCAATCCATATCTTCTTCAAATTTCCTTCCATTAGTTCAAACATACATTGAACCTATTTTGGACAACAACATTCTTCCAACATCTACTAAGCACTTGAACTTATTTTGAGACTCTCTTTCAACCCAAACATACATTGAACCTATTTTGGACAACAACATTATTCCAACATCTACTGAGCACTTGAACTTATTCAAAGACTTTCTTTCAGCCCAAACTTATATTGAACCTGTTTTGGGTGACAACATTCTTCCAACATCTAACGAGACCTTAATCTCATTTCAAGACTCCCTTTCAAACCTTTATATTACTGTAGACACTACAGAAGAGGTTCCATTAATAGGTACCATTAAGTTTGATTTTATTATTCCAATATTGGCTCTTATGCCTAACATCTCTAGCCTTGTTGTCGAAACACAAGCACATCAATTTTGGACACTTGCAACAATGCAACCTATCGTGTCCATCATGCTTTCAACGATCGATCTTGCAAGAATCTCATCACTAATTATTCTCACCTATCAAGACTTCTACGTGCATACATTCTATGAGGTAATTATACCCAAGAATGTCTTTACACAAACTTTTCCATATTTAATTGTGAATGTATCCTCAAAACAATCAATTAATGGGAAAATAGAAGCAACAAACCAAATAACACAAACCATCATTGTCAACACACATGGAAGCTATTGGCTTAATCAAATCTATTCCACTCTTTAGGCTTACCACACATCTTATCACACACCTACCGGAGCCACTCCCTTCTCCTTTGTTTGGTTGGGAAGCTATTTTACATGTCAAGGTTGAATTTCCATCCTTCATAATATCCTTCAAAGATGTAATCAATAAAGATTATTATCAACACTCACACCTTAATGAACTCGAGCTTCTTGATGAAAAATGACTTAATTCCCTAGATCATCTTTAAGTATATCAAAATCGGCTACGACATAGCTACCATAAAAAATTTCAACCTAAAAAATTTAAGGTCAATTATCTCATTCTCAAAGAAAATCAAAATAACACACCCAAAGAACAAGACAAACAAGATAAATTTGAGCCCAATGAAATCATAAATAATTTTGGGTTTGGAGCTTATAAATTGTCCATTGACACAAGCCAATTCCTTGACAAACCCATGAATGCATTCCATTCAAAGAAATTCTATTCTTGAAAGCATTCTATATTCTAGGAAACAACAACATGTACATTGTTCCTTCTATCGTGCTTATCTCTGAATAAATCTATTCATTTCCATTGGTAGACATTTTTATTATCAAAATCACATCTTCATATTTATCATCATGAGACAAGTACTAATATAAATCGTATTAAGTTTGTGAGCGTCATACTTCTTATCATATCTTTCATTTTCAGTCGCTTTCATCTATGGTCATACCTAGAAGCTTACTGATGGTAATATATTCCCTTCAAAGACATTCTCTCTTTCATAACAAAGCTCTAAACTTTGTTACCTAGTTCGTTTGGTTGTCCATCTCAGTCTTTAGTGTTGAACCCTCACATCCTACTAGTTGTGTGGGGTTGAATTTGGGGGCAGACGTTCCTTCCCAAATACAAAGCGCTATTGTAAAAATCCATCAATTCAATAACTTATGAATAATTCATCATCACATCTTTCGTCCTTCATAGTTTTTGGTGTTGAGCCCACACTTCTTCCTAGTAGTGTGAGACTGGGAATGGAGGAAGGTGCCCTTACTTGTTTATGTCTTGTCTTCGGTGATAAACTCTTGCCTCTTATAAGTGGTATGAGGCAAAGAGTAGAGGGTCATTCTCATAAAAACATAAAAAATATTGCAATAACATTAAAAAATCCAAAAAAAAATCAAAAATAAAAAATAAAACACAACAAAAACAAAAATGGAATTCACTCACCTATGTTTTACCTTTGGTGATGATCCCTTGCTTCTCACTAGTAGCATGGGGCAAGGCATAGGGAGTCATTTCAAAAATGTAAAATCTTACAGTGCTTACAAATTATAAAATCCCCAAAGAAGTAATTTAGATGCCTAAGTGAAGAGAGAACTATCCCTTCACCTTACCAATTAGCAGGCCACATAATTGTCTAAGTCTAGCATGTGACTCATAAAGTGAAAGCCATTTTTGAAACTGGTTTATTATCATTATGGACAATGGAGTCACAATTTCCTGAAGGGATTGTTGTTAGCATTTGTCTCTATATTCATTATCTACCTCCTACGTCCTTCTTGATTCTCGGTGATGAGCCCACACATATTACTAGTTATGTGGAGTCAAGAATGGAGTTGGAATTCTTTTCATCATATCAGCACCACCATATCTTACCAATGGAAAGATAATTTATGTTATTCTGAGCATAAGTTACCACACGGAATACGGTACATACAGATAATATCCTAGTTTATCACCTCTCAAAACTAAGCCTGCACTTTGGTCCATAAATTGCCAATTACAGTGTAAAAATCCACGAACAGTTTGAAAATCGTCAAAAATCCAAAAACAGTGTAAAAAATCCAAAAATCCAAAAACACTTGAAAATCGTCAAAAATCTAAAAAACAGTGTAAAAATCTAAAAATCCAAAAACATTAGAAATAATCATCCAAAATCCAACAAAAAATTAAAAAATCGTCAAAAATCCAAAAACATTAGAAACACTCGTAAAAAATCCAAAAACATTAGAAAAAAAATCATCAAAAATCTAAAAAACATTAGAAAATCTATATATATATATATAATAAACAAAAATAACAATATTGTAAACTCCATAAAATCAAAAAAACTCTAAAATAACCAACACAATTCAGCCTTTGAACTATTATCCCTGACGAATGATCCAATCACCTTATGACTACCAAATTCAAACCACTTCTCCTCGCGTGAATCCTCGCCTGGGGAAAATCCATCTCTCATTGCTTCCTTGTTTGAGGACAATGACCCAATATTTTACTGTGTCCTTGTACCCTTGCTTGGGGGCACATCTGATCAATTCTCACTATGGAACATGTTAGGGATATGTTTATTGGTTCTTGTGTTGCATTATTAGTTATAAATTATTAATTACTTTCTTGTATCTTGATATATTACAGGGGGCATCTTGATTTTATGTATCCTGGTGTTCTCTCTAATATTCTTATCTGATTGCATGTCATACTGGGGCATCATACTTTCTTAATGTCCTTTGTCTATGCTCTCTTCCATTTGCATATTATACTGGGGCATCAAACCTTTTTGATGGCCCCTGTCTATGCTATCACGCATATTACAGTCTAGTCATCTTGATCTTTTATATCATGATGCATCTTGTTATGTGCTATATTAAAATTAAGATGCTTTTCATCACGTGAGTATCTTCCTGCATGATCAACATCTTACTTTGCACCCCATCCATTCACCCATACTAATACATTCCCTATTTTGGTAATCCTACTTAATCAATGTTGCAGTTTGCGAATCCTACTTGACGATCTTTCTCAAGTAGCATTCACTATCTAGCAGCTCCTTCTCCCCCACCATGATCACCATGTATTTAATCCATTCATCTTCACTCCTCAATTTTACTCCTCCGCCACTTATACCCATATTACTGTTCTCACCATTCTTGTCCCCTCTCACCCATTTGTATTCTTTCCTTTCCCCCTTCTGCTTCCCACTTGACAATCTTACTTAATAACCCCTTCTATATGGGATCCTTGGTAGAGGTTTACTCTCTCCCTAAGATCTTCCCTCTATAGAAGCTTCTTCACCACCTCCCCTCTCATCAAACCACAATCACCACCAAACACATCTTCCCATTCCACCTCTTTTGCTTCTCATTCTCACATCATTACTCTCACCACACGGGCATCTCAATTAAGGATTCCCCTCACACTCTCCACCCTTCACTACATATATTCCTTCATCCATTCATGTTACACTCCTTTGTTTCCTTTATTTCTTGTTATCACCTCATCTCATATCATATACCACTCAGGCATACCTCACTCACTCTTTTCTCATCCTTCCCCAAATCCATATTATGCATGGTCATCTTACTTACATGATCTCGTAGTATGGAAAATTCACTTGAGGGCCCCCCTTCAGTCCATTTTTTCATACCCTATTCCCACCAACTCTATCATCATCCTTCTTCTTATTTAGCTTGGCGATCTTACTTAACTATTCCAGCCGCATGACAATCTTACTTAAGACTTCCACTTAAGGTTGATATGCCCTATGGCCTTCCCCTATCCCATTATATTTCCCCCATCTTATTTCTCCCACCTCTCGTCATGATCATCTTCTTCAACCTACCTTTCCACCCTGTCCCCAATATCATATTGTCTTTCTCCTTTCATATCATCCCTATCGGTTAGGTGATCCTACGAAACCTCTCTGAAAACATGACGATCTTACTTAAGAGATTCTCTTAAGCATGACATGTCATCTTACACTCGCCCATCACTCTACAATCTCACCATCAATCTTTCCACTTCATTCCTCATCATCACATTTTTTAGCACCACTATCACCCTCCTCTGCTTGGCAATCTTACTTAACCACTCACCCGACATGGAGATATCACTTAAGAGTCCCTCTTAAGGATGATTTGTATCCTTGCCTTTCCCCATCACTACACACCCTTCACCCTTCACTTTTTCTCATCATTCCCCATTATCACATCCTTTCACCTCCTTTTCGATTCTCACAAACACCACTTCTCATTTTACCACTTGTCATCTCTAGTTTCACTCGCTTAGAAATCTTACTTAACCACTTCCGTCACATGACAATCTTATGTTAGGGTCCTCCCTACACTTAACTTGTCATCATGAACTTATCCCCCACCTCATTCTTCATTCACTTTGTTGATCGCTTCTTCCACCTGGTATCTCCTACTACCCACTTTTTCCTCCTACTATTATCCTTTCTCCACATATCCTCTTACAACATACATATAATCTCTTATGCCTACAATCAAATTTTTTTTTTCCATTTTCCCCTTCTTGATCCATCATCCTTCATACCATTTCTTCCCATTATTTTCATGTCTTGGTTCTTCATCCTCACCTTGTTCATCCTCATCACCTACATCCTCTCCTCGCTTTCACCTAGTCCCAACTCATCCCTCCCATTTTATTTACTCTTTCCACTTTATCTTCTCAAATCCCCCCCACATTTCTACCGACACACGTATTCACCATTATTGTTAATATTCCTCTATCATTCTTGCATCATCATCTTCTATTCCCACGCTAATAATTGTAAATGAGATTTCCCTAAAAATCACCAATCCTCATTCCACATGACCTCATTCACTCCCTTGGACCTTCTAGAGTTTCCCTTCATTCCTTCCCTCCTCTAATCCCACCACTCATTGTAGAAGGGCTTTCCCTAATGTCCCTTTGTTGGCGTTACCCTTTCCAATCCTCATTATCTTTCTCCTTTTCTTCATTTTTTCTCTCACCCTTCCCCACCACTCATTGTAAGGGGGATTTCTCTAATGTCCCCTCATTGGCATTGCCTCTTCTATCCCCCATTCTCTTTTCTCTCCTATTATTTTCCCTCAATCCCACCCTTTCTTGTCACTTATTGTCACTTCTTACCCATCTCTCCATCTTCTCTTCACCCTCTTCAATATCTTTACTGTCTTCATCATACATCCTTTTTCTATTTTCTCGTCATCCTAGTATCCTCATTTCATGAATCTCCACATCTTTTCCAATTGATGTCATTCCTCCCCTCTTTCTTCTCTAAACATTCCTTATATTGTTCCCTTTCCACTTATTACCCCCTCTTTGTATTCCCTTCCTTCTACATCATTTTCTTTGCTATCCTCTTCTCTCTCTCTCACCCCTCGTCTTATTTCCCTTCCCATGTATCGTCTTCTTCCCATTTTTCCATAATGTTTCCTCCTTACTTCCCCATCGATAACCTGGCTCTTAAGTGTTGTCCTGCCTTTTTTTATCACACCACCCTCCACATGCATCTCCATACGGTCTGTTCCATATTATTTTTCGTGGTCTTCCTCGCAATGACACGATTCCTTCAATCTTCTCCCTGTATTCACTCTATCTTCCTTTCCTCTCCCCTAATTTTCACGTTTCTTTTGACCACTTCTCATTTTATCTACCACCCCTACCTTTTCAGTCATTCTGTATCCATTTCTCTTCTTTTCTCTGTTCTTTTTCACACTTTCCATGCCCCTCATAGTTTCTTTTTTTTCTCCGTTCTACTTCTTTCGTCCTCTTTCCATTTTCATCCATTTCACCCCCTACTCCCACCTCTTTTTCTCCTTTTCATTTATTCTTTCTCATTTCCTACTTTTCTTAACTCTATCATTTCTTTCACTTTCACGCATCCCTCTTTACTATCTCTGTTGCTTCCTTCATTTTGCACATCTCTCTATTTTATCCCTTCACCCTCTACTCTATCATTTTCCTATTTTTGACTTGTTTTTCCTTCATCATTTCCTTCTTCCCCCATCATCCCTCTCTCTTATTTCTAACTCTTTCATTCTTTCCCCCTATCTCCCTTACTCTTCTCATAATCAACCCCCAATCCTATCCATTCCCTTTTCTCTTTCCCACACACCCTCACACCTAGCATTCAAGGGCAATTAAATCCTTTCTCCATTTACGTCGTGCGGTCATTCCAGTCTCTTCCACTCCATTATCATCCTTTTCTCCATAGAATTTATTTCTTTTTTTTTGAGATTTCTGTCGTATATTCCATTCTCGTCAGTCCTCTCAAGGGGGCATCACCACATCTATCTATAATCACATCTTCTCATGACATTTTTGTCTTGGAGGATACTATAACATCCATCACTAACCAATTTCTATTCTCCCCAACAAACATTTTCTCTACCTTTTTCTTAAGAAAAGTAGATTGAATTCTTCCCCCATCTCGTCTACTTTCTTTGAAAGGAAACTAATTTAATAGTACCCTTCCAAAGAGGGGCCAATGTAGACACCCTAATTTCACTTCTGTCATAAATCAATTAATTCCCCTTCCTCATTTCCCACAAAAACACACTTCAAATTAATCAAATATAATTTGATTAATTATCCATTTCAAAATCTAAAAAAAAACCCAATCCTCACCACATGTCATTATTCTCCATGTTTTTCTACTATTGAATTAAAAATTCAAATTCAAATCCTCACCCACCCTTCGTGGTCCCCACTCACCTAAAATCCTCCACTTAGGAATTAAAAATATAATTCAAATTCTCACCCATTCTTCGTGCCCCTCACTCATCTAATATTTCCCACATTTTCAAACCACTCACATAATCTTGCCCACATTTTCAAACCACTCACTTAATCTTACCCACATTTTCAAACCATGATTACTTAAATTACTCTAAGTTAATCACTCCCCCAGGCTATAAATATAACCTTACCCCTCCCCTCTAAACACATGGAGAATAAACTTGAATGCCATATTTAAGTTCTTGCATCCTTTGAGCAAAGAACATCCTTTTGCCTCGTCCTAATGCCCAAATAGCCTCATAATCCTTTTTCCAATCTGGTGCAAAGTAAGAGGATTGTTGTTGCAGGAAGGCCTTGCTCCATCTTGAAGAAAAGGACCTACATATCACACAATTAGGGCTCAATCCAAGTTTTCTAGTCCATTATGAGGTTTGCTATGGAATGAGAAAGAGGAGGTAATATTGTTGGTATTTTACTTCCTTGTTAGTAGTGTATTTTTCCTAGCTTACAGGGACAAGTAGGTCATTTTGTCATTAAATGTCCACACAAAAATAAAGAAGCTCAGTATGAACATGAAGAGGAAAGTCATAAAAAACAAGAAATAACTCAGTATAAAAACAAAAATAACAAGAAGTTATTTAATAACAAACAAAACTTATATTCAAAAGAAGAATCAAGTGAATCTGATTCAAGCAACCTAGGCAACTCTAAAAATTAAAATGAGAAATATCAATTTGAATATTTTTTCATGGACATGGATGCATCTAAAGAATGAAACTCCAAAAGAAAGAATATAATTGACCTTGAAGAATCTGATGAAGAAGAAGTTAAAGGAAATCTTGAAGCTGAATTAGTATGTGCTCTTGAAGAATTGTGACTATGTAGGAGAAAGAATCAAAAGATGAGATGCACATTAAAAGACTATGAAGAAAAAATATGCATCTTTGAGGAAAGACAAACTCTAAGTGAATAAGAAGAGGCTAATGAACTCAAAGAACTTGAAGCTCAGCTGGAAAAGATCTCAAACTCTTAAAAATCAAAGGAGGATGAATGCACAAAACTAAACTCAACACTGGAGAGAATAAAAACTGAAATGGAACAAATGAGCAACAAGCTGATGATGTATGAAAAGCTAGATAAGAGTTCTAATGTTTTGACTGGTATACTAAGTGGTCAATGTGATATAAATGATAAGTTTGGAATTGATTTCAAGGAAGAACTAAGGAAAATGAGTGTGCAAAGAATGAAGGAAATAAGACTACATCAACTTCGAGCACATCTTTTCCTATAAATAAAGAGTTCAAAAAATCTTCTAAGAGAAGGACTACTACTCCCAGAATCACCTATGTTATGAGGTATACAATTTCTTTCTATGGTTTTTTATTATTCATGTAATCAGTTTGGACATAAGGAAACTAAGTGTAGAAAATTCTCTAGAGGCTATAGAAGAAAATTTGGCCCATCTTACACCAAACTGAACTATAATGATGTGCACTACAATTATTAACAGAAAATGAATGAGACATCAACAAGTAAACAAGAACATCCTAAACAAAATAAATGGGTGTATGTTGTAAAGAAATATGAAAACAAAATAAAAGAGTCTTGCTTAATTTTACAAACCTCATTTCATGTGTAAAATGAAGATAAAATCTTTTATCTGGATAGTGGATGCTCCAGCCATACGATAAGTGACAAAAGAAAATTCATTTCACTATCAAACAATGCATCAGGTGTTGTGAGATTTAGTGATAAAAATTCAACCAATATAGTTGGAAAAGGAACATTACATCGAGATAATGGAAAGACTATCACTAAAAAATGTTCTTTACATTGAAGGCCTCAAGCACAATTTGTTAAGTGTAAGTCAAAAATGTAAAAATGGATACAATCTAATCTTCTATGATATCATCAATGGAAAAACAATAAATAAAGTTACAAAATCCAAAAAGAAAAATAACAACATGTATGTGCTAAATGAAATAAACAATGAAAATTACTTCACAAGTAAGGTTGATTATAGCTGGCTATGGCACAAAAGGTTGGGACACATGAGATTTGAGAATTTGATAAAACTAACTGCTAAAGGGTGTGTGAAACATATGCCAAATATTGTAAAACTAGAAGATATTCTTTTCAAAGCATGCCTGCATGGTAAACAAATAAGAAGATCATTTAATTCAAAGGAATACTCTATAACCAGACCTCTGGAGTTGATTCATACATATCTCTACGGTCCTACTAGAACAAAAATTATACAAGGTGAGGTGTATTTCATGTTGGTAATAGATGAATACACCATAATTATATGGATAGCTTGCCTAAACTATAAATCAGAAGCCTTAGATAGATTCAAGAAATTTAAGTCATTGGTGGAGAATGAGAAGAACAAAATATCAAATGCTTAAGATCTGATAGAGATGAAGTATTCAGGTCTAATGAGTTTGATGAATTTTGTGAATAAAATGGGATTAGAAGACAATTCTAAGCTGCTAAAACACCTTAATAAAATGACTTTGTTGAAAGGAAGAACAATACTATGCAAGAAATGGTGAGAACAATGTTGAATGAATCCAAACTACATGATAGATATTGGAGTGAAGAGGTATACACCGAGGTGTACATTTTAAATAGAGATCAATTAAAAGTAAATAGTTATAAGACACCTTATGAACTATGGAAGAAAAATCCTATAAATGTGAAACACATAAGATTTTTCTAAAGAAAGTGTTACATCAAAAGAGATGAAGATAATCTAGGAAAATTTGACTCTAGGTGTCATGAAGGCATAGTTTTTAGATAGTCAACAGTCAGTGTGGCTTATAGGTACTAAACTAAGAGGTTGCATAAGATTGATGAAAACACAAATGTAAAGGTAGATGAGACTCCCAAGTCCAGCACTCAACATAATAACAATCATGAACAACAAGAATATGATGAGGAAATGGACAGTCTGTGTGAAGAAGTAGATGAAGAGGAAGAAAGGAGAGACACTAAGGCACACTCAAGACAAATTAAGAGGGATAATCCTTTAAATAAAATTATTGGAAATAGAGAAGGTGAAATTATCACAAGAAGACTAAGAGAGCAGAAAAACCATGAATATATAACACTCTTGTCAATGATAAAACCCAAGAATATTGTAGAAGAAAGAAAAGATCAACATTGGGTGGACTCAATGAATGAAGAATTGGATCAGATAGAAAAGAATGAAACATGGGAGCTTGTGCCAAGACCAAAGAATAAAAATGTAATTAGAACAAAGTGGGTCTTCAGAAATAAATTGAATGAAAAAGGAGAAGTAATAAGAAACAAAGCAAGACTTGTGTGTAAAGTCTACGTGCAAATGGAAGGAATTGAATTTGATGACACATTTGCACCAGTGGAAATGAAGGAAACAATAATACTATTCATGGATTACGTGGCTTACAAGAAGATTGGAGTGTTCCAAATGGATGTGAAATCAGCTTTCCTCAATGGTTTTCTAAATGAAGAGGTATTTATTAAATAACCTAATGGATTCTCACTAACTAAAGAAAAATACTACGTGTCCAGATGGAAAAAGGATTTATATGGACTAAACAAGCCCCTAGATCTTGGTACAGAAGATTGGAATCATACCTCATTGAGCATGGGTGCAGAAAAGGTGTTTTTGACAGTAATCTCTACACCAAGGAAGAAGAATACCATATTCTTATAGTCATTATGTATGTGGATGATATCATTTTTTGAGGAGATTATGAAAAAATGACATATGAATTTGTTGATATAATGAAAGAAGAATTTGAAATGTTCATGATAGGATATTGTTCTTTCTTTTTGGGATTACATATCAATCAATTAAATCAAGGTATCTTCATATCCCAAACCAAGTATATTAAATAAATGTTAAAATCTTCGGGATGGAAGCTTGCATACCTATAGGAACACTAATGGAAGTTAGATGCAAGTTGAGTAGAGAATAAAACTTACCAAAAGTATAAAAAAAAATATATAGATCGATGATAATAAGTCTACTCTACTCCATGACATCAAGACCTGATATCATGTAGGCGATAGGTCTTGTTGGAATATTTCAAGAAAATCCAAGGGAAACACACTTCAAGGTAGTCAAAATAATTTTGAGATATCTCATGGGAACACTTGAATATGGACCGTGGTACCCCAAAAGTAATGAATTTAACATAAAAGCATATACATATGATGATTGGGCTGGAAGTGTCGATGACAAGAAGAGTACAAGAAACATATAATTTTTTGTTGGAAATTGTTTAGTCTCTTGGCTGAACAAGAAGAAATCATTGGTATTCCTCTCAACACGTGAAGCAAAATATATAGTTGTTACAATGTACTACACTCAAGTTTTATGGATCAAGCAGACATTAGAAGACTATAAGGTAAAATATGATAATCCAATTCCCTTGTTTTGTGATAACACAAGTGAAATAAGTGTCTCTAATAACCATGTGTTCCACTCAAACACCAAACATATTCCAATTATATATCATTTCTTGAGGGAATAAGTGAATGATAAGAAAATCACTATAGAATATGTGATCACAAAGGAAGAAATTGTAGACATTATGACCAAGCAATTGCCAAAATCTACTTTTGAGCACTTAAGGAATGAATTAGGGGTCATTCTTGATCCCACCAATAAATATAAGGTGTGTAAAAAAGGTGAGAGGGCATTCTCAAGTAATATTATCTCCTTAATAGTGCCAAATTGTATTTGTGACAAGCGGAGCTAGTCTGCTAGCTCAAAATTATCAAAGTATGCATCAACTTAGGGGGAGCATCGCTACGAGTATATCAGATCATATCGATTAGAAGCATGTGCCTAGGGGGAGATTCTTGAGGTAAGAACACAAAGTATCTAGCTTACCAAAATATTCAACCTTATGTGGCATAGATGAAGATTTGTCATTATTGTCAAAGGGGGAGAAATGTTGAAATCAGAAACTAGTCTGTCACATTGAAAGGGGGAGAGATGCTGAAACCAACCAAGAAATATCCACAGAGGAGTGAAGCTTAAAATAGGAACCAGGTATGCAAGTATTTTGCCATCAAAATTTTTGTAGGTTTTTGTGGTATTGAAGTGTTGAGGTGTTTCCATCAATGACAAATTGGGAGATTGTTGGACATTTTGCATTTTCATATGTATTGTCATTGATGTGAAGTTATATTGATGGAAAAATTATTTCATGTCAAGAGAAATTGATGGCAGAAATGATTCATCGGTAAAGTGAGAAAGAGAGAGAGATGAAGGTTGATTGGTAGTGTCATCTTAGAGATGTTTTAAGATGATCAAGGATAAGTTCTAAGGGACTTATTCAGTTTTTGTGCAAGATGTGAATATGAGTTAGCTACCAAAGTATTGAAGTATCCTTTGAAATCTATAGGAAGCCGTGGAACTCTATAAGAATTTGCAAACTATTAATGAAGGTCGCGGATAAAGGGATGAAACCACCAAAGAAAAAAAAGCTAAAGGATGAGCCGCAAGTGAGAATTGTAAGGCTGTGGATGTGAAGGAAGAACTATGGAAGTAAGAATAATTTGAAGGCAAAGCTGCAAGAGTAAGGAAATTTTGGATAAATCCGTGACTAAAGGGAAAATATTAAAAGAACTAGAAAATCTATAGAGAACTATAAGGGACGTGAATGATGGAAGATAGACACGAAGAACTATAAAATTTTTAGGTAAAAAGATAGAGTCGTGGACATGGAACAAAGTCACAGGAAGGTGGTGGATAAGAAGGAAAGTTGTGTAACAATGAAAAATCTGCAAAGTAAAAGAAGAAGCCATAGATAACTAAAAATCCACCAAGAAAGGAGAAAAATGACAGATTAAAGGAAAGTGACATGATACAAAGGAGAAAGAGAAGATAAGGAAAGATTCAGATTGAATAAGTGTGAACTAAAAAGGGCTCGAGGATGATCACATTGATTTAAACATGGACAAGAGAGATTTTTTAATTCAAAATCAATGATGATTCGATTGTCTGATGATTGTGGCTGAGTATACAACTTGAGCTCCATGAAGAACTAAGAAATTTACAGTTACAACTGTCAACATTTAATGCTCATTTACTTTATAGAAATACAAATGTAGTTCTCTATGTGATTCCTGATTTCAAGGAAAAATTTAATATCAGAGAAGAAAGTTGCTTGCTCATTGTTATCCCGTAAAATTGACAAGGGCAATTTTACCGATAACCATACCGAAATTTTGTCCCAATCCCTCGTTAGGGATCCCTTGCGTTCGAAACGTTGTAAAATCCCTTCCCGGGAAATCTGGTTTTTCGAACTTAGTCTTTTGAGCCTTTTTTGGCTGGGCACATGAAATTGCTATGTAACACCAACTTTTGGTGCACCCCCTTAAAAACCTTTGGTGCGTGATTTTTAGTGTTAACACAACTTTCGGTGTGCCAAAGTGTGTTGAGCCTTCCCTGCGTGCGCTAAGATGCATGCGCCATTGTGTTGGCACAACATTTGTTGCGCCACCTTTTGGTGCGCCAAAGGGCGCACATAATCTTATTGCAACACAATGCTTTGGTGCGCCAAAAGGCGCACATAATTTCCTGTCGACATAGCTTTTGGTGCGCCAAAGGCGCGCTTTATTTCGTGTTGGCAGGCATTTTGGTGCGCCAAAGGGCGCACGCTTTTTCCTGTCGACAGCAGTTTTCATGTGCTTTTCAAAAGTGGGTGGCGCATTAATGTCCAGCTAACCTATATATATATGGTTTGTGCGCCCAAATGTCATTTTCACTATTCGCTATGCACGTGATTTTTCTGAGCCTGTCAGCCTCTGCCTCGTCGTTTTCAACACGTTGTGGACCCATGCTCAAGATTTTCAATATTTATCCGGGTAAGAGGTTCTTTTCTCGTCCATGTGCTTTATTTTCTGGTTTTTGGCTTGCTGGTTGGTTTGTTGAAATATCAAATGTTGAGCTAGCCCTCCCCTGTGCCGTCTTTCCTTATTTGTTTCCTCCCATCCCTCTTTCCAGATCTGCTGGTAGAGGGTGTTAGTTTGAAAGCTTGGTCTGAAACCCCTTTGGCTTGAACCATTGAATATCCCAAGGCAGCCTTAGAACTGAAAAGAATGAAGGGTTGAGCCATATGAAAAAACCCTATTTTTCCCTTAGGCGCACCAACGCGTCGTGCAACATCATAAACAGTTGTGCCCCCATGGCGCATCTGTCCCCTCTGTAGCATAACTAGAACCCGCGCCAATGGCGCACCCATCATGCTTGTTGCATCAAGTTTTCATACGCCCTCAAGGCACGCCTCTTCCACATGCTGCACAAGCTAAACTGGCGCTCCTTTGGCGCACCATCATTCAGTGCTGCATCGCCTTTCCATGTGCCCTTAGCGCGCCTTGCGCCCATGCAACACAAGTTATATCTGCGCCAAGTATAGTCGTAAAAGCACAGGCACATCACTCCTTTCAATAACATTCGTGTTGTGCAAACCCTCCGTGCGCTGTGCCATATTTCCTTTGGCGCACGAAAAGTCCCTGTTACACGCTTTTCCCATGCACCAAAGGGCACACCAAATCCCAATGTAACATGCAAGGTCCATGCGCCTTTGGCGCATCCTGTCTCCATGCAACACGATTTTCTCATGCGCCCTTTACTAAAATGCACTCTGCAGTATACATGCGCCATGCGCCTTTGGCGCCAGTTTAATCTTTGCAACAACCCTTTCCCGTGTGCCCTGCCTATTTAGCCCTGTAAGCTGCATTTTTCCTGCGCCCTGAGCCTAAAAATCTCTAACTCTTTCTTCTGCTAACATTCCAATGGAAGATCAAATGGCTAATTCAAATTTTTCGGATTGGGTCTCGCTTCTTCTTCATGCAGATCAACAGATAATCTTAGAAGAACATATGTCTACATCCAGCAAGAGACCCACCAAATCAAAAGGGAAGGCTAAGCTTACTGAGGAAGAGATGAAGTATAAATATCAAAGGGTCAGAATGCCCGAGTCACAGGCCGAATGCAGCATGGATGTCAGAGACTCAGAATTGGGGCATGTCGACATGGAGGAATTCTGGGCCAGAACTCAGAAAGTTACAAGGAGTCCATGGATGGACAAATTGATAGGCAGTGCCCTGCACTTCGCCTGGAGGAATCCCCGTCAGCACAGTCAACAATGAATTTATAATGGTGGTTGCTCAGTCTTACAACAAAGACACCAGATGTGTCGAAAACAGTAAGGGCGAGGTAGTCATTAACCTCACTGCCCGTCATTTTGAGATGATACTTGGCATCCCTCACCACCGGCACTTCGTGGCCGTCAGCCAAGCAGAGTGCATCAAGGCCTGGGAAGACAATGAAGACCAATGCATGCAACTAATGAACGAAGTCTACTTGAAGAACAAGAAGGTGGTAACCCGGTGGCCCCAAATCATCCACCGCAGTGACTTCTCAGAAGAGCTCAGCGATACCATTACCTTCCTGAGCAGGGTCTTCGGGCTCTCTGACGCCCATTACTTCCATAAATGGATGCTGCACTACTTGGAAACAATGAATAAGAATGTGCCTGAGCAATGCTTTTGCTGGGGGGAAATTATAAGCAGCACCATTTCCGAGCAGCTACAACAGTTCAGCACAACGGGAGTATTCCATATGAACTCCTATGTGGTCTACGCTGCAGCATCAGAGAGGGATTATCCAGGCCTAGCACGAAGTGGAGTTTGGCCTCAGGTCAAAATATATGAGTATTATCCAGAGTTGAAGCTGGAGAATAGCATCGCCCAATTCACCAAAATCAACGATGCATTCTTTTATCACATCATCTGCCTATTGAGGCCAAATCTGACTCATGGTCGTACGACCAAAAACATAGTGGCAGCCACGGAGAAATGGGGAGCCCTGTTCACCCAATTTCCTACATTCACCTATCTGAGGGCTGCCAACTTTTTGGGAGAGCCAACCAGGCTACCAAGGTATGCTGGGCCTAAGCTGATTCTGCTGGAGCTGTCAAGGCAGCTAATCACATATCACGAAAAGTTCCTGTAAAGAAAGAAGGGTGGAACTCCTTTCCCCCTCACAGTGGGCCGATACACATGCTCTACCCACCACAAGGCAAAGGAAATGTTTGCAGAGCTGGAGTTACTCAATTTGAAGCATGACTTCCCAGCCAGGCCCACCTTCGACCCAAGGGGCTGCCTACCAAGAGCAAAGCTTGATCCAATCCACGTTCCTCAGATCGAGGATATTTATATTGACGTCCTCCATGAGGTAGAGCTCAGAAGAAAGGATCATTCTTGCCTAGCATTGGCAGAAATTATCCAGTATGGGGTAGCCATTGTCCCCAAAGGCTACCAAACAACAGAAGATGAAGTGGACAAGGTATATAATGATACAGATGGGGACGATTGGCCCTTTCTGGCCATTGACAGAACTAAGGCTCCTCAGACAATTGAGGAGAGGGTCAAGGAAACTCTGCGTAGGACAGAGCACTGGTGCCGGATGAACGGCCTAATCTACCTCAGGGTAGATTTCACAACCTCCCCATTGGGCAACGCACCTTCACGGTCCAAAAAGCAGCTTAAAGGCAAAGGTGTAGAAGGTGAATCTAGCACCATTCAGGAAGAAGCCCCCGAGAGTCCTCTTTCCACAGCGCCAGAACAGGTAATAACTCTGGATTCGCCAGAGAAAGAAGCAGCAGGGGATAGTCCAATTGGCCCATCCACTCAGGATGTCGGCATTGCTACCACAACAGAGGTCCCTTCTATCCCTTCTTCTTCTCTTCCTTCCCCTCCTCGAGTGACTCAAGCGACCATCCCTTTGGTCGTGTCCTCTGCCCCTTCTTCTACTCTTTCCCCTGTTTCTTCATCTATCTTCTCCTCCCTCGCTGATCTATCCTCCTCCATTTCTTCCCTCATCTCCGAGCTCCCTTCCCTTCCTATGTCTTCCGCAGCTGTAGTTTCCCTTCCTCCCGTGGACACTTCTTCGGCTATTCTCTCAATGCCGCCTCCGCGTGTCTCCACGTTTTTCCCCTCTTCTACTGCAGCTGCCCCCTCCTCTGTTTCTGGTCCTTCTTCCATAGGACCAGCCTGGATCTCTCAGCAGCTGAGCCAGCAAAAGAGGAAAGTTCCCATCGCTCCGATGGACTTTTCAGTGATCCCAACCAAAGGGGCAAAGAAGCTGAAGCCTGTTGCACGCTTCTCTAAAAGTGCTGCAGGTGAGAGAATCATGGAAATTGCATACCCCGATCCCCTCAAAGAGAAGAAGGATCTGTCTCTGACAGATTTTACCGTGACCCAAGTCACAATGGGGACATCTTCTGAAAGTCTCCAGGGGGAAGCTCTTTCCGCGGTCGACGCCCTTTGTCAAAAGCTTCAAGAAACAAAAGAAGAGAAAAGGCTACTAAAAGAGCAAAACAAATATCTGCTCCAAGCCTTACAGAAGATGGGTAGTGCGCCTCCCACAACTGCCGCTGAAACTTCTGAGCTTCTCAGCCAGGAGAAAATCAACGAATATACAAAGATTGGCGAGCAAGGTATGGCCGTTTCTGCTTGGAGGAGCCAAATCCTCAAGGACAGTGAAAGAGTGATCGCCGAGTTTGTCAATTTGTATCTGAGCATCGGAAAGGTGAACAAAGAGCTCCAAGCATTAGCGGGGCCCATATTAGAAGAGCTAGATCATGCTAGACTCCAACACGAGACCTTTCAACAGATGTTCGACTGTTCAGTCGAAGATCTGGTCAAGTTCGGTGTCTTTGGCCATCCAAGGGCCCTCAACAAAACCATGTCCACTCTGGACTACCGGGTGGATCAGCTTGAATTTATTCTGGAAAAAATCGACAAGGTAAAGGAAGCAGCCCTGGATGCAATGCACCAAATGGAGCGAATTGTTCTCAACATGTCTCCAGGGTTGCTCACTCCTTCCTTTATCTTAAGGTCAGCTGATGAAACCATCCGGATCTTCAAGGAGATCGCTTCTCAAGGAACAGGGCCAGAGGTCACATTTGACACTGAATCTATCAACAACCTGCTGGCCTGTAGGGACTTCATCGGGTTCCTCATTGAGGCGGAAAAAGATTATTCCAAACTCCCAGAGAAGCTCATAGATGAGCGGGAGACTTGTGAGGCAATCAGCGAACTGCACAAGGATCCTTCTCAGGATCAATTTGGGCCAATGATTAACAAGTTTTTGGAATACCGCGCTCAGTTCCATATCTCATCACCTGAGCAACATCAAAAGCAGGCTACTCCCTTTCGGCCGCAGGATGATGACGACGAGTAGCTGCTCCTCCTCCTTCTTCTTCTTCTTCTCTCTCTCTCCGACTTTCTTGTTGGAATGTCTGAAGTATGTTGATGCAAACGATGACATCATCCATGTTGCATCATGGGATGATGTCATCCATCAAGTTGTAAAAAGTCAACATGACTTTTAGATATTTTGTAAATATCTTTGTAAATAGTTGTTGGCTCCTTTTTGCCTTCTTTTCTCCTCTTTTTCTATAAATACCCCAACACTTGTTGTGTTGAGGGATGGATGAATATCTTTTAGATGAGAAATAGGAGTAAGGAGAAAAGACTTTGAGCTTTTTGTAACAGAACAAATTAGTAATACAATATTTGGACTTTGTGCTGAATACCTGTGTTATATACATTAGATCTTTCTTATGTTAGATCTGTGTATTTATTCTGTTGGATCTGCTTCTATTTTATTGTCATTTATTTATCATCAGTATTGCTTTGTTTATTTATGCAAGTAGGTTTGGCTCTGTTTACTACCAACCCAAAAACATAAATCTTCTGACCTTTCTGCTTTGGAATTCATTTCTTTTCTCCCTTCGGACCTGTTCCTTCTTCCTCCTCTCTTTCATTCCTTTCTCTTCGCAGCCGGAAATAAACCTACTGGGATGAGATCCCAAACCCCCGAAGGCAGAATCTGTGAGACTTGCATAGATTCCTGCTGGTAGAATAGCAATAAACCAGTTTCGCTTTGCTGACTCAAAGAGGGGCTATGCCCTGCACACTGTTGGCTCATTTATCCATAGATCTGCCCAAGCGATAGATTTTCGGACCAATAGTTTTTGGCGACTCCACTGGGGATCGAATAGATCTGTCAGATCTATGATGGTAGTAAGATAAAAAATCAGAAAAAATCAGAAGATTGCTGCCTGTTTGCAAATCTGAACTTTTTGTTAAAAATCCAAAAATTTGCAAAAGTGCTCAAATTGAAAAATTTTCTTCTGAGAGTCATAGATCTGGTCCAGTTAAAGATCTTTAGTTTCGCTGAGTTTTTACAAAAAATCAGTATTTTGCCGTAGATCTGAGTTTTGACTGTTTGCAAAAAGTTTGAAACCCTCTGAAAAAAGTTAAAATCAGATCCGAAAATCAGCTTACTAATCTTCCCTGCCATCTTATCCTCGTTGTAATTTGTCATTTAACCGCAATCGGTTTTCTGAAGAGGATAGTTTTAAATATTTAGAAAAGTATTTGCTGCTGGTTTTTGTCAGAAAAACCAGAAAATCAGCAAGTACAACCAAAAAGAAAGTTTGAATCTGCGCCATAACATTGCAGATCTGGAAGGAACACTGGCGAGTGAACCTTTTACGCGCAGCAGGCGAGCCCGTGGAGAAGCTGATCCTACTTTCGATCTGCTTCAAAGGCACAATTTCAGCGTAACACCGGCACGCGTTTTTCAGCGCTAAGCTCGGCTAGCCGGTCATCCAGGAGTGTCTCACCTTCACGAAGAAAAAGTCTTTTGCAGGGGGCATCCACATCCCTTTGTAGTGCCTTGCTACTCAGCGGAACTACACTTCCAGCTCGTGTTCTCTTTCTGGCTTTTCAGATGGCGGTACCATGGGGAAACGCGATGGGTCCTTTGGCTTTACCACATCCAGTTCACGCGCTCCCTCACGGAAATCGAAAGAATTTTCCCAAATTCGACGGGAGCGGAAATCAAAGCATGGATTCCCACATATTTGCATTCATCATGTCGTGCAGTATTTTTGATGTGACTCACGAAGATGTATCGGTTCGTCTTTTTCTGGAAACTCTACAAGGGCCTGCGGCTGAATGGTTTCAGCATTTGCCAGCCGGATCTATCACCAGTTGGGCCACCTTACGGGATGCTTTCGAAGACAGATACAAACCTTCAGAGGATGCATTTGCATTACTATCATGGATCACTCACCTGAAGAAGGAGGTGAATGAGACCATGCACGATTTTTTCACCCGGTTCAATGCACTAATCAACCGTGTCCCTGTTGCCATGCTTCCGACGCCCGAAAATCAAAAGTGTTTCTTCATAAATGCTATGAGCTCGAAATTTAGTTTCTTGCTCCTTCAGGAACGAGTTGCCACCTTGGTTCTCGCCCAAGCCGCTACCATTCGCATAGAGGATAATCTGATAATATCCGGCGAATTAAAAAAGGAATCAGCCAAGCCTAAATCTTTGGGCCCTTCGCGCACCACTTCGTCTGATCCAGCATTCCAAAAGATGGCAAATGATTTGCTCGCATTAAAGAAACAGTTGGCCCAGGCCTCTCCCAGTTCCTCATACCGGGATATTCCGTGGAGGAATTTCGTTCCTAACAATGTTTCACAAAGACCACACTTACCTATAGCTGCTCTGCGGTTGGCACTTGAGGCTCCTCCAGTCAACGCTCTAGCTGAGATTGAAGAAGAAGAGCAGTACTATGAAGAACCTTCGTCTCAGGGCGAAGATGATCAAGATGTCAGTGAACCGACTGGCGACTCTACTATCGGGTATATGGAATTCGATGAGGAAGAATCTGATGAAGAAGAGGGTACTCAGGGCTATGCAAGTGGACAGTCATACGTTGTTTTTACCCACTCACAAGGAAAAGAAGCGGAAGTTACTGCCCATGTCCAACAAGAGAAGGCCATGTCAAACGCGCCTCCGATCATTGCTAAAAGAGGTAATCCTCTTCCTACTCAACTCCCTGGCAAATCTTTTACAAGGAGATCTTTTCCCCCTATCTCTCCTCCAAATCAATCCTCTCACATTCCTACTAAGACCACCAATCCTATTCCATCATCGTGAGGTGAGGGACTCATTCCTTTACCAATGCAACCCTTGGCCGTGTTTGATATTATAGATCATGCAAAAAAGACCAAGATCCAAATGTCTGAAGCTGAGTACCTTCAGTCAAACCCCGAACAACTTGTAAGATTGATTAAGTATATCTAAAATCAAGTTGTTATATCTAATCAGGTTTCCCCAAAAGGAATCCTTTCCACTCCCCCTGAATCCCATATAAATGTTGCTTCAACATCTACGTCAGGCAAGATAGAGCCTTTCTATCTCTCTCTGCTAATCAATGGACACAAGCTGAGTAATTGCATAATTGATTATGGGGCTTCTGACAACGTCATGCCTGGCAAAAGTTCACCCATGCTTTGGGCCTCACTCTTACCAAGCCTTTCAGCAGGTGTTATTCCTTGGAAACTAAGCAAGTTCCGTTGGTTGGCCAAATCAAAGACGCACAATTTGCGTTTGCGGCCTTCTTGGATAAAAGAGTAAAAATGACAGTCCTCGTTGCTGACATTCCAGCAGCCTATGGAATTTTGCTGGGAAGAAGTTTTTACAGTGAAGTTGGTGGAGAAATTCATATGGACTGGTCTAAAGCTAGAATTCCAGTCAAAGGCGTAATGAAAACTTTGGAGCCGGAATCCCAAAAGAAGTACTTGGTCACTAGCTCTGAAGACCCCAAAGCTCAAATCCTTTCTGAATCATCAGGGATGGGGAATTACTTCTTATCTACCGAGATGGATAAAATGGGTGTCCTCGTTCAAGAAGGAGATCTTAATAAGATCTGGACATTGCAATTCGATGGTAGCTGTGCAACTAGTGGATGTGGCACCGGGGCCGTGCTGGTATCTCATGAGGAAGAAGTCATTCCTCTCTCTTTCAAATTGCAGTTTTTCAACACTAACAATACTGCTGAGTATGAATCTCTCTTACTCGGTATGCAAGCCGCAAAAGAAAGAGGAATTAAAAATCTAAAAGTGCAAGGTGATGCTGAGCTTGTTGTAAATCAGGTCAAAAGGATTTACCAAGTGAAGAATGAAAGGCTCAGACATTACCATAATGCGGTATGAGATAGCATTGAAGAGTTTGATGCCTTTTCAATTGAATCTATTCCAAGAGCCCAAAATGACATGGCTGATTCATTGGTTGTTTCAGCATCTCTCATGCTCCCACACCCAGGTTTGAAAATGAACAAGTACACCATTGAGGTGGTTCTCCACCCGAGCGTACCAGACAATTCTCAGTATTGGCAGCTGTTCAACGACGATAATCAACTCATTTCTTTTCTGGAGAAGGTAGAAAATTTTAAAGAATTGCACTTTGAAGGGTCTACTTCCACTTGCCGTGAGTCAGTCACCGATCAAGGCAATGAATCTGAAGGTAATGATGGCATATGTCAGCTCAAGGGAAATAAAATTCCAAAGGGCCTAGTTTCTCTGGAACGCCTGTTCGACAGGCATGACCATTTTGTAAAAAAGAAGAAGTGGGACGACCCTAGCTCGTCCCCAGAAACCGAACCGGTCCATATAGGTTCGATAGAACACCCGTAATTCGTGAACATTGGCAAATGTTGCACGCCTGAAGAGAAGAAAAAATTTGTCAAGTTGCTGAAAAAATATATGGATGTATTGGCATGGTCCTATGCTGATTTAAAGTCCTTCAAGCCAAAGGACGTTCAGCACGATATTCCGTTGAAAGACGATGTTAAAGCCTTCCGCCAGAAGCAGAGGCACTATAATCCCAAGATTTCAGGTACCATCCAGGTCAAAATTCAGAAGATGCTAGACGTAAGAATCATCTTCCTTATCCATCACAGCACTTGGGTAGCAAATATTGTGCCAGTACGTAAGAAAAACGGTGAGATACGCATATGCGTAGACTTTTGAAATTTGAATCAAGCTTCGCTGAAAGGACAACTACCCTCTTCCGATAATGGATTAGGTTCTGTAGGTAGTAACTGGATCAGAGATGTTGTCCATGCTTGACGGTTTTTCAGGTTACAATCAGATTGAATTTTCACCTGAATATCATTTTAAAACATCATTCACTACTCCCTGGGGTACATTTTCCTTCAGCAGGATGCCTTTTGGCCTAACTAATGTTGGTGCCACTTTTTAGCGGGCCATGGACTTTGCATTCAAATGTATGATGGGGAAGGTCATTTTGGCTTATCTAGATGACTTAACTGTGTTCTCTAAACAGTGAAATGATCATTGTGATCATTTAGAGCAAGTGCTGGCCAGGTGCCGAGAACATGGGATTTCCCTAAACCCAAAAAAGTTTGTTTTTGGAGTCACGGAAGGGAAGTTGCTAGGCCATGTGGTCAACAAAGAAGGAACAAAGATAGATACTGAAAGAGTTAAGGCTATTCAAAGCCTTACTCTGCCTACAAGCAAGACTGGTGTTCATTCTTTCTTCGGAAAGGTTAACTTTCTTAGGCGTTTTGTTCCTGACTTTACTGAAAAAAACCCGTCACATATTGAACATGATGAAAGGATCACCAACTTTCAGATGGAGTGAAGAAGGGAAAAGGTCATTTAAAGAAATAAAAGCTTCTGTTGCTCATGCACCAGTCCTGGTATGTCCTGATTTCTCCAAGGACTTCATCATGTATAGTTACGCATCTGAGCATAATGTGTCCGCAATCTTAATGCAAAAAAACTCGGAGGATGTTGAATCTCCAATCGCGTTCATGAGTTCTCCTCTCAAGCCTCACGAACTGAAAATGACTCAACTAGAAAAGCATGCCTTCGCCGTCGTTAAAGTAGTGAAGAATTTCAGGTATTACATTCTAAACTCGCATACGGTAGTGCTGGTCCCAGAACATGGCGGTGAAATCAATTCTAACTCAGTAGAAGTTAAGAATCTTGCAAGGAAATTGGATCGCAAAGGTCCAGGAGTATGACTTGGATATTAAACCAACCAAGCTGGTAAGGGGCAAAGGCCTGTGTCAGCTAATGGCTAAAAACAAAGATTCAGAAAACCCTGGTGAAAGGGGTGACTACACCGATGAAACACAGGACCGGCAGGAAGAGCCTGATTCTCTGCCTCTGGTTCTATTTGTTGCAACTAGTGATGAGTGGTACTCCGACATCACTTTATTCCTTACCTATGGCAAATGCCCGATGCACCTAACTGCAAAGGAGAAGCGCACTATAAAGCTCAGAGTGGCTAAATATGTCATCTGGGATGACGGCTTATATAAACGTGGGATAGATGGCATCTTTCTGCGATGTGTTGACAAACCCCAGCAAGTAAAACTACTGGAAAGTTTTCACAATTCAGCCTGTGGAGGGCATTTCTCTTCCTCCGTAACTGCACACAAGATCATTCGAGCCAGGTACTATTGGCTGACGCTCTTCCAAGATACAGCCACCTGGGTAGCGAAATGTGAACCTTGCCAACAATTCGTTGGCAAGCCCAAGTTGGCTGCCTTTCCCCTAAGGCCGGTCATTATCAATGAACCATTCAGGAAATGGGGAATTGATTTTATTGGCGCACTCAATCCTCAATCGAGTGCCAGACATAGCTATGTCCTTACAGCAACGGATTACTTTACCAAGTGGGTGGAAGCCAAACCTATCAAGCATGCCACTTCTGAGGTGGTTTGTAATTTCATTAAAGAAAATATCATTGTCAGGTTCGGCGTTCCAAAAAAAATCGTTGCTGATAATGCTTCTAACTTCTCTTCACGAGAGGTTATTAGTTTTTGCTATGAATATGGTATAACTTTGGCTCACACCTCAGATTATTATCCTCAGGGAAATGGTCAGGCGGAATCCAGTAACAAGAACTTGGTGACCATCATACGGAAGTTAGTAGAGGAGAATCAGCAAATGTGGCACAAGTCTTTGTACGACGCTTTGTGGGCCGATCGTATTACTCCCAAGAGATCTCTCGGCATGTCACCTTTTCAAGTGTTATATGGCATTGATGCCAAGCTTCCCATTTCTGCGGAACTTCCTGCTCTGCGCTTGGCATGAGCCATTGAAGATGAAACTTTCAAAAGTTCTCTTAAAAAGAGAATCATGTATCTGGCAGAACTTGAAGAAAAGAGAGTGAAGGTGGTCGATAGGATCACTGAACATCATAATCAAGTTAAGAGGCTTTTTGATAAGAAGGCCAAGCAAAGGGATTTTCAAGTGGGAGATCTCGTCCTTTTATGGGACAAGCGAAGAGAACCAAAGGGCATGCATGGAAAGTTTGATTCCCTGTGGAGAGGGCCCTTCAAGATCAAGCAGCTCAACGGAGAGAATAGTTTCTATCTCTCATATCTGGATGGAACTGAACTCCCACTTCCTTATAGTGGGTAGCATCTGAAGATCTTCAGGAAGTAGAGCTTGCTCTCTTCTTTGTACAGTTTGCTTTTTGTTGTGTGTTTGTTTCCGTCGTGTGTTTGCTTTTGGTTTGTTGTGTGTTTTCTTTCATTCCCCCTCTAGTCGCCCTTGTTTTTGACTCTGTTACCCAATGGATAGGCACATGAGAACTGGGATTCTCTACCCCCGAGTTCACTCAGGGATAGTCCCCAGAAAGAGCCAACTGTTATCCCGTAAAATTGACAAGGGCAATTTTACCGATAACCATACCGAAATTTTGTCCCAATCCCTCGTTAGGGATCCCTTGCGTTCGAAACGTTGTAAAATCCCTTCCCGAGAAATCTGGTTTTTCGAACTTAGTCCTTTGAGCCTTTTTTGGCTGGGTGCATGAAATTGCTATGTAACACCAACTTTTGGTGCGCCCCCTTAAAAACCTTTGGCGCGTGATTTTCAGTGTTAACACAAATTTCGGTGCGCCAAAGTGTGTTGAGCCTTCCCTGCGTGCGCTAAGACGCATGCGCCATTGTGTTGGCATAACGTTTGTTGCGCCACCTTTTGGTGCGCCAAAGGGCGCACATAATCTTATTGCAACACAATGCTTTGGTGCGCCAAAAGGCGCACATAATTTCCTGTCGACATAGCTTTTGCTGCGCCAAAGGCGCGCTTTATTTCATGTTGGCAGGCATTTTGGTGCGCCAAAGGGCGCACACTTTTTCCTGTTGACAGTAGTTTTCATGCGCTTTTCAAAAGTGGGTGGTGCATTAATGTCCAACTGACCTATATATATATGGTTTGCGCACCCAAATGTCATTTTCACTATTCACTGTGCACATGATTTTTCTGAGCTTTTCAGCCTTTGCCTCGTTGTTTTCAACACGTTGTGGACCCGTGCTCAAGATTTTCAATATTTATCCGGGTAAGAGCTGCTTTTCTCATCCATGTGCTTTATTTTCTAGTTTTTGGCTTGCTGGTTGGTTTGTTGAAATATCAAATGTTGAGCTAGCCCTCCCCTGTGCCGTCTTTCCTTATTTGTTTCCTCCCATCCCTCTTTCCAGATCTGCTGGTAGAGGGTGTTAGTTTGAAAGCTTGGTATGAAACCCCTTTGGCTTGAACCATTGAATATCCCAAGGCAACCTTAGAACTGAAAAGCATGAAGGGTTGAGCCATATGAAAAAACCTTGTTTTTCCCTTAGGCGCACCAGCGCGTCGTGCAACATCATAAACAGTTGCGTCCCCATGGCGCATCTGTCCCCTCTGCAGCATAACTAGAACCCGCGCCAATGGCGCAGCCATCATGCTTGTTGCATCAAATTTTCATACGCCCTCAAGGCGCGCCTCTTCCACATGCTGCACAAGCTAAACTTGCGCTCCTTTGGTGCACCATCATTCAGTGCTGCATCGCCTTTCCATGCGCCCTTAGCACGCCCTGCGCCCATGCAGCACAAGTTATATCTGTGCTAAGTATAGTCATAAAAGCGCAGGCGCATCGCTCCTTTCAGTAACATTCATGTTGTGCAAACCCTCCATGCGCTGCGCCATATTTCCTTTGGCGCACGAAAAGTCCCTGTTACACGCTTTTCCCATGCGCCAAAGAGCACACCAAATCCCAATGTAACATGCAAGGTCCATGTGCCTTTGGCGCATCCTGTCTCCATGCAACATGATTTTCTTATGCGCCCTTTACTAAAATGCACTCTGCAGTATACATGCGCTATGCGCCTTTGGCGCCAGTTTAATCTTTGCAACAACCCTTTCCCGTGCGCCCTGCCTATTTAGCCCTGTAAGCTACATTTTTCCTGCGCCCTGAGCCTAAAAATATATAACTCTTTCTTCTGCTAACATTCCAATGGAAGATCAAATGGCTAATTCAACTTTTTCGGATTGGGTCTCGCTTCTTCTTCATGCAGATCAGCAGATAAACTTAGAAGAACATATGTCTACATCCAGCAAGAGGCCCACCAAATCGAAAGGAAAGGCGAAGCTTACTGAGGAAGAGATGAAGTATAAATATCAAAGGGTCAGAATGCCCGAGTCACAGGCCGAATGCAGCATGGATGTCAGAGACTCACAATTGGGGCATATCGACATGGAGGAATTCTGGGCCAGAACTCAGAAAGTTACAAGGAGTCCATGGATGAAAAAATTGATAGGCAGTGCCCTGCACTTCACCGGAGGAATCCCCGTTAGCACAGTCAACAATGAATTTATAATAGTGGTTGCTCAGTCTTACAACAAAGACACCAGATGTGTCGAAAACAGTAAGGGTGAGGTAGTCATTAACCTCACTACTTGTCATTTTGAGATGATACTTGGCATCCCTCACCACTGGCACTTCGTGGGCGTCAGCCAAGTAGAGTGCATCAAGGCCTGGGAAGACAATGAAGACCAATGCATGAAACTAATGAACGAATTCTACTTGAAGAACAAGAAGGTGGTAACCCGATGGCCCCAAATCATCCACCATAGTGACTTCTCAGAAGAGCTCAGATATACCATTACCTTCCTGAGCAGGGTCTTCGGGCTCTCTGACGCCCATTACTTCCATAAATGGATGCTGTGCTACTTGGAAACAATGAATAAGAATGTGCCTGAGCAACGCTTTTGCTGGGGGGAAATTATAAGCAGCACCATTTCCGAGCAGCTACAACATTTCAACTCAATGGGAGTATTCCATATGAACTCCTACATGGTCTACGCTGCAGCATCAGAGAGGGATTATCCAGGCCTAGCACAAAGTGGAGTTTGGCCTCAGGTCAAAATATATGAGTATTATCCAAAGTTGAAGCTGGAGAATAGCATCGCCCAATTCACCAAAATCAACGATGCATTCTTTTATCACATCATCTACCTATTGGGGCCAAATCTGACTCATGGTCGTACGACCAAAAACATAGTGGCAGCCACGGAGAAATGGGGAGCCCTATTCACCCAATTTCCTACATTCACCTATCTGAGGGCTGCCAACTTTTTGGGAGAGCCAACCAAGCTACCAAGGTATGCTAGGCCTAAACTGATTCTGCTGGAGCTGTCAAGGCAGCTAATCACATATCACGAAAAGTTCCTGAAAAGAAATAAGGGTGGAACTCCTTTCCCCCTCACAGTGGGCCGATACACATGCTCTACCCACCACAAGGCGAAGGAAATGTTTGCAGAGCTGGAGTTACTCAATTTGAAGCATGACTTCCCAGCCAGGCCCACCTTTGACCCAAGGGGCTGCCTGCCAAGAGAAAAGCTTGATCCAATCCACGTTCCTCAGATCGAGGATATTTATATTGACGTCCTCCATGAGGTAGAGCTTAGAAGAAAGGATCATTCTTGCCTAGCATTGGCAGAAATTATCCAGTATGGGGTAGCCATTGTCCCCAAAGGCTACCAAACAACAGAAGATGAAGTGGACAAGGTATATAATGATACAGATGGGGACGATTGGCCCTTTCTGGCCATTGATAGAACTAAGGCTCCTCAGACAATTGAGGAGAGGGTCAAGGAAACTCTACGTAGGAAAGAGCACTAGTGCCAGATGAACGGCCTAATCTACCTCGGGGTAGATTTCACAACCTCCCCATTGGGCAACGTACCTTCACGGTCCAAGAAGCAGCTTAAAGGCAAAGGTGTAGAAGGTGAATCCAACACCATTTAGGAAGAATCCCCTGAAAGTCCTCCTTCCACAACGCCAGAACAGGTAATAACTCTAGATTCACCAGAGAAAGAAGTAGCAGGGGATAGTCCAATTGGCCCATCCACTCAGGATGTCGGCATTGCTACCACAACAGAGGTCCCTTCTATCCCTTCTTCTTCTCTTCCTTCCCCTCCTCGAGTGACTCAAGCGACCATCTCTTTGGTCGTGTCCTCCGCCCCTTCTTCTACTCTTTCCCCTGTTTCTTCATCTATCTTCTCCTCCCTCACTGATCTGTCCTCTTCCATTTCTTCCCTCATCTTCGAGCTCCCTTCCCTTCCTATGTCTTCCACAGCTGTAGTTTCCCTTCCTCTCGTGGACACTTCTTCGGCTATTCTCTCAATTCCACCTCCGCGTGTCTCCACGTTTTTCCCCTCTTCTACTGCAGCTGCCCCCTCCTCTGTTTCTGGTCCTTCTTCCATAGGACCAGCCTGGATCTCTCAGCAGATGAGCTAGCAAAAGAGGAAAGTTCCCATCACTCCGATGGACTTTTCAGTGATCCCAACCAAAGGGGCAAAGAAGCTGAAGCCTGTTGCACGCTTCTCTAAAAGTGATGCAGGTGAGAGAATAATGGAAATTACATACCCCGATCCCCTCAAAGAGAAGAAGGATCTGTCTCCGACAGATTTTACCATGACCCAAGTCACAATGGGGACATCTTCTGAAAGTCTCCAGGGGGAAGCTCTTTCTGCAGTCGACGCCCTCTGTCAAAAGCTTCAAGAAACAAAAGAAGAGAAAAGACTACTAAAAGAGCAAAACAAATATCTGCTCCAAGCCTTACAGGAGATGGGTAGTGCTCCTCCCACAACTACCGCCGAAACTTCTGATCTTCTCAGCCAGGAGAAAATCAACGAATATACAAAGATTGGCGAGCAAGGTATGGCCGTTTCTGCTTGGAGGAGCCAAATCCTTAAGGACAGTGAAAGAGTGATTGCCGAGTTTGTCAATTTGTATCTGAGCATCGGAAAGGCGAACAAAGAGCTCCAAGCATTAGCGGGGCCCATATCAGAAGAGCTAGATCATGCTAGACTCCAACACGAGACCTTTCAATAGATGTTCGACTGTTCAGTCGAAGATCTGGTCAAGTTCGGTGTCTTTGGCCATCCAAGGGCCCTCAACAAAACCATGTCCACTCTGGACTACTGGGTGGATCAGCTTGAATTTATTTTGGAAAAAATCGACAAGGTAAAGGAAGCAGCCCTGGATGCCATGCACCAAATGGAGTGAATTTTTCTCAACATGTCTCCAGGGTTGCTCACTCCTTCCTTTATCTTAAGGTCAGCTGATGAAACCATCTGGATCTTCAAGGAGATCACTTCTCAAGGAACAGGGCCAGAGGTCACATTTGACACTGAATCTATCAACAACCTGCTGGCCTGTAGGGACTTCATCGGGTTCCTCATTGAGGTGGAAAAAGATTATTCCAAACTCCCAGAGAAGCTCATAGATGAGCGGGAGACTTGTGAGGCAATCAACAAACTGCACAAGGATCCTTCTCAGGATCAATTTGGGCCGATGATTAACAAGTTTTTGGAATACCGCGCTCAGTTCCATATCTCATCACCTGAGCAGCATCAAAAGCAGGCTACTCCCTTTCAGCCGCAGGATGATGACGATGAGTAGCTCCTCCTCCTCCTCCTTCTTCTTCTTCTCTCTCTTCTCCGACTTTCTTGTTGGAATGTCTGAAGTATTTTGATGCAAACGATGACATCATCCATGTTGCATCATGGGATGATGTCATCCATCAAGTTGTAAAAAGTCAACATGACTTTTAGATATTTTGTAAATATCTTTGTAAATAGTTGTTGGCTCCTTTTTGCCTTCTTTTCTCCTCTTTTTCTATAAATACCCCAACACTTGTTGTGTTAAAGGATGGATGAATATCTTTCAGATGAGAAATAGGAGTAAGAAGAAAAGACTTTGAGCTTTTTGTAACATAACAAATTAGTAATACAATATTTGGACTTTGTGTTGAATACCTGTGTTATATACATTAGATCTTTCTTATGTTAGATCTGTGTATTTATTCTGTTGGATCTGCTTCTATTTTATTGTCATTTATTTATCATCAGTATTGCTTTGTTTATTTATGCAAGTAGGTTTGGCTCTGTTTACTACCAACCCAAAAACATAAATCTTCTGACTTTTCTGCTTTGGAATTCATTTCTTTTCTCCCTTCGGACCTGTTCCTTCTTCCTCCTCTCTTTCATTCCTTTCTCTTCGCAGCTAGAAATAAACCTACTGGGATGAGATCCCAAACCCCCGAATGCAGAATCTGTGAGACTTGCATAGATTCCTGCTGGTATTGAAATGATTCCATATTTTTTTTTGTTGGAAAGGTATTGAAGTGAAATAATCAATGGAAACATAAAATTAGGATTTTGAATTAAAAAAAAAATTATGGTTTAATTTATTAGAAAACTAGTCATTTTATAACATGCATTAAAGTTGAAAAATTTGTTTTCTTGATTATTCTAACAATTTGCAAAATCTTTGTCAAACTAATTCATGGTTTATAGGGTTTTTTAGAGTTTTTTTTGTATTTTCTTAGTCAAAATTAATGAATGTTGCATTCTTTTTACTTATAGGGTTTGGATCGTGTATGCTCTTCCTTCGCACCTTATAGGTGATCTTGGGAATAAAAAATGGTTCAAAACCTTTCTCATATTTTCAAAAACAACATTTCATTTAAAGATTGAAAAGGGAACAAACTTCAAAGTTTGCTAAAATGAATCTTTCATCTTGAAATTTGATTAAATATTTTCCATTTCTACAAGTTTAGTGAAGTTTCGTGTTACATATAATCTTTCCTTGCATCTTAGGATGATCTTAGAAATCAAAAACAAAATGTTATCTTTCTTATACGATGTTATGGTCATATGAAAAATTATTAATCATTGCATGTAGGACCAAAAATATGCTTGTGAAAGAATCGGGATCAAAACAATACTAATTTGTTTGATGTAGGTTGCTAAATGGTGTCTGAAAAAAATAACACTAAGTCTAAAAAATATAAAAGACACCAAATTTAACACATTGTATATGCAAGTTCAGAAAAAGGGTACGTCTCTATCTTCTCAAATAGAGTGTAATCCCTTTGGCATAATGCCTTAAGCTACAACAATGGGGGTGGTTATAGGAACCCTAAAGTAGTCCACCACTAAGTAACCTCATGGATGAAATATGAAGCACCTCGCTTTACCCACTATACTAGAAAGCATTTTGTGAGTTAGAGCTAAAACATACAGTATATTGCGACCCCAGTGAGGATACAAAATAATGTGTTTAGGCTCATTATATTCAAAGGGGGTAAAGTAAATCCGAGATAATCCAATGGTAAATCCTTGGTGAATTGATCTCACATTGTGTTTTGGTAGAGATCTAATAGGAAATCAATTTCTTTAAGAGGCAAACTTATGATAGTCCAAATCATCAAGTTAAGATCCATCACAAAACACTAACTTCTTTGGATTCAAAACCTTGCTAGATGAACAAGGGGAGAGTCCATCAAAGTTAAGGTCTAGTCATATTCATCACAAATCTCACAACGTATCACTTTTTCTTAGTTCTTCACTTGCCCTAAGGTAGGGAGAAACTCTACCGAAGTTATAATAGCTTGTTTCACCACCACTTGGTATACTCCTTTACATTCTTGTGTCCCATTTGGGATAAGGGAAGGCCTGTTTTGTGAGTGTTATCAATATATCATGTTCACCAATTTTATATCTGTTTATGCTCATCCATATTTGTGGTTGAGTTGTTAAACATTTAAAGTGTGTGGGTACATTTTTACATCTTGATAGCTACTTGATCTTGATTTTAAGATCATCATTGTATCTAGGATTGGTTCATCATTTGATCCCCTTAGATGTGCTACCTTGTTCACATCACCTCAACAAAATTAAGATATTTACATCACGTTTCTCGTAAATGTGATCTAAGTGCCCACATTTTATCACATCCTTAGTATACCTTGACTTAGTTTGACTTAAAACATTTTCCAAAATATTTAAGAGTGTCCCTTACTTCTTATGCATCATTTTGATACCACTTTGGCACTAATATCTCACTTCTTCACGAAGCTTGATTAACATGTCCAATTGGTGTGGTTACATAGCTTACATTTGTAATCATCACCCTTTGACATTTAGGCCGTGTTGGTTGTTAGACTCATCATGGTATCCTTTGATTTGGAGTCATGCCTACACTTTGTTAATACTTATACCTTGTTAATTTTTAGACTTGACATAAATATTAACATTGCGTTGATTATCTAGTGTCCAACTACCATTGAGAAACATAAGGTGTAAAATATTGGATTGATTGATTGGTTTACCCATAGACTTGCATGATTATTCCTTGCGTGTTAAAAAAATCACTAACTTATTCTAGGACATCTTGTTGGATTATCGAAATAATGTCATTATGATGTATGTTTTCCTTAGATATTCTGCAGAGAATCACACAAAAATCCACAAATCTACCAAATTTCTAGTTGGATGTCATTATGCTTCCCTGGATTGAAAAGGAAATTCCTTCCCTTTAAAGGAGTTTCAATGCACTATCCAAGTCTAGGAAGTTGTACCTAAATGACACCAACAATGAGTGATTATCGTGTAGTTTCTCACACTTACAACAATATGGAACCTAGGTTTAGGCATTCACATCAAAAGATTCCCATTCTGACTAAAATTCATTTGGTTCTTTGCACTAGAGGGCCCAGGCAAGTACCCCGTTCCCCACCTTCATCTCATAGTCGATGGTACGGTTTGGACACTTTTCATCAAAATTATTATTTGGATTACCCCCATTCTTCTTTTGATTCAGATCCAAACTATTCTTTAAAATCCTCTCCATCTTTCGATGGGTCTAATCCAAACTACTATTTGGATTCCTCTAAATCATGTCCTAAATAAATGTCCTCCCCTTTTTCGCAAGACCTCCTTCATCAGTCACCTCGACAACCCATTCCTTCGTCGAAGAGCTCTCTGAATCGAAGTTCGTCTAATCAATTTTCTAAGTCAACTCTCATTTCACATTCATCTAAATTGACACTTACATCACAATAGCCTGCTTAGAGGGGTGATTATCTTTATATAACCACAATAGGTCATCTTCTAGGAAAACCTATTCCATCTCTTTCCACTCACAAGAAGTCTCGGTGGAAATCTACTTTGTTTCTTGAGTCATCTTATCTTATCAATAAAAATTCGATACCTCTTTAGTCTTTAAGCCATTTCAACCATATCATACCATTTCCTCATCCATATTCTAAAGATCAATGTTTGCGTCCAAAAAGAAAAATTCACAAGAAATGATGTGTTAAGATATATTTATGACGTACTATCTAATTATTTTGTGGACATAATAGGTTCAAGTATTCCCCTCGTCTACATCATCACACATCTTCGAAAACTTCCATGCTTGTCAGACCTGTTTCTTCTAGTAAAACTCCTATGGTTGAAGAACAAAAACCTCTAACGATTGGTTTCTCTTAGAATGAAGGAACCATCAGACTACACAAAGATATGCCTCTATAGGATTATAGGTAAGGGTTATTTCTATAACTTGATATGCTTGTGTATGGGGAGGAAGAAGTTGATTCCTTTTGTCAGAATGTAGAGGAAGATCCTAAGGTCATGGAACTTGATTCTTCTTCTATTATCCCATCTTCACCTTCCTCTAAGCATGATGAGATGCCAGGGTCTAGCATTGATCTATAGGCCTTCGTTACCCAATCATTATTTATCTATCACGATTCCTCAATCATAATCACAATGTGGGTTACCATCTAATATCCCTTCGTCATCTTCTATGTGTGGGCCACATCTTGGTATCCCATCCTCATCTTCTCTTAGGCCACATCCTAGTAGCCCTCTGTTGTCTATTAGTGGGTTTGCTCCATGTATCTCTTTATCCTACATTCTTAGGCCATGTCCTAGTAGCCCATCATATTTTTCTATCCTAGGGCCACCATCTAGTAGCCCTCAATTTTCTACCTTTGGGTCACCCCCTAGTAGTCCCTCATTATCTTCTTCCATTATGGGGCCAGATCCTAGTATCCCTCCATTATATTTCATTTGTGAGTCACCTTGGGGTAACCCATTACCTTATATTCTTGGGTCACATCCTAGTAGCCCTTCATCCTCTTCTATCTATGAGAAACCTATGAGTAGTCCCTTTTCTTCCATCTTGGGGTCATATCCTAGTAGCCTTTCATCATCTTCTATCAACGGCTCACCTCTGAGTAGTCCATATTCTTCAATCCTTGGACTGTATTCTCTTTGTCCATCATATCATTCTAAACATCAATTTTCTCCTCCCACTTCTCATGATCAGATAAGTCATGTACTATCTTATAAAAAACCCAAACAATTTCTTTACCAAGCTAAGATCAAAGATTCAAAGAGCTCCAAAGATTCCAACTCAAATGATCTTAAGGTTGAACATCAAACATGATTAAAGAACAAACATCAATGCAGCCATCAAGTATGGCACAAAGTGCATAAACCTCTGGATAAGGAACTCAAGCTCCCGCATATGAAATCTATGTTTCATGATAAATCACAATAATTTTTTGAGTACGAGCTCACCATGATCATTAAGATCAAAGGTAATATGATGCATGATAATAAAAAATGCTTAATCTCCTTTATCAAGGAAATTGCAAACATTATTATCGGATCCTATTACACAAAGTGACACTTTTAGTCCCAAATTTCCAAAAACTATAAAAAATCTTTAAAAAATGAGAAAATTTTTCAAACAAAATTAAAGGTAAACAAACATGCATTGCAATCAGGTATTGCATATACATGGATGTTCTTTCTTCCCTTTCTTGTTCTTCTTTTGTAAGTCTTCCTACCATTTTCATTTCTTCGGTGATATTTTGGTTAGCCTATTCACAGGGATTTTGTGACATTTATCTCTATGGTATTTATTTGACCTTGGTATTTTATCACCTTAGTAAATTAAAGAACGGATGATATCTTAAGGATCCTATCACAATCAACATCTAATAAAATTTTTGCGAATGAACTTTGGATATATTTGTTGACACTAGCCAATGTCATCATCATAATCACTTCCACCTCCTTATATAAAGCCATAAGTGATTCTTAACCCCTTGTCAAAACAATCGAGAGAGATGAAATACATTTTTAGAAAGAAAAAGAATAAAAAATCAAATCAAACAACAAAAGCTAAAAGTAAAAGCAAATTGATATATCCAACTCTCTTGGTGTATTTTGAATAATCTCTACCAGGGCTATGGATTCCTGAATGGCAGTAGAGGAATGTTGTGATGAGAATCAAATATATCTTCATCAGGGATATGGACACCTGGCTAGAAGTAGAGAAATGTATGGATATCCTTCCACAATCCATTCAAAGATCAAATTTGAAAATCAATAATTCCTACACATTAGCTAGTGTGTCTTTACTTGCTGTTTATAAAATCTTCAATTAAAGAGGTAATTAATTTCTACGTACACACACTGGATCTCTATGAGTGAACATTATTAGTATGTTACCAAGTTTCTTTTATTAGAACTTGTTCAAACTCTTTCTTTAGCCTATATATTATCTCATGATTTATGCCTTTGTATAATCACTTCTTCATTGCAAGGATTCTAAGCTATATTCATATCATTCACATCGTTCTTCTACTTCACTCAGAAAATCCTTGTTTATAAGATTACCTTTTTTGCCATGTTTGCATGCACCTTTGTCACCTTTCACAAAAAATAATCTTCTACTTCCTTTTTTATCATGTGTTTCTTGGACAACTTATGTTGGGGGCATCCTTGCTCCTTCCTAACATGTCATTGGTTTACGTTCATCATCATGATTGAACCTATCCATATTGGCCTTGATCCCCCTTTTGTGCATGTGGAGTTTTCCTTTGAATACTCCCACCTAATGTTGGGAAACTTTCATATTTTCACTTTCTTGCACATGCACATGGCATTTTGCTCTTGTACATCCCATCTATCGCTGGGGGCATCCACACTGCTTTTTCTTCCTATACATAGCTTCAAAAATATTTCAAAATAAAAAACATTCAAATATGTTTCAGAATACTTCTAAAAATCAGAAATTGTCCTAAAAAACGTCACTCTTTGGTTCTTTCCTATTCATATGTGTGACTTATGGATCATTTGGATCTACCTCCATTAACAAAGTTCTTTTGCTTACTATGTATGTACTCTGGGGAACAACAAGTTTCCTGATAATGTGCCATAGTACATTGTAGTCATTTTATCTATCCTCAATACTACTTTCTAACCCTAAGCATGTCAGCCTATCACCCAACAGGTGCTAGGAACTCACATGATGCATGTGTGGGAACCGAGCCCCTCCTTTATGTGAGCATTGTGAGAAGTTTTTGTCATTAGTGGAGGATGAATTACAGAATGAGAAGTACATTTACTTAGTTAAGGGAAAAGTGGAAAGAACAGTTTACATATCCACAAATTAATGCATTATAGAAGCTTAATAACAATGTAATAAGCACAATAAACTAGATCTGAAGGCATGATAATCACATAACACAAGGGTTTTAAACCCTTAAACATGATTTATTTGGACCAAAAACCCTTATAATTATATTCATTGGTAGCTACATTACAGTCAAAAGAAGGTCATCATAGATGATACATATTAAGTAATAGAGACCTGACCCTTTATAGATCTTTCCTAGTATGAGATACTAGGTATTCTCTTCCATTTTAAACCTTCTGTTATAGATCTTAGTGCCATACAGAGGCTTATGATATCCCTCACAAAACTCAGCACTAAATGATCTAAATTCTAGCATTACTGCAACTCTTTATTACTCAACATATTATTCTTGATGCATCCTCTCTACCTATTGCATGCTCTTCAGATCATGTGATTCATGATCATATATGATGATATCTCGTATTGCATTTCTCTAGTATGAGCATCTCTCTTTATAGGATTAGCACCCACCACCATGCCTTATCTCCTAATCAGATCATGTGCCAAATGTGGATGTGGTCCTCCAATGGTGAATGCTTATCCCTTTGCAAACTCTCAACTCGGCTGTAATTATGTCTTCTAGGAAAATTCCCTGCGTGGAATATCCTTTTCTTGACCTCCAAGGTTCCAGGCTAGAACCTTATCCATTCAGTATACCTAGTCCGGTCCTCACGTTCTTCCTGAAGTGCCTCCAGAATGCTAAAATATGGTTAAATCCTTTGAAACTATGTTCTACCTTCTGCATGCGTGCCCTGGTTTCACCTAAACCCTTCTTAAACCTCTATATCCTATGTGCACTTCTCCCTGAGTGCACATTTCTTCTCAATCATCCTACATGCACGTGTCACTTTGGTACTTTAGCCAATATTTTAAGTGCCCAACATCACCCCATGCTAAGCATGTGATCTTCATCCTTGGAAACATCCTACTCCTTTAAAGAATAAAGAATAGTGGGACCTAGATAAATTTAATGAAGAATGAAAGAATTGGAAAATGAAAAATGGAATAATGGGAGAACTGGAAGAATCTGTCTATTGCTGCAAGAGGAGTGGGAACTCCTTCCTTAATGTTGCCTCCATATTTTCCCAGGCATCCACTTCACCCTGTACTTGTTGAAGTAGGTCACCCACTAGAGACCTCACCTCCTCAAAAATCAATTCATCTCCCTTAGCATTAAGCGTATCAACATTTCCTTCTAACTTTATTAGCTAAGGTCATCTAGCGTGCATCCATTCCTACGAGTGATATGGGGGTAAAAATCCTTAATCCGATTCTTAATAAAACCCGAAAAGGCATTTAATTGCTTTCTATATTCTTTTAAACCTTGGCTAGGATTTTATTCCGCAATCCACCCTATTTCCCTTTGTTCTTTTCTTGGAACTCTTTTAGGTATATGCCTCATGTGTAGCAACTATAATGCCTTGCTACCCTGTCCCTATTAGTTCAATTTTCATACACAGCCTCATACTATTTTTGTGCGGGTAGTCTTTACAGCGGACAAGGAGCTCAGAATACCAAGTAACTACCTCCCTAATATTCAGTTTCTCTTCCTCCTATTTTTTGCCAATGCCTCTTCTAGTGACTCCAACATGCTAGCAGGCTACCTTTCCATAGTGAGGATGCGGATCAAGCCTTCCAATAATTTTACATGGTTGACTTTTATTTTTTACTCAAGTAGGGTCAGGTCTGGGTGCTTCAAGATTATGGCATTTGTGATCATATTTATCTTCTTGATATACCTCGCACACCTTTTTCCTTCTCCTCCCTTAATTTATGACCTTAATTACATGCACTGATCGGCTCCTCCTGCTTTAAATCCATGTGCTTCTCAATTATTTCTTCATTCTTCTTCTCCAGTTCCTCTTCCATCACCCTTACTGTATCATTCCTCCTGAAGAGTCTTTCCTCAACCTCTACCGATACCTTGTTGAGTGCATTATAGATTTGCTCAATCTGATAGATTGTTGAGCATTTACTAGAGGGTTTAATCCCTTAGTTTCTAGTATCTTCATCAGCGCCTCTCGGTTGACTTCAAACTCCTGGCTCATCAACATGGGACTAAAAATCCCAAGATAACATCTTTCTTATATGAGGGTATGCACCCTCTTCTTCGAATGAAGATAAAAGCAAGGAGCTGGTCAGAAGGAATGGTACTTTGGAAGCATGCCCACACAATACCTTATTCAAATCATTGATATAAATCATTCCTTGCTTTTGCGCTCGTTACCACACTCTTCCTTTCTCGTGTGCAATAGCCTTAAGTAAGTTTACCACTAAGCTAGGATCTCTTCCCATGATTCGATATTCCTTCTCCACACTCTCCTCCTCCATCTCCTTGAATACTTTATCAGCGCTGCATTCCACCTCCTATTCCACCAAGTCTTTTATTATGCATGTTACCTCCCTTTTCATGGCATCTTCTATCTACTCCTTGGTTAGAAGTTTGGGGTCCTTTGATCCCTAGTGTTCACTTCCTTATCTTTCTTCCTTGCCATGAGTTCCTTCTTCCTACTTCATCCTTCTCTTCATTCCCTTCCTCTAAGTCATGTACATCATACATGGGACGGTTCTAAGCTTCTCTCAAACTCGTCGTCATCCCTATCGCCCTTGTAAGCCTCCAAGTTCTCTATTGCTTCTAATTTTTACCTTTTCTGCTACCTTATGATTCTTCCTAACTGGTGATTCCAGTATATGAGAATCTTCCTTCTCTTCTGCAATAGGTCACTCCTTATTTATCTGGTGACTCTTCTTTTTCAGGGGGCTTTTCTTTCTCTGAGCACTTCTTCCTTAGGCATCTTGTTTTTTTATTCTTTGCAGGGGACTTCTTTCCCCATGCATAGGTGCTTAGATTTTCACTCGACTCATGTGCACCATACAGATTGCATTGTCTACATACTTCATGCCTTTTTCTCAAGAGACTCCTCCCTCTCCCTCTTCCTTGAGTGCGGCCTAATATTTCTTGTGGTAGGGTCTTCTGGGATTGATACATCATTTTACACATATGTGAACCCTTCTCATATTTTAGGCCTTATGTATAGGTATAACCCTTGTATGCGATTCTTCTAGCAACAGGAAAAGGTAACTCGGCTTCATCATGTGGACATATCATGGGAGACATAATTCTCCACATAGGTGCACTTCTTTGGGTATATTTTGGTCTTGCGCATAGCTTATGATAATCTTAGTCTACCATGCTGAGGTCAAATATTAAATTATTTGCCTCCTTGAGCCTATTGATGTTGGCCTGGAAGTATTGTGCTATAAAGGAGAATGGTAACTTGCACCAGGGACCCTTTGCGCCATCCACTAGAGTAAATTGGCTAGTATGCAGAAATGTTTATACATGGTGAATTCAGCTTCACCTTCCAGTTAAATAGGTAACTGCAAAGGTATCCTCCACTCTACACCGAATGCATCATACATCCATGCTCATACCATTTTTCCAGGCGTGGCTTGTGGGCGTTCTGTCATTGTTTCGCAAGTGTACTTATCAAATATTTTTGTTGGGAGAGGGGTTCTCATCTAGTTACTCCCATATAATTTTTTTTTGGCCCATTGGGAACTCTAATCTTTGAAAAGATGATGGTAAGGAGGATGTTACCAAACATTTATATTTTATCTGTCACGCATGAGGCATTGATGATCTCTTCTACTATTAACATTTGAGATGTTATAGATGGTCCCCTATGAGAACTTTCAGAAAATATTCAACTAGGACTTGTTGACCTGTGTCCATCTCTCCGGTCCATTTAGCTTGGATATTAAGCACATGGCTATCCTCAGTCATGGGGTCATAAATCATGCTGAGATATCAGAATTACCATGACCCCTTCTTATAGTCAAAGGCCTCCACTAGTCTTCTTGATGGGCTCCTTATCATCCAAGTCATCATCCAAATGAATCTTCCATCGTAGGTAAGACAAGTAAATTTGGAGATTAGCTGGGGAGTTATCCTAATCCTTCATCTTGTGAAGTAGAAATGGTCTTTATGCATGCACATGTGACATTAGCCATTGGTAAAACCACTTGGGTTTTCAAAAATAGGGGCAAATCATAGAGTTGTAATAACTCGTATTTTTCCATCTTCACCTTTACTTCATCATTATAGATTGGCATTCCATCTAGTGTCCCTTTGTCCATAGGTCTAACCATTTATAGTGCCATCTATTTCTCTACGTTTCTCATTAGATGGTTATAGTCACTTACAACCATCTTTCTCAGGTGAGACACCCGTTCCTTTCCTAGCAATACACCATCTAGGTATTTCATCTCCGCATATCATTCTTCATTGAAGTTGGTGAAGATAGCTTGTTTCCCTTTTCCCTTTCCCTTCTTTGGTGAAACGGTGGTTACCTTCCTTGGTGCCATTTTTTCTTGTCAGGTTAGGTTAAAAATTATTTTCTTCCTTCTGATCCTGCGCTCTGCTTAACTATGTGGCTCTACTCTTATGTGAATATCCCTTCAATCTTGTGCCCTAGCTTTGGAACCCTAACATGGGAAAAAATTCCTTCCACAAGATGATGTCTTAACTTGAGGGTTTCTGAAACTTCATACAAATCATCTCCCTCATACACTATGTACTATTTTTCCACTTTGGTTTCACTTGATCAACCTAGCTATGCACTCATATCTTTAGAACCCTCTTTTCACACTCAACTTCTCTCCAAGGATTCCCTAGTTTGCACAAGAGCTCTTAGATATCAAAAATTTGCAATGTAACAATAATGTATCCCAACCTTCTTACTTATATTTTTTTCTTCTTTTCTGTAATAAGTGCAATGCCACCTAGCATAAAACCTTTACAATAAAGGTGGATTTTTTTTCCTCATAATCCATCCTTTAGTGCTTTTACCCCCGCACCCAATCCTGCGTGCAAAAATTCTACAACCTTCTGGCACACAAAAATCCTTACTGACCAAAGATCCTTTCATGCATGCTCTTAGTGCCGAAGGCACTTCCTCTGTCATGTTGTTCCTACACTGCTGATACTTGTATGTGGTATTCCAAACTCTTTACACCAAAATCCTTATGTCCATATTTTCTATGCATGATCTTCCAAATTATGCACTTTTGATCCTTAAATTCAAGCCATCAAAACATAGCTTCCACTACCATCTTCCATTATTTGTCCCACTACTCCACCCCACACAAAAATAAATGTGTGTTCCTCTGCGCATAGAGTTTTTTTGAAAATAATAAGTGGATACCCGCACACAACGTGCAAAAAAACAAGAATAAAGGGAATAAACAATGAGAAGGGGAAACACAATGAAATGAAATTCATTAAGGGAAATCTTAGGCTAAATGGAAATATTGCCTTGTTTAATCATACAAGGAAGACTTATTTACAGTAGGGCTTTAGCCTACGCCCATTGAAATGGTTTAGTAACCTCATCCCATCCAGTGTTTGTAACTGTCATGCACTTGAATAAAGGATGTACGAGATGATATATGTCTCTAACCAATGGAATTTTAGTTTCTCATGTTGGCACAAAAATTTGGAGTCATAAAGTAAGACCATCTGCCTAACCTCAAATTGTTTGTTTTTAATATGACAATCATGCGATGCTTTTTGTCATGCATTTTCAGTATTTTGATTCCACCTAGCAAGTGATCATCTTTCTTCAAACTGCATTGACTTCTCCATGTGCTCATGTAGTGCTTGTTCATCAGCTAATCCTTCTATGTGCGCAATACGCAAGGATGGTAGCATGAATTCTACTTGTAACACAACTTCTATGACAAACACCAATTGGAATGGTGTGGCCTTGTTTAATTTATTGTAGGTATTCCTATACGCCCATAGTACAACTAAAAATTTATCATCCCATTCTTGTCTTCCCCCATCACAAATTTTTGTCAGTGTGTGACTCATAATTTTTTTAAACACCTCAGCAGTTCCATTAGCTTTGTTGGGGTGTGGAGCCTATTTTTTTGGTATTTTGGAATCAGTATTGAAGTGTTGTAGTTTAAATGATTAATTTTGGAGACTTTAGGAGAATTCTACGGTGTTCTATTGTTTTTCATGTTGTGATGTTGTTGTTAACTTGCTGTCAACAATGTGATAGTTTTTCCAGCCCTGGGAAGTTCAAAGATTATGACTTTCAAACTTCTAGGGTCAGATTTAGGACTTCTTAATGGATTATAATCCTATAAATAGAGGTGTTAGGGACTTCCTAAAGTATATTTAATGTATCTTGAGTGTTCAATAGGTCTTGAGTCTTAGTGATCAAGAGGTGATCAAAAGCGATCAAGGTTGAGCAATTGGGCATCAATTATGGTTTACATTTGGTTTAACATCTTTGGAATTCTATTGTGAGTTCATAACTGAGAGAAGATTGTGAGAGTTGTTTTACTCTTGCTAATAAAATCTAAGCAAGTTCTTAGTGGAAAAATCCCACATTTGGTGAAATACGTTAAATCTTGTCTTGTCTTCTCCTGTGTATTATTTATTTATGTTGTTATATTTATGCAAGTATAATTATGCTAAATAGTTTCCTACTGCTATGATTTGAGGAATTGTTTCCACATATTTGTTCTTTAATTCCTAACAATTGGTATCAGACCTTTGGTGGTTGTTTTGCTGAAGTGATAAATCACAAGGAAATTTTAGCTTAAGTGGGAGATATGGCTAATGAGGGCACATCGAGGGTTGAGAAGTTTAATGGATAGAACTTTGGTTTGTGGAAGATGCAAATGGATGATTACTTGTATTAGAAGGACCTCCATGTTCCTTTGGATGGAAAGGAAAATAAACCTACAACCAAGTCGGATGAGGATTGGGAGTTGCTAGATAGAAAGGCACTCGAGGCAATTCGGTTATGCCTTGCATCTTCGGTTTCTTTCAACATATCACAGGAGAAGACCATAGAAGGTATCATGAGTGTGTTGGAGAAGTTATATGAAAAACCCTCTGCCTCTAATAAAATATTTTTGATGAAAAAGTTATTTAATATGAAGATGTCTGAGAATGGTTCTATTTTTGATCATTTGAATGAATTTAATATGGTTTTGAGTATGTTAAACTCGGTAAAAATTGAATTTGATTATGAGGTTGGGGATTTGTTGATTTTGTGCTCCTTGCCTGATAGCTAGGACAAATTTTTTATGGTTGTAAGTAATTCGGTCTCTAATAATTCAAAGATGAAGTTTGAGGATGTAATAGGTGTGATCCTAAGCAAGGAAATTTGAAGGAAGAGCACTGAAGATTCTTCTAATTCTGGAAACACTTTGATGGTGGAGAGTAGAGGGAAAGGTAACCGTGGGAATTCGAATGATTGCAGAAGGTAAAAGTCCAAGAGCAGGTTATAATGTTGGTATCGTGGGAAGGTTGGCCATGCTAAGAAATATTGCTGGGCTCTTCTAGATAAGAAGAAAAAAAGGAGGAAACTAAGGAGGTAAATGTTGTAGCAGGTGATGTTTGTGAGGATGCCTTAATTCTTTCTTTAGATAATATTTTTGAGTCTTGAGTGTTAGATTCAGGGGCTTATTTCCATGCCACCCCACATAGACATTACTTTAGTGATTTTGTTCAAGGATATTTTGGACATGTATATCTTAGTGATGATGAACCATGCATCATAGTAGGGAAAGGTTGTGTTCAGGTGAAAATGTAGAATGAGATCACATGGATACTTTAGGATGCCATGCATGTGCCTAAGTTGAGGTGGAACTTGATATCAGCGGGTGAGATGGGTAGTGATGGATGTACGGTTAGTTTTATAGTGGATTCTTGAAAGGTTACCAAGGGATCTCTTGTGGTTGAAAAAGGTAAGAAAATTAGTACTTTGTATTTAACCAGTGGTGCTGATTATTGTAATTTAGTTACTACAGATGGAGATGCAACTTTTTGACACCAAAAAATCAGTCATATGAGTCAAAAGGGCATGCATATTATAAAGGAAAAGTTACCCTAATTAAAGGAGTTAGATTTGGACTTCTGTGAGGACTGTGTTTATGGGAAAAGTGATATTCCTCAAGGTTGGACCTACTAGGAAGGAGGGTAAGTTGTAGTTAGTGCATACATATGTATGGGGGCCAACTAAGGTAAAATCTATTGGTGGTTCATGTTATTATGCCACTTTCATTGATTATAAAACTAGAAAAGTTTGGGCATATTGCATTAGAAAGAAATCCGATGTGTTTGAAACTTTCAAAAGATGGAAATCCTTGGTTGAGAATGAAACAAGTCTCAAGTTGAAATGTCTCAGGTTAGATAATGGAAGGGAGTATTGTAGAAATGAATTTCTTGATTACTGTTCAGTAAATGGGATCCACAGACAAAGAACAGTTCCAAAAAATCCATAGGAATGGAGTGTCAGAGAGAATGAATAGGACAATCATGGAGCATGCTAGGTGCACGAGGTTACATGTGTGGTTGCCACTCATGTTTTGGGTGGAAGCGATAAGCACATGTGTTTATCTTATTAACAGAGGACCCTCTATGGCCTTGGATGGAGGTATACCTGTGGAGGCTTGGTCTAGTAAGAAAATTGATTACTCATTTCTTAGAGTATTTGGATGTGAGGTATTTTTCACATTGATAAAGATGATAGGATCAAGTTAGAGGATAAGTCTGAGAAATTCAACCTTTTTGGATATGGTGAGGTTGAATTTGGTTTCAATGTTTGGAGTCTTAAGGACAAGAAAATATTTTGGTCTAGAGATATTGTCTTCAATGAAAAATTCATGTATAAAGATCAGTTGTAGGAACAGAAATAGGAGTCAAAGAAAGAATAAAAAATGTTAGAGGACATTGCAGATGGAAAGGTGTCCAAGGGGCTGGTTTAGGTGCAACATGTTTTGGCACAAACAGTTCAGAAACCTACTCATTAGAAATCCCAAACTTCTAAGGTGATAAGGTCATCTAGGGTAATAAGGGAGCTTGAATGAGTTACTCCATCTTTGAATTATTTATTTCCCACTGACAATGGATATCCAAAGTGATTTGAGGAAGAAGTGTAGGTAGATGCTAAAAATAAGTGTGAGCAGGCCATGGATGAAGAACATAGATATCTTATGGAGAACCAGACTTGGGATTTGGTGGAGCTACCTAGGGGCAAGAGAGCATTACAAAACAAGTATGTATACAAAATCAAAGAGGAAGATGTAGGAAGGAAAATATACAAGGTCTGGTTAGTGGTCAAGGGAATTTCACAGAAGAAAGGTGTAGACTTAGATGATTTTTTTCTCCTATTGTTAAAATGACTTCTATTAGGACTATTCTTGGTTTAGTAGTAGTAGAATACCTACACTTAGAGAAGTTGGATGTGAAGACTATATTCCTTCATGGTGAGTTGGAGGAGGAATTTTATATGCAACAACAATAGGGTTATGAGGTCAAAGGGAAGGAGAGGTTAGTGTGAAAATTGAAGAAGAGCTTGTATGACCTGAAACAAGCTCCATGACAGTGGTACAAGAAGTTTGACAGATTTATGCAGGAGCAAGGTTACTCCAAGTGTCACTCAGACCATTACATGTACATCAAGAAGTTTCTTGATGGTAGTTATATTATTATGTGCCTGTATATGGATCATATTCTTGTTGCATGGAAGAACATGAAGGAAATAAAGGTACTCAAGAAGAAACTAGGTGAATCCTTTGCTATGAAGGATTTTTGGGTAGAAAAAAAAATTCTTAGTATGAGAATAAATCAGAATAGGAAGGAGAGGAAGATGGTATTATCTAAAGAAGATTACATAAATAAGGTCTTCGAGAGGTTTAGTATGTAGGATACTAAACCGGTTGGTACTCCTTTGGTAGGTCACTTTAAATTATCAAAGGACCAGAGTCCCAAGACTGATGAGGATAGAATCCATATGTCCAAGGTACCATACTCATCAGTGGTTGGTAGCTTGATGTATGCTATGGTATGCACTAGGCCTAAAATTTCCCATGCAGTGGGAGAAGTGAGTAGGTTTATGAGTGATCCAGGTAGAGAGAACTGGCAGGAGTGAAGTGGATCCTTCGGTATTTGAGAGGGACCATGGAAGAAACCTTGTGTTTCAGTGGATCAGACACTAAATTTCATGGCTATATAGATTCAGACATGGCAGAATATTTAGACAGTAGGAGGAGCATGACAGGTTATATATTTATGGTTGGTGATACAACGGTGAGCTGGATTTCATGGTTGTGACTTTGTCAACCATAGAGGCTAAGTATGTTGTTGCCATAGAGGAAAGAAATGAGATGTTTTGAATAAAACAATTGCTTGATGATTTGGGTCATAAGAAGGAAGTTTGGAGACTACACAGTGATAGTCAGAGTGCTATTCATTTAGAGAAGAACTCCACTTTCCACTCTAGGATGAAGCACATTCAGCTGAGATATCATTTCATCAGGAATGCTTTGGAAGAAGATAAGTTGAAGCTGGAAAAGATTCATACCATTCACAATCCTATTGATATGATGACCAAGGAAGTCATAAGGGAGAATTTTAAGTTGTGTTCAACTTTGATTGGACTTCATGGTTGATAATGAAGGGTTGAGAAATTTTCTCAGTGGAAATAATCTCCAAGTGGGAAATTATTGGGGTGTGGAGCCTATTTTTTGGTCTTTTGGAATCAGTATTGAAGTGTTGGAGTTTGAACGGTTATGTTTGGAGACTTCAGGAGCATTTTGCAGTCATCTGTTATTTTTCATGTTGTGACGTTGATGTCAAGTTGTTTTTAACTTGCTGTCAATGTCGTGACAGTTTTTCTAGCGGTGGGAAGTTGAAAGATTATTACTTTCAAACTTCTAGGGCTGGCTTTAGGAATTCTTAAAGGATTTTAATCCTATAAATAGAGGTATTAGGGGCTTCCTAAAGTATATTGAATGTACATTGAGTTTTCAAGAGGTCTTGAGTCTTTGTGATCAAGAGGTGATCAAAAGTGATCAAGGTTGAGCAATTGGGTATCAATTGTGGTTTAGATGTGGTTTAACATCTTTGGAAGTATTTTGTGAGTTCATAAATGAGAGAAGACTATGAGAGTTGTTTTACTCTTGTTGATAATAAAATTTGAGTAATTTCCTGGTGGACGTAGTCCACATTGGGTGAACCATGCTAAATATTGTCTTGAATTCTCTTGTGCATTATTTATTTATGCTGTTATATTTCTGTAAGTATAATTCTACTAAATAGGTTCCTACTGCTGTGATTTGAGGAATTTTTTCTACATATGTGATCACTAATTCCTAACAAGATTGTGGGTGATATGGTGTAGTCTTGTGGTGGGCTATCATGAATTCTACCAATAATATTCTGATTGTCTAATTCAATAAATGGGTACCCCTATCACTTGTTAAACTCAACAAACATCCATATATACTGATTATATTTTCCTACAAAAACCTAGGTGTTGTTGCCACTGTGTAATCCTTTGTAGGTATTTCCTCTACCCATCTTATTAAGTAGCTAGTGTAAGTGATGATATAGCGCAAACCAGTCCTTCACGCGGTAGGTGAAATTGGTCCTACAAAATCAATGGCCCACTTATCAAATGGTTCTACACTATATATCAGCCTCAAGGGCATCTCATCCCTTCTTCTTGGTTCACCAAAGCATTGGAAATGGTCATAGGAATTAAAAAAATCAATGCAATCCTGGTAGATTCTTTCCCACCAAAGTTGTGCAAGTAGAATATTTCACACGGTGGTATTCCCTGCATAGTGTCCTCTTGTAATCTCACTGTGTGCTTCCTCCATGATTGTAATGCACTCATGTTCCAACACACAATGACACAAAACCTCATCATGTTTTATCTTGTATAAGTCTCCACTGATTAACATGTAGGGTGTGATGCATATGTTTAATTGTTTTCTTTCCAAAATCTTCATTCCCTTTGGTGCCACACTCATTTTGAGAAACACAACAATATCTTCCAAATCAAAGGGTGTGCACTGTAACCTAAAAAGTTGTGCATCTGGCATTGTATCCTCAATGTTATGCACACCCTCCCCCAAGTCAATCCTTGAAAAATGTTTTGGCCTTGAGTTACTCTTTCTTGGTTTCACAACAACTATAAACTCAAAATATTGAAACAATAAGACCCACCGACATATGTTCCCTTGAAAAATGGGCTTGTTCACCAAGTTCTTCAATGCCATGTAGTCTTTATAGAATGTGAAGGGTTTTTCCACCAGATATTGTCTGAATTTGTGGAGCGTGTAGATCATTGATAGGGCTTTGTGCTTAGTAGTAGTATAGTTTTGCTCTGCTGGTGTCAACTTCCTACTAGAAAAAAAAGGGGTGGTCAATAATTCCTTCTCCAGGATGTGTTAACACTGCCCAAATTTTCATCCTTGAAGCATCAACATGTACATGGAATGTCTTATCACAAGAGGGAAAGTGTAATATGGGAACAATGCTAATCCTATTTGTTAAAATATCAAATGTTGTCTGTTGCGCCTCTACCCAGTGAAATGTAATTTTGTGTTTTAGTAACTTCTCCGATGGTGTGAAAATCTTGGCATACCCCTTAATAAATTTCCGGTAGTACCCCATATGATCAAGAAATTTGCACACTCCTCTCTAGCTAGTAGGCTCCCCTAATCCCACAATAACATCAAATTTGGTGAGATCCACCAATAACCCTTCCTTACATATGATATCCCCCAATAGGGTCCCAAATGGAGTAGCGAAGAGAGATTTCTTGATGTTAAGGGATATGCACAACTATCAGTATCTCTCAAACATTAACCACAAATCATCACAATGGTCTCTCACTAGTCCATACATTGTCCAATCATCAAGGTAGACCTGAAGGAACTTATGAATAAAATCCTAAAATGCCTAGACCACGATGCATGAAAACATAGTAGGCACATTATTTAGTCCAAAAGGCATGAGCGTGTAGGTAAAAATTCCCCATTCAATGGAGAAATTTGTATTTTCTTGGTCCTCCTTTACAATCCTAACCTGATGATACCCTGAGAATCCATCTGTGAAGGAGTAGATCTCATGCCCGGCTACTCCTTCAAGGATTTCCTTAGTGAAGGGGGTTGGAACAGGATCAATCACACATACTGCATTTATGTCCATGTATTCAACACATATCCTTATCATTCGGTCCTTCTTAATGTTGATGACAGTGGGGATCATCCATTCTAATTCCTCCATAGCTTCAATTATTCCTGATGCGATCATCTTGTCTATCTCCTCCTTGACCCAAATGTGTGAATTTGGATTCATTTGGTAATTTATATTTCGAACTAGGCACACACCCTCCTTTAAATTGATTTTCATCTCCCACAAGGAGTGGTGGATGTCTTTAAGCTCATGGCACCCATGTGGAAATAAGTCCTGAAACTCACACAATAGATCAATGATCTTCAAAAATTCCTTCTCTGAATAATAGTCTCTAACGATAGCCTTGTTAGGTTACGTTTCTGAGCCAATGTTAACCTTATTTGTCTTGAGGGGCTCATGAGAGGTGCACACTTTCTCATCATCACTATCCATAACTTTACGCATACTTTCAGTATGGTTAACATCCAAATTCTCCATCTCTTCACCACCTATCATGTAGACCATCTTTCCCTGTTATTTCTCTATCCATGCACGCTCAAGCTGGGTCTTTTCTGATTCTTCCTCATTAAAGTGTACTTCCAAACTAGGTTCATCCAATAACTCCACTATTCTATCATCTTCCATGGCACTATCTCCCATCGTTATGCTCTTAACAACCTATAATGCATTATCCAATGATGGATTGGTGCTCTGATATTCCAAAGATTGGAGGAGGTCAGCATTAAACTCTTGCCAATTTCCTATTTGACGGTGCATCTTTGAGTGAATGTACCATGCACGCACAATACCTTATAAGGTGGAGTACAACTTATGCACCCACAAAGAAGGTGGAAATATTTTTGCACCTTCTATCTAGGATTTCTCACATGCTTGGCTGTGAAATGAGGTGGGTTCCTTCCCATGATAGTATTATATGATATTGGGTGCATTTATTTGGGAAAAAATAATGAATAATGTTATTCTTACTTTATTCCACTCTAGAAGGCTATTGCAGTGTGTCACCCACCAATACGGTGTGGTCCTGAGAAAGTTATAGCTGAGCATCCTTCTTCTTTCAATTACATTTTTCCACTGGGTCTCAATTTATGGTAATAAAACATCACGGTTGGCTCCTCCAGAATAACTTGACAATTTCTTTCCTCCCAAGTGCTTGACTGAGTGTGCCTTTGTCAATCTTATAACAAATCCTCTTAATTTCCACCCAATTAACTGATAAGTCTCACACTCCCAATTGTCGCATGTTATACTAGTCGTATCACTTATAGATTGAGTGTTTTCAAACTAAATAAATCCTTCCATAGGGTTAATCACCTTAGGGTCCTTGATAGATCACACATAGATCCTATCAAGAAATTCTTCTCCCAAGGGATCAATATAGGGTGCTGAATTTCCATCCGTCAAAGGGATGATGACATGTTCTTCCTTGTTTTTAAAACTTATGTACCCCTTGTTGAACCGTAGGTCAACAATTTTCTTGTAACACCAGGGGTTCCCAAGTAATTCTGGTAAGTTTTCTGCCTTGGATAGCACCAAGACTTCGAAATCTCTAGTAAATTTCACCCCTTAGATAATGATAGCAACATCTTTCAAAACAACAATGGGCATTGCCTTTTTCTTGTTGGCCATATACAACACATTTGAATATGGTTGTAATGAGGGCCTTCCCATTTGCTGTCAGGTGTCTAGAGAGAGAACATTGACTTCCACACCCATGTTAATCAAAATATTTCTTAGAAGCCACCCATGCACAATAGCATTCAAGGTAATCTCCTTATCATAGTCAAGGTTGTGGGGAGGAAGGTTAGTATGCAGAACCTACCTCTCGCACTCTACTCTGGCATGTAATAATTTCTCCTGTAACCATTCCCCTAGCAAAGCAATGATATTCTCTTGCCTTAACATCTTACATACTTCCTTGAACTCATCTAGATCCTTCTACAGGGCCTCAACACTATTCATTTTTTTAACTGCCTTAACTCCTTTAGGTACTGGAACTCTCCTTGTAGGCTTCAAATTACATCCATGGTTTCTTGATACACCTCTTTCTGATGAGTAGGGTTAAGATACTTACCATACACCCCCTCTTCTCTTGTAACCACTAGCTTTTGCCTTGGTATTTTTCAGGAGTGCGTAGCTTCGGCTCGTGTCATCACCAATACAAGTTGTACTTCTGACTCATGCACCACCCTTGGCATCCATTGCAAGTCATCCTTATTTATGCTTACCATTCTAGTGCCTTTGTCCTTCTAGTGTTTCTAGCTCATATGTTCAAATAGCTCTGGGAAATATTCATACTTGTGCTTCTTTCCACACCAAGAGCATTGCAAAAGATAAGGGAATTTGTACTTATAGTGCTTCATAGATCCATAGTTGTAATAATTTCAACGCGGGAACTTACTTCTTCCTCCTCCACAATTGGCATGACAGTAAAATCCTTCTTGAAAACCTCTTCCACGTTCCCCTCCATCTATTCACCCTTCATAGTGATGACTATCATCCTTATAATTGTTTGTAAGGATGGTTTGGTGTACACCAATATTAATGTCATCATGTGTCTGGTCAATCAATCTACAATCCTTAGTGTCATGAGTAGTAGACATGAAAATATTGCAATAGCACGATACATTCTTATGGATTGTGCACTGTAGTTGTGCACACCTACTTGCATCATGATATCTATGGAAAATTTCATAGTCCACTTTCATGGCGCATACCGATCTCTGAAGACAATTATCCTTTGTATGCCCATCTACCTCACAATTTGTACACCATAGGCCACTGCGAGTCTCATGTAACAAGTTCATAGATAGCTTCTCCAAATTCTTCACCATTGCAGCAATTTGAGCTTCAAGAAAAGGGATTACAATGGTATCAAACTTCCAACAGCCTTAACATGTAGGGTAGCCTCTAAGGCCTCACGCGGGTCTGTGAAAGTCTTGTGTGAAAGAGCTCTCCTAAAAGGTGTTATCAACCCTCCAAAAAATCATTGAGCATGATGAGAAGGGTGAATATCATAAGAAAAATTTGATAAGAGAGTCTTAAAATGTGCATCATATTCCCACACACTCTCTGTCATAACTTGTTGAATATCCTTTAGTGTGCTAATGTTTTTTTGTTTAAACTCAGGTATATGAAATTCAACTAAGAAGGCATTTTACATCGTAGTGAAATATACCACTGTTTGATGGGGGTCATACTTCCGGTACCAACTATGTGCACATTTTTGCAACATCATCCAAACTGAATTTCCTTCTGTTTCGGGGTAGTGATCCCCTTTGCACACAATAACAGCTCACACTTGTGTACATGCTCTATAACATCCTCAACACCTTTGTAGTCTAGTAGATGCAAGTACATTTCAAAAAATACTTGCTAAGGTGGTTGAGGCCGGTGTCCACTTGATCTAGAATCTTGATTTCCTCCAATGTTTCCTTCATTACTAGATCCCCCTGATCCACCAGGTCTTGTTCCTCCTGATCCACCAGATCCTCTAGATCCAGATTCCACCAAATCCACCAGGTCCACTAGTTCCTATTCCACCAAATCCACCTCTGATAGCTAGTAAATCCCCTGAAATGGTTACACCTAGTGTTCCTACTATCATGTTGAATTGTGCACCAACAGTCTATGATATTACACAACTACAAAAAATGTGTCCTGTGCCACTTCTAGATGTGATACCCAAGAATTTTGTACCCATAATTTTCCTAAATGTCATTCCAGACAATAGACCTCCAAACATAGGGAATGATTGCACAACCATAGATGTTCCAAATGAAAAGTTATACCTCCTTGGTGTTGATTGGTCACTTCCACCAAAACCAACTAGGTTAGTAATACTTATATCTGGATTTGGAAAACTAAGCACCAGAGGTTGGTCACTAGGTGGATTGCAGTGCGCACCCTTGGAGTTAGAAGACATTGCTATTTTTCTCAAGGAAGGTGTGGCACCTGAAGGGATGAGATGCCCTTATGCCCCATCACCAGCGTGGAACCTTTTGAGAAATGGGAAATAGATTTTGTCAGACCAATCTCACTAGCTATGCGAAGGACTAACTCATGTTATATCATCACCTGTACTGATTATCTGACAAGGTGGGTAGAGGATGTGCCCACTAAGGATTTCACCATAGCCATGGCTACTAGATTTTTGTAGGAGAACATGATCAACAGGTATGGGTGCCCATTAAGTTTAACAAGTGATAGGGGCACTCACTTTTTAAATGAAACCATCAGGATTCTATTGGTATAATTCATGGTAGCCCATCACAAGACTACCCCTTATCACCCTCAGGTAAATGGGACTACAGAAGCATTCAAAAAAATCCTTAGTCACACATTGACTAAGATATGTGATGTGGGTAGGAAAGATTGGGATGAAAAGGTGTCAGTAGTTCTTTGGGCATATAGAACAACGTATAAAAGATTGAACAAGGCCACACCATTTCAATTGGTGTTTGGAGTGGAAGTAGTTTTGCAGATCGAATTCATACTACCATCTCTATGTATAACATGCATAGGAGAATTGGATGATGAACAAGTGCTGGAAGAAAGAATAGATGAATTGATAAAGATGGATGAAAGGCACTCACTAGAAAGATGGAGCCAAACAATTGAAAAGGAAAAGCAAAAGGCATGGCATGAACACCATATTAAGAAAAAATAGTTTGAGGTTGGCCAGATGGTATTGCTATATGATTCAAAATTTCTACACCATCTTGGAAAGTTGAAGGTACATTGGTTGGTTCCTTATGTAATTTCATACATCCTTGATTTAGGTGCATTCTAGTTACAAGTGATAGATGGAACAAAATTACTTGGACACTTCAATGGGAGTAGGCTGAAGCCCTACTATAAATAATGCTTCATGGTGTTTGTAAATAAGGCAGTTTTGCTAGTTAGTTTAGAATTTCCTTTTATGCTTTTCCTTTCTTGTATTTCCCTTTTGTGTTGTTTTTTGTTTTGCACTTTGGGCACTGGTAACCTTATTACTTTTTTACTTATGAATGCGCAAAGGACCACACATCGTTTTAGTGTGGGGTGAGATGATGAAGAGAAACTTGGAGTTATTCTGCTAGGAGGATTTGGGTTGGTGGCAAAATAAGGTTACATTGAAAATCCACGTACAAAGGAGAAAAAGCATACAAACACGAGGTAGGTGAAAGCAAGAATCATGAGGATGGAAGAAGTGTCTTTGGCACTGATAACACGTGCACAAGAGTCTTCTATAAAGATGGATTGTTTACGTGCCAAAAGGTTGGAAAAGTTTTCGCGCAAGGATTGGGTGCGTGAGGAGAAACACTGAAGTCGGGTTTTTTTTGAAAATGCCGCATTAAACATTGTCATACGGTGGTAGGTAGCCTAGCCTTAAATGCATAAAAGTGGGAAAAACTTTAAATACAAGAGTGTGCATTTCATTATTTCACTTTGCGAACACAAGAAGAGTGATTTTCTTTTAAGAGATAGGGTTTCGAGAAATGACTCGCGTGAAGGAAAATCCCAAGAACTTAAGTGCAATCAGTCCATTGGATCTATAAACTAGAGAAAAAGTGATTCATGGGTGTGAGGAATATTGTGAAGAAGCACCGTGATCAAAGGGGAAATATATGAGATTAGGGTTTGTGTTTTAGGGCAAGGGGAGCACAAGGAAAACTTTTAAACAACTCGCAAGTTAACCTGGGAATGAAAGAAAACGGTGAAATGATGGCCACGAAACCAATTGATAAACTTGCAAAACAATCCAAGAAGGGAAAGGGTAAAGGAAAAGGAAAGAAGAAACAAGAAGAAATTCCCTTGGATATAAATGAGGAATGGTACTCAGAGATGTAATACCTGAATGGGGTTTTGCTAGGGCAAGAGTGGGAGTCCCACATAAGAAAGATGACCGTGATCGACTAAAATCACCGATAAAGTAAAATTGTGAATGTAATGACACTAGAGCTGGTGCGCCCCACAAACAAATGAACACCTGATAGGTTACTGATCTACAGTGATGTGGTCAAGGTGAAAATGTTAGAGACGATCATCTTCTTCTTCAGATAATTTTATGGGGTCATGAGTTGGTGTGACTGGAAGGATATCCATGACTGAAAATGTGCATCAACCTCACTTTCTTCATCTTCAGTGGTCCACTTTACTGGTACTAGAGTAATCAGAGGATGTCCAATCATCAGTTTCATCACTTGAATCGACAGGTTCTGCCTTATGATGCCAAGGGATCACGTTATTTTCACCCTCTCTCTACCACGTCCAAGTGTCATGAAGCCTTCATTCCAGTAGTTTCTTGCATGAACTCTCCTTAGCCATGGTCTTCCCAGCAGCATTGGGTACGCAACAGTACCATTTTTCATCACCTAAAAGTCTACCACACATACAACACCCATAACAGATATTTCCACATTTGAAACTACACCCTCTGGTTTAGTTTTTCCCTTATTTAATGACCTTAACATAAATGTTGAAGGGCGATCAATTTTTAAACCCAACATATTCATTACAGACTCGGTCATTACATTAACTGCAGCACCTCCATCAACTAAAACATCATGAATTGAAATACCATTACATAATACCTCAGCTTGTGGAGCATAGGGATCTGCCTCTGCCTCCAAAACAGGGACCTCAACCTCCTTCCTTCGTCGAGCATTGAGTCCACTTCGCAACTCCCGCCTCTTCTCAGAATACATGGCTAAGAGTTGACCATATGTAATATTTGTAGGCCTTTTGGACAGATCTTCCAAGATGGAGTATGGTCCTTGCCCCTGTGAAATCACAAAAATCATGTACACCCTTAACTTTCTTCTCCTATGTTTTCTTACTAGTTTCTCCTTTCATCTTCTTAGGATCATTTCCATCTTGCTTATCTTTTTCTTTCTTTCTTTTTGTTACAAACACATCTGCTTCATTATTTCTACTCTTATCTACTACATCAAAAGAATTCACAGGTGCTTTTCCTTTATCATTATCTCCTTTATCAGATGTAGAAGCTGTATCTGGACAATTATACTTATAATGACCCTTTTTATAACAACCATAACATACAACTTCAGAAATATTTCTTTTTGGACCTCTATCTCCTCCTTGAGAACTAAATTATTTTCCTTGAAGAAGATTAATAGTTAACTGACCCATCTTTTTGAGCAGATATTCATACTCAGTAGATGTACTAGGAGAAATATTTGTGCTCACCGGGAGTGGTTGTGGATTCTGGACCAAAGGTGCTGTGTAGGCTCTACTTTAGCAACAATTTCTTTGGGCTCCTCTTCCATGAAAAGGCTTTCTTCTTGCCTTCTTGCAATATCCTTTGCTTGTTCAATGGTAGCTGGGTGGTCATACTTCACTCATTGTCTGATCTCTGGCTTCATCCCAAGAATGAATTGCTTACAGAGGAGATTATCCACACCATTCATCAACCCATCCGCTAATCCTTCCTTTCAGATCTGGGCATCGAGCTTCCTCCTTAGCTCTAGAACACGAGCATGATAATCCCTTATCTTCTCCTTCTCTCCTTGGGATAGCTTTGTAATATTGATCATGAGATCTACATATTTCTGTTGTTCACCAAATTCTTCAAGAAAACTTTCAGTTAATAAATCCCATGAATTTTTCACATTATCACCTAGTGTTTCAAACCACCTAAGTGCTGAACCATCCAAAAAGGTAGGAAAAAATTTAGTCTATTGTTCCCTTATTATGAGGTCATTACAAATACAAGATCATTTAAAATATTGAATGAAAGAAGAAGCATCTTCATTAGATTGAGCTGAAAAAACAAGAATCTTTCCCATTTTCAAAGTAACCACCGTAAAATACCAACCCACAAGTATAATCAATAAGACTTATGTGCACAAATAATTGGAGTCACTATACTAGAAAGTGACTTTACACCTTTCTATAGTAAAATAGAAATGACCATGGTAAACTATGGTAAAACTTGACTTACTGTGGTAAAAACTGACTTTATTGTGGTAAACACTATTCATAGTAAAAAGTGAAGTTACTACGGTAAATACTATTCACGGTAAAAAGTGACTTTACTGTGGTAAATACTATTCACAGTAAAAATGATTTTACCATGGTAACTACTATTCACGGAAAAAATGACTTTACCATGGTAACTACTATGCACAGTAAAAACAATGTTACCCTCTAATTGATTTTTGACTAAGTGGGAATATCTCTCCAGGACAATCCACCACGAGGAATGGTCCTAGCAACGGAACCAAAATGTCATCACCAATCCGGCACTATGATAATTCTTCACCGGGAAATCCTCGTGCTATGATTATGTACTAATGCACAGCCTTTAGTTTGGTGGATGTAATCTGGAAACAAAGCAACAAACGTAACACAAGAATACCATCGACTATGATAAGACGAAATGATGAAAAATCTGAAATATCAAAGTAAATTATAATATTAACATGAAATTGTTACAATCTCACCCATGAGGTACTTCAAGTGTTATTGACTTCACTTGCCTTCCACCAATACTATGGAAGAAACTTTACAATTACACCTCTTAATGGCTTCTTCAACACACCTTTAAACTGATGGCTTCCTTTAAACACTTCATACAATATTTCTCACTACTTCCTTCTATGCTAAATGAGGGGGGTGGCCTCTTTATTTATAGAACTTCCAGGCTTATCCATCTTATCTCTAAGATAGGATAAGAAATCCACTCTGACAAATCATATTCCATACCTTAACTCTTATCTGTACATGTAAGCTTATCTTTTAAGATAAGATAAACCTTATCATTTCACATGGGTTCCACATTTTTAGACATTTTACAAATAAAATACAAAAAAAATTTATGACCTCACTCCTTGTCCTTATTACCAATATAATATTTCTAATTCCTAATAATGTAGAGACCGTACTTCTCTACTTACCCCAACTTTGACATTTTAACATTACTAGACCACTTACGACAACTATTTACTTTTTACCACAACATTCCTATTGTACTTTTGACTATTACCGTACTATACATTATTGGCAGCATCGTACTAGTAGCGCCATTATCTTCTATCGGACTCTACTACTAATTATACTTAACAACATCCTATTCCTAATACATACATTAATGAAATAGAAATTACGGAGGAAAATTTTAGTGTCGACAGATCCACACCTTGACACTTGGGGCGAGTTCTAAGGTTGCAGAGGAGTTTGTTGGAGATCAGATGCCTATATATATGCACACCCTTAACAAAGAAAAGGAGAGAACATAAGGAAGCGGAGCTCTGTAGAATTACTGCGAGAACTATGGGATAAAAAGGAGTAGATGATTATAGGAAGGATGTAGTAAGGGAATGGGGAATGTAATTTTTTTTTTGAAAGTCTTCATGTATGGATCTAGATATGGCGCATGACTACGATCTCCCCTTATGTAATATTCTATTGTAATGCTATGAATGAATTTGATAAGGTTACCATGATAATTGTATTAAGATATTGTCTCTGTATTATCTGTATATTTCTATTATGCTTTTTATCTTGTATAATCATGAACCTTATTTGAATATTAAGTCTATTTGTGGATTTACAGCTTCCTAGTTCTATTAATTCTGTTAAGTTCTTTTACTTTTGATATGATTGAAAGGGTATATAAGCCATTCTGAGCTCTATAGCTTTTTCATGTCCTTTAAATCACTAAGTCAAGATCATGGATGATGCCTTTCACTAAACTCACATAAAAGAGAGACTCGGCTCCCTCTCACGCACCTTAGGTGAGCGCCCATCGCTTGTTGGGTGATAAGCCGACGTGCATGAGGTTCGCTTGTTATTGGTGGGTGTAAAAATGACTACATCTTGGGTCCATTTCCTGGACCTCTTTTCAAAGTTGTAGTGGAACATGGCATACATTGTGGTCTATGCAAAAAGTGATGACAGAGTGCTTAATAGTTGAAGGTGTTGAAAATTGGTTTAAAAACATGAAGGATGAGTTCACTCAGAGATTTAGTACTAGACCTGAGTTTGATACATGAAGATGGGTGGAAGACACTCTCTATCATGAGTTATATGAAACCTTCTTTTGTTGTTTCCTAGTAGAGTTATTTGAGTGGCTCTTGGCATATGCATCTAGGTTGAGGTGGTATTATTAATCACACCCTTGGACCCGAGAAACATACCAGAACTTACAAGATACTGATCTAATGTGGACCCATGCTATTGATCATTGGTGGAAGGGAGTATTAGCTAGCTACACTCTGGAATACACAATATCCACGTATTCTTGTCTAAAGGTTGCTGAGTTTGAATTTTTGCGGCAGCCCAGAGGATCATTTTTGTGGGCTATCCCCTTGGAAATAAAAATCTTAATGGTAACCATGAGTTTAGAGGCATTCCCAATGGCTGGCTAAACCACTCTAAGTGCTTGATGAGGAAGCTAGGTTGAGGAAGGATGGCTGATATAATGGCTGAAAAGGAAAGGGAGGAGAGACGACTCAAGTATGGTGAAGCACGTGAGAGGGAGATTGCAATATGATGTGAGGTTGCATTTACGATGGATCCATGGAGGCAGACATTTTTGGGAGAAGAGGTTCACATGGAGGATGTGGAGCATAAAATGTCTGTGCTACCCCATCTTGGCAAGCGCGGAAGAGAGAACTCCTCAGCTTTTGATGAGAGCCCATCACGTGGAGAAAGAGGAATCATTGGCATGTATCTGACCCCACCTAGCGACTGAACCTTGGAACTTGGCTTGTTCAAACAAGGGAAAAGTATCGTTGATCCATTTGGTATCAGTGGAAGCAACCGATCAGTGCCCAGAAGATAAAACTTCTTGTTTGGGACTTCTATGGATTCACACACTATTCTAGTATTTGGTGGAACGTTTGGACAAGGCACATACACAGGTGGTTTTGGGAGTGCGTCAGGAAGTGGTGGAGGAAATACGACTAGGAGTGGCACTAGTTCACAAAATGTTAGTGTGCTATTCAGTGGGACAACGGGAACACTTGGCATGACAAACACAGGCACTGTACCTAACACAGGAGGATATGGAGGTGGAAGTCGTGGAGTTGGTGGCTTAGGATCTAGTGGGTCTAGTGGAGGAGGAAACACCAGAGGAAATCAAGGGACTGGGTCAGGAGGGCAAGGGCCTCAGCCACCTCCTCAAGTATTTTTTGAGATGTCTCTACTCTTACCATATTAAAGTGGGATAGAAGATTCCGCATAGCATGTGCATAAGTGCGAGCTGCTATAGCACGCGAAGCGGATCACGACCCAAGATCGAAAGGCCAGTCAATTTGTAACAACCTTGCAAGGACGTGTGCATAGTTGGTATAGAAAGTATGACCCTCATTAGACTGTTGTGGATTATACCACACTGAAAAATGTGTTCTTGGTGGAATTCCACATACTTGAGTTTGAACAAAAGAGCATCAGCTCTCTCAAGGAAATCTAGTAGGAAATGGAAGAGAGCATTCAGGAATATGATGCGTGCTTTAAAACTATATTGTCTAAACTATCTTATGATATCCATCCTTCACAACATGCTCAGTGGTTTGTTGGAGGGTTGATCACACCCTTTAGGAGGTCTTTGTCTCATAAAACATTGATGGACCCGCGTGAAGCGTTGGAAGCTGCTTTACGTGCTAAGGAATTTGGCAGTGTTGACACTGGTGTTAGCCCATTTCTGGAGGCTCAGATCGCTGTCATGGCTAAGCAATTGGAGAAATTATCTACCAACATAGGTTCCAGAGACTCATGGTGGGATGTGGTGCATAGATTGTGACGTAGAAGGGCACACAAAGGATAATGGTGGGATATGTATTCAGAAGGTGGTATGCACCGTAGCGGTAAATTGTGAGATATGTCATAGGGATCATGATGTAAGTAGGTGGCCCCTTTTACAACGTGTGATCTATAAAACCATATCTTGTTATTGTAAGATATGTACATCAACCACGCATGACACCAAGGATTGTAGATTGATTGACTAGATTCATGAGGTAATTGATCTTGGTGTGCTCTAGACTGGCATTACCAGTAGTTCCAAAGGAGATGAGCATTGGTATGAAGAACGTAGAGATGGAGGTGGGCACGGAAGGGGATTTCGCAAAGGATTTCATGGCCATGGTAACCCTGGGGAAAGAAGTGAGTTCCTGTGTGGAACAAGAGTTAATTGTGGAGCCACAGACCATTATAAGCGCGAATGTCTAGATCTTCTATAATGCTCCTGGTGTGGAAAAAAACATAAGTACAAAGAGTGCCCGGAGTTATATGAACATATGAGTTAGTAACACCGAAAGGATAAGGGAATTTCCATGATGAGTATTAATAAGGCTGATGCGTAATGAATCCCATTAGTAATACATGAATCAAAACTAGAGCATCTTATGGTAACAACAAGGGTGAAGTCCTTGCGCGTAAGGGAAGAACCTAAGCAAAGACCTCTGGTTTCAAGGCAAGAAGTAGTACATGGGAAGTATCCAAACCTGACTCACCAGAAAGAAGTATACCAGGAAACCATGGATGTAATTCGAAGCTTACAAGGGGAGATCCAATGCTTAAAAGAGAAAACTAGAAAAGATGAGCAAAGAAGATAAGTAGAATCACCAAAGGATGACTTGGATGAGGTTAAGAAGGTGTGTAAACTATTGAGGTAAGAGAATGTTATTCCGTTGCTAGGAGCATGGTTAAGAGAAAAGGTACCACGCACTGGGGAGGAGCACAAAAGGTAGATATTGCATGCAAACCTCCCACCTCATAGCCTTGATTATGAGAAATAGATCACCTTGAACGCAGTAGTGGATGGATGGATGCTTAGCAACATCCTCATTGACACAGGCACGGATGTTAATGTTCTCACTCTGGATGCTTGGCATCAAATGGGAAGACCTACATAACAACCATCTTCAAATGTGCTGTATATGGAAAATAAGACAAAGGCAATGCCCATAGGTGTCTTTAAGGATGTGACCATTACCATTCAGGGTACTAAGTTCACTGGGGATTTTGAAGTCTTGGCACTTTTCGAGGTAGATAATTTCCCAACGTTACTTGGGCACCCGTGGTGCTATAAGAATAATGCAGATCTCTGGTTTAACAAGGGGTACATAAGCTTTGAAAACAAGGAAGAGATGGTGATTATACCGATTGCTGATGGAAATTCCACACCCTATACTGAACCCCTTATAGAGGAATTCCTGGAAAGAATATATGTGTGCTCCATAAGAGATCCAGAGACCATCCACCCTTTAGAAGGAGTCATCTAATTTGATGATGCTAAATCTATTAGTGATACTACCAGTATAACATGTGATAATTGGGTGCATGGAACTTATGAATTGATTGGGTGACATCTGAAAGGATCAGTGACCAGGGTAACCATGTCACATACAGTTCGGCACCTGGGAGGAAAGGAAATAACCAAGTATTATGTGGATGCATACCTTGAGGTATTTTTGAGAGAATTGGAAGCTCAATGGAGGGAGGACAAGCGACGAGGTATGATGGGTTATGTTTTGATAGGCACAACAGCAAGGTGGTGGGCCACACATAGTGAAAAATTGTTGGAATGGCATGAAGTTAGAGTTTAACTCACTGTCTGATTCTCGAAGAGCAATATCCCCACCACTATTAAGTATTACAATGGAAGTGAACCCACCTCTTCCCACATCTAGGCATGTGAGAGGGTCCGGGGAGAAGGTGTAGAAGCTTTACTACCCTCCATTTGGGTGTATAAGCTATATTTGACAGTACAAGGTTATGTGCGTGCTTGGTACATCCATTCTAAAACTCACCGCTAGACGGGAAATTGGTAGGAATTAGCGGCTGACCTGGTTCACACATTTGAGTACCGAAGTACCAAGCAACTAGTTAATGAGGTGTTGCAGGCTGTCAAGTGCCTCACTCTGGAGGATTATGCCATGGCGGAAGATAGATTAGTAGACTTACTTGATGGACCTAGCTTGGGAGTGTGGTTTGAAGAGGAGGAACCAGAAGACATACAATTCGAGTGCGCGTGTGCTGAAAAGGAGAAAGGAAAGATGGTATACGTTATTGATGGAGAGGAGAAGGAGAGCCTGAATGTCAACCATTTTTTTGGAACATGTGAGATAGTTGATAGTGTGGATGCATGTGTGTGTGCGTATCATGAACCACTCAAAACCAAAAAATTTAACATCGGCTCAGAGAAGGAGCCCAAGGAATCTATCATTGGGGACTACTGGTCAGACAAGGAAGTATCAAAGATCATCAATCTCTTGCACGAATTTGAGGATTTATTCCCATGCGGATATCATGAGTTGAAAGGTGTCCACCATTCATTGGGGGAAATGAGGATAAAGTTGAAAGATGGTGCGTGCTCAGTTAGGAAGAGGCCTTACAGGATGAATCCCAACATGCATATAAGGGTTAAAGAAGAGCTAGACAAAATGATAGCATCTAGTATCATTGAGGCTGTGGAGGAATCAGAATGGATAAGCCCAATGGTGATCAACATAAAGAAGGATGGGTGGATTAGGATATGTGGGGATTACAGGGAGTTGAATGCTATTTGTATCATAGATCCTTTTACCACCCCCTTCACTAAAGAGATTTTGGAAGGAGTTGCTGGGCACGAGGTCTATTCCTTTACGGATGGATTCTCAGGATATCACCAAGTAAGGATTTCCAAGGAAGACTAAGAAAAGACAACTTTCAGCACTAAGTGGGGAAGCTTTGCATACACGGTCATGCCCTTTGGATTGAGGAATACGCCCACTGTATTTTCGTGCATATTGGTACAAGAATTTCAGGACTTCATCCACAAGTTCCTTCAAATATATTTGGATGATTGGACAGTGTATGGATTGGTCAGGGACCATTGTGATAACTTGAGATTGATGTTTGAAATATGTCGGCAATTAAGGATTTCCCTCAACATCAAGAAATGTGTCTTTGCAACTCATTTTGGAACGTTGTTGGGACATATCATATGCAAAGAGGGCTTGATGGTGGATCTCATGAAAGTTGCAGTTATTGTGGGATTAGGGGAACCCACCAACAAAAGCACCATGTGCAGATTTCTTGGACACACTGGGTACTATAGAAAGTTCATTAAGGGATACACTAAGATCACCACACCTTGAGAAATATTGCTCAGACATAAGAGTGCCTTTCAGTGGGGAGAGGCATAGTAGAGGGCATTTGACACTCTAAAAGAAAGGCTTGTCACTATATCTATTCTACGATTCCCATCATGGGATAAACCTTTCCATGTCTATGTGGATGCCTATGGTATAGAAATGGGAGCCATTCTTGCACAACCAAGAGAGGGGATTGTTGATCATCCCTTGTGTTTTGTAAGTAGAAAGTTGACACCAGTAGAACAGAATTATACAATGATCGAGTGTGAGGTATTGTAGATGATCTATGTGCTCCAAAAATTTAGACAATATCTACTGGAAACTCCCTTCATATTCTATGTTGACCATGTGTCCTTGAAGTATCTAGTAAACAAAGCAGTGTTGCAAGGGCACATATGTCATTAGGTACTTTTATTTCAGGAGTTTAAATTTAGAGTGGTGGTAAAACCTGGAAAGAACAACTATGGGCTGGATCATTTATCAAGGATTGATTCAGGAGAGGACATGTAAATTATCAAGGAAACCATGTCAGACATACAACTATTCAGGTTACATCACACACCCTTGGAGTTAGAAGACATTACTGTTTTTCTCAAGGAAGGTGTGGCATCTGAAGGGATGAAAGCACTGGAAAGGAAAAGGTTAGCCATATGCGCTACACCATTCATGTTGATCAATGGGGATTTGTATAAAATGTGTCATGATGAGGTTTTGTGCCGATGTGTATTAGAACATGAACACGTGACCATAATAGAAGAAGCCCATGGTGGGATTGCTGGAGGACACTATGTAGGGAATACAACCGTAAGCAAGATGCTAGTCGCTAGACTATGGTGGGACACAATTTACCAGGATTGCATTGAGTTTTGCAAGGCCTGTGACCACTGCCAGTGCCTTGGTAAACCTGAAAGAAGGGATGAGATGCCCTTGCACCCCATCACCAGTGCAGAACCTTTTGAGAAATGGGCAATAGATTTTTTCATACCAATCTCACCAGCTGCATGAAGGACTAACTCGTAGTATATCATTACCTGTATTGATTATCTGACAAGGTGGGTAGAGGCCGTGCCCACTAAGGATTACACCGTAGCCATGGCTGCTAGATTTTTATGGGAGAACATTATTAGCAGGTATGGGTGCCCATTAAGTTTAACAAGTGATAGGGGCACTCACTGTTTAAATGAAACCATTAGGATTCTATTAGTAGAATTCATGGTAGCCCATCACAAGACTACCCCTTATCACCCTTAGGAAAATGGGACTGTAGAAGGATTCAAAAAAATCCTTAGTCACACATTGACTAAGATATGTGATGTGGGTAGGCAGGATTGGGATGATAAGGTGTCAGCAGTTCTTTGGGCATACAGAACAACGTATAAAAGATTGAATAAGGCCACACCATTTCAATTGGTGTTCGGCGTAAAAGCAGTTTTTTCAGTCGAATTCATGCTACCATCTGTACGTATAACACGCACAAGAGGCTTGGACAATGAGAAAGTGCTGGAAGAAAGAATAGATGAATTGATAAAGTTGGATGAAAGGCGCTCACTAGAAAGATGGAGCCAAACAATTGAAAAGGCAAAGCAAAAGGCATGACATGACTTCCATATTAAGAACAAATAGTTTGAGGTTGGCCAGATGGTACTGCTATATGATTCAAAATTTCTACGCCATCTTGAAAAGTTGAATGTGCATTGGTTGGGTCCTTATGTAATTTCATACATCCTTGATTCAGGCACGTACCAGTTACAAGCACTGGATGGAACAAAATTACTTGGACACTTCAATGGGAGTAGGATGAAGCCCTACTATAAATAATGCTTCTTGGTGTTTGTAAATAAGGTAGTTTTTCTAGTTAGTTTAGAATTTCCTTTTATGCTTTTCCTTTCTTGTATTTCCCTTTCATGTTGTTGTTTTATTTTGCACCTTGGGCATCGGTAACCTTATTACTTTTTGACTTATGAATGCGTAGAGGACCACACATCATTTTAGTGTGGGGTGAGATGATGAAGAGAAACTTGGAGTTATTCTGCTAGGAGGATTTGGGTCGGTGGAAAAATAAGGCTACATTGAAAATTAGAAATCCACGTACAAAGGGAAAAAAGCACAAAAACTGAGGTAGGTGAAAGAAAAAATCATGAGGATGGAAGAAGTGCCTTTGGCACTAGTAACACGTGTGTAAGAGTCTTTTGTTAAGATGGATTGTTTGCGCGCCAGAAGGCTGGAAATTTTTTTGCACAAGGATTGGGCACGTAAGGAGAAGCGCTGAAGTTGGGGTTTGTTTGAAAATACTACATTAAATATTTTCATACGGTGGTAGGTAGCCTAGCCTTAAATTCATAAAAGTGGGAAAAGCTATAAATACAAGAGTGGGCATTTCATTATTTCACTTTGTGAACACAAGAAGAGTGATTTTCTTTCAAGATCTAGGGTTTCAAGAACTGACTCATGCGAAGGAAAATTTAAAAAACTTAAGCGCAATCAGTCCTTTGGATCAACAAACTAGAGTAGAAGTGATTCACGGGTGTGAGGAACATTGTGAAGAAGTGTCGTGATCAAAGGATAAAAATATGAGATTATGGTTTGTGTTTTAGGGAAAGGAGTGCATGAGGAAAACATTCAAATAACTCATAAGTTAACCTGGGAATGAAAGCAAAGGGTGTAATGACGGCCATGAAACTAGTTGATAAACCTGTAGAACAATCCAAGAAGGGAAAGGTTAAAGAAAAAGGAAATAAGAAACAAGAAGAAATGCCCTTGGATACAAATGAGGAATGGTACTCGGAGATGTAATACCCGAATGGGGTTTTGCTAGGGAAAGAGTGGGAGTCCCACATAAGAAAGATGACTGTGATTGAATACAATAACCGGTCAAGTACAATCATAAAGGAAATGGCACTGGAGCTGGTGCGCCCCACAAATAAATGAACACCTGATGGGTTGTTGATCTACAACAACGTGGTCAAGGTGAAAATGGAGAAGGCAGGGCTTCTCTAAATTTTCAAGTTACCATATTTCGGGAAGCTTGAGCACTTGTACCAGTGGTTGATGATGCGCATACACAAAGACTTCTTCTATTTCACAGGGTGCAAAATGTGCATAACTCCCCAACTAATTTCACCCTTCATAGGCCTAAACTGTAAAGGGGATGCGCTTGAAGTTGACCTCCTAGAAAAGGAGGCGATCAAAGAAACCATAACATCATAGGGATTAAAGAAGGGATCAAGGTACTACGACATCTCAGATATCAGTGATCCGATGATGAAGATGGCTGCACACCTAGTCTCCAAGCTGAATAGATAAGAAAGGTGGACCCAGGTGAGCAAGCCCTGGCTGAATGTCTATAGGAAATTCGTAGAGGGTACTATATACAACCTCTCCCAATATATTACACATGGAATCTTAAGTAGTGCGGAGAAGGGAGGAAAGATATTATTTGGAAACATTCTGTTGACAATTGTGTTCTCAGAAGTCGGGGTGTTGGATGCATCTGACAAGTTCATGTGGGAGTACCATGTTGAAGATCCTTCACCTACGGAGAGGTTTCAGAAATACACATGTGTATCAATGACAGGGGTACACAATGCACGCTTAGACAAATGGTATACATGCCTTAGGAACATATTCAGGGCTGAATGGTAGATCCCTGAAAAACTCCCCATGGCGACCAAAGGAGAAGCAGAGTTCACAGTCTATCAACACTTTTATATTGGCAGGTTCATTTTTTTCGATGGAAGCTGGAGTCCATGGTGCAAACTCCCATTCTTGTTTACTACCCTATTTTTCCAAGTGGGAGTAAACAGATACAAGGAGTCGAATAAATTAAACCTTGACTTGTCCACTCTTGACAAAGAGCACAGGGAAATGAGGAACAAACTGGTCTACGCAGAGAAACATGCGTACGTTGAAAGGTACATGTTGCATGATGTGCATATTGTAAGGCCTTTGACCTTACTTATTTCTAGGAGCAATGCCACAAGGATTTACCTATACATAAGGCAAAAATTTGAAAAGGTCACATACGTGGAGGATGAGATATCCATCCCAGAAGACCCTACTGGAAGGAAGAAGCCCGTGCCAAAGTGTAAGGAGAGGGAAGAGAAAGAGGAACAGAGGGTGGTGGAGAAGCAAGATGTAGGTATTGCAGGGACAATTACCTATGTCCGAAAGAAGAAGAGGATGGTGGTCAAGGAGAAGACCCAAGAACTTGCGAAGCCACCATCCCCTAAGGAACCCTCAGATGAAGAGAAAACCACATCCCTGACTCCGGAGTTTTTAGCAGAGGAAGAAGAAAAGGGGACGGAAGAACTAAATTCTGAGGATAAAAATGACATGAATGTGTATATAGGTGAAAAGGATGATGATGAAGAGGAAGAGCTAGAGGTAAATCAGGAGCTGATTGATGTCCACAATTCAGAGGAAGAGGAAACAAAATATGCAAATGATGCTTTCATCTTTGTAAGGAGGAAGGGTTCCCAAGGGGAGGAAGGCACGCAGAATGAAGAAAGGAGCGAGGGGGAAAGTACCAAGGAGCTAGATATGCCCAAGGTCACTCAGGAGGAGGTGGATAAGAAAGAAAAAAGGGAGGTGGAGAAGATGATTAATACCTTGGTTGATGAGGAATTGGAGTGCAACGTAGAGCTTGTGCTCGGTGAATTCAAGGAAGAGCAAAGGGAGAAGAGTGTGAGTAGCACAAAATGCCCAACTCTTATAGTGACTATTCCAAAGGGTGTGTGCATGGGAAGTAAATGCACGGAGGAAGGAAAATCAATGATGGGGTATGTTAATGACCCTGGAAAAGTTTTGCGTGCATGCTTCCAAAGTACCATGCCCACCAAGGAGCTCACCGCCATAAAGTCCTTTGATCCTGAGGTTGGATACCCACACATAAGAAAGATGCCATCATGGGCATTTTCCTCCCACCTTGATGAGCCTGAGTTCAAGGTTAACCAAGAGGCGATATTAGAGCTATCGGAGACAAAGGGGGTTAACCCCATCATAAACACACAATAACTGTAGGATGAGAAAGTATGTAATGCACTCAAAAAAGTCACCATGGAGGTAGAGGCAAGGCTCTTCTGCAGAAATGACAGGGTTAAAGTCTTGGAGGACTTGATGGAGAAGAGGAAGGAAGAAATAGTTGGGATAAAAAATAAACTCAACCTTGAAAATTTGATCAGCAGTCAACTACAACGAGAATAACAAGAGGAGAAAGCTAAAGTCCGTGAAGTTTCCAAGAAGGTGGAGCTCATCTCCCAGGATATTTTCATGAAGCACCTAAACCTTAACCCTCCTACGCAAAAATATGGTTCCCCCTGGAGTTTTTTGAGGACTTGACTCGGATCCTCACCATGGAAAGGTAGCCTTTGGCCTTGGAGTCGACAAAGGATGTAGCTGCATGCTTGGAGTAGGAGGAGAAGTTGAAAGTCATAACACTCATAGCTAATTATAACAAGGTGCTTGCTTATGTAAAAATAGGTGCAAAAACCGTTGGGGTCACATATGACCATTGTGCAGATTAGGACAAGGTGACAAGCATGCTGCTTTCTAGCAAAGAGGTCGAGCTGAAGGACTTTAGGGAAAAGAATAAAGGCAATAGAGTAGAGTAAGAAAAGATTCTAGCCAAAGTAGAAAGAAAATTTGAAGCTCTTGAGATCCTTCAAGTCTCAATCAAAACCCGGCTTAAAGAGCTCTACAAGGTCATTATGAGGAAGATGGATGCCTTGGAAGATTAAGCTAAGGAATTGGAAATGGTGGTAGATACCATAAACACAAAGGGGGAAGGATTAACCTTCGATGAGGTGAGTGCACTGGTTGGAAACCTTTGCAAGAGGGCATAGGATGAATTTAGTGCTTGTAATACACTAGAGGCTGACCTGCACCAAAATTTTACCCTTCTTCTTCTTTAGGTAGTTTTCCTTCTATTCTCTCTCTTCCCCATTTCTTTATTCTTTCCCTCCATTCTTTTCCAAGGTAAGGCCTTGCCTTTTTGTACTGCATTCTTTGAAAAGGTTCCCGAGGGTAGAGAACAGGTTAAGTGTGGGGTAATGTTGGGACCCTAATGTAGCTACCAAATCTTAAAGGTGCGTAGGCATGCATGGCTAGAGGAAGCGCACAAGTTAAGGTACGTAAGGTAGGATTCAAAAAGGGTTCTTAGAGAACCAAGGACATGCGCCCACAAAGCACAATTTTGGACTTAGCCATTTTTGTCCTTTTGGATAGAACACATGAAGAACATGTTCCATTTAGATAAGGTTCTAGCCTGACAACAGGGTGTCCTGGAAGGAATATACCTTGTGATAAGAAGATCCAAAAAGCTAATCATGACATGGAGAGGCATGTGGTTTAGGTGATCCACACCTTGACACTTGGGGCCAGATCTGAGGTTACAGAGGAGTTTTTGGGAGATTAGATGCTTATATATATGCACGCCCTCAGCAAAGAAAAGGAGAGAACATAAGGAAGCATAGCTCTATAGAATTACTACGAGAACTATGGGATAAAAAGGGGTAGATGATTATAGGAAGGATGTAGTAAGGAAATGGTGAATGTAAATTTTATTCTGAAAGTCTTCATGTATGGATCCAGATATGATGCATGACTATGGTCTTCCCTTCTGTACTATTCTATAGTAATGATATGAATGAATATGATAAGGTTACCATGATAATTGTATTAATATCTTCTCTCTGTATTATCTGTATATTTATATTGTGCTTTTGATCTTGTATAATCATGAACCTTATTTGAATGTTAAGTCTATTTGTGTATTTACAACTTCCTTGTTTTGTTAATTTTGTTAAGTGCTTTTACTTTTGATATGAACGAAATGTTATAGAAGTTGTTCTAAGCTCTATGGCTTTTTCATGTCCTTTAAATCACTAAGTCAAGATCATGGATGATGCCTTTCACTAAACTCACATAAAATAGAGACTCTTCTCCCTCTCGTGCGCCTTGGGTGAGTGCCCAACACCCACTGGGTGATAGGCCAATGTGCATGAGGTTCCCTTGTTCTTGGTGGGTGTAAAAATGACTACAATAGACCTCCAAACATAGGGAATGATTGCACAGCCATAGATGTGCTAAATGAAAAGTTATACCTCCTTGGTATTGATCGGTCACTTCTACCAAAACCAACTAGGTTAGCAATACTTATATCTGGATCTGGAAAACTAAGCACCAGAGGTTTTTCACTAGGTGGGTTTAGATGCACACTGATGACTCTCCTTTCTCAAAGTGACAAGCTCTCATTAGAAGCTGAAGGTTTCTCTCTCCCACTTTTGCAAAGGTGGGGTAGTATAGACTACTCAGGCTCTATGTCTTCTATGTGAACCTCAATTCATTCCTCCAACATATACCTCCATAAATCCATCACTCCTAGAAATTCACATTGTCTAAATAACTCCCTTTCATGAGCCTCATTATACTTGAGTCATCTCTCTTCCCTCTCCTTTTCAGTTGTAAGGTACGCCATCTTTCTTCACCCTAGCTTCCTCATCCAATGCTCAGAAAAAGCTTAGCTAGCCATAGGAAATGCTTCCAAAATCAGTGTGATAATTAGGATATTTATAGCTAAGGGGATAAAACGTAAAAATGATCCTCTATGCTCCCTTAAGAACTCAAACTCAGTAACCTCCGGATAAGAATACATAGAAATAACATATTCTAGGGTATAAATGGTCAGCACTCTTCTCCACCAATGATCAACAACATGTGTCCAAGTTAGATCGGCATCCTGTAGCCTCTGATACTCATCTTGGGTCCACATGCAAGATCTATAGTACCAAATTGATCTAGATGCATACACCAGAATCCATTCATAAAAATCCACTAGAAAGTAGCAAAAGGTCTCATATATCTCATGATACATGTGATCTTCTACCCATTTACGTGCATCAAACTCAATTTTAGTACTAAATATCTAAGAAAACTCATCCTCCGTACTCTTAAACCATGCTTCGACATTGTCCAAGGTCAAACACTCTGTCATCATGCATCATTCTCCCAATAGCTTTGAAAAGAGGTCCCAGAAATGGAACCAAGATGTAGTCATTTTATATATCCTTAATACTACTTTCTAACACCAAGCGCGCCAACCTATCACCCAGTGGGAGCTGGGCGCTCACCTGAGGAATGCATGGGAACCAAGCCCCTCCTTTATATGAGCATTTTGAGAAGGTTTTTCTATTATTCGAGGATGAATTACAAAATTATAAGTACATTTACTTACTTAAGAGAAAAGTGGAAACAATGACTTATAGATCCACACATTAATGCATTATATAAGCTTAATAACAATGTAATAAGCATAATATCCTAGATTTGAACCGTGAAAGTCATATAACACAAGGATTTACACCCTTAAACATGATATATAGAAAATACACTTATATATATATTCATTGGTAGCTACATTACAATCAAAGGAGGTCATCACAGACCATATAAATTAAATAACAAAGACCCAAACCCTATAGATCTTTCCTAGCATAAGATTCTAGCTACGCCCTTCCATTTTAACCTCTGTTATAGATCTTAGTGCCATTAAGAGGCTCATGATAACCCTCATAACCATTAGCACTAAATAATATAAATCCTAGCATTACTGCAACTCTCTGTTACTCAACATCTTATTCTCAATGCATCCTCTCTACCTCTAATATCTGATTCGTGTCTTCAAATGATATCTACTACTGCTTCCTCTAGTTTGAGCACCTCTTTTTATAGGATCAACACCCACCACCATGCCTTCAGTATATTGTATGCTAAATGTCAATATGGTCCTCCCATGGTGAATTCTTATCCATTTGCAAGCCCTCCACTCTCTGAATGATGTCTCATGGGGATATTCCCTATGTGGAATATCCTTTTCTTGACCTCCAAGGTTTTAGGCTGTCACCTTATCCATTCAACATGCCTAGTTAAGTCCTCACGTTTTTCCTCAGGTGCCTCCAGAATGCCAAATATGGCTAATTCCATTGAAGTTGTTTTCTACCATCCGTGTGTGCCCTGGTTTTACCTAAACCCTTCTTAAACCTCTTTGTGTTGCACGCTTCTCCCTAAGCACCCTTCATCTCCTTGGTCCTATGTGTGCACCCTTTGGTACTTAGCCAATATATCAAGGCCCAACATGCATGATTGATTTTTCATTCAAACCAAGTGTACTTTATTTTTCCCCTTGCATGTATCCTTTCTTGGGGCACCATCGTCAACTCTTGTCGTTAATTTACAGAGTTCAGAACTAAAGCTTGATAAAAAAAATTACATTATGTTTATCTATTAGGTTAGCTTGTTTAATTTCTCATATTGCATTACATTATGTAAATTGCATGGAGTTAGGAATCTTTTACTTTATCATATTGTATTGCATTTTGTGTGTTGCATGAATTTGTTTTTTTTGGCAATGAAAATTTGTTCGTATATGGATTTTCATGTCATACTACACTTTTGTTCATTCTTTTTAATAAGGACCGATGAATAAGATCATTAGCAATATGATTAAAATCCATATACACACTAACACATTCATCCATACTAGTATGGAATATCACTTGAGGAACGTTGGTTCCGAGCCCTCTTTCATGTAAGCTTTGTGAGAATGTTCCCCCTTAATAAGGGGATGTTTTCAGAAATAGAGAATGAACACACCCATTCTTGGAATCAAGATTAATAACTAAATCCTAGTCTAATGCACCATAACATGGAATAACATGATCATACTACAATATAAGTATAAATAAATGATGATTAACATTAATAATACCGATATTATGCCCACGAACAAACAATAAAATGTACAAATCAAGATCCATCACATATATGTTTATAACCATTCCATTATATTCATTCAGTAAATTACAGTAGCCAATAGTGCATCAAAAGAGTTCCATGGATGGAGATATTACATCAGCAGAGATTTAAATTCTCTCTATTATTCCTTCATTACAGAGCTTACAATCACATATTACACATCTTCACTAGTTGTATCTCTCTCTCACACTCCTCTCTCTAATGTCATATAAGACCATCCATAAAGAGGAACTCAAAGGAATCTCTTCTAACCACTCATTATTATAAGAGAATGCCTGAAGGAATATTTCATGATTGCCCTACCACTATACAAAAATATTCCAAATGTCATTGTGCATTTCCTCAATTGATTATCCCTTAGCATGCAAGTGACAGCTAATCTTAACAACCAAAAAATTGCTAAGGCAGAAAATGTTGTTCCAAATAAAAAAATAATAGTGGAATTGAAATAATTTTAATAAAGAAAGGAAGAATGGGAGAATATCTTGTGTGGTCAACCCACTACGAAACCAATTAGATGAGTTTAGGGAAATCCACATCTATTTCATCCTTAAACTTCTCACAAGCCTTTAATTCTACTAATGCTTTCCCTAGTGCTTCTCCTATGACACTGGGCACATGGCTTGTGGTGACTTCCTCCACCTTACCCTTAAGTGTATTAATGGCTACCACCAAATCCACAAAAATACCTTTGAAATTTTCCATCCGCTCAGTGATGGAATCCTGGAGTTCGCTAATCCTAAAATCTAACTTTTCAAACTTTGTTTTTATCTTATCTTTCTAATCTATTGTGTTAGCAACCAACTACGTACACTTAGCCTTGTTGTTGGGGATCGTCTCCTATAAATCCTTGAGGGTGTCCTCCTCTTTTGTCACTCATGTGTAAATGATGGGATCACACTTTCTACAGTTGTTGAAGACCCTATCTTCTAGTATGTTCTCCTCTTTTAGTTGATTGAAAAATTCCTCCAACTAAATGATCTAGGTGTTGACACCAAATTTGGGTCACACTCCCCTTGGTCCCCTTTAATTAATTAACATAACATATTCACCTAACCATGAACCCTTATCCCACATTCATATTAATTTAATTACTTACAATTGAATTAATGTTCATCCTCACATTATTATTTAATTTAATTACTTTAATTAAGTTAATTTACACATCACCTAGACACCTCACCATGAAATTATTCCTAGCCTATTAATTAAATAAGACTTGGTCTTTACTTATCCCAACTAACTGGGACTTAGTCTAACCCTAAAATTAAAGTCCTATTCCTTCTCCAACAACACTCCCACTTATCTAAGTGCCAATAGTAACTTAAGACCCACATTGGCAATCAAAATCACACCAAGAATAGTAAAAATCTGTTTATTTTTGGTAAACCTAGACTCACCCACCTTAACTGATGCTGGTTATCCCTCGACCGATGTTTGTCACCTAACCACCATCTGTTACTTTATATAAAACTTTACAACCTTTTACCTAGGTTGTTAATTTTTAGTTTTAGGAGAACTATTGCATTGAAGAGCGAATCCAAAACCTCTCAGCATATAGATGACACAAAATACAACCACAAACCTAAGCAAGCATTTGGTTCTCCTTAGAAAACATTGGAATACTCACAAGAACATTATAGGAGTACTTCTGTGGCATTGAATCTAGAATCTCTTCACAGATCAACTAACCTCCACCTTCACCTACCAAATGTGTAAATGTAAGTATGTATACATGATTTTAATCATATTGTGCTTTCTTAAAATATAGATTCCTTACCTCTTTCATTATACTTTATTTCTACTTGTATTTCTTTATCTCCACCTCCTCACCAATCTACCAACCCAACCATCTATAGCTTTTATTTTCCTTTCGTAACTTCCTCCTCTATATCCTTGAGTCTTCTTAGTAATATCATGAACCTAACCACACCCTTCTTACTCTCTATGTAATTATGGGTAAAAAGGGGTGGGAAAGGGAAAAATGTAGGTTAAGTAGGGTTAGGAATGAATCTAGGGTAAATGTGGTTGGTTTGGGGTAGGGTTTTAGGTTGTTTGTTTGTTGATGTTTTGGCAATGGGGGATGGGGGTTTCAGGTTTACCTAATTTTTTCAGGTGACCGATGTCAGTATGGATGTGAAACTAATGATGGTTAGGGAATTGGTTTCGGTAGGGAAAATTGACAATAATTTGATAAAAGTGGGTTTTGGGATTCTTTGTGATTGCAAAGAGAGTAAGAAGGGTGTGGTTAGGTTCGTGATATTACTAAGAAGACTCAGGGATACATAGGGGGGAGTTATGGAAGGAAAAAAAAGGCTATAGGTGGTTGGGTTGGTAGATTGGTGAGGAGGTGGAGATAAAGGAATATAAGAAGAAATAAAGTATAATGAAAGAGGTAAGGAATATATATTTTAAGCAAACACAATATGATTGACATCACGTATACTGACTTGCATTTAAAGATTTGGTGGGTGAAGGTGGATGATAGTTGATCCGTTAAGATACTTTTGAGTCAGTGTCGTGGAAGTACTACCATAATATTCCCATTTGTATTCCAATGCTCTAGAAGGATAACCAGATGCTTTCATAGGTTTGTGGTTGAGAATTTTGTGTCGTATGGATGTTGAGAGGTTTTAGATTCGTACTTGAATGCAATAGTTATCCCAAAAATGAAAATTACCAACCTAAGTAAAAGGGTTTAAAGTTGTATATAAAATAACCGATGCTAGTTAGGTGACCGAATCTAGTTGAGGGATAACTGACATCGATAAGGCGGGTAAGTCTGATTTTACCAAAAATAGGCACATCTTTACTATTCTTGGTGTGATTTTGATTGCCAATGTGGGTCTCAAGTGAGGGTTGGCACTTAGATAAGTGGGAGTGTTGTTGGAGAAGGAATAAGACTTTAATTTTAGGGTTAGACTAAGTCCTAGTTGGTTGGGATAAGTAAGGACCTAGTCTTAGTTAATTAACAGGTGAGGAATAAGTTCATGGTGAGGTGTCTAGGTGATGTGTAAATTAACTTAATTAATAATGTGAGGATGAACATTAATTCAATTGTAAGTAATTAAATTAATATGAATGTGGGATAAGGGTTCATGGTTGGGTAAATATGTTACGTTAATTAATTAAAGGGGAACAAGGGAAGTGTGACCCAAATTTGGTTTCTACACTAGGCTTCAATGATGACTTTATTTTCTTATTTATCCTTGGAAATATCTAAAGCTGTGAGCCCCATGCCATCCATGATTTTTGTGAGAAACATCCCCACAAGGTCTTCGAGATACTCCATCTCATCCTCAAACATTATCCCAAAATTCCTTTAAGGATGGTGCCATCTCAATCATAGGCCTCTTTGGTTCGTGCCTACTCACCCTTTAGTCCTTGGCTCAATCTTTCTACTTCCTTTTCCATTTCCTTATTTTCCATGACTAAGGTCTGAATAGTGGCCTTTGCATCCAGGCTATGTCAAATCACCTTTGAGGACATCTTTTGAAACATGTTACATGCCTACTCATCTGTTAGTTTGCTAAGATCCACAACTCTATATGTCTCTCCTCCCTTCTTCTTCAAATGAATGGTCTTAATCACATGATCATTGACCTAAAATTTAGGCTCTTCAGAGTGGCAATGTAGGTTCTAGCTTAGCATATTTCTAGTTCTGGGCACACCTCCTTCCTCCTCCATAAGATCCCAACTATGTAGCTTCTTTGGGCAGAGTGTACCTTGAAATATTATGTGCAGTACATTTTTGGGATCATCTATGAAATCCATATGAGGAGACACGGGTGTCCAATTTCTCCTTGTTTCCTTGCACTTTGTTTGTTACTTCTTTTATCCCAGGGTGAATCCTTTATCCTCTTTTATAGTAAAGGAGTCCCCTGTATCTCTTTTCCCTAAGCTGGTGGTTTGTGTTGGGGAGGCCTCACATGCTGGAATCTTCTTAGGTCTTGTAGAATGCTCCTATTTTTTGGGTGTCTTTCCCGCATCTGTGGCTTTAGATTAATCTCTCTCTTGTTCTTCAATTTCTTCTTCCAACTCTACCTTGAAGGTCGTGGGGTCCTCCTCTCCTTCTTTCAAGCCTGTCACAGAGCTTGATGCATCATGTGTCTTCATGCTTCTGAATTTTCCTCCTTCTTCTCTTCCTTGTGCTCTAGTAGTGAAGCATTAGCACCACCTTGTTGTGAAGTGTTTACACCCTTTCTACCATTACGGTGCATGTAATACTTCCTCTTCCAGGAAGTCTCTAACTTTCCTTCACTATGTTATTCTTGTTCTTCCTCTCCTTTGACCTGTATCTTTTTCATGGGTGGTATTGGTGTCTCCCACGGATTTGGAAAGGGGAAGTTTGTAACCTCCACTTCAATCCCCCTTGTTTTTTGGGGCGTAACTGTACAAAAAACTGGTGGACATAACCCTTGATGGTGACATTGACTTGTGGGTTCAAGTCTAGAAAATATGGCTCCAAAACCTTGACATAGGTCAGTTGAGTGTCATAATTGTATGTTGCACGCAAGGTATGGACATCATTGTCCACTTTATCTACATAAAAAACCAGCTTATGTGCATATTTTATTCAGTTGATGGCACACTTCATATATTTAGTAGTACATGCGAAGGGGAGCTTACACCATATCCACATCTCTTTCTTGGCCATCATAAAATTTGCCAAGAAAAAGTGTTGTGTAACTACGAACTTAACTTGATTACCAACAAATTGCTGTAGTTCATGGGGGATGTGCCACTCATTCTCAAATGCCTTGTGCAACCGTTCATACCACATGTTCATCTGAGCCTTGTAGGCACTCGAGACATTCCCAATACAAGTGAACTTCACAAATTGTACTACAAGGGACAAGTGCACCAGTGGGTGAACCCATGTATTCCCATCTGGCCCATCTGGGACACCAATCTCCCAGAATACGATCAATAGAAGTATGAAGCCCCATGTGATTTTTCGCTCTTGCCTCGTTCCACACTCATGCTTCCTCAACAATTTTGTTTGTGATTTAATGTACAAAATTATAATATTCCCTCATTGACACTCTGTAGGCCACATACAAGAATATCCTATTGATGTCTTTCCACTTCTCTAATGTGCTTAATTTAAAACTAATGAGTCAGGAGGTGACTCTCAATGTTAGGTATGGGAGATCCGCAATCACTTGATCCGTTATTCCTTTCTCATAGTTCAATTTCTTTGCTAGTCCTCAATCTTTAAAGTGGCACACAATTCAAGTGTCATGTCTTCGTTGGTATTCTGTAACTCTGCAACTATCCTAATCAAGTAGCCTATAATCCTCATCCTCCTTCCCGTAAAGTAGAATAATTCCTCGTGTACCCATGACAACAACCACCTGAACAACGAGAAATATTTCACAAAGAATGGAAGCTCCCATAGCTGTAAGACTCCAATCTTTTATAATTCTTGTTGTACTGAGTTGTCAACCTTAGGATTTCTGAGCTCGTCTACCGTTAGAGTGTCTAAAACTAGATCCACACACATCAGCTTCACATTGTCACTTGTTTTGTGGTTATACTCACTGATTTTGCACTTGTACAACTTTTAACTCCACTTCTCAACCTTAATGACCCCTAGGGGTACTGCATTTCTAAGTAAATCTCCATGGGTTATTCCTTTTCCACTTCCAAACTCTTTATTTGAGATTTCTTGGGTACCATCTCCTTTCTTATTATTGCTTTCATGCCCTAGGTGCTTTGAACTTCTCCTTCGTCTTCCCGAACCTTGAAAAATTTCAAGCTTCTCCCTCATGCAATCCCTTATGGCTCTACTTTATCCTTTCACCTCTGGTTACACCATAAGATTGCATCATAGCTCACATAATTTCATTGGTTCATGACAAATACCTTAGTCTTCTTCACAAAACACCTTTACCTTTACCCTTCTATTTATACTTGTTCAATGCCTTAAATTTCGTTTGACCGTGTGTATTAACGTCTCTTTTTTAATAAAACACTTTATTTCACTTAACTCAAATTTCATGACTTTCCCTTCTCACGTCGCAGTTATAACCTTTTTGTGCTCCAACACTACTTTACTACCATAAACCTCCTTCAAGTTCGTTATCATGCCAAAGTACATAACCTATGTGCTATCCACTAAGTAGTTCCCCAAGGTACTGCCTACCTTATGTTATACTACGTGGTCTTTAAAATTTTCTCAACACACCTTTATAACTACATGAATTCAAACACCTTGACCACCATACCACCCATTCTTCTACCATTTTTCTAATCATTCCCAACAGCCCATTGTTGAAATAATTTGTCAAACGTATCCAAACATATATGTCAATCCACCCCATACAAAATGTATGTGTGTTCCTCTACGCATAGAATCACTTATAATGTAATTAGCTACTGGTGTACCAACATGTAATACAACACTGGAAAATGATGACAAAGGAGACAAATGAAAGGGAAAATCATTAAAGGAAACATAATATAATTGGTAATACTTCCTTATTTATAGACATATAAAATCCTTATTTATAGTAGGGCTTCAACTTACTCCCATTGAAATAACCTAGAAACATTGTCCCATAAAATACTTATAACTAACACACACCTGAATCATGGATGTAAGATATAATGTATGACCCTAACCAATGGAATTTGAGTTTCCTAGGATGACATAGAAACTTAGAATCATAAAGTAAAACCATCTTTCCAATCTCAAATTATTTATTCTTAATGTGATGATAGTTCCATTATTTTCATCTCTCCTTCTCAGTCTTATGTCTCCATATAGCAAGTGACTACCTTTCATCCAACTATGTTAACTTATCCAAGCAATCTTGTAATGCTTGTTCATTTTCCAATCCTCCTACGCACACAATATGCAGAGAGGGTAGCATAAATTCTACCAAAAAATAGCTTCCACACCAAACACCAATTAAAATGGTGTGGATTTTTTCAATCTCTTGTAGGTTACTCTATACACCCATAATATGGCTGAGACTTTGTCGTCCCAATCCTATCTCCCAATATCACAAATATTGGTCAACATGTGACTTAGTGTCTTGTTAAATGCCTCAGTTGTCCCATTAGCCTGAGGGTGGTAATGAGTAGTACTGTGATGAGCCACCATGAACTTTGCCAACAAAATCCTAACTGTCTCTTTCAAAAAATGTGCACCCCTATCACTAGTCAAACTCAAAGGGAACCCATACCTGCTGATTATATTTTCCCATAGGAATCTTGCTTCTATGGTTTCCATGCAATATTTTGTAGGCTCTACCTCTGCCCACTATGTTAAGTAATTAGTATAAGTAATTATATAGTGTGAACTATTCCTTCGCGTGACAGGTGAAATAGGGACTACAAAGTCAACCAACCACTTCTTAAATGGTTTAGTGCTAGCTATCAGCCTTAAAGGAATTTCATGTCTTCTTCTTGGCTTGTCAAGGTGCTGGCAATGATCACAGGCCTTGCAAAACTTGATACAATCCTAGAAAATTGTTTCCCACCAAATACCTACTAGTAGAATCTTCCACATGGTGGAATTTCTTGCATAGTGTCCTCCTGTGATTCCACCATGTGCTTCATCCGTGATTGCAACATGCTCATGCTCTAGCAAACAATGACAAAAGAACTCATCACGGCCTAACTTGTATAAGTCTCCACCAATTAACATATAGGGCACGACACATATAGGTAACTGCTGTATTTTAAAAGTCTTCATTCCTTCCAGTGCCACTCCCATTTGGAGAAATATAACAATATCCTCTAAGTCAGATGGAACGCATTATAATATAAACAATTCTATAAATGAAATTATATCCTCAATGGTCTACGCATCCTCTCTTGAGTTAATCCTTGATAAATGGTCAGATCGCAAATTACTCTTACCCAGTTTCACAACAACCGTAAACTCAAAATATTGAAACAAAAGGACCCACCTATATATGCACCCTTGTAAAATATTTTTTTTCACCAAGTACTTCAATGCCATGTGGTCTGTGTAGAATATAAGGGGTGTTTCTAGAAGATACTTCTTGAATTTTTATAGTGTGTAGATCATTGACAATGCCTCAAGCTTAGTAGTAGTATAGTTCTACTCTACTGGAATCAACTTCTTTCTTGTAAAACAAAGAGGGTGATCAACAATCCCCTCACTAGGTTGTGTTAATACTACTCTAATTTCCATCCCTAAAACATCAACATGTGTATCAAATGGCTTGTCCCAAGATAGAAAGCTTAATATTGGCATAATGATAACCCTATTCTTCAATGTATCAAACATACTCTATTGTGCCTCTCCCCAACGAAACATACTTATGTTCTTCAACAATCCCTCCAAGGGCATGAAAATATTGGCATATCCCTTGATAAATTTATAATAGTACCCTGTATGCCCAAGGAATCCGTGTATCATGCTCTGGCTGGTAGGTTCCCCCAATCCCACAATAACAACAAATTTAGCAGGATCCATCATTAAGTTGTCCTTACATATGATATTCCCCAATAGGGTTCCAAAAGGAGTAGAGAAAATACATTTTTCAATATTGAGAGATATACTCAACTGCCTACATCTCTCAAATATCAACCATAAATTGTCACAATGGTCTTTTACTAGTCTATAAACTATCCAATCATCAAGGTAGACTTGAAGAAACTTATGGATGAAGTCCTAAAATGCCTGAAGCACAATGTGTGAAAACACAGTAGGTGTATTCTTTAGTCTAAAAGGAATGACTGTGTAGGTACAAATTCCCCATTTAGTGGGGAAAGTTATCTTTTCTTAGTCCTCCTTTACAATTTTAACCTAATGATATCATGAGAATCCATATTTGAAAGGATAGATCTCACGCCTGGATACTCCTTCCAGGATCTCCTTAATGAAGGGGGTTAGAAAAGGGTCAATGAAACATACTACATTCAAATCCCTATAATCAACAAAAATCCTTATGTTTCCATCCTTCTTAATGCTGATGACTATTGGACTTATCCATTTTGATTCCTCAAAAACTTCAATGATGCCTAATGCAGTCATCTTATCAATCTCCTCCTTGACCTTGACACATAAATTCAGATTCATTTGGTAAGGTATCTTCTGAATTGGGTGCGATCCCTCCTTTAGTTTGATCTGCATCTCTCCTAAAGAGTGGTGAAATCCCTTAAGCTTATGGTACCCACGTGGAAGAAAATATTAAAATTCATGTAAAAAATCAATAATATTTTAAACCTCCCTTTCTGACCAGTAATACCTAATAGTAGCCTCCTTAGGTTCCATGTCTGAGCCAATGTTAACCTTATTAGTTTTCAGGGGTTCATGGTAGGCACACCCTTGCTCATCAATACTATCCATTACCTCGTGTGTACCTAAAGTATGGTTAACATCCAATTTCTCCACTTCTTCACCATTGATCACATAGACCAACTTAACTTTCTATTTTTCCATGAAAGTGTGCTCAAGATGTATTTCCTCTAGCTCTTCCTCATCGATGCATGCTTCCAACTCAAGTTCCCCCAACAACTCTAGTATTCTATCCTCTGCCATGACACTATCCCCCATAGTTAGGTGCTTAGCAATGTGTAACACCTCATGCACCGATGGATTCATATTTCGATACTCAAAGGTTTGAATCAAGTCATCTGTCAACTCCCATGAGTTTCTTATCTGATGGTGTAGTTTCGAATGAGTGTACCATGCGCACGTGTAGCCTTGCAATGTGGGAAAAAACTTTTTCACACATAGGGAAGGGGGTAAAGCTTATGTGACTTCCATCCAGGTCTTCTCAAATTATCGAACATGATCTTAAGTGGATCCCCTTCCATTATAGCCACAAAGTTTAGTAGGCACAATAATCCAGAGAAACCTAATAGAGAGCGCAATCCTTACTTCATGCCACTCTAGAAGATCATCCTAATGTATCAGCCACCAATGTGTTGTTGTCCTGTGTAATGTATACATTAACATATTTCTCTGATAGGTCCAATGAACTTCCATTTCCCCTAGAAAAACATCAGAGTTGCCTTCCCAAGTGTAACTTGGTAACTGTTTTCTTCCTAGGCACTTGAGTGAGTGCACCTTTGTTAATCTCATCACAAATCCTCTTAACTACCTTTTAACTAACTCATATATGTCCCATGCACCTAATTTTTACATGCCACACTAGTTATATAGATTATAAATTGAGCGTATTCCCACTGAATAACAACTTTTATTAGATGCACAACCTTAGGGGCTTTGATAACGCACACATAGATTCTTTCTAGGTATCCTTCTCCCAATGGTTTAGTATAGGGCACTAACTTTCCATCTATCAAAAGGATGATAACATGTTCCTCCTTGTTCTCAAAACATATATATCCCTTATTGAACAGTAATTCAACATTGTTCTTATAGCACTAGGGGCACCCAAGTAACACCAGGAAGTTTTCTTCCTCAGCAAGCACCAAGGCTTCCAAGTCTCCAGTGAATTTCTCCCCTTAGATAGTGATAGAAACATCCTTTAAAACACAAATGGGAATCACCCTTGTCTTGTTAGCCATATATAGCACATTTAAAGATGGATGTAATGAGGGCCTTCCTATTTGATTCCATGCATCCAATGTGATAACATTTACTTCCACACCTATGTCAATTAGAATATTTTTCAAGAGTCATCCATCAACCATGACATTTGAGGTAATATTCTTATCATATTCAATGATTTTCAGGGGAAGGTTAGGGTGCAAGACTTTCCACTCACGCTCTCCTCTAGCACACAGTACTTTCTCCTATAGCCCTTCTCCTAGCAGAGGGATGATACTTTCTTACCTCTGCATCTTGCATATCTTCCTAATGTCATCTAGATTCTTCTATGGAGCATCAACACTCTTATTTTTATCTAACTTCCATGACTTCTCCTTTAGGAACTGGATCTCTCCTTATAGGATTTGAATCACATCCATGGTCTCCTGATAAAATTCCTTTTGATGAGAAGCATCCAGATACTTCCCATGCACCACCTCTTCTTTTGTGACCCATGGTATCTACTTTGGTACTTACCTAGAATGTGTAGCCTCAACTCATGTTGTTACCAGTATAGGTTCTAACTCTAACTCATGTGCCACCCTTGGCATCCACTGTGAGTTAGATTTCTTCATGCTTACCATCTAGGTGCCTTTTTCCTTTCGTTGTTGGTGGTTCATGTGTTCAAAAAATTCTAGGAACTCTTCATACTTTTGCTTCTTCCCACACCAAGAGCATTGTAGCAGGTCGATAAATTCATGCTTATAGTGATCTATAGACCCACAATTATAACAGGTTCCACACAGGTACTCACATCTTCTGCCTTCATGATTCCCACATCCTGTAAATCCTTCACAAAATCCTCTTCCGTGACTCCCTCCATCCAAAAACCCTTCATAATGATGGCCCTCATCCATGGAGCTACTTGCAATACCAATCTGGTACACACCATGATTATTGGCATCATGTATTTTGTCAATAAATCTACAATACTTAGTGTCATGAGTAGTAGGGGTGTAGATTTTGAAATAGCAAGACACATTCTTACGAATTATGAGATGCAATAGCAGACACCTACTTGCATCATGATCTCTATGGAAAATATCATAGTCCACCGTTATGATGCGAACCAACCTTCATGGAAAATTATCCTTTGTATGACACTCTACTTCACAATCCGTACACCATAACCCATTGCGAGTCTCATGAGCCAAGTTCACAGATAATTTCTCCAACTAATTTTCCATTACAAAAATTTGGGCTTCTAGGAAAAAAATAATTCATGTATCAATGCTTCCTACTGCCTCAATGTCCAAAGCAAATTCCAAGGCCTCACAAGGATTTTTGAAAGTATTTTGTGAAAGAACCATCCTAAATGGTGTGATTAGTCCTCTAACAAACCACTGAGCATGCTGTGAAGGGTGAATGTCATAAGATAGCTTGGATAAGAGAGTCTTGAAATGTGCATCATAATCCCGCAAACTCTCTTCCATTCCTTGATGAATCTCCTTCAATACACTGATGCTTTTTTGTTCGAACTCAAGTATGTGGAACTTCGCCAAAAAGGCATTACACAGCCTAATGTAATCCACCACTATCTGGTGTGGGTCATACTTCTTGTACCAATTATGCATGTGTCCTTACAATGTGGTAACATACTGACTTAATTTTCACTCTAGGGTAGTGACTCCCTTCGCATGCCATAGTAACTCACACTTGTGTACATGTTCTGTGGCATCCTCAATTCCCTTGTTATCAGGTGACATCTCATAAAACACCTGTTGATGGTGTTGTGGACCTTGTCCGCTAGAGAGAGGACCTTGATTACCTCCAGTGTTTCCTCCACCACCAAAACCACTAGATCCACTAATGCCAACTCCTATAGATCCCCCAAAACCTCCTCCTATCGTTGGTAAGGGGCCTAATGAAGCTATGCCCTGTGATCCCACCATCATGCTAAACTATTTGCTAAAAGTCTGTGATACCGAACCACTCCCTAATGTGTTTCCCATGCCACTCCTAGATGTGATACTCAAACCTTGTGACCCCACACCTTTCCCAAATGTTATGCCAGAAAAATACCCCCAAACACAAGAAATGACTATGTAGCCATTGCTACACCCTTAATCATATATCTTATATTGGATGTATATAGCCAACTTGTGGCTATCATAACTTCTATCATTATATATCTCTTTTATATATGTTATATTATCATAAGTGGGTCAGCCTTGGTGTTGGCCATAACATAGGAATAGCGTATATAGGGGTTAGTAGGTAGTAGTGGAAGATCATATTCAACATTTGAGTCTTAATGTTTGGTTTAGTGGTTGCCCCCTCGAATTGGCTAAGCTATTATGCTTGTAAATTAAGATCATTTATCAGGAATATTGTGTTCATTGGTGTTATATTTATGCTAATAATTAGATTTATATAAGTAATTCCATTATAAGTGGTATCAGAGCTTGATCGCGGCCAGCTCTGCATCAAACCCTAATTGTGAAGGTTCGTCCGTATCTCTTTGGTGTGTCTAAATGAGTCAAGTAAGCTCCCCTCCAAAATTTAAGAATTTTTTACTTGGTTTGCAAAATCTATAGTCGTTTTATGTTTTTTCATAATTCAGCTACCTAGGGTGCAATTTGTGGAATTTTAAAAATTTATTTACATTTCAAGAAAGAGGATTAAAAATTAGTTTGATTAATTCTTTGAGTTTTATAAAATTTGGTCGAATTCATATTCAAATCCCAAACCCTAAATTTTGACCTTGATCCTAAAATCCTACCATTTTGGGGCATCATGGCTGAGATTTTGACAAGAGGAAAAAATAATCCCATCACTCTCGGTAAAATCCCTGATAAGTTTGAGATAATAGTTGAAGAGTTAGAGTTAGAAGGGTTATTTACATAGTCCTTAGGGTTAGGGTTTGTAACATCCACTTTTTGTCACTTCAATCTTAGAGGAATTTTTTTATTTTCTTTTTTTTTTAACCTTATGTAGTTGATTTAAATACCCATATATTTAAATCCAACATAATTCTTAATGCAATCCATTTCCAATAACTATCATGAACCATGTGCTACTGTATGAGAGAATACTAAACTTTACTCGTTCTCCCTCAATGCTCTTCACAAGCCATACACAAAATGTATCCCTTTGGTTCTCCTTTAACAAGATATGATATATAAGTGATAACCCCTAACTGTGTACCTAGGTTCCACCTATGAAATCCATAGGCATCTCACAACTTAGATAATGGTGAAATATTGACAGTATAATCAGTAGTTACACTACCTTGTGCAAGGTTTCTGAGTCATGTATTCCATGCTTGATTCCATGACGACACACTCACCATTGGAATCTTGTCATCTCACCTTATTCACTTGTTCAATTATATGGATTTGCAGTCATTGATGTTGTAAACAACTACAAGTCCTGTACAACGTACAAGACCGGATTAACCTACATGTAGTTGTACCTCGATGTCATCCTAAGATTCCTATGGGAAATTTATAAAGATTCACATCATTACTAGACTACTTCCCTTCCCAAGGCCATCATATGTTGGCATCGGGGTACCAAACTGTGGGGTTTCATCTACCCTTGTAACTTTAACAAGCTTGTACTTAAGCAATACCAAACCAAATTTTAAGATCTTGATAAGGAAACTCATTATAGATGTTATGTGGCAGTATTCAAATAACAACCAATGTCATTAAATGGATATGATCACATAATGGCAGTAGTGAGTTTCCCTGTCAAGAGTCTAAAAAATGAGACATGGTACCTTAATAAATTAAACAAGACAATTTGTTCTAGTTCCCATAATATCATGATAGGTTAAATGCAGTTCCAATAATACTCATTTCTACCTATCTGTTCTAGACATAAGATAGATCATTCTTTAGATCTAAATTCCCAATCTTGTTGTTCTTAAGGATTCAAATTAAACTGAATAAAATAATTCCAAACATTACCAAGGAGCAATAACCATTAATGTTATTCTTACTCCTATAAGCAATCATGCAAGCCACATAATCACTCATCATTAGGGACTTACAGAGTCATCCCCATTATCCTGCTTTCAATAACGCATATACCATTTATTAGAATCATGTTATTTAGTTTTACTTCAGCATTTATATATTTGCCTGGTCTAATTCATCCATAAATGTTTCTTATCCATTTTAGGTATCTTGTTTTAGTAGAAATCCCAATTCTCTTGAGGACCTTACTATAATGTCCAAACCTGACTTAGGTTTACTAGCATGGTGGTTAACACCTTGGCAATATATTCATTTCTTGAATCTTATACAAATTTCCTTGACATCCGAAATACAGTCTATGCATTCCAGCAATTAGAACGCTGTTAAACTTTTTATGACTACACCATCATATCTTAATTATGGTTGATTTCAACTCACTAATTTTATGAACATAGATATCAAACTGTGAGCACAATATGCATGCTCCTAATAACAATTTCATCATTGCATTAGGCATCATACCCATGGTTTCATAGAGGTTTAGTATTATGGGATTTAATCATCTCCTATACAATTCTATGCCAACTATATCCCATATCCTATGGGTCCTTTTATAATTTATGTTCAACCTGATTATTAATGAATTATCTTCATTACATCTTGTTAGTTGGACTAACTCCATCATAAACATTCATCACATCATATTTCGAATGATGGTAATCTGATAGATCTTATACTTTATTTACCCATTTTATGGAAAGAAAGTTCGCTTAAAAATCAAAGAACATCCGTGTTCTATTCTCATTATTATTTCACCTTGAAGTGTTATGTTGAACTCCCCATCATGTTATGGGAGTTGGGTTAGTTTTAACAAGTATTTCAACTTAATTTCCTTAAAGGTTTAAGTGTTTCCCAAAAGGAACATCAACAATTTAAAAGACATAACCCTTATATGTTGAAATTTTTATTATCATCCAAAAGTTTCATGATATTAATTTATCTCTGGTCTAGTTACTCAAACTTTACTAAAAAAATATTCCTTAAGTATGTATACACAAGCATTTACATAGAGATTCATACATACATGATTTCTCATCTACCAAGCATTTGACCTTTAACTGTCCTTGTGAGGAATCACAACCTCTTGCTAACAATAATATTAACTTCCCCTAGTTAATCAGTTTAGATTAAATAATTCATCAACACTAGTTCATAGTGTAATCCATTAACCTATCCATTATATTAATGATTTATAACTTCACAACTCATACATTGAACTTACTAGGTTCACCTAGTCCATAAGATAGTTGTTATACTTCCTAAAAAGAGAGTTACAACAACCCTCCATTACAATCATCCAATGATCCAATTTTCCTAAAATATCATAATTGTAAAACCATTCTTATACCTACACTACTACAACATAGTAGAATGTATTACAGAGATTGCAAAGAGGCATCAACATTTTTCAACAATATGAAGCAGGTATTTACTGACCAAATATATGGAATATTTACCATGTCATAATATATCATAAATGTACCCAGTATATTTTTATAATAAAATCTTTTCTCAAAGGCAAAAAATAGCTTCCTTGATGTAATTAAGAATGTCTCAATTCAATAAATTGACTACCACTTTATCCTTTAAAATTAAGCATGTGGTTCAATTAGATAATCAAGGTGTTTCTTTACTTTACACCTGTTATCTTTTCTCACTTTCTTGTAATGGTTAGGCAAGATCAGTTTGACTAAATTGAGAAAGAAAAGTCCTTCATCCCATTTATCAATTTATGTCATTAAATGTTAGAATGAATATATACTTCAATAATCTCATTCTTTCAATATAACCATGTAATGCAACAAACATCATATTTAATTAACTTATTTTGCAAACATTAAGTACAACTCTTTTTACCTTTTTTAGTATTCCTTCATGAAAAAGTCTCATCAACACTTCACTTATTTAAATTGAAGTAATGCTCAGTAAATATGTTAATGTAAAACAATGAAAATAAACTAATTAATACCACATGTTATTATAATTACAACCGAATTCCACAAAGGTGATATAGAGTATCAAACTCTTACAAATCATGGTAAGTATCTATACCATCCCATTCATAACTAGAAATTGCTGTAACTATTGTTACTGCTCAAGAAATTCAAACAAGTATTAACCTTGGATACACAAGGTAATCCAAGCTACGAAAATGAAACCAACATATCCATCAAATAGATCCGGTCAATACACATGATGTTTATATTTCATAACTACATAAAACAATATATTTTAGATTATCCATTAATATCCTAAGAAGCAATGATAGCTATACATCTCAAGTTACATATCGTCGTAAATTAAAGGAGTTGAGGCAATATAGACTTTGTTGCCTAATTATACCGTATTATACCTTCTATACTAAAACACATCATCTCAAATTATGTCTTGCTATATTCATATGTAATAAGAATCCGAAGGCACAACCATTCCAAATCTTATTTATGTATAAGTAAAACATCTAAACTCCCCAAATGTCTCAATGACTAGCACATATTACTCCTCAATAACGGAGATTTGTTAAACTTGATTTAATTTTCCTATAGAGATTCAATCAGTTACATAAAATTCACATAATGATAATATTAAAATTTATAGTAAAGGTGGTTTTAAGAAATGGGAACAAACTAAGTTTTAGTTCCACCTTTGTGCCATATAAATGGAGCAACAACACTTAAAACATGTATTCGAGGTGCCAACCAACCAAGACCTTTTCTTTTTAATAAGGCTTTTCATCCTTCCTTATAAAAATGATACAATCCATCATTTTTCCAATCTTTATCCATCAAGACTTCCTGGAGGAGGAAGAATTGGTGTGCCATACCCGGTGTAAGGTAAATTAGGCTCATTCTTTCGAAACCTAATTCCCAATTTCATTTGTTGTTCTCTAGTGTCAATTAAAACTAGTTTAGACAACCACTTAAGAGTAATTAATTGAATTCTTAAAATTTGAATTGAGCTGAAGGTTCCACAAAATCAAAATTCAATTATATCAACAAAAGGCAGTTCCTATATCCTAAGGAAAGGAACATTCCTGTTGAGATTACAACCTTCACAAGGCTAAATGATGGCAACATGAGATACTTCTACAACTCAACCACCTATTTTTTTCCAAATAATACGAAACCAAGAGTATCCCCAACTGTTTCCCAATAAAATTTCCTAGGAGTTGCAAGGATCCATGTATCAGACAAGGATAACAAGAAGTGTTGATAGTTTATTAACACGTCATTCAAATTGGGCCTTTCCAGAAAGGTTTATACCTAGGTTTATTTTACAAGGAGGGACTGCTAAATGTAATTTTCTCATAGATCCACTAATGGTAAAATATTATGATGGGTGACTAGAAAATGCTCCACCCCAGTGGCAATCCTATTCTTCTCTCAGTCCAATCAATGGAAGGAGAAGTTTATAAATTATCCTATGCATGAGATAGAAATACCAATAGGATATCACCTGATCTGCTTGGGCTCATGCCCAAATATACCTCCTTTTTCTACAGTTGTTACGCATAAAACATAAGTGAAAGTAATAAACACTAGTATCTAGAATAGGTTTAATTACTAGATCCATATACCCAGATTTCAATCAGGTAAAAGGAAACTGATACACCCAAATTCAATTTTTGCATAATATTATATTATTTAAAAAAAACCCATTATTATTTGGGTCAACCTCCTCAGTGAAATGCAACCAAAATTGCTCCTTCTGGGTCTTAATAAGTAAACATGATTAGAGCAATCTAAAAGATAGCAAGAATATTAAATACACAGGTTTTACAGTCATACTGTTTACCCTTTTTTTTACTAAAAAATAGAGTATAAAAACAACAACCTCCAACCATCACATACCCAATTAATCTTAACTCAGAAAAAATTACAATATGTATTTATTCTAGCATCTGATAAAATAAAAAGATAAAAGGAATAAGGAATGATTCTTTCCTACAAATTCTCTTCCTACATACTTCGAAATATTTCCTAACAAGTGTTATAGCGACAATGAGATATGGATTAAATACTATCCAACTTGAACCAGTCAACAATTTGATTCCTCCTTCCAATCCAAACAATGACATCCCCCATCTTATAAATCTACCCACAAAAATGAACTTCCTCTTCTTAAAATAGTGATATGAACTCATAGTTTACTTGTCATGCACAGATACCAGAACTGGAGTTTTTCCCCCAATTTCATCAACAAAACCAAATGAAGAAGTTACATCCGATTTGCTTCCTTGGGAAGCTTTATGGATCTCCATGATTTTAAATACATAATTAATGGTATTAACTGTTGGAGTACCAGTGATTAATCAAACTACCACCGCCCTCCAACTCTCCTCCAAAATTGATGGGATTTCTACAGTTAAATCCTCAGTTGAATTTTCCATGAAATTAACTAAATATAAACCACTTAATTACTTTCAATCACATAGGTCGAATGACCTTTGGAAAGAATGAATTATAATATAGTATAAAACCAATAATTATAAAACATGCATAGCTTAAAATTATTATTCAAATCCCCCATACTCCCATAGAGATATATACTAAAATGTGAAATCAGCTATGATAATTTCATAATCTAATATAAGTATCATGGCCTAGGATTCATAAGCCGAAGTCTACTAATGATAGTGGTTGATCATTAATAGGTTCATTAGATAAATCCATATACTACGTTCCTCTGTTTAAAACATATTACCTTCTAGGAATGGAACAATGAGATATACTATTTCACAGGTATCATATTATCCTTAGAAAACTTTAACCCAACCCATTGTGATATCATGACCCAATGTCACCGGTATGATGTATTAAGTCATCTATCCTTTTGAAACCAATTGTTAGGAGTTACCATCTTAATCTTGCCTTTGGCTTTCATGCCACTTCCATTCTAACATTATGTCATGTTGTCAATGGATTATTACACATATTTTAATCATAATCAATAGTACATGTTTTCAATAATTCAAAGGTTCCAAAATTAACACCTCAAACTAGAATTTACAAGCCCAAGTCAACTAATCTGCAAAATGATTAATCATCAATATGGTTTAAGTGAATCTCTCCCTTTGACTAAAACTTTTAAAACTCATTTTCTTCTTAAGATGTCATAGTGACACATTATCTCACAACATGTACATTAGTTTTAGAAATATATATATACATATATATATATATATATACCAAGCCTAATGTGATATAATGGCCCAAGATTAATTTGCAGAAATGTAGATCATGGAGTAGGTACTTTTTCCCCTAAGTCATTTGCTATACATTGGAAGACTTATTGACTTAGTGCCTACAAGCTTAAGCCAGTGTGTTACCCAATTTTGCACACGTGGTAAGATTGGACAACAGGGTCCTATCATGTTCAAAATTAAATAATAGTCCCAGGAACCCACCTTCGGTTATTATCGAGATACAATAATTAAAAATAATTCCTAAATTGCATATGAAGAGATCACCTAGCATCGAAAGGCACCTAGTTGATCTCAATTCAGTGAAGAGTTTGGGGTCGAGTTGATAGAGAACCCAGTGTCAAATTGATAGTCATCTTGGAAATCATCTCGGTAGAGTCTCTCAGTTGTAAGAGGTTAATGAGATCTTGTTAATGCAAAATATAGCTAGTTGAAAATTGACGAATGAAGGGAACTCTATAAGGATCTCGGTAGAGATCGATGCAAGAAGATATGAAGGACGAGTCAGGGAAAGATAAGTTAACATGAGGCCATGTCTAATCCATTAGACAGTGCTTGACCAACCACTTGGGAGAATTATCTTGTTTGACTGAGATGATATGAGATTATGCAGATGTGGGAGGTTTAACATCATTGAATCTCAGGTTTGTAATTATGTAATGGAAAGACTTCTATCGATCCAGGAAGATAATATAAGCATCATACAATACCAATGTAAAATTGAGTCAAACTGACATCTTAAAAGGAGCTATGAAGTATAACGGTGTGACAAATTACAAGGATAAATCAATCTCGTAGAAGCAATCAACATTCGTGTATAGCTTGGCTAATGGAAAATTTGATCATTTGAGGATGGAGCTCAGACGTTTTAGCATGGGGCACTCGGTTGAGCCATTAGTTGTCTTTTCTTGGTGTAATGGATCAAATTGAGCTCAAATTCAACTTGTTGATCTCAACATTGTGGTAAGATTGGAGCCAGGTCGTGCCATTAAAAAATGCAAATGTTATCTAGGGGTACTCGAGTATAAGAAGTGAGCTCGACATATGCGACTAGGTGACAAAGAGCTGAGATCGAGTAACTCAAATGGAGCTAAATGATCACTAGAACACCATATGAAAAGATATATACCATATTTCCCCTTTTAGACTTAGGAAATGTAAATTCCATGTCACTCATGACAGAATGATGTTTCCTCACACTGAGTGGAAAAGTGGAAAAGTGGAAATCAGTGGCCATCTGGCCAAAATGAAATATGGCCAAATAATTCCAAAACCTTGCACTCCAATCCCAGACTGGAAAATAAGGTGAGTATTGCCAAGGGAAATGATGAGATGACAAGCCATTGAAAAATTCTGAGCATGGGAGAAGGTTGAGTCTACTGCCAAAAATCGGGAGTATGATGATAGTAGACCAAGCAGATAATCCCATGCTCAAAAATTTGACTTTGGGGTTTGAGTTTATTTCCAGAATACCAGGCGATTCATCAAGTGAGTCGAAACATGTTGGAGTGGTAAATGAGAATGTGCTCATGAAGATATCTGGATTATCAGTTAAGCCATCTGGTGCATGCATACGGACTCAAAAATTAAAGCTCAATCAAGGACTGAGTAAATAGGAAAATCAGTTGGGGAGGATCAATGTAACGAAGACCCGTTCAATGTGGAGGTGAATAATGAAGTAGTCGAAAGGTTCATAACTCAGTCATATTACCACTTCTAACGATGCTTACAGTGGTTCATTATCATAGTGGTACAACTAAATTGAAATTTCCCATGCTTCAATGCAATGCCAGTGCCAATGCCATCCCCTTTCAATCTCAATCTCACAACGTTATGTATAGAAGGTCACTTGAAGGAGGCTCTACACATTCTACTTACCACACAAAACACCCCTGTAAACCCGTCTACATATCTTCAACTATTGCAGACCTGCATTTCCCAGAATATGCTTTCATAAGGAAAATAGATCCACTGTCCCATCAATCACAAATAATTTTCATTTCCCACATGCACAACTATTCAAAATAATCTCATCAACATGTATGTTAAGTGTGGGAGTTTTGCGGATGCTAGTAACGTGTTTGATGACATGACAGAAAGAGATGTCTTCTCATGGAATACCATAATTGTAGCTTATAGAAGACATGGGTTTCCTCACAAGGAATTGATACTATTTCACTGAATGCAACAAACAGATATTCAACCTGATCAGTTCACCTTTTCCGGCATACTTATAGCCTATGCCACAATAAGAGCTTTGGAACAGGATATGGACATGCATCAAAGCATAATTGAAAGGGGCCATGAGGATGTATTATTGCTAAATAGGAATCATCGAGTGAGCTCAGTCGTTTAGAAAGAATGCCGAAGTAAATGCCTTGATGGTTCGAGCTCACGTAGAAGCTAGTCATATGGAAATTGATGCATTGAAGATTGCAAGGAGCTTGGTAAGTAAGCCAACAGGTAACCAAGTTGAATATGAGCTCATGATGAGTCTATGCACACAAGAGGAAGAGATGATACAAGCCAACATAAGTGTGTTCAAGAAAGATCTCAATTGAATTGTTTCAAGTTTATATGATATCTACACTATATGCTCGTTTTAGATCGAGCTATGTATACCGAGCGGTGCAGAAGATTCGTGATATATTATGTCTTTGAGTCATGATAAATATGTTGCATAGGTCATGTGAATAAGGCATCTTGACTAATAAGAGCATGCATACAATGAAGTTTCACTCAGATCTCATAAAAGGACATTGATTTCCATCATTTTGGAGGTATCAAGAATGCCAGGCCAGGGTATTCAAATAACAGAGCTCAAAGAGTTAGTGAATATGGTATATATATTTTCACTGGCATTGTTCAAACCTTCCTCGGTTGAGCATTCGGTGCACAGGCAACAAGAATTTTTCTAGACTCGATGAGCTATAAGGTAGGCTGAGTACAGTCATTTCAAAGGTGGGTATGGATCAACATGGTATGATTGGTAACAAGTGAACATTTGAAAGAGTCTCAAATGAAATACATGCCTGATGACGGTGAACTTTGCATAAGCTGAGACATGATGCACATTATGAGATGAGTGCGGGGGAAAGCTCATTCAAGGCTTGATAAGTAAAGGACTCAACAAAGAACATGTGAGTTAGCTGTTAGGTTCTTTGTGGTGAAGAATTCATATATTCAAAATCCAAGCCAGAATCAAAAATATTTATTTCAAGTGGGACATCACTATGGAGCTATGTCGAAGTTCGATAGTGAACTTGCACATTGGAGCTCAGTAGATTAAGAAAGGGGATTGACATTTAACTCATTTTAGTGGGCTAGTGATCATTGATTCAACATCACTGAGTTTTTGTGAGTACAAAGAAAATATAGTTCAGTTGAGCTCTAAAGAAAGCTCAATGAGTTGATAGATTAATGTGTCCATCGAGCTAGGTTAGGAGCTCAAGGAGCTAAACCCAAGAAGGTAGAATTCTAAGCTATAAGAGATTGATCAACATTGTTTGAAGGAGTCATGGGTCGAGCTCAATTCAAGTAGTAAGTTGGAAAAGGATTTTTGTGGATGGAACTTGATTCTCAGCTTGGTGCAATAGTGAATAGAAGGACGGTGGAGCTCATGTCCAACTCGGTGGGTTGGCTCGGCAATCCAACCACTGAGTTGGGATATTTTTTGACATATTCACATGGACCCCCATCCTCTTCAAGTCAAATGGGTCAATGGGGGGTCTCGACATTATGTTAATTAATTTAATATTTTTATTTAAATATTTTAATAATAATATTTATTATTATTATTTAAATATTTAATTTAAATATTCTTTTAATTAATTGAGAAGACTAGGTCATCAAGAAATTAATGACCCATGATGAAACCTTCTCAGGTGATTCAACTAACTGTGATAATTACATGATGGGCCTTCAATTTAGGAATGTAATTATGACCTTTCCTCTTCTTTCTCGCATATTATTCTATAAATGTAAGTTAGAAGCTCATTTCAAAGGGTTCCAATAGGTCAGACAAGTTGGACAGTTAGATATCTTAGGCGAGTATATGATTTTCAGGAGTCTTCTCTCTTCTGTAAGTTGTCCTTGTGTGTTGAGAGAACTTTCAAGCTTCCTCTTCAAGACTGTAATGACAACTATTGCCTCTTCTGAATGCATGATGCATTGTGCATGTTATTGAAGCAATAAAAGTGTGTGTTTTGTGACTAATCTTGGTCCTTTCATCCTTCTATGCTTCTTTGTGCCTTTCTCATACTTATAGGTACACTATGCAAGTTTAAGTTTCTATTGCAGGTTCTTGGAGTTCTGTGCTTATCGAGTGGTGGAGTATTGTATGTAGTTGAGTTGTGGTTTATATTCACCCTTCTTGAGTTCATGCTTCTTCACTAGGAAACTGGTATATTTCTCGGTTTGATAAATTTTAACAAAGGGAACACATGTCTCTTAGTTTTTGGTATCTTGTACCCTCTCTAAGTTGCAGTAGGTGAAGTTGACCTATGATGCACACACCCTCTTTAAATTAACCCTTCCTGAGTTTGGAAACACACTTTATTTGGTGCATCACTATCCCTAGTATAGTTTCATTTCTGTAAATCTCTTTCCCTAAAACCTCATGAAGACGTTAGTATAGGACTAAATAGCCTTTTTATCACACTAGGAGTAGTACAACACTTAGTTTAGGAAGAGGAAGAAGGCCTTCTCCGGAGGTTCACTTCAAGCCCAAGTCCCACAGCTTGAAAGGTGATCCATTGTGTCCCAATCACTCCGAACGTCCTATTCACATCCTGGCCATTTAGAGGGTGCAGTGATTTGGCGACAAAACAGTGGCTATAATATTGTTCTTAGGTATTAATTATCAACAACCCCTTAGTTAGATAATCTCAAGATCAATATTATTTTTTTATAACCCTATTCCCTTTGTCTTTTTTTCTCATCCTTAATTGAAAACACTTGTTTCTCTTTCACTTGGGGTCAAGATCGGTTGAAGACGACGATCTTGTTAAATTCTTGACTACACTTTCAAGGTATTACATTCTTCCCCTCTTAATGAATCATCTTCCCGATGATTTATTATTACTACTCAGATAAATCAATCAAGTACAAAATTATATACTTTTATTTGAGTAAAAATAAAACTGACATTATTTTCATTGAAATTAGAATTCTAAGTCTCACAAGCTTATATTTACTGGCTGTCATAGTTCGTAAATCAGCAATAAATCAAACAATTGACAACATGTCATAGTCCCGATCTTTACAGCTAATTATTTCATGTAGTACTATGTAATATATACAATATATTCTCAAAATTCTGGTTTGAAATAGCAGGGTACTACTATTTTTAACCTAACAAGAATTTACTCAAGATAAACATAAGTAATCAATGAAACATAGCTGTTCTCAATCAGCTCAAGTAATGCTAGAATAATAATGTTACAGTCATATAAGCCCATACTTATGTAACTGTAATCTTATTATTCAAGTTCCTTTAAGTTTGAATATCACAAATTCATTAACAGTTATAATATATTAGTCCATCAATACCTTAGTAGATCAGATTATCAATCTATATATCCTTGATTTACATACCCAGACAACTCATATGAATTGGTTAAGAAAAATAATTCTTAACTTTCTATACAGTCATGTATAATATTAATACAACATGGAAAAGAGAGTTACCTCCCATTACAATTCTGTCACAATATGACTAATCATTCAAGTAAGATCATACATCTGATACTTGTTTATAATAATAATATGAGTATATATACCTTAGTTTCCGTAACTGGTATGGACTAAGCATTTTTTTCCCTAAGATATACTTCCCTAAATCATCAGAAAAAGATACATACTATAATTATCATTCATCTCATAACGTAAATTATGAATTCATCAATGTAATCAAGTAACAGTAGTATAAATGACAGAGTGCCTACACAATGATCACATTATTAAAAAGGATTAACATAACCTTATGAAAATTCAAGAATGTCACCTTAATTCAATGATTCCCAGATTTAAAGTTCAAAAATATGAGACAAGAGTTAAGTAGCCTTTACTTTAGTAATCATGTAACTCCTACCAACTTTAAATTACTAGTCTTTTACAACCAGGCTAGCTATATTTACCATCTTTGGCACATAATATTGATAAAAATATTAAATTTAAGGGCATTTTGAATTTAAAACCTTGAAGTTTAGTTTAAATATTCTCATGGAATCATGAATATCAAGTTACATACATGAATTTCTTCGTTACACTTTTCAATTTCTAGTTTCCTACTAGGTTTGAAAATTTTACCAACTTGACAATGTTGTCTCATCCCATGAAATATTATTTGGACCAATTATACTTTAAATTCAACTCAAGGTATCAATTTTATACACAAGTCAATGAGTTCCATGTCCTTATATGATATTTTAGGATTACTTAGCATCTCAGGAAAAGTAAACAACATAGTTATCATTCAATCTTCCAGAAGAGTGTCTACTCAACTACCCTTAAGTAAATTAGTCAAACATATTTGACCATAACAATCCAAGTAGTACATTAAATAGAATGATTATACAAACAATCATATGCTGCCACAAGGATAATAACAGAATAACGATAATACCATTATATTGTTGCATTAGCTTCTACGCCTATTACTTTTAGCCCTTAAGAAGCTAAAGAACTAAGGTTGTAATACAGTAAAATGTAAAACAATCCCTCTATACCTTAACAAGGTATATGATCCAATTTGGAGGGAAATTTTTTTATACATTTACAATACAAGTTTAAAGCAGACCTCTTATATCTGTAGTTAATCTCGTAAACATCCTTTAGTTCTGCTAAACTCCAATGTAGAGCCATAGAAATCTTATTTGGTCATGACCAATCAAGGTTGCACTATTCATAACACATAAGAATCTTACACAGATTTATTTCTACCTTTAAGGATATCATAAGGATGTAGTTGCTTGAATTTATCTTCAATTCACTTTACCATTGCATCTTATTCTATAAACAATATCATGAAACTATATTATAGTCCATAAATAGGAAAATCAATCTTATCGAAAGATTTCCTTCTTTTTGGAATGAGTTCAATTAGTGACTAAATCATGATAACTGACACCCAGTTATGGTTCATGCAATTTTGCTTGATTATTTTCCATTAAAAATTTTGAATTCCAACTTAGTTTTCAGATAGTCACTTCACACCAAGAACTTAGTTGTATTAATATTTTCATTTAATAGCAACAAGAAGGTATTATTTAACTTTCTTGTCATTATGATAGGATGACTTGTTTCTTTTTCAATGAAACTATGTTGGGAATTACTCTGGAAGGTCACACTTTCTGACTCTTTCCATCCTTTATCTCTTTTCTAAAAATTAGAAATAAGGAAGAGCTAATGCTCTTGCATGCTTTTACTAGATAAAGCTAGAATTTTATTGCAGATTTCATTCTGGCCTAACTGGCCTTCCAAGTCACTATCATAATATCAGTTAGTCTTCTTCTAAATACTACCTTAATCCTATGCAGATTTCCTTTAATATTGGATTTATACTCCAATTTTTATCACACTACAATTTGATCAATCGAGTAACACTTTACTAATCACCATCATTCAGCCTAAGTTGTTTTGCTTGGCTGCTCTTATTCAAACTTACCAACTGCTCTTTGCATCTATCTAGTATAGTGTGTCATGAAGGAATCTTAGAGTATTATTTAACTCTTTTACCCCCAAACCCAAAGCTTAGTTTGATCTGGTTCGTCATCCACGATACATCCTTCATCCTTTTTATTCTATTCATAAAATAAGAATTTTTTAAGCGCAAGGGCTCATTAGGCCCAACAGCTGCACCCTTTAGCTTTGATACCAAAATGTAGCATCCAATTTTTGTCACTTCAATCTTAGAGGAATTTTTTTTTTTTACCTTATGTAGCTGATTTAAATACCCATATATTTAAATCCAACATAAGTCTTAATGCAATCCATTTCTGATAACTATCATGAACCATGTGTAGTTGTATGAGAGACTACTGAACTTTACTCATTCCCCCTCAGTTGGTTCTCCTTTAACAGGATATGATATATAAGTGATAACCCCTAAGTGTGTACCTGGGTTCCACCTATGAAATCCATAGGCATCTCACAACTTAGATAATGGCGAAATATCAACAGTATAATCAGCAGTTACACTAACTTGCACAAGGTTTCTGAATCATGTATGCCATGCTCGATTCCATAATAACACACTTGCCATTGGAATCTTGTCATCTCACCTTATTCACTTGTTTAGTTATATGGATTTGCACTCATTGATGTTGTAAATAACTACAAGTCTTGTATAAGGTAAAAGTATGGATTAACCTACATGTAGTTGTACCTCGATGTCATCCTATGATTCCAATGGGAAAGCAAATGTCTTTGTAATGATTCACATCATTACTATACTACTTCCCTTCCCATAGCCATCATATGTTGGCATCGAGGTACCAACCCGTGGGGTTTCATCTACCCTTGTAACTTTAACAAGCTTGTAATTAAGCAATACCAAACCAAATTTTAAGATCTTGATAAGGAAACTCAGTATAGCTGTTATGTGGTAGTATTCAAATAACAACCAATGCCATTAAATGGATACGATCACGTAATGGTAGTAGTGAGTTTCCATTTCAAGAGTCTAAAAAATGAGACATGGTACCTTAATAAATTAAAAAAGACAATTTGTTCTAGTTCCCATAATATCATGATAGGATAAATGCAGTTCTAATAATACTCATTTCTACCTATCTGTTCTAGACATAAGATAGATCACTCTTTAGATCTAAATTCCAAATCTTGTTGTTACTAAGGATTCAAATTAAACTGAATAAAATAATTCCAAACATTACCAAGGAGCAATAACCATTAATGTTATTCTTACTCCTATAAGCAATCATGCAAGCCACATAATCACTCATCATTAGGGACATACAGAGTCATTCTCATTATCCTCCTTTGAATAACACATACGATTTATTATAATCATGTTATTTAGTTTTACTTCAGCATTTATATATTCATCTGATCTAATTTATTGATAAATGATTCGTATCCATTTTAGGTATCTTGTTTCAATAGTAATCCCAATTCTGTTGAGGACCTTAGTACAATTTCCAAACATGACTTAGGTTTATTAGCATGGTGGTTAACACCTTGGCAATATATTCTTTTCTTGAATCTTATACCAATTTACTTGGCATCCAAAATACATTCTATGCATTCCAGGAATCAGAACGTTGTTAACCTTTTTATGACTACACCATCATATCTTAATTATGGTTGATTTCAACTCACTAATTTTATGAACATATATATCAAAATTTCACCATGGATCTATTATCAAGTACTCAAGGTGAGCACAATAGGCATGCTCTTAATAAAAATTTCATCATTGCATTAGGTATCATACCCATGGTTTCATATAGGTTTGGTATTCTGGGATTTAATCATCTCCCATACAATTCTATGCCAACTATATCCCATATCCTATGGGTCCTTTTAGCATCTATGTTCAACCTGATTATTAATGAATTATCTTCATTACATCTTGTTAGTTGGACTAACTCCATCATAAACGTTCATCGTATCATATTTCGAATGATGGTAATCTGATAGATCTTATACTTTATTTACCCATTTTATGGAAAGAAAGTTTGCTTAAAAATCAAAGAACATCCGTGTTCTATTCTCATTATTATTTCACCTTGAAGTATTTTGTTGAACTCCACATCATTTTATGGGAGTTGGGTTAGTTTTAACAAGTATTTCAGCTTAATTTCCTTAAAGGTTTAAGTGCTTCCCAAAAGGAACATCAACAATTTAAAAGACATAACCCTTATATGTTGAACTTTTTCTTATCATCCAAAAGGTTCATGATATTAATTTATCTCTGGTATAGGTACTCAAAATTTACTAAAAGAATATTCCTTAAGTATGTATACATAAGCATAGACATCAAGATTCATACATAGATGATTTCTCATCTACCAAGCATTTGAACTTTAACTAGTCTTGTGAGGAATCACAACCTCTTGCTAACAATAATATTAACTTCCCCTCATTAATCAGTTTAGATTAAAGAAATCATCAACACTACTTCATAGTGTAATCCATTAACCTATCAATTATATTAATTATTTATAACTTCACAACTCATCCATTGAACTTACTAGGTTTATGTAGTCCACAAGATAGCTATTATACTTCCTAAAAAGAGAGTTACAACATCCCTCCATTACAATCGTCCAATGATCCAATTTTCATAAAATATCATAAGTGTAAAACCATTCTTATACCGGCACTACTAAAACATAGTAGAATCTATTACAAATATTGCAGAGAGGCATCAACATTTTTCAACAATATGAAGCAGGAATTTATTGACCAAATATATGGAATCTTTACCATGTCACAATATATCATAAATGTACCCATTATATTTTTACAATAAAATCTTTGCTCAAAGGCAACAAATAACTTCCTTGACATAATTAAGAATGTATGAATTCAATAAATTGACTGCCACTTTATCCTTTAAAAGTAAGCATGCGGTTCAATTTGATAATCAAGGCATTTCTTTACTTTACGCCTGTTATCTTCTCTCACTTTCCTAAAATGGTTAGGCAAGATCAGTTCGACTTAAATGAGCAATAAAAGTCCTTTATCCCATTTATCATTTTATGTCATTAAATGTTAGAATGAATAAATATTGCAATAATAATCTCATTCTTTCAATATAACCATGTAATGCAACAAACATCATATTTAATTAACTTGCTTTGCAAACATTAATTGCAACTCTTTTTACCTTTTTCAGTATTCCTTCATGAAAAAGTCTCATCGACACTTGAATTATTTAAATTAAAGTAATGCCCAGTAAATATGTTAATGTCAAACAATGACCATCAACTAATTAATACCACATGTTATTATAATTACAACCGAATTCCACAGAGGTGATATAGAGTATCAAACTCTTACAAATTGTGGTAAGTATCTATACCATCCCATTCATAACTAGAAATTGCTGCAACTATTGTTGCTACTCAAGAAATTCAAACAAGTATTAACCTTGGACACACAAGGTAATCCAAGCTATAGAAATGAAACCAACATATCCATCAAATAGATCCAGTTAATACACATGACGTTTATATGTCATAACTACATAAAATAACATATTTTACATTATCCATTAATATCCTAAGAAGAAATGATAGCTATACATCTCAAGTTACATATTGTAGTAACTTAAAGGAGTTGAGGCAATATAGACTTTGTTGCCTATTTATACCATATTATACCTTCTTTAATAAAACACATCATCTCAAATTATGTCTTACTATATTCCGCTATAATAATAATTCGAAGGCACAACCATTCCAAAGCTTATTTATGTATACGTAAGGAGTCTAAACTCCCTGAATTTGTCTCAATGACTAGCACATATTACTCCTCAATAATGGAGATATGTTACATTTGATTTAATTGTCCTATAGAGATTAAATCAATTACATAAACTTCACATAGTATTAATATTAAAATTTACAGTAAAGGTGGGTTTGAAGAAATGGGAACAAACTAAGTTTTAGTTCCACCTTTGCGCCATATAAATGGAGCAACAGTACTTAAGACACGCATATGAGGTGCCAACCAACCAAGACCCTTTGGTTTCAATAAGGCTTTTTAGCCTTCCTTATAAAAATGATACAATCCATCCGTTTTCCAATCTTTATCCATCAAGACTTCCTAGAGGAGGAAGAATTGGTGTGCCATACTTGGCGTAAGATAAATTAAGCTCAGTCCTTCGAAACCTAATTCCCAATTTCATTTTTTGTTCTCTAGTATCAATTCAAACTGGTTTAAATAACCACTTAAGAGCAATTAATTGAATTTTTAAAATTCGGATTGAGCTGAAGGTTCCTCAAAATCAACATTTAATTATATCAATAAAAGGCAGTTCCTATATCCTAAGGAAAGGAACATTCCTGCTGAGATTACAACCTCACGAGGCTAAATGATGACAACATGAGATACTTCTACAACTCAGCCACCTATTATTGTCCAACTACTATGAAACCAGGAGTATCCCCAATTGTTTCCTGATAAAATTTCCTAGGAGTTGCAAGGATCCACGTATCAGACAAGGATAACAAGAAGTGTTGACAGTTTATTAACACGTCATTCAAACTAGACCTTGCCAGAAAGATTTATGCCCACGTTTATTTTACAAGGAGGGAGTGGTAAATTTAATTTTCTCACAGACCCACTATTGGTAAAATATTACGATGGGTGACTAGAAAATCCTCCACCCCAGCGGAAATCCTATTCTTCTCTCAGTCCAATCGATGGAAGAATAAGTCTATAAATTATCCTATGCATGAGATATAAATACCAACAAGATATCACCTAATCTGCTTGGGCTCATACCCAAATATACCTCCTTTTTCTACAATTATTATGCATAAAACAGTAGTGAAATTAATAAACACTAGTATCTAGAATAGGTTTAATTACTAGATCCATATACCCATATTTCAGATAGGTAAAAGGGAACCCATACACCCAAATTCTTTTTTTGCATAACATTATATTATTTACACAAAAACTGATTATTATTTGGGTCAACCTCCTCGGTGAAATGTAACCAAAATTGCTCCTTCCAGGTCTTAATAAGTAAACACGATTTGAGCAATCTAAAAGATAGCAATAATATTAAATACGCAGGTTTTACATTCATACTGTTTATCCTTTTTTTTTCTTTAGAAAAATAGAGTATAAAAACAACAACCTCCAACTATCACATACCCAATTAATCTTAACTCAGACAAATTTACAATGTGTATTCGTTCTATCTGATAAAATAAAAAGATAAAGGGAATAAGGAACGATTCTTGCCTACGAATTAGCTTCCTACATACTTTGAAATCTTTCCCAGTAAGTGTTACAGTGACAACGAGTTATGGATTCAATACTATCTAACTCGAACCAGTCAACAATTCAATTCCTCCTTCCAAGCCAAACAACGACATCCCCCATCTTATAAATCTACCCACAAAAATGAATTTCCTCTTCTTAAAATAGCGATATGAAATCATAGTTTACTCATCATGCACATATACCAAAAGTGGAGTTTTTCCCCAAATTTCATCAATAAAACCAAATGAAGAAGTTGCATGTGATTTGCTTCCTTGGGAAGCTTTATGGATCTCCATGATTTTAAATGCATAATTAATGGTATTAACTACTGGAGTACAAGTGATTCATCCAAATAGCACCGCCCTCTAACTCTCCTCCAAAACTTGTGGGATTTCTATAGTTAAATCCTCATTTAAATTTTCCATGAAATTAACTAAATATAAATCACTTAATTGCTTTCAATCACATAGGTCAAATGACCTTTGGAAAGAATGAATTATAATATAGTATAAAACCAATTGTTATGAAACATGCATTACTTAAAATTATTATTCAAATGCCCCATACTCCCATGGAGATACATATTAAAATGTGAAATCAGCTATGATAATTTCATAATCTAAAATAAGTGTAGTGCCCGTTTAAACAACCACTTTTGACCAAAGAAACAACCTAGGGTTAGCTAGAAAATTATGGGATAATTTTCTTTTTTAATTAGAAGTGTCTACAACTAAGTTGCAAGACATTATTTTTCACTAACAGGTTCCGGAATAAAGTCTATTTACCAAAATGTAAGTTTCCTTTATAAACTTATAACAAGTTCATAGGGTTTCAAAAGTTAGGGTTACATGTTCTGGTTAGATTCAGGGAGTAATCTTACCCCATGCTTGCTCTCTAACAGGATCAGAACTTCAACTAGATTTTTCTCCTACAAAAAACTTCCAAAATTTCAATGAACCATTACCAATGGATAGGAAATTTTCTCACCTTTCCGGTGATATACAGAATTCCTCCTAACTCCTTATAGAACTCAAGATATAAGCAGTCGGAGTCTTGGGCTCAAATTTTCCCAGAGGGACACACGGCAAGAGGAGGAGGAGTGCACCTTGGGCAGGTTGGCAGGTTATGGGGCCACATTGGGAAATTTTCCCAACGCATGTCTCAAAGTCAAAAAACACTCCGCGCCCCCATGGGCCCCTAGGGGACACGTGTTACGTCATGGCGCAAGGCGAAAAGGGGAAAGGAAAGGGTGGAGTGGCGGACCAATTTGGCACTTTGCGCCAATGAAGGGAAAAAAGAGAGAAGGAAGTGCGTGGGTCCGTGCACCTGCTAAGGGAAGTAAGTCTAAAGGGATGGTGGGGTTTCGGACCATGGGGAGAAGTTGGGAATTTTTCCCAATGCATGCCAAAATGGTGCGCAGGTCCGCACACCCACGGGAAGACAAAGGAAAAAGGGGAAGCAGAGTTGTAGGTGGCATAAGGAAAATTATAACTTTTCCAAAGCCAAAACACAAAACATAAGGGAGAAGGAAGGTCCGCCCTCTCACTTCCACCTCCAAGCTGCCATGTGGCATGCTTTCATTGGCTACGGGCCAGCGGGGTAAAAATAGGAATTTTTCCCCAAAAAAATTATAAAAGCTAAGGGTTTTAAAAGAAGCCACGCCTCCACCATAGCCACAAGGGGACACGTGGTGCCCTCTGATTGGTTGCGGGCCGGCGGGAGGAAAAGTGATAATTTTCCAAAAAAATTCAAAAAGTTTAAGGGGGTAAAATTTATCCGCGCCTCCGCCTTAGCCCCTAAAGGCCACATGGCAGCCTTTGATTGGCTGTGGGCCGAGGGAGAAAAAAGTGCAAATTTTCTTGAGCCCAAAATTTTGAAAATTTTCTAAGGGCTATTTTGATGGGAATTTTTTGGGTTGTGGACTCACTAGGGAAAATTTTCCCAAATTTTCCTACAAAGGCACAAAAACTTCAAGGTGTCATAACTTGAGCTAGAAAGCTCAGTTTTGGGAAAACGAGGACTTTTCATAAAGCTTTCGATGCCCTCTTTGTATAGGGAACATCAAATTTACTTAGTGATGAAGTTTTAAGGGTCAAGTTTTTTGAAAATTATCTACAGGCCTTTATTTAGCAAACTGGTAAATTTCCAACTTATAATTTTGATTAAATTAGAACTCCTCCTTCGCTCAAAATGTCAAATAGACATGGAGGATCAGTATAGGGACGGTTTAGAGTGTTTTAGGGAAGTCAATTTATCCAATTTGTTCAAGGTTGCATTTTTGTAGCAATAGACAGAAAAATAACTGTGCAAGCTCCGAATTGAAATTCATTAAGTTTTGGAGATTCATTCTTGACTGTTATAGTGAATTTGAGTTCCTTAGGTAGTACTATGTCTAATTTTCAATGTTTCATAACTTATTGTTTAGTGTAAGTATGAACTGTTCATTTTTATTAAAATGTGAATTGCCAGGATGAAGTATATTACAGTGAACTGTTTCTTTTAATTGGAATCTCCATTTTGTCATTTAAATGTGTATGTGATTCCTAACTTAGTCAAATAAATTTCTTATTAATTCATCCATCCATTTCTAAATGAAACTACCTTTCTGATTTTAGTTTTAATATACATTTTGTAGGGGAAATAACATTGTCTTTAATTCCATACGCATGCATCTTTTCTAAACAGCAAATTACAATCTTTAACAACAATTTCAAATCCAATACATGATACAATTCAAAAGAACTAATGCCATCCTTTATTGATAATCCAAATAACTTTACAACTCTCTCTTTTCCAATTAATTTGGTTTCAAAATATAAAATACAGTACATATAATATCATTCGCATTTCTCTTCCCAAAACAATGAACAAATATAATTTTCCTTTACATTACTCAATTCAAATTCAATCTTCCATCTACAATACACTAACTTCACATTACAATAATTACACAGCTCATCCACTCAAGGTGGGAAAAGTTAAATTGAATGGGGGGCTTTTGGACTATGCGGAGAAGTTGGGAAATTTTCCCAATGCATGCCAAAATGGTGCGTGGGTCCGCACACCCACGGGAAGACAAAGGTAAAAGGGGAAGTGAAGTTGTGGGTGGCGGGAGAAAAATTAGAAATTTTCCAAAGACAAAACACAAAACATAAGGGAGAAGGACGGTCTGCCCTCCCACGTCCACCCCCAAGGTGCCACGTAGCACACTTTCATTGGCCACGGGCTGGTGGGTTAAAAAAGGGAATTTTTCCCCAAAAATTTTTATAAAAGATAAGGGTTTTAAAAGAACTTGTGCCTCTACTATAGCCACAAGTGGACATGTGGCACCCTCTAATTGGCTACGGGCCAGTAGGAGGAAAAGTGAAAATTTTCCAAAAAATTTCAAAAAATTTAAGGGGGTAAAATTTATCCGCGCCTCCGCCTCAGCCCCTGGAGGACACGTGGCAACCTCTAATTGGCTGCGGGTTGGTGGAGAAAAAAGTGAAAATTTTCTCGAGCCCAAAATTTTGAAAATTTTCTAAGGGCAATTTTGATGGGAAATTTTTGGGTTGTGGGTCCGCCAGGGAAAATTTTCCCAAATTTTCCCGCTAAGGCACAAAAACTTCAAGGTGTCATAACTTGAGCTAGAAAGCTTAGTTTTGAGCAAATGAGGACTTTTCAGAATGATCTCGATGCCCTCTTTGCAAAGGGAACATAAAATTTACTTTTTGATGAAGTTTTAAGGGTCAATTTTGTAAAAACAATCTGCAGGCCTTTATTTGGCAAACTGGCAAATTTCCAACTTATAATTTTGATTAAATTAGAACTCCTTCACTTAACATGTCAAAAAGACATGGAGGATTAGTATAGGTAGGGTTTAGAGTGTTTTAGGGAAGTCAATTTATCCAATTTGTTCAAGGTTTCATTTTTTTGGCCATAGACAGAAAAATGACTGTGCAAGCTCTGAATTGAAATTCATTAAGTTTTGGAGATTCATTCTTGACTGTTATAGTGACTTTGAGTTCCTCATGTAGCACTAAGTCTAATTTTCAATGTTTCATAACTTATTGTTTAGTGCAAGTATAAACTGTTCATTTTTATTAAAATGTGAATTACTAAGATGAAGTACATTACAGTGAACTGTTTCTTTTAATTGGAATCTCCATTTTGTCATTTAAATGTGTATGTGATTCCTAAATTAGTCAAATACATTGCTTATTAATTCTTCCATCTAATTCTAAATGAAACTACCTTTCTGATTTCAGTTTTAATATACATTTTGTAGGGGAAATAACATTGTATTTCATTCCATACGCATGCATCTTTTCCAAACAACAAATTACAATCTTTAACAACAATTTCAAATCCAATACATGATACAATTCAAAAGAACTAATGCCATCCTTTATTGATAATCCAAATAACTTTACAACTCTCTCTTTTCCAATTGATTTGGTTTCAAAATATAAAATACAATACATATAATATCATTTGGATTTCTCTTCCCAAAACAATGAACAAATATAATTTTCCTTTACATTACTCAATTCGAATTCAATCTTCCATATACAATACAATAACTTCATATTACAATAATTACACAGCTCATCCACTCAAGGTGGGAAAAGTTACATTGAATTACTCAAAGGGTAATGAATGTCAAACTATGAAATTCTTTCTCCAAACAACAACATTGTTGTTTCTTCCTCTTTACAACTTTGATAACAACAAGGAAGTGGGAAAGGCAACGCTCTCCACCCAACCAAGACATCTAATGAGAAGGGATAAGCCATCCTTCTTCATTGGCCCCCGGCCCCAACCATATTGAAATGGATCATGAATATCAACACATGGAAACAAGGCTTCTATCGCATACAAGCAACATTCACATTGCATACAATCAATAAAATTCATAGTTCAAAACAAGACAGTAGTTCCCAACAAAATTTGAAACAATTCATACAAGACATAGGCTTGATCCAACAAGCCAACAAGAGAAAGAACTATGGGGAAAATCCTTATGCCTCTCATTTTGGAATTGGGCATCCAAAAAAATTCATTCTACCATTAAACATATCAACCCATAAACCTTATATCTCCCAACCCCTCCTTATACCCCTCTAAGAGTAATAAATGTAAGCAGTTTCTTTTCCAAGGTGGATCCCAAACCAAAACTCCCTCCTAAATAGAACTAGTGCAATTGAAAATCCCTTATGCACCCCATATGAAATCTCCATAGCCTTCTCTTACACCTTTTCCTAAGCAGTCTACCCAACCAGCCAAGAACACAAACACCATTAAAAAATGCATGCAAGAGAAGGAAAGTATTTAAAATAGAGCTCATGATGCCTACCTCTCCATAATGGAGTTTGTTCCAAGCTCACAAGTTTTCCACAATGTCAAAGTCTAGTCCAGAACCAACAAATTATTAGCATGCAAAATACTCCAAGCTTCTTCCACAACAAGCTCCAAAAACAGCAAGTAAAATGTACCCCCCAAGAGGAATGAACAAAGTTTCAACAACCATAAACAAGCAAGAAGTTTCACTTTTATAGGAGAGGGAAGAGAAGAGGATGATGTGGATCCATGTGGGATGCCACATCATTCTTCCTCAACCCCAAGAGGAAATTCAACATCCTTCACTAAATCACCATAAATAAAAATGACAAAATCACTTACATACTCCAAAAATGCCCATACTTCAAAAGGACCAAATTTAAAACATGTAAGGGAAGTGCAATTAAAACTTACATATTGTCACATCAAATAGCATCATAAATGCCTACATTTAACCTCCAAACCATAAGCATGGTTGGTGGATCATTTTAAGAGGTGTGGGACAAGTTTAACTTGTCCCAGAAGCCTCCAAATTTTGCCTCCAAGGACAAATTCGAATTTCATAAAAGATGGAGTGCTTGACCTTCCAAAATCTACCTTACATACTCTTACATGTTTCTTACACATCCTTACAATATTAAATTACACATTCTTCCAACATTAATATCTAAAGACAACTTTATTAATTACATTCCACATCCCAATTTAATTTCGATAAAATTTAACTATATGATCTCTCACATTAATCTACCACATTTAAATTAATTAAAAGGATCACATTACAAATAAAATACATAAATTAATAATTAAAAGGAACACATAAATAAAACACTTATCCCAATTTCACATATAATGGAGATCCCCCCATTGGAAATCCTAACATAACTCAACACACAAACGAACAACACAATTGCCATGGTGACCTTGTTGATTTCACCTAAAATTTCAATATGGTTAGTCTCCAGTCCCCCGACATTGTTGTGATTTTTAACCTACAAAATGAAAATACCTCCTTCGGCCTCGTGGCCTTATCAGAACATCCAAAATGACATAAACAACATTTCAAGATCATTTAAACACATGAATCACAACAATATCAAGAATTCCACATTATCATTTTAATTCATAAATCAACTATATCATCATCAAGAATCTACCATACTAGGTATACTCCAAATATCAAGTGTCATAAGTCCAAATCAATATCCATAATATATCCATGTCAAAATTATATCATAAATCACATATCAAAATGCCTCTAGTAATCATCATGTATAATAACTGAATCTAGATCAATAATAATCCATGATCTAACGTCTAACCATCATACTAAAACAAAACATAATAGTGTCCATAATATGATCAATAGTATCAAAATTAGTATCTAAAAGTGTTAAAGGGAAGTGGCCACTACATTCCCCTCCCCTTAGACTTAACTTCCTCCTAGAATTCACTGGAAAAAATGTGGAAATTGCACTCATAATACTATGACATCCTCTCAAGTGGCTGTAGTCTCATTATATCTATCCCACTGCACCCATACCTAATCAATCTCTCTACCTCAAAGGCCTAGGGACTTGTGATCTATGATATAGATGGGATCCATCATCACCTGCCCCTAATACTACACCTTTAATGATGTCTAGTGCAACACATGAGAAGTATCTGCAATGTACCTCCTAAGGACAGAAACATGAAACACATCATGTACGCGAGACAAGCTGGGTGGCAATGCTAGATGGTAGGCCAAAGGGCCGATACACTCCAAGATCTCAATAGGACCAACAAATGTAGGAGCTAACTTAGAACCTTTTCCATAATGGATAGGGCTCTTCTGTGGTCTGACATGAAGGAACACCTTCATGCCCACATCAAAGCTATGATCAATCCTATGTTGATCTGCATACTTCTTGTGCATGTCCTATGCCTCTTGCAATCTTTGTCTAATCAACACTACCTACTGCTCCATGTCTTGTAAAAGAGCTGGTCCAAGATATACTCTATCCTCTAACCTATCCCAGCCAAGGGGTGTCCTGCACTCTCTACCATACAACTCCTGAAAAGGAGCCATGCCTATAGAACTCTAAAAACTATTATTGTAGGAAAACTCTACTAAGTACATGTACTTCTCCAACTTATACTGCTAATCCATCATGTACATCATGAGCATACACTCTAAAATCTGATTTACTCACTCGGTCTATCCATCTATCTCAGGGTGATATGTTGTGCTGAAGTTAATCCTTGTCCCGATGACATACTGCATGGTAGTCCAGAAATGTGAAGTGTACAAAGGATCGCGGTCACAAATGATCTTCAATGGAATCCCGTGTAACCTGACAATCTCATCCAAATATACTCGTGCCACTGCTCTAGTTGTATAAGTGGTCTTCACTAGAGAAAAGTGATTCACTTTTGTCAATTTATCAACCGTGACCATAATGACATTGTGGTGATATATTGACATAGGTAGCCCAAAAATGAAATCCATAGAAATGGTGTCCCACTTCCATTCCGGTATGGCATGAGGATAAAGAAGACCCGATGGATGCTGATGTTTGGCCTTAACCCTCTAGAACTCTAAACACTGTGACACAAATTGAGCCACGTCTCGATGAAGTCCTCTCTAGTGGTACAACTGTCTCAAGGTAACATGCATCTTCTTCACCCCGGAATGGGCTGAATAGGGTGCACAATGTGCCTCTACCAAGATGTCCTACCTCAAGCCTCCAACTTTGGGAACATATATCCTACCTTTTTACCTGAGAAGACCATTTGAATCTAAGAAAAATCCATCAAACTTACCCTCAAGGGGTGTCAGTGACTCGATCTCTTCTCGTACTACCATGTAGAAGCTGTCAAGAGGAAGATGCTGAAGAATTCTGCTCCACAAATCTATGCTCACTGAGGTAGCCATAGCCACATGTCTCCATCTTTTGAGAGAATTTTCTACAACATTCTCTTTTTGCTTCACATTCTCTATCTCCATGTCATACTCACAAAGAAATTCCATCCAACGCAGTTGACGAGTATTTAGATTGGGCTACGTGAAAAGGTGGCAAATACTCAAATGATTTGTTCTAATTGTGAATCTCTGTCTAAGAAGAAAATTCTTCCATCTAACCAAAGCATGCACAACTGCTGCAAGCTCATGATCCTTGAGTTTATGAGACTCAAAAGCTACAAATCTACCCTCCTGCATCAACACACCTCCAAGCCCTGCTAAAGAAGCATCTGTGTAAATAAAGAACTCACCCTATGGATCTGGCACTGCAAGAATGGGTGGTGAAGTGAGGCACTCATTTAGTGTCTTGAAGTCCTACTCGCATCTATCTAACCAAACAAACTTCTTCCCTTTCCTCTGAAGGGAAGTGATAGGGTGCACAATCCGAGAGAAGTCTTGAAAAAATATCCAGTAGTATCCTACTAAACCCATGAAGCTGCGCACCTCGGTCACTGTAATGGATGATAGTAAATCCATAATGTCTCTAATATTGGAAGGATCAACTTCTATACCCTCCTGAAAAATGATATGACCCAAATACTGCACCTCTGTCTGGAAGAAAACACACTTCTCGAAGTTCCCGTAAATCTACTACTCACGAAGACACTGAAGAACCTATCGAAGGTTCCCCTCGTGCTCCTCACGTGTACATGAGTATATCAAAATTTCATCTAGGAAAATGAGCATGAAGGGATCTAAAAATGTTTTGAATACCCCATTCATCAAACTCATAAACACCACAGGGGCATTCGTCAAACCAAAAGGCACCACTGTGAACTCATAGTGCCCATATCTCATATGGAAGGTGGTCTTATGAATTTCTACCTTCAAAATCCTCATCTGATGGTAGCTCAACTTGAGATCAATCTTAGAGAACATCGTGGCTCCCTTCATCTGATCAAACAAGTCATTAATATGAGGAAGAGGATAATGATTCTTGATCGTTACTTTGTTCAACTGGCGGTAATCAATACAAAACCGCAATGATCCATCCTTCTTCTTCACAAAAATCACTGGTACACCCAAAGGGGATACACTAGGATGGATAAGGCCCTCAAGATGTAACTTGAGCTCACAGAGTTCTAGGGTGGTCATCCAATACGATGCCCGTGAGATAGGCTCCACTCCTAGAACTAGGTCTATCTGAAAATCAATCTCACATGGGGGTGGCATCCCTGGTAGCTCCACTAGAAATACATCAGAAAACTCTCTCAAGATGGGATGATCATCTAGCACTGGTCCACTAGAACCATCCTTTGATTTTTCACTAACTATAACAACATACATCTGACAACCCTGTTACACACACTGCTTAAGCTGCATAGCGGAAATGGTGCGAATAGAAACGGGTCTCTTGACCCCCAAGATCACCGAATCAACTCCCAAATCATCTGCACAATCTATAGTCTTATGATAACAATCCATCTTGGCCCTGTGTGTAGATAGCCAATCCATACTTAAGATAACTCCATAAGAGCCCAAAGGAAGGATACAAAGATCTAAGGTGGAGGTGAAAGGTCCTAAATCTACAACACACTCCTTAACTAAGAAGTCCACATAGATCTTGGTGCCAGGAGCCATCTCAACATCCTAATTGAGACTCTACCTAACTGCCACCAGCCTACATCACTCTACTAAATATGGTGTAATGAAAGAATCAGAAGAACTAGAATCAAACAATACAGAGGTAGGAATACCACTAATGCTACCTGTGGTCTCAATGACTGTGGTTTGGTGCTCTGTCTGACAGTTCTCAACTACTACATAAATCATGTGGATGTGTCCCATGTCACCAATTATCAGATAATAAACTAGTGCCTTACCCTTGTTAGGTTTCTAACGGTAATCTTTCCAAAAGTGTCCATCTACTCCACATCCAAAGCAACCACCTGATCCTCTCTAAGGAGTAGCACCTCCAGTAGGTGCCCTAGAAGCCTGTGGTGTGGATCCCGATGATCCAGCTGTGATCTATTGTGGCCTATGATCGCGATCTCCCAGTGACTGAGCTCTAGGTCCAACCTTTGTCTTGATGGGAGCCCTAGGAGGTGGCCGCATACTCCAACCTCTCTATGCATCAGCTCTCTCTGGAGGTCTATACAGTTGGCAGGACTGCTGCTACTATTATGGCCTAAAGGATGACTGTGTTGTACCCTGGCCACCATGAGGAAGAGGTACTGAACCTCTCAATCTACCATCCTGCATCTACTAAAGGTGGCTCCTTACTCAGTCTCTAGCCTGCTGGGTTTTACCTTGAGTCTCCTCTACAATATAGGCCTTCTTGACGGCCTTTGCTAAATTATGTGGGTAGTGAATCCACACTGCACCTAAAATATCTAAATTTAAGCCTCAGATGAACCTGTGAATCCACACTTGTTCATCTTGCATATACTCTACATACTAAAGTAGATATAGGAATCTACTCTCATACTCTTCCACTGAAATGGTAGCATGTCAGAGGTCATGGAACTCGTCAATCCTCTGCTGGATGAACCTCCGTGATAGATATATACTCCTGAATCTCTCCTCAAATAGCTCCCAAGTCACTATCTCTGAACCTACATGGATATTTTTCTCCTCTTTCCTTCACCATACTCCTGCTCCATCCCTTAGTAGATGGATTACAACACAAGATTTCATGTTTCTAGAACAGGGATAAAGCTTGAAGCAACAACTCAAGCTCACTAGTCAGGCCTTTACCTAAAATCCACCTGTATCACCTAAGTAATGTGAGGGTCTAAGCTTTAGGATCTCCTTGATGTGATCTGTTTTTGTGTTCTGTCGGCCTCTAGGCCTCTCTGCAAGCTCATCCCTAAGCCTAGGGCTCCGAGACCTCTCTCTATGCTCCAGAACTTTGTCACCCTATATCCTAGGTGGTGAATCCTGTCTGACTAACTCCACATGGGAGTTATCTCCTATATGCTCCTCACTTAGTGGAGGAGGTGCATGTCCCTCAATAGAAGTAACCCTATCATGTCTACCTGAGTGCCCTCCTACTGATCCTCCGCGTAGAGCAGCAGTAACATCCTTAAGGGTCTGTAGAATCTGAGGTAGAATGGCTGCTACACCCTGATCTGGTGGTGATGGTGGTGGTGAATCCGAGTCTCTATTAAGGTTCCTCTTGCTCCATCCAAGCCTCCTGTACAGACCAAAGTGATAGTCAGTTCATTTTCTAAGTTTTATAACTTCCATGTTTACTAAAAACATACAAATTCTTGCAAAGTTGTTTTCTAGGTTTCAGTGTGCTAGGTTTAAGTTTTCATGTCTGAATTTTTCTAGTTTTCCCATTGGTCCAAGATTTTTAATCACTGCTCTGATACCAAGCTAAATGCCCATTTAAAAAACCACTTGAGACCAAAGAAACAACCTAGGGTTAGCTAGAAAATTATGGGATAATTTTCTTTTTTAATTAGAAGTTCCTACAACTAAGTTGTAAGACATCAATTTTAACTAACAAGTTCCGGAACAAAGCCCATTTACTAAAATGCAAGTTTCCTTTATAAACTTATAATAAGTTCATAGGGTTCCAAAAGTTAGGGTTACATGTTCTGGTTAGATTCAGGGAGTAATATTACCCCATGCCTGGTCTCTAACAGGATCAAAAATTTAATAGATTTTTCTCCTACTAAACACTTCCAAAATTTCTTGAAACAATCCCCAATGGATAGGAAATTTTCTCACCTTTTCGGTGATATAAAAAAGTCCTCCTAACTCCTTGCAGAACTCAAGATATAAGAAGGTGGAGTCTTGGGGTCAAATTTTCCCAAAGGGACACGTGGCAAGAGGAGGAGTGCACCTTGGGTGGCTTGGTGGGTCGTGAGGCGGCATTGGGAAATTTTCCAAATGCATGGCTCAAATTCAAAAAACACTCTGTGCCCCTTCAGGTCCCTAGGGGACATGTGTCAAGTCCTGGTGGAAGGAAAAAATGGGAAAGGAAAGGGTGGAGCAGCGGACCGATTTGACGCTTTACGCCAATGAAGGGAAAAAAAGGAGAAGGAAGTGCGCGGGTTCGTGCACCCGCTAAGGGAAGTAAGTCCGAAGGGATGTCAGTGTTTTGGACCATGGGGAGACTTTTAGAATTTTTCCCAATGCATGCTGAAATGGTGTGTGGGTCTGCACACCTGCGGGAAGACAAAGGAAAAAGGGGAAGCAAAGTTGAAGGTGGTAGGAGGAGAATTAAAAATTTTCCAAAGCCAAAACACAAAACATAAGGGAGAAGGAAGGTCTGCCCTCCAACATCCACCCCCAAGGTGCCACATGGCACACTTTCATTGGCCGTGGGCCGACGGGGTCAAAATGGGAATTTTTCCCTAAAAAATTTTATAAAATCTAAGGGTTTTAAAAGAACCCGTGCCTCCGCCATAGCCACAAGGGGACATGTGGCACACTCTGATTGGCTATGGCTGGTGGGAGGAAAAGTGAAAATTTTCCAAAAAATTTCAAAAGTTTAAGGGGGTAAAATTTATCCACGCCTCCGCCTCAGCCTCTGGAGGACACATGGCAACCTCTGATTGGGTGCAGACTGGTGGAGAAACAAGTGAAAATTTTCTCGAGCCCAAAATTTTGAAAATTTTCTAAGGGCAATTTTGATGGGAAATTTTTGGGTTGCGGGTCCAACATGGAAAATTTTCCCAAATTTTTCTGCTAAGGCACAAAAAATTCAAGGTGTCATAACTTGAGCTAGAAATCTTAGTTTTGAGCAAATGAGGACTTTTGAGAATGCTCTCTATTCCTTCTTTGTAAAGCGAACCTAAAACTTACTTTTTGATGAAGTTTTAAGGGTCAATTTTGTAAAAATGATCTACAAGCCTTTATTTAGAAAACTGGAAAATTTCTAACTTATAATTTTGAGAAAATTAGAACTCCTCCTTAGCTTAACATGTCAAACAGACATGGAGGATCAGTATATGGAGGGTTCAAAGTGTTTTAGGGAAGTCGATTTATCCAATTTGTTCAAGGTTTCATTTTTCTGGCAATAGACGGAAAAATGACTGTGCAAGCTCCGAATTGAAATTCATTAAGTTTTGGAGATTCATTCTTGACTGTTATAGTGAATTTGAGTTCCTCAGGTAGCACTAAGTCTAATTTTCAATGTTTCATAACTTATTGTTTAGTGCAAGTATGAACTGTTCATTTTTATTAAAATGTGAATTGCCAAGATGAAGTATATTACAGTGAACTGTTTCTTTTAATTAGAATCTCCATTTTGTCACTTAAATGTGCATGTGATTCCTAACTTAGTAAAATACATTGCTTATTAATTCATCCATCCAATTCTAAATAAAACTACCTTTCTGATTTCAGTTTTCATGTACATTTTGTAGGGGAAATAACATTGTCTTTCATTCCATACGCATGCATCTTTTCCAAACAGCAATTTCAAATCCAATACATCATATAATTCAAAAGAATTAATGCCATCCTTTATTGATAATCCAAATAACTTTACAACTCTCTCTTTTCCAATTGATTTGGTTTCAAAATATAAAATACAATACATATTATATCATTCACATTTCTCTTCCCAAAACAATGAACAAATATAATTTTCCTTTACATTACTCAATTCAAATTCAATCTTCCATCTACAATACACTAACTTCACATTACAATAATTACAAAACTCATCCACTCAAGGTGGGAAAATTTACATTGAATTACTATAATTCCCACTTCAAACTACCACTTGAGACCAAGAAACAAACTAGGATTAGCTAGGTAAATTATGGAATAATTTTTTTTTATCAAAATTATTAGTAAGGAGGGTAACAAGATCTCAGTTAACACAAGCCTGATTTAGGTTAATAATCAAGCTTGACTTGCAATAATTACTTCTAGAAACTATTATCAACAAGGCACAAGGTCAAAACAAGAATTTAGATTCATCACTAAGGTTAGGAGAGTGAAATCTTACTCATCTCTACCCTAACAGGGTTACAGGGTTCAACTTGATTTTTCACACACTTAGATTCATCAAAACTTTCCTAAATCATTCCCATTGGATAGAAAATCATCTCACCTTTCCAACCATATAAATAAGTCTTCCTAAATCCTTATAAATCTCAAGTTATGGCTCGGCGGAGTTCTGGGGTGAAATTTTCCCTTAAGGAGTCTACAGGCTTAGGGTGAGAAATTTTCCCTCTTTGAGCGCAAAAGTGCAAAACTCCTCCGTGCGCCCGCAAGTCTGATTGTGAGGACATGTGGCACATCTTGATTGGTGAGGGGAAAAATAGAGCAGTGGAGAATTTTAGGATTTGGATTTTTTAAGCCAAAATCCCAAAGGCAGAAATGAACGCGTGCCTTCACCAAGGAGAAACCCATGCCACGTGTCAACACGTGATAGGACGGGGGCCGGTGGGTTGTGGGGAAAAATTGGGAATTTTTCACATGGTCAAAAATAAAATTTCCTGAAGGAAAATTTACCTTCGTACCTCTGATTTTACTAAAAAAATCCACGTGGTGTCCTGTGATTGGAGCAGGTTAGTAGAGAGATGGAGAGATTTAATGTTTTGTGCCAAAAGTGTTTAAAAGTCAAAAAGACTTGCGTGGCCCGCATGTCTGTTAGAACATGTGTCAGTGTCTGATTGGCTATGGGGGTGCGAGGCCATGGAGAAAAAATTAAAATTTTTCCAAAATAGTTAAAATTCTAAGTATTCAAATTTATTCCGCGTGCCCAGCATGCCACATGTCAACACGTGATTGGATGCGGGGCCGTGGGGAAAAATGGGAAAATTTTCCCAAGGTCAAAATTTTCAAAAATTTAAGTTTTTGAAATGTCTGCCCCTCCTAAGTGCGACATGGAATCATGTGATTGGTTGCAAGGGTTACGGGGCCACAAAATTTTTAGGGAAATTTTTCCAAACGTTAAATTTTGATTTTAAACAGTTAGATTAATTTTTGGATGGCCATTTTGAAGTAAAACTGCAAATTGCCATAACTTTAGATAGAAAAGTCAGTTTTGGAAAAAAAAGGACTTTCTAGAAAGATCTCGGAGTCCTATTTGCATAGAAATCATCAATTTTGAATTTTGATGAAGTTTTGGGGGATAATTTTAAGAAATAGATCTGCAGGCTTTTAATATCTGAACTGGCAGTTTTTTAACTTATAATTTTGATAAAATTAGAACTCCTCCTTCATTCAAAATGTCAAAAAGACATGGAGGATCAGTCTAGGGAGGGTTTAGAGTGTTTTAGTGAAGTCAATTTGTTTATTTATAAAAAATTTCATTTTTCCAACAGTTGACGGGAAAAAACGGCCGTGCAAGTTTTGATTTGAAATTTCCTTGAGTTTTAGAGATTCATTCTTGACTGTTTTAGTGAATTTGGGTTCCTTAAGTCTTCCTAAGTATAAATCTCAAGTTTCGTATCTTATTGTTGAGTGTAAAGTCAAACTACTCATTTTTATAAAAATGTGCATTGCCATATTTGAGTTTAAAACAGTGAACTATTTCTCTTAAATTTGTTCATCATTTTTTGGTAATTTGGATGTGCACGTGATTCCTAATATTAGTCAGATACATTTAATTGATTAAGATATCCATTCAATTCTAAATTAAGTTACATTTCAGATTTCAATTCGAATGCACAATTCAAATGAGAACAATATAGTTTAGCTTTCTCATACGTATTTTCTTCCAACACAAAGATCTCATTTTTTTGAAAACAATTCAACTCTAGCATACAATACAATTTGAACACTACTTCAATCCTTTATTCAATATTCAATAATGCTTTTACAAATTAACACTTTTCCCACTTTGGTTTAAAACTAAAAATTACACAGCTAATAAAATCCTTTGCATTTCTTTTCCAAAAACAACAAACAAATGTAATTCTTATTTACATTCCTTAGTGCAATTATAACTTCCATTTAGAATGCAATCACCTCAAATTACAACATTTATACATTCATCCACTCAAAGTGGGAAAGGTTACATTGAATTTTGTCCAAGAGATAGGACTGTAAAAGCTGTAAAATTCCTTCTCCAAATAGCAGCATGCTGATTTTTTCTTCTTTTCAGCTTGGATCACAACAAAGAAGGGGGAAAGGCAACACTCTCCACCCAACCAAGACATCCAATGGGAAAAGAGAAGCCATCTTTCCCCATTGTCCCCCAAGCCCCAACCATATTGAAATGGAGCATGAGTATCAACACATGGTAACATAGAATTCTTTCACGCACAAGAAACATTCACATTACATACAACATTAACAAAATACACAGTCCAATAAGACAGTAGTTCCCAACTACATTTGCAAACATACACACAATACATAGGCTTGATCCAAACAAGCCAACAAGAGCAAGAACTATGGGGAGCTCCTTATGCCTACCAAATTAGAATTGGGCATCCACCAAAATGCATACCACCAATAAACATATCAACCCCATAAACCTTATATCTCCCAACCCCTCCTTATGCCCCCCCAAAGTTTCTCCCTTATGCCCCCAAGAGTAAGAAATGCAAGCAGTTTCTTTTCCTAGGTGGACCCCAATCCAAAACTCCCTCCAAAATAAAACAAGTGCCACTAGAAATCCCTTATGCCCCCCATATGAAATCCCCATAGCCTTCTCCTACGACTTTCCCTAATAATTCTACCCAACTAGCCAACAATATACAACAGATTCACCATTTCATTTATGCAAGAAAAAGGGAAAACAACATTTAAAAAGAATAAGATCCTACCTCCCCATAATGGAGATTGTTTCCAAAACAAAAAGCTCCTTTAATGCTCAAAAATTCAGTCCAAGAAAAACATCACCAAGCATGCAAAGGAATTTTCAAACTCTCTCCACAAACAAGACTCCCGCAGCAATAAAATTCGACCCCAAGGAAGGAAAAGAAAAGTTTCAACAACCTCAAAAAGAGCAAGAAGCTTCACTTTTATAGGAAGGGAAGGAGAGAGGATGATTTGGATCCAAGTGGGATGCCACATCATTTTTCCTCATCCCCAAGAGTAAATCAACATCAACCAACAAATCATAGTAAATAAGAAAGAGAAAATGACTTCCACACTTCAAAACAACCCACAGTCCAAAAGGGACTGCATTAAAAATATGTAATGGAAGTGCAATTTAAACTTACAAATGTTATTTCAAAATGCATTATAAATGCCTATATTTAACCTCCAAACCATAGGCATGGCAAAAGTTTAGCTTGTCCCACAAGCCTCTAAATTTTGCCTCCAAGGTGAAATTCGAATTTCATAAGAGATGGAGTGTTTGACCTTCCAAAATCAGCTTTACATACTGTTACATATCTCTTACACATCCTTACAAATTAACTTACACACTCTTCCAACATTATTATTTAAACTCAATAACTTTATTAATTACATTCCATGTCCCAATTAAATTTAAATAAAGTTTAACTATGTGATTCTCACATTAAATCCATCACATTTAAATTAATTAAAAAAGAACATATTACAAATAAAAAAATACATACAACAATAATAAAAGGGAACACATAAATAAAACACATATCTCATGGTGACATATAATGGAAATCCCCCCTATGGGAATTCCTAACATAACACAACACACAAACACATAACACAGTTGTCATGGTGACCTTGCTGATTTCACCTATAATTTTAATATGGTTAGTCTCCAATCCCCTGACATTGTTGTGATTTTTAACCTGGAATATGAAAATACCTCCTTCGGCCTCATGGCCACATCAGACATCCAAAATGATATAGACAATATTTTAAAATCATCTAAACACACAAATCACAACAATCTCATTAATTTAACATTATCATTTTTAATAAAATAAATCAACTATATCATCATCAAAATTCCACCATACCAGATCTACTCAAACATCCAATATCATAAGTCCAAATCAACTTCTATAATATTTCCATGTCATAATAGTATATCATCAACCACATATAGAAATGTCTCTAGTAGTCATCAATCATAATAACTGAATCTAGATCAATACTAGTCCATGATCTAACATCTAACCATCATACTAAAACAACCATAATAGTGTCCATAATATGATCAATAGTATCAAAATCAGTATCAAATGTGTCAAAGGGATGTGGGAACTACATCCCCCTAACCTTAGACTCAACTTCCTCCTATAATTTACTAGAAAAAATGTGGAAACTGCACTCATAACATAGTAGTATCCTCCTAAGTGGCTACAGTCTCATCGTATTTGTCCCACTATACTTGTACCTGATCAATCTCTCTACCTCAAAGGCCCAAGGTCTTACGATCTATGATATGGATGGGCTCCACCATCACCTTCCCCTGATCCTATGCCTACAATTATGTCCGGTCTAACACATGAAAAAGATCTGCAATGTACCTCCTAAGGACAGAAACATGAAACACATCATGTACATAAGACAAGCTGGGTAGCAATGCTAGACGATAGGCCAAAGGGCCGATATGCTCCAAGATCTCAAAAGGACCAATGAATCTAGGAGATAACTTAGAACCTTTTCCATAGTGGAGAGGGCTTTTGTGTGGTCTAACATGAAGGAACAACTTCATGCCCACCTCAAAGATACGATCAATCTTATGCTGATCCACATACTTCTTCTGCCTATCCTGTGCCTCTTGCAATCTCTGCCTGATCAACACTACCTACTGCTCCATGTTCTATAAAAGAGCTGGTCCAAGAGATACTCCATCCTCTAACCTGTCCCAGCTAAGGGGTGTCGTGCACTCTCTACCATATAATTCTTGAAAAGGAGTCATGGCTACAGAACTCTAAAAACTATTATTATAGGAAAACTCCACTAAGTACAGGTACTCATCCCACTTAGACTGTTGATTCATTACATACATCCTGAGCATATCCTCTAAAATCTGATTCACTCACTTGGTCTGTCCATCTATCTTAGGATGATATTTTGTGCTGAAATTAATCCTCATCCCGAGGACATACTGCATGGTAGTCCAATAATGTGACGTGTACAAAGGGTCACAGTCACAAATGATCTTCCATGGAATCCCATGCAACCTGACAATCTCATCCAAATATACTCATGTTATTGCTCTAGATGTATAAGTGGTCTTCACCAGAGAAAAGTGAGCCACTTTTGTCAATTTATCAACCATGACCATAATGGCGTCGTGGTGATATCTCAACATAGGTAGCCCAATAATGAAATCCATGGAAATGGTGTCCCACTTCCATTCCAGTATGGCCTGAGGATAAAGAAGACCTACTGGATGTTGATGCTTGGCCTTAACCCTCTAGCACTCTAAACACCGTGACACAAACTGAGCCACATCTCGCTGATTTCCTCTCTAGTGTTACAACTATCTCAAAGTAGCGTGCATCTTCTTCACCCCAGGATGGGCTGAATAGGGTGCACAATGTGCCTCAGTCAAGATGTCCTACCTCAAGCCTCCATCTTTGGGAACATATATCCTTCCTCTGTGCCTGAGAATACCATCTACCTCTAAATAAAAACCATCAAACTTCCCTTCAAGGGGTCTCTGTGACTCGATCTCTGCTCATACTGTCATGTAGAATATTTCAAGAGGAAGCTATTGAAGAATCTTGCTCTGTAGATATGTGCTCACTAAAGTGGCCATACTCACATGTCTCTGTCTACTGAGAGTGTATGCAACCACATTCTCCTTCCCCTTCACATTATCTATCTCCATGTTGTACTCACAAAGAAACTCCATCCAACGCCATTGATGAGCATTTAGATTGGGTTGCATGAAGAGGTGGAGAAGACTCAAAGGATCTGTCTTGAGTGTGAATCTTCATACATGGAGAAAATGTCTCCATCTAAACAAAGCATGCACAATAAACAAAAGCTCAAGATCATGGGTAGGATAATTAATCTTGTGATTCTTGAGTTTGCGAGACTCAAAAGCTATAACCCTGCCATCTTGCATTAACACACCTCTAAGCACATCTAAAGAAGGATCTGTGTAAACAAAGAATTCACCCTATGGATTTGGTACTACAAGAATGGGTGCTATAGTGAGGCAGTCCTTTAGTTTCCTAAAGGACTACTCACAATTGTCCATCCAAACAAACTTCTTCCCTTTCCTCTGAAGGAAAGTGATAGGGTGCACAATCCGAGAGAAGTCCTGAACAAATCTCTAGTAGTATCCTTTTAAACCCATCAAGCTGTGCACCCCTGTAACTATAGTGGGTGCTGGCCAATCCATGATGGCTCTAATCTTGGAAGGATCAACTAGGATTCTTTCTCCAGAAATAATATGACCCAAATACTACACCTCTGTCTGGAAGAAAGCACACTTCTCCAAGTTCCCGTAAAGCTGCTACTTAGGAAGAAACTGAAGAACCCATCAAAGGTACCCCTCATGCTCCTTGCATGTACATGAGTATATCAAAAATTCATCAAGGAAGATGAGCACGAAGTGATCTAAAAAGGTTTTGAATACCCCATTCATCAAACTCATAAACATTGCGAGGGCATTCGTGAAACCAAAAGGCACCACTGTGAACTCATAGTGCCAATATCTCGTGTGGAAGTTGGTCTTATGAATGTCCACCTCTGAAATCCTCAACTGATGGTAGCCTGACTTGAGATCAATCTTCGAGAACACCATGCGGCTCCCTTCATCTGATCAAAAAAGTCATCGATACAAGGAAGAGGATAACAATTCTTGATCATTACCTTGTTCAACTGGTGGTAATCAATACACAACTGTAATGATCCATCCTTCTTCTTCACGAAGATCACCAATGCACCCCAAGGGGATACACTAGGATGGATAAGGCCCTTCTCCAAAAGTCCTTCAAACTGTAACTTGAGCTCATAGAGCTTCGGGGTGGTCATCTGATATGGTGCCCGTGAGATAGGCTCTGCTCCAGGGACTAGGTCTATATGCAAATCAATCTCACACGGGGGTGGCATTCCAAGTAGCTCCCCTGGAAATACATCAGAAAATTCTTTCAAAATGCGATGATCATCTAGCGATGGTCCACTAGACCCATCCTCTGACCTGTCACTAACTGTAACAACATACATCTAACAACCCCGTCTCACACACCACATAAGCTGCATAGCAGAAATGGTACGAATATAAACAGGTCTCCTGACCCTCATAATTACCAACTCAACTACAAGATCATCTATACAAGATATAGTATTTTGATAACAATCCATCCTGGCCCTATGCACAAATAGCCAATCCATACCGAAAATGACTCCATACGAGCACAAAGGTAGAATATGGAGATCTGAGGTGGTGGTGAAAGGTCCCAAATCCATAACACACTCCTTAACTAAGGAGTCCACAAGGATAGAAGCCATCTCATCATCCCAACTAAGACCCTAACTATTTGCCACCAGCCTGCATCACCCTACTAGAGATGGTACAATGAAAGAATCAAAATAACTAGAATCAAACAATATAGAGGTAGGAATACCACCAATTTTACATGTGGTCTCAATGACTGTGCTCTGGTGCTCTGCCTGGTGTTCTCAACCACTACATAGATCCTGTGGCTACGTCCCATGTCACCAACTATCAGTTCAAAAATCGGTGCCTTACCCTTGTTAGGGTTCTGAGGGCAATCTCTCCAGAAGTGCCCAGCTACTCTACATCCAAAACAACCACCTGATCCTCTCCAAGGAGCAACACCTCTAGTAGGTTCCCTGGAAGCCTGTGGTGTGGATCCTGATGATCGTACTATGGTCTTTTTTGGCCTCTGGTTGTGAGATCCACCTTATTGAGCTCTAGGTCCACCCTGTGTTCTGATGGGACCCCTAGGAGGAGGCTGCATACTCCCACCTCTCTGTGAATCAACTCTATGAGGAGGTCTATATGGTGGGTGAGACCGTTATTGTTACTGCTAGTGTGGCCTAAAGGATGAGTGTGTTGAATGTTTCCCACCACAAGGAAGAGGTACTGAACCTCTCAATCTATCGTCCTGCATCTGTTGAATGTGGTTCCTGACTTGGTCTCTATCCTGTTGGGTTTTACCCCGAGTATCATCTACAATATAGGCATTCTCTACAACCTCTGCTAAATTCTGTGGGCAGTGGTTCCAAACTGAACTTCTAATGTCTAGATTAACACCCTGGATAAACCTGTGAATCCACACCTGCTCATCCTGCATGTACTCTACATACTGAAGGAGATCTAGAAATCTAATCTCATACTCTGTCACTGAAAGGGTATCTTGTCGGAGGTCACGAAACTCATCAATCCTCTGCTGGATGAACATCCGTGATAGATATCTACTCCTAAATCTCTCCTCAAATAGCTCCCAAGTCACTATCTCTGAATCAACATGGAGTTTATGCTCCTTTTTCCTCCACCACACTCCTGATCCATCCCTCAGTAGATGGATCGCAACATGCGCTTTCGTGTTACTAGAACAAGGACAAATCTTGAAGCAACCTCTCAAGCTCATTAGCCAGGCCTCTGCCTTAAATCCACTTGTATCACCTGAGTAAAGTGAGGGCCTAAGCTTCAGGATCTACATGATGTGATCTACTACTGTGGTTTGTCGGCCTCTAATCCTCTGTGTAAGCTCATCCCTAAGCCTAGGGCTCCAAGACCTCTCTCTATGCTCTAGAACTCTTTCACCCTGTCTCCTAGGTGGTGAATCTACTTTGGCTGACTCCGCATGGGAGTTATCTTCTCTATGATCCTCACTAAGTGGAGGAGGTGCATGTCCCTCAATATAAGTAACTCTGTCATGTCTTCCTCAATGCCCTCCTCCTGAGCCTCCGCGTAAGGTGGCATTAACATCCTAGAGGTTCTGTAAGATCTGTGGCAGGATATCTGCTACACCCCGATCTGGTGGTGGTGGTGACGATGGTTGGCATGGTGGTGGTGGTGACTCCGAGTCTCTGTGAATGTTGCTCTCTCTCCTTCTAAGCCTCGTACACAGACCAAAGTGAGATTTAGTTCATTACTTCAAGCTCTCTTCTATGATTTCTAATTTTACTATCATGTTCAATTTTCAACCAGTTCTGTTTTCTAGATTAACATGTTTACTAGTTTTAAAGTTTCAAGTCTCAATTTTCTAGTGTGCCCAATGGTCCAAGCCATTGAACCACTACTCTGATACCAAGTGTAATGCCTACTTCAAACTACCACTGGAGACCAAGAAATAACTAGGTTTGGCTAGGAAAATTATGGAATATATATATATTTTTAATGGTGTTTGCAATGAAGGTTACAAGATCACAGTTATCACAAACCAATTTTAGGTTAAAAATCAAGATTGACTTGTAGACAATGACTTCTATCAACTATCTCATCAACAAGGCACAAGGTCAAAACAAGAAGATAAAATTCATCACTTAGATTAGGAGGAGTGAAATATCTCACTCCTCCCTACCCTAACAGGCTTACAGGATTCAACTAGATTTTTCAAACACTTAGAATAATCAAAACTTTCCTAAATCATGCTCATTGGGTAGGAAATTTTCTCACCTTTCCAACCATCTAAATAAGTCCTTCTAACTCCTTGTAAAACTCAAGTTATGACCCGGCGGAGTTTTAGGGTGACAAATTTTCCCTAGGGTAGTCCACGGGCTTCGGGAGAGAAATTTTTCCGCTTTGAGCGCAAAAGTGCAAAACTCCTCCATGCACCCATGGGTCTTATTGGGAGGGACACGTGCCACTTCTTGATTGGCATGCAGGGAAAATTGAGACTGGTAGAACATTTTAGGGAAAATTGGAGATTTTAAGAGTTAAAATCTCAAAGGAGAGAAATGGATCTCCGCTCTCCCACCGATGTCCAACCCTTGCCACGTGTCAGCACGTGATTGGATGGGGGTTGCCAGGTCATGGGGAAAAAATTGGGAATTTTTCCCATGGTCAAAAATAAAATTTACTGAAGGAAAATTTACCTTCGTACCTCTGATTTGGCTAAAAAAATCCACATGGCGTCCTGTGATTGGACGTGGGTCGGCGGAGAGATTTAATGTTTTGTGCCAAAAGTGTTTAAAGGTCCAAAAAGACTTACACAACCCACACGTCCATTAGGACACATGTCAATGCCTGATTGGCTATGAGGGTGTGGAGCCACAGAGAAAAAGGTAAAAATTTTCAAAAAGAGTTTAAATCATTAAGTTTTTAATTTTATATCCATGTGCCCACCAAGCCACGTGTCAGCACGTGATTGGCTGTGGGGAAGCGGGGAAAAATTTTCCCAAGTCAAATTTTCAAAAAAGTTAAGTTTTAGAATGGTTCGCCCCTCCAAAGGGCCACGTGGAAACACATGACTTGTTGAGAGTGTTGCAAGGCGGAAATTTTTTTGGGAAAATATTTCCAAAGTTCAAATTTTGACTTTAATATATTTAGATTAATTTTTTGATGGCCATTTTGAAGTAAAACTTCAAATGGCCATAACTTTTGATAGAGAAGTTACTTTTGGACAAACAAGGACTTTCCAAAAATCTCTTAGAGTCATCTTTGCACAAAAGTGATATATTTTGGAATTTGATGAAGTTTTGAGGGTAAATTTTAAGAAATCGATCTGCAAGCTTTTAATATGTGAATTGGTAGTTTTTCAACTTATAATTTTAATAAAATTAAAACTCCTCCTTCACTCAACATGCCAAACAGACATGGAGGATAAGTCTAGGGAGGGTTTAGAGTGTTTTAGTTAAGTCAATTTGTTCATTTGTACAAGTTTACATTTTTCCAAGAGTTGACAGGAAAAATGACAGTGCAAGCTTCGATTTGAAATTCCTTGGGTTTTAGAGATTTATTCTTGATTGTTTTAGTGAATTTGGATTCCTCAAGTCTTCCTAAGTATAAATTTCAAGTTTTGTAATTTATTGTTGAGTACAAAGTCAAACTACTCATTTTTATAAAAATGTGCATTGTCAGATTTGAGTTTTAAAATAGTGAACTGTTTCTTTTAAATATTTTCATCAATTTTTGGTAATTTGGATGTGCATGTGATTCCTAAGCTTAGTCAAATATATTTGATTGATTAATACAACAACTCAATTCTAAATTAAATTACAATTCAGATTTTGATTCGAATGCACAATTCAAATGAGAACAATACAGTTTATTCTCTTACGTATTTTCTTCCAACACAGAAATCTCAGTCTTCTTGACAACAATTCAATTCCAGCATACAATAAAATTTGAACACTACTTAAATCCTTTATTCAAAATTCAGTAACACTTTTACAACTTGACACTCTTTTCCAATTTGAATTGGTATCAAATTTCAATTTACAAAGCATGGAATAACATCCTTAACATTTATCTTTCCAAAAATAGAACAGAGGTACAAATATACTTCTTCTTTACATTCTTGATTTCAATTTCAAACATTCATACTATCAACACAATAACTTCATATTACAACATTTATACACTCATCCACTCGAAGTGGGAAAGGTTACATTGAATTTCTCTCCAAGACGGATAAGCCTGTCAAAGCTGTAAAATTCCTTCTCCAAACAACAACATGTTTGATTTCTTCTTCTTTGCAAACTTGGATCACAACAAGGAAGGGGGAAAGGAAACACTCTCCACCCAACCAAGACATCCAATGGGAAAAGAGAAGCCATCTTTCCCCATTGGCCCCCAAGCCCCAACCATATTGAAATGGAGCATGAGTATCAACACATGGTAACATAGGATTCTTTCACACACAAGCAACATTCACATTACATACAACATTAAAAAAATACATAGTCCAATAAGACAGTAGTTCCCAACTACATTTGCAAACATACACACAATACATAGGCTTGATCCAAACAAGCCAACAAGAGCAAGAACTATGGGGAACTCCTTATGCCTCCCAAATCTAGAATTGGGCATCCAACAAAATACATAATACCAAATATTCATATCAACCCCATAAACCTTATATCTCCCAACCCCTCCTTATACCCTGCCAAAGTTTCTCCCTTATGGCCCCCAAGAGTAAGAAGTGCAAGCAGTTTCATTTCCAAGGTGGATCCCAAAACCAAAACTCCCTCCTCAATAAAACATTTGCCATTGGAAATCCCTTATTCCCCACCATATGAAATCTCCATAGCCTTCTACTACACCATGCCCTAAGCATGCTACCCAACTAGCCGCGAAGAATGCAAACACAAACACCATTTCAAAAATGCATTCAAGAGAAAGGGAAAACAACATTTAAAATAAAACTCCATATCCTACCTCTCCATACTGAAGTTTGTTTCCTAGCTCAGAAAGATCCTTTGAAAGATGCTCAAAAATTCAGTCCAAAAATAGCAACATTTTAAACAAGCATGCAAAGGAATTCTCATGATCTCTCCACAAGAAAGCTCCAAAACAGCACAGAAAATCCACCCTTAAGAAGAAAATAACAAGGTTTGAACAACCCCCAAAATCAGTAAGAAGCTTCACTTTCATAGGAAGGGAAAGAGAGAGGGTGATGTGGATCCAAGTGGGATGGCACATCATTTTTCCTCATCCCCAAGAGTAAATCAAAATCAACCAACAAATCATAATAAATTAAACATGACAAAATCACTTACATACTCCAATTCAACCCATACACCAAAAAGGACTGCATTAAAAATAGGTAAGGGAAGTGCAATTAAAACTTACAAATGTTATTTAAAAAAGCATTATAAATGCCTATATTTACCCTCCAAACCATAGGAATGGTTGGTGGATTATTTTAAGTAGGTGTGGGACAAGTTTAACTTGTCCCACAAGCCTCCAAATTTGGCCTCCAAGGTCAAATTTGAATTTTATAAAAGATGGAGTGTTTGACCTTCCAAAATCAGCCTTACATACTCTTACATATTTCTTACACATCCTTAAAAATTAACTTACACACTCTTCCAATATTATTATTTATACTCAACAACTTTATTAATTACATTCCATGTCCCAATTAAATTTAAATTATGTTTAACGATGTGACTCTCACATTAAAACTATCACATTTAAATTAAATTACAGGAAGAAACATTATAGTAAATAAAATACATACAAAAATAATAAAAGGGAAGACATAAATAAAACACATACCCCATGGTCACATATAATGGAAATCCCCCCATGGGAATTCCTAACATAACCCAACATACACACACATAACACAGTTGTAATGGTGACCTTGTTCATTTCACCAGGAATTTTAATATGGTTAGTCTCTAGTCCTCTGACATTGTTGTGTTTTTTTAACCTAAAAAATGGAAATACCTTCTTTGGCCTCCTTGCCGCATCAGACAACCAAAATGATATAAACAATATTTCAAAATCATCTAAACACACAAATCACAACAATATCATTAATTTAACATTATGATTTTTAATAAAATAAATCAACTATATCATCATCAAAATTCCACCATACCATATCTACTCAAACATCCAATATCATAAGTCCGAATCACCATCTATAATATGTCCATGTCATAACATTGTATCATCAACCACATAAAGAAATTTCTCTAGTAATCATCAATCATAATAACTGAATCTAGATCAATACTAGTCCATGATCTAACATCTAACCATCATACTAAAACAACCATAATAGTGTCCATAATATGATCAATAGTATCAAAATCAGTACCAAATGTGTCAAAGGGAAGTGGCCACTACAATTACTCAAAGGGAAATGACTGTGAAACTGTGAAATTATTTCTCCAAATAGCAGCATGTTTGTTTCTTCTTCTTTGCAACTTTGATCACAACAAGGAAGGGGGAAAGGCAACGCTCTCCACCCAACCAAGACATCCAATGAGAAGGGAGAAGCCATCCTTCCTCATTGGCCCCCGAGCCCCAACCATATTGAAATGAAGCATGAATATCAACACATGGCAACAAGGCTTTTTTCACAACAAACAAGCATTCTTACAAACAATAAAATACACAGTCCAACAAGACAACAGTTCTCAACTGCATTGAAATCATACACACAACACATAGACTTGATCAAGCAAGCTCACAAGAGCAAGAACTATGGGGAACTCCTTAATGCCTCCCAATTTGGAATTGGGCATTAACCAAAATGCATACCGCCAATAAACATATCAACCCCATAAACCTTATATCTCCCAAGCCCTCCTTATGCCCCCCCCCCAAGTTTATCCCTTATGCCCCCCCAAGAGTAAGAAATGCAAGCAGTTTCTTTTTCAAGGTGGATCCCAAACTAAAACTCCCTCCTCAATAAAACAGTGCCATTGGCAACCCTTATGACCCCCATATGAAATTCCCATAGCCTTCTCCTACACCATGCCCTAAGCATTCTACCCAAGCAGCCAAGAATGCAAACGCAAACACAAACACCATTCAAACAGGCATGCAAGAGAAGGAAAAACAATTAAAACACAGATCAAGATCCTACCTCTCCATATTGAAGTTTGTTCCAAGCTCACAAGCTTTCCAAGATGCCAAATACAGTCCAAAATCAACAAGGTTCAAGCAAGCAAAAAGACTCGAAGCTCTTCCTCAAACAAGCTCCAAAAGAAACAACACCAAAAATGTGCCCCCAAGAGGAAATGGACAAAGTTCCAACAACCATAAACAAGCAAGGAGTTTCACTTTTATAGGAGAGGGAAGAGAAGAGGATATGTGGATCCATGTGGGATGCTACATCATTCTTTCTCAACCCCAAGAGGAAAGTCAACATCTTTCACCAAATCACAATAAATAAAATGACAAAAATGACTTACACACTCCAAAAATGCCCATATTCCAAAAGGACCAAAATTAAAACATGTAAGGGAAGTGCAATTAAAACTTACATATTGTCACTTCAAAAAGCATTATAAATGCCTACATTTAACCTCCAAACCATAGGCATGGTTGGTGGATCATTTTAAGAGGTGTGGGACAAGTTTAATTTGTCCCACAAGCCTCCAAATTTGGCCTCCAAGGTCAAATTCGAATTTCATAAAAGATGGAGTGCTTGACCTTCCAAAATCTGCCTTACAAGACTCTTACAAATTTCTTACAACATCACTTACACACTCCTACCACATTAATATTTATAACAACTTTATTTATTACATTCTACATCCCAATTTAATTTAAATAAAATTTAACTATATGATCTCACACATTAATCTACCACATTTAAACTAATTAAAAGAAGGAACACATTACAAATAAAATACATACAACAATAATTCAAAAAGGAACACAAATAAATCACTTATCCCATGGTCACATATAAAAGAAATCCCCCCCATGGGAATTCCTAGCAAAACACAATACAACATACAACATAGTTGCCATGGTGACCTTGTTGAATTCAGCCGGAATTTTAATATGGTTAGTCTCTAGTCCCCCGACATTGTTATGATTTTTTATTTTTTACCTGCAAAATACAAATACCCCCTTTAGCTTCGTGGCCATATCAAAACATCCAAAAAGATATAAACAACATTTCAAGATCATCTAAACACATGAATCACAATAATATCAAGAATTCAACATTATCATTTTTAATTCATAAATCAACTATATCATCATCAAGAATCTACCATACTAGGTCTACTCCGAATATCAAGTGTCACAAGTTCAAATCAATATCCATAATATGTCCATGTTAACACAGTATATCATCAACCACATATAAAATGTCTTTAGTAATCATCATGCATAACAACTGAATCTAGATCAATAAAAATCCATGATCTAACATCTAACCACCATACTGGAATAAAACATAATAGTGTCCATAATACGATCAAAAGTATCAAAATCAGTATCTAAAAGTGTCAAAGGAAAGTGGGCACTACATCACAAGACTTGACACTTGAACTACACCTGACCCCTTAACCATGGAGCTGTTGACAATATTACACTCAAACTCGTAACACTAAGCATCTCCTTCATCTTAGGGCTCTTCTAATTGCTTCGGGTTGCTTTACACGTAAAAATACCTTTGCAAAGATTCTTTAACTTAATTAGATCACTTTTGATTCAATCCATCATGTTATCAAGTAATCACTTCTGGGGACATTTTCGCTTGATCAAAACATACTAGATCCCTCGATGATCCATTTAGCGTAGAAAATGGATCAAGGCCAATGTGTTCAAACTCGAACTATGTTGATGTTATTAGGCGTGCAAGAACACAAGATCTAACTCGAACTATGTTGATGTTATTAGGCGTGCAAGAACACAAGATCTAAAAAGTGCAAATGTGTATAATATGTGTGTGTAATTGTGCAAGGTCCTTCACACAATATTGAACTCCAAACCCCAATCAAGTCTTGGAAGACTTCAAACACTTCATGCCTTGCCTCTTTTATTCCAAGTAACGCAAAGCTACACAAGATCGTGCTACACAAGATGTGCAGAGTCATGCAAATCTACACAAGATTGCACAAGCTTTTATTCCCCCAACTCTTTAACTCTTTGGTGACACAACATTTCAAGTGAACCCGGGCGCTCCTACTTCATACAACCATTAATAGAAAACATGGGCCCCTATTCTTGTAGGCTTTTGGATTGGCCAAGTTTAGCAATCTCAGTTGTGCTAAGCCATGATGCATCCTCAACTTCTTTTCCTTTCCATTGTACCATATATTCTTTGTATTCCTTCTTGTGCATTGTCTTTGTTATGCGCGTAACCATAATGTCTTCAATTTCTTTGCACACTTGCTCTGGTATTTGGTGCCTCTCATCTACTTTGGTGCCGTCTCTTTCATCACGTGTCTTCTCCTCAAAGTATGGGTAAAATTTGCAACACTGAAGATATGCAAAATATCAATCCTATCTAAGAACTCTATCTCAAATGTGTTCGCCGCAAATTTCTGTAGGACTCTGCATGGTCCAATCTCTTTTTGCTAGAGCTTATCATATGGTCTCTGTATGCATGGGTATGCAAGAACCATGTCTCCCACTTTGAATTCATGTTCTCTCCTCAAATCTGCTTCCTCTTTGTATTGCCTGTTGCTCTTCTCCAATTACGGGTACACTTGTTGATACACATCATTCATGTATTGTGTAAACTACTTTTGCACTTCTCTCACGCTCTTCGTTGATGTCACGCAATTCAAAAACACAACATGGTCTTAATCCATAAACTATCTAGAAAGGTGCCTTCCTAGTGTTCCTATTCACAAAGTTATATATTCAAACTTCACTTGTGCAAGGATTGAATCCCCTGCCCCTTCTCTCCAACCAAACATCTAAACAAAGTGCCAAGATTCTTGTTGACAACTTCTATTTGGTTTGTCCATCTGTTGGTGAAACACAAAACTAAACTACAACTTAGTGTTCATCTTATTCCGCAATGTGCGCCAAAAATGACCCACAAACTTGTTGTTTCTGTCTGACACAATAATGTGTCGTAATCAATCTGGTGACAATTTCCTTGAAAGAAATATGTGTAGCATCACTAATCTTGTTACACACAATAAAACAAGCCATCTAGCAAATCTATTAACAACAAAGAATTATAACTCTTATGCATTCTAGGAAAACCCAAAATAAAACCCATACTCAGTTGCTCCCATGATTTTCTAGGTACTAGGAGTGGTTGATATAATCCTACATTTTGACTCTTTCCCTTTACCAATTGTCAAATTTTGCATCTTTGTATGCATTTTCACACATTTGATTCGCGGCCAATATTATCTCTCACATAGCTGTGCCAAGGTCTTATTTATACCAAAGTGATCAACTAATCCCCTCCAAAATACTGCTTTTGGATCAAGTTCTCACATTTACTTTCTAGGTACACAAAATGGAGTATTGTTGAACCGCCTTTCCTGTAAGTAGTAGTCTCACCAAGTTGTGTGATCAATGCTCATTGGTTCTGCACATGCTTTTCACACCTTAGTGAAATCTGCATCTTCTTCATAGAGTTCCTTTATAGCATCAAACCCCACAATTTCTACATGCATCTTACTCAACACAACACATTTTCTACTAATTGTATTTGCAACTATATTTGATTTCCTATTAAAATATAAGGCTTAGTTATTAGTGATAGTTTAATATTAGTTAAATATTAAAATAATAAACGGTTGAAACTACTTCAACCATTTTGTAAACATCTTTCAAATAATAAAATGACGGACACACACTAATAAGGTGTGCATTTCACTTTATTTCTTCCTTGTGCATGTTTTCTAATAGTGGTATCAGAGCGGTTCATACTTGAAACACGAGTTTTAGGTTAGAAAGAATGTACTACATTGAAACTTGGTTTGGAAGGCTAGGGCAGCCAGAAACAAGGTTGCATAAATAAAAAACTACTCGTTCAATAATCTATGACTTAGGGCATGAAAAGTCTATATTTTTGCCAATTGCCATTAATATCCCCCAGTCGTGAATGCATACAGACGACACAAAATTCAATACAAAGATTCCAATCATAAATCTCAATTAGGGCACAAATTTCAGGTAAATTAAACTCTCTTATTTCTTTGACTGTAAGCAAAAGCAAAACCGTAGTTTTTTATTTTATTTTAAAAATGGAGTTTTCATTACCAATAGACACATATTTTGGTTTCAGTTTTCACACCTAGAAAGTTAAAATCCAGATGCAATTAATGAACACAAATTTGTGGGGTATAGTTAATAGTAAGAAAACCACCCACTGATGTTGGTAAATTGTTAGAGTGGGAAAGCCGCGATGATAAAGTGAAATCTATAATTTCCTTTCTCTTTCAATTCTGAAGTCCATCATATAGATTTAGATAAATTGTCCAAAGAAATCTATGATAACCTGGATAAGTTGTTTGGGGCAAAAGCAGTGAACGTTGAATTTTCTCTAAAGCTTCAATCGTTTTGATTCAAGATGGCCGATGATGTTATTATGTCCAGTCATGTAAACAATCTAAGATCTCTTCTTAGATAGTTGGTAGAGGTTAAAACTCCGGTAGATGACGAAGACTCTAAAGCCATTTTGTTTAACAATTTGTTCTCTTCATATAGAAATGTCATTTTTAATCTCAGTTAACTGCCTTCACAAGGCCTGGAAGATATGATTTCAGCTCTCTTAGCTGAAGAAAAGAGAACTGCGGACGATATAGAAGGTAATTCTTCACATGAAAGTGCACTATACTCTCGTGTGAGAAGTAATAACAGAAAATCAGATAAAGACGTCGGGCAAGTAAATTGTTTTTATTGCAAAAAAAGAGGTCATATAATTTGGAATTTTCGCATTCGAGCTAATGTTCTCAAAGGCAAACTCAAAGATCGTTCGGATGTAGAAAATGTGGCCTTTGCTGACAATCTACCAGAGACTGAAGATTTATTGAAGAAGAACTCTTTCCATTGGAATGAGCAAGCTACTACAACATTTGAGAAGTTGAAGGAGGCCATGTGCACCACTCTAGTTCTAGCCACCCCAGATTTTTCCAAAAGATTCATTGTTGAATGTGATGCTTTAGGGTATGGTATGGGGATAGTTCTCATGCAATAAGGTCAACCCATTTCCTTTGAGAGCTTCCAATTTAAAGGTAAGAATATATCTAAACCATTTTATGAGAAAGAAATGTTATCAATACTTTGTGTAGTGAAGCAATGGAGACCATATCTAATGGGAAGACATTTCAAAGTAAAGGCAGATCATGATAGTTTGAAATACTTCTTAGAGAAACATTTGTCATCATAAGACCAACATAAATGGGTCTCAAAAAATGTTGGGGTATGATTTTGAGATAATATACAAGAAAGGGAAAGAGAATGTAGTTGTTGATGTTTTATCTCAGAAGGATGAATCTACCAAGGCATTGTTGTGTGCCATATCTATATTACAGGAGGATTGGATAGAAGATGCAAGGTTGGAATGGAAAAATGACCTAGGTACACAAAATATCGCTCAGAATCTCTAATAAGATCCAAGCATGTCAGAAAAATTTGTATGGAAAGGAGATACTTTATGGTATAAGGATAGATTATATCTATGTAAGAATTCAATCCTTTAAAATAGGGTTCTATCTGAGATCCACCAGATCCTCCTCTTTTCGTTGGTAAGGGGCCTAACACAGCTACTCCCTGTGATCCCACCATCATGCTAAACTACATGCTGAAAGACTGTGATACCAAACCACTCCCTGACGTGTTTCCCACACCAATCCTAGATGTGATACTCAAACCTTATGATCCCAAACCTTTCCCAAATGTTTTGCCAAAAACAATACCCCCAAACACAGGAAATGACTATGTAGCCATAAATGTACTAAATCAAAAATTATACCTCCTAGGTATCACTTGACTACTAATATTGATACCAACTGGATTATCAAAACTTATCTTAGGAACTAGAAAACTAAGCGCAAGGTTCTGGTCACCATGTGGGTTAAGATTTTCACCTGCAGCTCTCCTCCTTTCTTCATATGATGATCTCTCTCTAGAATCCGAGGGGATTTCTCTTTTACACTTTCCAAGATGGGGTAACTCAGACTTCTTAGGTTCCATGTCCTTTGCATGAACCTTAAATCCTTCCCACAATGTCTTCCTCCATTAATCCATCACTTCTGAAGCTTTGTGTTGTCTTTCCACCTCCATCTCTCAAGATTCATTATACTTGAGATGCCTCTCCTCTCTCTCCATTTCTTTTGCAAGGTCCACCATCCTCTACCACACCAGCTTCTGCACCCCACACCTAGTAGGAGTTTAACCAGCTAAGGGAAATGCTTCCAAACTCAACGTAATTACCAGGATCTTGATAACAAGTGGAATAACATTCAAGAATGATCCTCTAGGATCCCTTAATAATTCAAACTCAATAATCTCCAAGAAATAATATGTATAAATAACGTATTCCAAGGTATAACTAGTCAACACTCTACTCCACTAGTGATAAAAAAACATGGGTCCAAGTCAGATCAGCATTATGTAGCCCTATATTATTCCTATTGGGTCCAAATACAAGGTCTGTAGTACCAAATTTTCCTTGATCCATATGTTTAGAGCCATTCATACAACTCTACTGGGAAACAATAGAATAAAGTCTCATAAAGTTCATGAAATAGGCTATCCTCCACCCATTTTCATGCATCAAAATAAAATCCAACACTTAACCTCTGAGAAAACTTATCCTCCATTCTTTTAATACAGGTGTGGACAATGTCCAAGGTTATAATATCTGTCATCACACATCATTCTCACAACAGCTTCAAGAAGAGGTACCGGCAAAGGAACCAAAATACAGTCTATGTTTACCTCTTGCTTCACCAATCAAACCCCAAACATGTTAGCACATCATCCAGATTGGTCTTGAAGCTCACCCGAGGCATGCACAGGTGTTGAGCCCCTCTTTCATGTGAGCTTTGTGAGAATTTTCTCCCTTAATAAGGGGATGTTTTCAGAAATAGATAATGAACACACCCATTCTTGGAATAAAGATTAAGAAATAAATCATATTCTAATGCACCAGAACATAGAATAACATGATCATACTATAATAGAAGTAGAACAAAATCATGATTAACATTAATATTACCGGTATTACACTTATGAACAAAAAATAAAATGCACAGATCAAGATCCATCACACAGATGTTCAAAACCATTCCATTATATTCATTCATCAAATTACAGTAGCCAATAGTCCATCAAAAGAGTTCCATGGATGGATTTATTACATCAGTAGAGATTTAACATGCTCTCTATTATCGCTTCATTATAGAGCTTACAATCACATATTACACATCTTCACTAGTTGTATATTTCTCTTGCTTTCACTCCTCTCTCTAATGTCATGCAAGATCATCCATAAAGAGGAACTCGAAGGGATCTCTTCTAAACAATCATCATTACAAGAGAAGGCCTAAAGGAATATTTCATGATTACCCCACCACTACCCAAGAACATGCCAAATGTCATCATGCATTTCCTTAATTGAGTATCCCTTATCATGCAAGTGCTATCTAATCCATAACAAAATCAGCTCATTATCCTTTCATGATAACTATATTGATGCCCTGGAGTATCCTTTTATTAAGTTGCAAGACTTCATAGCTTATCCATAATTATATCTGGTTGCTTTTCCATGCATTCCCTAAACACATCTTTACCCATTTTCCAAAATCAACTAAGTCCCGACTCCATCCTGTTTGGGCACAAGCCATCATGCATTCCCAAAAGATACTTCCACACGTGCCTTCACACCCTACTTCCGCACACCAAAAATCTTCGCACCTTACGTACTTAGTTAATTTAGGGGTCCAACACTCATATTGCATTGCATTTTGTATGTTACATGGAGTTTGTTTTAGCAATGGACTTTTTTTCTTATGTGGCTTTTCATGTTATACTACACTTTTATTCATTCTTTTTAAATAAGGACCGATGATGAAGATCATTAGCAATATGATGAAAAATAAGTTTTTTACAAGGCACTGGATGGATGTTAGCTCATTCCCCCTTTCTCATCCTCATTTTCTTCTATATTCCCTTTCTTCCCTTCATAATCTATTTATTTCATTCATCTTTTAGATAGTTGATGGCCCTTTTTCATCACTCCATTGATACTCGAGGGGGCATCCCTCATTCTATTAATTTTTCTCCTACCCCTTCAAATTTTTTACTTGTTTATGTTTGTCTACTATCTTTGAAGTGACGTCACTTACGCAACCCTAAAGAAGGGAAAATGTAGACACCTAAAATATGCTTACACTTAGCATTTTCTCCAATTCAATTGATTGATGAAACTTTGTCAATTAGCTACTCTTCACTCCATTCTCGGATGCCCATTTATGAGACCTTCTTGGTAGTATTCCTCCTATATTCAAACCAATTGGTTAATAAACCCCTTTTTATTAGCTAAACATCTTCCTATTTCCCTCTAGATCACTTCTATAAGCTTTCTAGGCTATCTATCAATCACATTTGTTTAATCAGATTCCCCTTAACTCTTAATGAGTTTCTAATCACTTTCTAATAGAGTTTAACTAGCCTAAACCTAGCTTAACTATTCCAAAGTATGTTTACCACTCCTAATCATAAAGTACTTTTATCTTACCTTTAGTCCCACATGCACCCAAAGTTCAAATTCTTTCAAAGATAAACCTATAAATACAAGGCTAGGCCTTCCCATTTAAGACTTACAACTTTACACAACTTTATATATAAAAATCCTATGAAAGCTAGGATCTCATTTGTATTATCTTTAAGCAAATTAGACATTTTATCTAAATCTTACCTTCCTCCATTGAAAGAGCTTCATAATCCTCCATTTCTTCATAGGTTAGTAATGAAATAGCTAAACTTGGCCTTGTAGCCATTTTAGTGAGATTCATTCACCTCTTTGAAGTAAAAAATAAATCAGCCGATTTGATTGCTAAGTTGATCTCCTTAGGTTCAATGATTGATTAGTAATCTAAAGAGTAGAGAGTAATATATGAATATTAGTTTAGATTTAATCTTATTTCAGGTGATGATAGAAGTTTCTCTTGTTTAGCTCTTATCATGATGGTTTAGTGTAGATTAGATTCATGCTTTGAAGTTATATTTTTTTTACTTATTTTCAATAGCATACTAACTTACACATGAATATAGTTACTATCGCATGCATAGAGTTTCCATTCTTTGCCACTAAATACAAGATTACACACATAGTTACAAAAGTATATATACATACGAAATCACAACAATTCACACTTGAAGCTTCTTTAGGATTCTCATTTGAATGGGAATGAGCAATCAGTTACATTTTCATCTTTTTATACCCTTCATTTATATTTTTACAAAATATAGGCTCCTAACTCATAGTTCATATGCAAAATATCACAATTATGGATCTTTTTAGATAAGGTGACTTAGAATTATGGATGCAAACTAGCTTGGTATGATCTCTAGTATAAGTTTTTTCTTGAAACCACCCTTTATTTTCTTACTTCCATCCATATAAATGTTAAATAGCTCCAAGAATGCATCATAACTATAATTACACACCAAAACTGCCTCCAAGAGTTCAAACTGACATTTGGAGGTAAATGGTCTAAATTGGAATTTTGAAGGACTTAAACTGAACTAGCATACCTAATAAACTCACAAACACTAATTGAACCTAAAAAATCAACTTAAAGCCAAAACATGATGACATCATGTCATATTTACAAGAAGGAGATGATTCTCCTGCATCATACTCTAGGGGTGAGAAAGTTTGAGCCCCCACTATTTGTTTTTCTTTTTATTTTTCAAATTTATTTATAATTTCATCATTGCTCTGATCTGATCTTCATCTTCAATTTTCTATCCTTGTATTGACTCCATAATATGTCTTACCTGGTGCTTATGGTTCTCCTTTTCCTCATAAATGAGGTATAGTTCCTCATAAGTTTCTTCCTCTTCATCTTTCTTTGTTGCAACTGTCCTATCTTCCTCTTGTGTCTGTTGTTGCTTCTAATCTCTATCAACTTCATCATATGCCTATTACTCTGCTGATACACATTTACTTCTCGTGTCTTTCTTCTTCATCTCTTCATCTTCTTCTTACTTCCTCTTTTTTTGAGCTTCTGACTATTGTTCCCTCTCTGTTTTGAAACTGATGTCCACTTATTTTTCATATGGTTTATTTTGGTATAAAGCATGCTCCAAGATTGATATCTCTTCTTGAAATTTCCCCCAACTCTCATACATAAAGGCACTCACATGTTCACTTCTATCAAGCTCAAAATTTTTACCTACAAACACACAAATGCACACATTGTTATGTTCAAAATCTTGAGGTTCTGGTGCCCCTAGAAGTTCCTCTCTTCTTGCAATCACTTCACTTGGTTCTTTCTTGAACTTTGTTTCTTGTATCTATGCATACAAACTTCTCTCATCAGGTTCATACATCTCAATAGAAGCCAAAAATGCTTCTATTATTTCTTCTTCATCACTCTTATTCTCTACAAGTATCATTTTCTTAACCACATATGTTTCTTTCTTACTCGTTATCTTTTCCACCTATCTCATCCTTCTTTCTTCTTATTGTTTTCAACTATTTTATTTTCCTTTTCTCTACAAGCTCCTTGAATGACTACTTTTCTCTCTTCCTTATCACTATCCTTGTCTCTTGTTTTTGTTCTTCTTTATCTCTTTCTATGAGCACCATAAATTGTGCTACCTCTTTCTTTAACTCAATGATCTCCCGCTGAAACCACATCTCTCTTTTCTTTCCATTTTCCTCTTTCCTTCTTCTCTCCCTCTCTCTCTTATTTCCATCTCTTCTTGTACCTCATTATCTCTATCAATCCTTGAATCATCTCTACTGTTGGTTCTTATTTCTCTTCACATTATATCAAGACTAGTTCATGAGGACTAATAAATTTCATTCTCCTTTTCTGTATGTTTTCCTTGTTTCCATCATTCTTTCTAACCTTATATTTTTCTCTTGTTCTCTTATCCTCTCTTGTACTTGCTTTATCCTAATCTCTTCTCTCTCTTCTATTTACTTCTTCATCTATGGTGGCATCCTGTAACCACGGTCCAAAATTGGTTGTAATCTCTCTTTGTTACTTGTCTTCAATGTCTCTTCTAATACGCACACTTCCACAAATATGTTAGCAACAACAATAATTATTCATTCAAATCCCAATTCCTTCATTTGATACCAAAAAATGATGCAAGATCTCAAGTTATTTCATTCATTCAATACACTCTTGGATGTGAACAACTTCATCTCCACCCTTTAGAACACCTAGGCCATCTCATTTTTAACCTTATCATTCACTATTAGGTCTTCTTATCTTATATTCCTTTTTACAATCAGCATACCTTTATTTATTTATCTCAATGTTAAGCTATGATATCATTTGCAATGGTCACTAACATAGTGGTTTGAAAGTATTCTTACCTCACAGGTCTCTCAAATGACTTCTTTTCACTAGTTGGCATACTCCAAGTTTGATCTTAGACCTTAACCACCATATCATTACTTAATAATCTTGTTTACCTAACTCTAATGCCTGTTATGAGAGAAATTAAAGAATCAACAACCCAAGGGAATGTAATTACTCTTAGCTTGTTTGTAGTCTGCTCTAAATGAGATCTTGTGTAACTAGGACTTATAGTGCTACCATTGACTCTTGCCAAAAATTATCTCCCATCTCTATCCCTTGGGCCTACAATATAATTTTCTCAAGTCTAAATCCACTTTTCACTACACCCTATCCAAGAAACCCTTCCTCTCTATTTCTCCTCAAAACAATCCATTGAACCTTGACTAGCTCTATCCATCTTAAGGTGAGGGTCTTTACATCAAGTCACATTTTATGTTACAAAACTTAGTGAACCCCATTAGCCATTCCATTATGTTCTTGAGGGATAATTCAACTTGTTTTCATCCATTAAGTTTCTATAGATTCATTAAAAATTCAACTTTACACTCTCTTTCTCACACAATCCACCTTAGATCTTAAAAACCCTTTCTTATATCCAACTAAAAAAATATCATTCTAGTGTCTTCCAAGCACTCAAAGAACATATACCAATATGATCTTCACAAGTAGGTGATGTATACAAAATTGGATAACTAAACCTTTTGAAAATACTCTGATTCACTAATAGCCTTCCTAACTATTCTAGCTTGTTATAGCCCTAACAACTATCAAAACTGAGCACAATTTCCTTGACTTGGATCTTCAAAACCCAACTCCAACATTTCTATACATTAATTTCATAATTATATCTCATTGAGAAATCATTAGACAAGTTAGGGGGCTTTAGAGGGCTTTTTTTGCTATTGTTTTGTTTTGCGTAAACTATCAACATTTTTTGGATGACTACTGTCAAGAAGATCTCTTTATGAGACAACATATTCACCCTAAGGATTCAATAATCAGTTATAAATCATCGAGATAGACCTCCCTACCAAATTTTAGGCCCTTTCATCAATGATTTTTCAAGAAAAATCAACCTTGCTTCTTATAAACCCTAGACTAAGGGTTTAGTCACAGTCTATGCCCGAGAAGAGAAATTTAGTGAATTATTTGATGATTCTCCACTATCCTCACCTCTAAAATTATAATGAGGAATATAATAACCTTCTCAAACTCTCAAAATGCATCATGGCTCTTGATCAAGCATCTACTCCTCACTACATCACATTTCCTTATTGTTTTGTTACATATCAGTACTATGGATCAGAGTGTACAACTTTTAAAGGTCTCCCAAGACCTCATTTTCTTTCTTCCCTATTTGGTAATCTCCTGAGGACCCACACATACCATCAAGTCCCATATCAATCACATTTCTCTATAAGTGGGCAATAATTACTCAATTTTTCCTTAATGCACTGTCTTTGGTAGAAGAATTCACTATTACAGGTCGATTTGGTCCTCCAAATTCTAAATCCTTCCTCAAAGTCACACTTACTCACTCATCCTCATACAAAATGTTGATAACCACTATAGTCATGACCCACTCCAATTTGGAATCACTTAGACAAATGAAATTTCCATAGAACTGTGACACACTTGTTCAATTAATCAAACCCTTGAGTCTTACATGCAACCCAAGAAATCCACTATGAATCATTACAACTTCAATACTAATGTTCTCTTTCCTTTTAATCTCCTTATAATTGTAGAGATGGATTTATTTACACAAATCCTTCTTGTTTTGAAGGCATACACTACTGTCATAGATTTATACAATCTACTCAAACTTGCATAGTCACTAAAGCCATGAAACCTGATGAAGATTACCAAGAATGCTTTCCACAAATGTTCTTACAAATTATAATCTTTGTTACTATCACATGTATAGAGTTTCCATTCTCTATCACTAAATACAAGATTACACACACAATCACAAAAGTATATACACACAAAAAGCATAACAATTCAAACTTGAAGCTTCTTCAAGATTCTCATTTGAATGGGAATGAGAAATCAGTTACATTTTGTTATTTTTATACCCTTAATTTATCTTCTAACTGAATATAGGCTCCTAACTCATAGTTCATATGAAAAATATCACAATTAGGGGTCTTTGTAGACAAGGTGACTTAGAATTATGGATGCAAACTAGCTTGGTATGACCTCTAATCTAAGAGATTGCTTGAAATCACCCTTAATTTTCTTCATTCCATCCATAAAAATGTTTAGTAGCTCCAAGAATACATCATAACTCTAATTACACACCAAAATAACTAACATTTGGAGGGAAATGGTCTAATTTGAAGGAATTGAATTGAACTAGCATACCTAAGAGAATCACAAGCACTAATTGAACCTAAAAACTCAACTTCAAGCCAAAACATGATGACATCATGTCATATTTATAAGAAGGAGATGATGCTCCTGCATCATGGTGTTGGGCATGCAACTATACATAAGTATATATATCCTTTCGGGATATATGTACCAATGTATAACCATAACAAAACTATATATCAGTACTAATCCTCTTATATTCGTAAACTATTTTTTATAAAATAGATTATTTTTGCAATAAAACATAATGAAAATGTAGGGTGTGACAAAACGAATATTATTGTTGTGTTTTATTATTTGTGAAATCTCATACAAAACATTTGGTATCAGAGCATGGTCAAGTCATGTTCATTACAATAGTCTAATTATTTTCTACATGAGATCATATATCTAAATTTCTATTATAAGATGAAATTTCCTTTTAATTTACATCTTTTTGGATCCTCAACATTCCAATTTTTACAGCACCATACAAGACAGACCTTGAATTTGTCATAAATTTAAATTTGCTAATTGGATCAAAGACACAAAAATTGGGTGACACATCCCACTCAACTGGAATGTTTTATTTTGTAGAAGTTTATTATTTTGGTCTAAATCTCTTGTGTAATGACATTGTGACTATCATCATTTTTGTATTTTTTTCATTGATCTCTACCTTTAAAATGTTTAGTTTGTTGCTCAAATCTGCATCCTACACTTTGAAGAGAAAACCGTACATGATAAGATTTGATCAACTTAACTAATTCAAGCTCTATGCACATTTCCTACAAACATCCTATCATCAAATGCTCAAGAATCAAGAGATGTCCATGCTACTATGTAATTATTTGTTCCAAATGCTACAATAAAATTGAGTTATTCTAAACACTGGATTTGTTGATAAAAATGAGAAAATACAATCAACATTAAGTTATTTCCATAGAAAAATAATTTTCACATAACTAGTTATGATTGGAAGATTTTTTTTTGCAGACTATAGTTCTTAAAATTTAAATTTTCTATAGTTTTTTCTTAAATAATTGCATTTTGAGGGAAATTAATGCATTTTCACCAAATTAATATTTTTTGGTTCCATTTCTTTGAGCCATTGATATTTTTGGATTATTAATTTCCTCTCAGTTATAACGAGTGATCACACAATAATTTTTCTCTCCATTTTGAGAATTTTTTTAATCGTTGAGCTTATTTTAATTAAATTGGGCCTTTTTACGATAAATTGAAACCTTAATAAATTTTGCACTGTAACTCGAAATTGAGTGCCATTTTTTACAAATTATTTTATTTTTTCATGCCCATTGCATTAGTTTAAATTTAGTTGAATGATACCCTCTTTTTTAGCCACCCTGTGGGTATCTCTTTCTTCTAAGTTTGTTTATACTTCTAGATATTTTTTCTTCCCCTTTGAGCTTCATTCCATCATCAATGCTAAAATTTAAAATTGTAAAGGAATCACTATCAATGACGCATTATCACTTGTACGTGACATCCAATTTATGGAGGGGTGTTTTTTAAGCTTCATGATGACATCCAGATGAACTAGCAACATGACACTAGAGGAAGGAGGCACAAGAGGATGGAGGTTGTGTTACGAATAAATTTTACCTCTTCAACCTAACCTAATAAGAAAGAGAATAAAACTTACCTAACCTCAGTATGATGGGGTTTAATGATACTTGCGGATGTGGATGGATGATGTTTGAAGTTGCACTCCATAAATGAAATAATGCAAGCTCCTTTCCTGCAAGAACACCTGCAAATCACAAACACTAAACCAGATTTGATTAATAAATTATTAAGTGGATTTCCTAGAAAGGCCAGTCCCCAAAAATCAAGTGACTGCCTGATAAGGATGTCAATCCGCTATTTATACAATCAAGTAGTTCAAAAACAAGATGTAATATACGATGGATAATAAATGGTAAATGTCATGATAATTTTAATGTTTATTACAAGCATATAATTGATAAAATACAAAATATATGAACTAAAAGTAAAAATCAAGGTTGGAATTTGAATTCTCAGATGATGGGGAACTATCTTCTCCAATAGATTTTGGTTCTTCTTTAATAGACTCTAATCTCTTGTCTTCAGTGTAGTACTGTTATCCAAAATAAGCTCCTTGCTTATTTTTTGGCTAATTCCCTTCATTCCTTCCTTCTTTGTGTCTCAGTCAGAATTTTTTATCTTTTAGGCACTCAAAACCTTCTGGAAATTGTTTCATTGGATAGAGCATCTTCTCAAATTTCTAGAATGGTAAATCTTTCCTTTTAACTCCTTGTATTTTTCAAGTTATGGCTCGATGGAGTTTTGGAGGGAAATTTTCCCATGGGAGGTCCGCCGGTCCAATCAAGACATGTACCCATGTCAGTCGGTGAGAAGGCAGGGGCAGAGGTGAAATTTGAAAAAATCACATCAAAATATTGGTGGGGCACACAAAGAAATTTTTTGAGCCCGAAGGGCCTACGCAAGCCAATAGGAATGGCTGCCACGTGTCCAAAGGAACGTTGGAGTTTGGAGCAGTGCAGGAGGTAGTTAGAAAAATTGTCAAAGTTGGTGCAAAAGGAATATCTCGGCCCAAATACCCGCCAACGAATCATAGCCTTCCATGTGTCCTCAGAGCAATCGGGAGGCAGAGGCATGGAGGAAATTTTCCTTTAAGCCAAAATAGGGAAAAGTATGGAATGAAAGCCCACCCACGATGGCCTGCACCAATCAAAATATGCCATGTGTCCACGTGGTTAGTGAAAATTTTAAGGTGGGTCCGCAGAGGAGAAAGAGCTTATTTAGGCCCAATCCAATGAAAAAGTGCCACATGTCCCATTCGTTGAAATGGTCAGAGTCAAAGGAAAATTTGGAAGCATATCCCCGAGGGCCAATAAGAACATGCCACGTCTCTTCGGAACGTCAGCTCTGGCTGAGATTTTTTGGAAAATTTTCCAAAGATCGAAAAGGTGTAAAAAGGTAAGGGGAAGGCCCGTGACCAATTAAAAGGTGCCACGTGGCATCATTCCGGTGGGAGGTGGAGTTTTTTGGGGAATTTTTCCCAAAGGTCAAAAAGAGGGAAAATTTTAAATTTCGGGCCCGCCAAGATTCAATTTTGCCCTAGTTTTTTCCCTAAAACTTTAGAAGGGCATAACTTTTGATCTAGAACTCAGATTTTCATGTTCTTGGTGTCATTAGAAAGTGGGTGAAATTCTCTATATGATGGAGGGCTCAATTTTGTGGTAAGGTTTAGAGAGAGAAAATAAAAAAATGCCTCTGGCACGGGAAGGAGAACAAAACTGACATTTCAACCACCATTTTTAATGAAGTATGGCTCACATTCTCTCCCAGCATGGTCAAAAACATCAAGGAATGAACTTTTGAGGGTGCCCATGTTGTTTTAATGCAATTTGGTTGGTGGTTGAAGCATCCTTTCATGCTTTCCCATGTTTTCTCCTTCCTGGGCTCGAATTTTCATTGTTAAAAGCCAGATTTGGCTCATTTTGTAAGGGTTGGACATTTTTATGTTTTGCAGGCTCCCTCTTTCACCCTAAAAAGTGATTTTGTGGAATATCAGACCTCTTTCAGGACTGCAACATGTTTTCTACCTCTCTTCTATTGTAATGCATGTATTTTTGATATTGGAAATGATAATGCAAGCTCTGTGAATGAGTTTCAGTCCTCTTCTTGTGTTGTTTGATTCATTTATGATCTTTCATTACATTTTATCAGTTTGTGCATGATGTTTTGTTGCATTCTCTATAATCTATGTCAATTTTGTAGAAGTAAATGTTCACCACTCCTTTGGTGTATCACCTTATTAGTCTTAGTTTTATTTCTCTTGCATCTTTATCTCTGTCCCCTTGGAATTTAGAGTAGGATTTTGAGTTTAAACCTCTACAAATTTTCGAAGAAATATATCTAATTAGAAGAGTTAGGGAACCAACCTCTAATCTGGAGATTCTTTTCCCATTTTTACAAGTCCCACACTTGGGGAAAATATTCAATGTTGTGCAATCACACTGGATGTCCAAATATCACTAGAAATCTGATAAACATCTAGGGGTGCTGCTGATTTGCACTAACAATTTTGGCACACCCAATGGGACCTTAGAGGTCTTCGTCTTCATTACAACATGTTGATGTGCTTTTTTTGTAATTTATTTCTTGAAAAGAGCCCTGATATGCACATCTGACGAATCCAAAGAGAAAAAATCAACTGGTTTCAGTAGTCATAGTCTGAAGATTCATGAGAAGAATCAACACAAGGTCAAGAGCCAGAGAGGAGGGATTGTCTAAATATCTACAGCTATCTCCTGGAAGACGGCATAGAGGAAGGAGGATTCAAAGGTCTCCATCTCCACCAAATAGAACTCTATCAACTCCTCCACCTTCTAGACCTTTCACTCAATCAATAAGGGTTCTCAGGCCAATCAAAATGGCACAACCCAACCCTTATGTCCACTTTACTGGCAGCTTCCCACTTTCTCTCAATGAAAAAAACTAGTTCTAGTTGTAGCATTGAAGAACATTCCATACTTTACTAGAGAAAAGAAGACCACTCCTAGTGATCATGTCAAGGATATGGCTAATGTTTGTGCAATCCATGAGATTGTTGAGATGTAAATTACTGTCAAATTGCTAGCATCTTCATTCAAAGGGAAAGCATTGCAATGGTTTAGAATCCTTGGGGCTGGTTCTATCCAAAATTGGAACCAATTGTGCATAGCTCTCCATGAGTAGTTTGGAGAGAAGGGAGATAACTTGTTTCTATTGGAACAACTGACAACCATCAAGAGAGCTCCCAATGAGTAGCTGACAGACTTCAACTTCAGATTTCAAAGGACTTGGGATAGAATTCTAGTGGCAGTAAGGCCAACAGCTGAAGGTGCTTTTTTATACTATCTTAAAGCTTTAAATTCTGATATTTCTATGTTAATTCAATCCATGGGAGGTACAACTATACCTGCTGCTTATAGCATTACCATTAGAGCTGAAAATTATCTGATTCAAGCTGGTAAGCTGACTCCTAGGTCTCCCATGCCCTTGTATCCAAATTTAGAAAATCCAAGCACTAGTCAGGCACCTACTATAGCTCCTATTCCCACTTCTAGAAATTAGAGTTCAAATGAAACTTCTACTTCATCCTCTAGTGCCTCAAATGAACTTCAGGAAGTCATGAAACAATTGCAAAATTTAGGCAATGAGTTGTTTACACTTAAGAGGTAATAGGCCCAAAGTTTTAGACCTTCGTATCAGCCTTAAGCTTAGCCTAATAAGAAACCATGTCAGCCCAATAGGCCACCCAATCCAACTGTAAATGAAAATCAAACAATTCCTCCTACCAATAGACCATTTCATCCATATAATCCCAATGTTGCATATGCCTCTAAATCCTTAGTTCCAGTACACAATAATATGGATCAAGAATATGAGTGGTGTTTCCCATGTAATGAACCCCACAACTAGTCTATGTACGTCAATGGTGCCTTGAACCAAGCCTTGATGGTGACAACAACTAGCATAGAGGGTGAGGTGAGTCAAGAAAAAAATCAATAGCAAGGAACATCTTAGCAAAATGCAACTCCAAATAAGACTACACTAGTGAATTGGCAGGTTGAGGATTTTTGTGGCATAAATAAAGTAATGTCTTAGAGTGTACCAGCCAATACAAGAACAAAAAAAAGGAATATTGGTGAAGGGAAGTCATTGGCTCCAGGTGATCCACAACCTTCCATCACTCCACAAAGTGTTGGCAAACAAAATTTAGTTCCAAACATGCAAGGACAATCCAAGCCACCTTCTAGACCGATTCAAATGCTAGTTTTTGCTTCCCATGTACAAGAAAATAATGTGTAGACCAAGGGGAAGCAAAGAGATGTTTCATCCCCATTTAACATCATTGATCAGATGAAGAAGAAAAATGTGAATATATCTATGTGGGAATTGTTATCCATTTCAGGCCAAAGGGATCTCCTATAATCTACCATGAATAATTTGTCAACTTCAAATCAGCCAGGCTCATGTGTAAGAGAAGGTACTCATATATTCTGCTCAACCTGAAGGGAATCATGGAGGACATCAAGGTAAAGTTTTGAAACCCCCCCCCCCCCCCCCCAATTCTTATGTTTCATTGATCATTTGGGATAAACTATTACACAATTGCATGATTGATTCGGGAGCAAGTAGTTCTGTAATACCCAAGAAAATAGCTGATCAGCTGGGCCTATAATATGAAGTCATATCCAAAGCGATGGTGCAACTGGATGGGACAGTAGTAACAACAGTGGGAGTGATCAAATATTTGAACCTTACTTTACATGCATGTCCCAATGTTATTGCTTTACAAGATGTGTTAGTAATAGATTTACCACCACTCTTTGGCTTATGCTTGTAAAGGGATTTCACAGCTAGAATTGGGGGCTATTTATCTGTTGATTGGTCACACATGTTGTTTAGAACTAGATATGGAACTAATGCCACAATTAGATCTGAGACTATAGCAAACTTTCACATTAAGCCTTGTACTCCAAGCCCAATCAATACCAACTGTTTAGCATTTGATCAAGAGGATTATCCAAGCACAGATGAAGCTAACACCAAAGTTGGTGGCATCCCAGATTTGACTCTTGATGAGTGGGAAAACAAAGTACATGATTGTGATCCCTACCAAGGAAATAGAAGAGTCTGAACTAGGATTTTATTGCATACATGAAGAAAATCAGCCTATTCCTACCATCACCAAGCTAGACCATAAGGATGAAAATGAGGTATGGCAGCTATTTTTTTATGGATCGAGAAGTAGACAAGGTGCAGGAGGGGGCGAAATATTTGTTTCACCTCAAGGAATTAAGTATTATTCATCTTTTATATTTCAATTTGCATGTTCTAACAACACTGTTGAATATAAACCTTTGATATAAGGATTGCATTGGTCAATCAAGAGAGGTATCAAAAACTTACAAGTTTTTTTTGACAGTGAGCTGATTGTTAATCAAGTTAAAGGGCAGCATGCTGCCAAGAATGACCTGATCACGTGTTATAAGAATAGGGTGTGGTACCTCATCGAAGATTTTGAGGGATTTGGCATCAATTCCATCCCTAGGAAAGAAAACCACGCTGCTGATAGGCTTACAGCAGTTGGAGCAGCCTTTGATGTTGTTGAAAGTATTGAAGAAGATAAAGTACAGCCAAACATTCATGTGATTGTAATGCCATCAGTGCTAGACAAAAATTTAAGTTGAAAAGTGTTTGAAAATGATCAACAAATCATCAATTTCTTGCAAGAAGAAGTTGAGTTCTCAGCAAAAAATTAAGAACAATTAGAACAATAGTATGGTGATCAGGTGGTATAGCTAAGAACCAACAAACTACCAAAGGGACTTGTCACTTTAGATTCCATTTTTAATCCTAATGATCAATTTAGGAAAGAGAAAGAAAATATCCAAGTCAAGGGAGAAGATTCAGTGCCCATCTTGGTTGGAGAAGGCAAGTCACTTCAAATTGGCAAAGTAGCAACCGAGCAAGAAAGGTATGAGTTTATGCAACTTTGTCAAGAGTTACCTGATATATTTTCTTGGAGTTATGACGATTTGAAGAGTTTCAATCCCAAGCTAGCTCAACACGCTATTGAATTGGATCGAAATGCTAAACCGATCAGGTAGAAACAAAGGCCATTCAATCCACACATGGAGCCTCTTATGAAGAAGGAATTAAATAAGTTAATATAGGCAGGTATCATATTTCCTATCAAGCATTCTAGTTGGGTAGCAAACTTAGTTCCAGTTAGAAAGAAGAGTGGAGAAATCATATTGTGTGTAGACTTCAGAGATTTGAATAAAGCATCTCTCAAGGATCATTACCCACTTCCTTCTATGGAGAATATTTTGTGATTTGTTGCTGGCTCTGAGAGGTTTTCATTGCTAGATGGTTATTCAGGGTATAATTAGATCATGGTAAAGGAGGATGATCAGTTCAAGACTGCTTTCACCACTAAATGGGGGACTTATGCATATAGGAAAATGCCATTTGGGTTGTCTAACGCTAGAGCTACCTTACAAATGGCAATGGATATGGCGTTTAAAGGATTAATCAAAAAAATGGTGCTGGTATATTTAGATGATATCACTGTTCTTTCTAAAAATACAACAGATCATCTTGTTCATTTAAGACAAGTGTTCTAAAGATGTAGAAGATTTGGGGTATCCTTGAATCCCAAAAAATGTATTTTTCTAGCTCATGAAGGAAAGCTCCTTGGCCACATTGTTTCCAAAGAAGGATTAGCAATTGATCTAGAGAGAGTTGAAGTAATAAAAGCACTGCCATTACCAAGTCATAAGAAGGCCCTTCAAAGCTTCTTGGGAAGGATCAATTTTTTTTGGAGGTTTGTTCTAGATTTTGCACCCTTGTCAAGCCCATAACAATGATGTTGAAGAAACATATGGCTTTCAAATGGATAGTTGAAGGTAAGGAAAGTTTTGAGGTAATTAAAGAAGCCATTTCACAAGCTCCAACCTTCATTGACCTGGATTTCTCCAAGGATTTTATCCTTTATGCATTTGGAGGTGATAACACAATATCTGCAATTTTAGTACAACATAATAAAGAAAAGGTAGAGAAGCCAATTGCTTTCTTTAGCCAAAGCCTAGAGGACTATGAGGTGAGGTAATATTTCATTTAGAAGCAAGTTCTTGTAGTGATCAGGAGCTTGAAGAAATTCAAACATCTAGTTTCAAACAACAAGGTTCAACTACTGGTTTCTCATGTGGGAGTTAAAGACTTCCTCCTCAATAAATATTTAAATGAAAAATGTGCAGGGAGGATTACTCGTGTCATGGAGTATGACATTGAGATCAAATTCACCAAGCTAGTTTGAGGAAAAGGATTATGTGAATAGCTGGTCTTTAGCAAATCAATGGGAGTAATAAATGAGAAGGATGTTGTTTTGGCGTTGCAAGAAAACCAAGGAGCAAAAAATGTTCCAAAAGAGAATGATGATGTCCTCACTCCTTGCTGGACCCAAGATATAATGCACTTCCTACACATAGGCCTATGCCCTCTAGAGATGAACAAAAAAAAGAGAAGGCACTTCATATTGTAGGTTGTCCCATATGCACTTGTTGATGGTGTTTTGTTCAAGAAAGATGTAAATGGAGTGTTGCTAATATGCATTGGAACAAATCAGATTGATAGAGCACTGAAATAGTTCCATGGCAGATCAGCTGGGGGTCATTTTTCTCCAAGAGTGACAGCCATCAAGATCATGAAGGATGGCTATTATTGGCCCAAGGTATTCAGTGATTGTTATACATGGATCAAGAGGTGCAAGAGTTGTGCTTTCTTCACAAGCAAGGAGAGATTAGTTTCCCTTCCATTGCACCCAATCTCAGTTGACCAACCATTCATGCAATGGGGTTTGGACTTCATTGGAGTCATTAACCCAAACTCAAGCCAAGGGCACAATTGGATCCTAACAACCATAGATTACTTCACCAAATGGACTGAGGCAATGGAACTTAAGGAAGCAAATGAATCTAGCATTCTAGACTTCTATGAGGGGAAAGTAACCAGATCTAGTATACCGACCAATATTATATTAGATAATTCCTTGGCATTCATAGGATCAAAGGTGACTGAATGGGATGTCAAAAATGGGATTTATTTGAGCACTTCATCAAATTATTACCCTCAAGGTAATGGCCAAGTTGAGTCTACAAACAAGAAATTGCTAAGGATCATCAAGAGGAATCTTGATGAAAATCAAATGACTTGGCATACTAAATTGAAATTGGCCTTATGGGCTGATAGGATAACTCCCAAGAGATCCATAAGTAATTCTCCATTCAAGCTTGTTTATGGAAGAGAGGTAATTTTTCCCATGTCACTTGAGTTGCCAACATTGGAACTCATGAAACAATTGGAATTTTTGGATTTTGAACCCATGGAGGTTAGATATGCATAATTGATGGAGCTCCAAGAGATCAGAGAGCATGCAGCCCAAGAAATGGAGAAGGATCAAGCCTTGATCAGAATACTTTTGATAGGAAAGCTAAGGCTAGAACCTTCCAAGTTGGATATCTAGTGTTGAAATGGGATGCAGACCGAGAAAATCTAGGAAGGCATTAAAAGTTTGATGCCATTTGGAGTGGCCCCTACATGGTCACAAAGTGTAAGAATAGTAATGCCTTCCAATTCTCTACATTGGATGGTGAAGAACTACAGATTCCAGTTAATGAAATCCATATAAAGCATTACTACTAGAGGGAAACTCTCTACCTTGTACATATTAGCTTATATTTTCATTCCTCCAAGTGCTTGTGCAGATTGTTTTGTTGTAGCTTAGTTTTTACTTTCACTAAGTGCTTGGGCATAAGCTTGTTGTCCCAAACATGCAGTTTTATAGGCCATGTTCTAGATTAGGTGATGATTCTACTCTCACAATCTTCCTCATAATTTTCTAATCAGTTGGGGTACCAAGTAGAGAATTTTGATGACTCCATGCCCAATGGATTGCTTCAGGCAATTGGTAACTTCATCCAGCAAGCAGATGACCCCTCTGAGTCACCAAAATTTTTATCCAAAATAAGCTCCTTGTTTATTTTTTGGCGAACTCCCTTCATTCCTTGTGTCTCAGTTAGAATTTTTTATCTTTCAAGCACTCAAAATTTTTTAGAAATGGTTTCATTCAATAGAGCATCTTCTCAGCTTTCTAGAATGGTAAATTTTTCCTTCTAACTCCTTTTATTTTTCAAGTTATGGCTCAGCAAAGTTTTGGAGGGAAGATTTTCCATGGGAGGCCTGCTAGCCAATAGGAGAAGGCCACGTGTCCTCAGGGTAGTTGGAGATCGAAGTGGCGGGAGGAGGTTGGAAAATTTTCCAAGGTTGGTGCAAAAGGAATATCTCAGCCCAAAGGCCCGCTAATGAATCACAGCCTGCCACATGTCCTCAAAGTGTTAGGAGGCAGAGGCATGGAGAAATTTTTTCCTTTAAGCCAAAATAGGGAAAAGTATGGAATGAAAGCCCGCTCGCGATGGCTTGTGCCAATCAAAATTGCCACGTGTCCAAGTGGCCAGCGAAAATTTTAAGGCGGGTCCACAGAGGAGAAAGAGCTTGTTTAGGCCCGAGCCAATTACAAAGCACCACATGTCCCATTTGGGGAAATGGTCATAGTCAAAGGAAATTTTGGAAGCATATCCCTGAGGGCCAATAAGAACATGCCACGTGTCTTTGGTGCATCGGGCTTGCAGAGATCTTTTGGAAAAATTTCCAAAGACTGAAAAGGCATAAAAAGGTAAGGAGAAGGCCCACGACCAATCAAAAGGTGGCACATGGCATCGGGCTGGTGGGAGGTGGAGCTTTTTGGGGAATTTTTCCCAAAGTCAAAAAGAGGGAAAATTTTAAATTTTGGGACCGCCAAGATTCAATTTTTCCCTAGTTTTGCCCTAAATATTTAGAAGGGCATAACTTTTGATCTAGAACTTGGTTTTCATGTTCTTGGTATCATTGGAAAGTTGGTGAAATTATCTACATGATGGAGGGCTCAATTTTGTGTTTTAGTATGTTTCAGAGAGAGAAAATAAAAAATACGCCTCTGGCACAGGAAGGAGAATAGAACTGACATTTCAACCACCATTTTTAATGAAGTATGGCTCATATTCTCTCCCAGCATGGTCAAAAACATCAGGGAATGAACTTTTGAGGGTGCCCATGTTGTTTTAATGTAATTTGGTTCGTGGTTGAAGAATCCTTTCATGCTTTCCCATGTTTCCTCCTTCATGGGCTCGAATTTTCATTGTTAAATGCCAGATTTGGCTCATTTTGCAAGGGTTGGACATTTTTATGTTTTGCAGGCTCCCTCTTTCACCCTAAAAAGTGATTATGTGGAATACGAGACCTCTTTCAGGACTGCAACATGTTTTCTACCTCTCTACTATTGTAATGCATTTATTTTGATATTGGAAATGATAATGCAAGCTCTGTGAATGAGTTTCAGTCCTTTTCTTATGTTGTTTGATTCATTTATGATCTTTCATTACATTTTATCAGTTTGTGCATGATGTTTTGTTGCATCCTTATAATCTGTGTCAATTTGTAGAAGTAAATGTTCACTACTCCTTTGGCATATCACCTTATTAGTATTAGCTTTATTTCTCATGTATTCTCTATCTCTGTGCCCTTGGAATTTAGAGTAGATTTTTTTAGTTTAAACCTTTGCAAATTTCAAAGCAATACATCTAATTAGAGGAGTTAAGAAACCAACCTCTAATTTGGAGATTCTTTTCCCATTTTTACAAGTCCCAAACTTTGGGAAAAGATTTAATTTTGTGCAATCACACTGGATGTCCAAATATCACTGGAAAGCTGATAAGCATCTAGGGGTGCTGTTGATTTGCACTAACAAGTACTCCTTGAATAAATCTGAGATGGATTCTTGTTCCTCTTCTTTCGTGTTAGAATCAAAATCAGAATTTGATTCCAAATGTTTTGAATCGGTTTTCTCTTGAAATTCAGCCTCGGAGCTCAATTCCTCTAATTTAGCATCATACTGACACTCAAACCAGGAAAAATCTTTTCAAATACATAGAACTCAAAGTAGGCCTCTGAAAATTTTTCAGTGGCCTCACGAATTCATTGAGTGGTTCAAAGATTTTTTGTAAATTCTCTAAAGTGGTAGAATGAATGGCGCACAATTCAAGGCCGTGTAAATGGTTGTATTGTTCCTAGTGTAATAGATGACGAATGAAAGGTAATGAGTTGATGCTAGTTATTTCATGGCCTTGACCTCATAGTTTCATCCAACCAAGCCATACTGGACAACATGTTAGCAGTAAAGGAGATACAATATTATTAATAAATGAAATTTGAATGATATTGCAGGGAAACAGAAAAGGCAGAAATCATAGGTGATTCTAGAGGATAATAAATAGACTGATAAAAATGTGATATGTAGTGAAATATTAATGAAAACATAATGTTCCAAAATACTTAAATTATAATACTAGATGAATAAATTAACTGATAAATGTACTTGAATGTGTAAATGAAAGTGTAGAATCATAACAGACCTTTATTGAAGAAAATGAATGAAAGTGGTGAGACTTGTAGCTGGATGGTAATTTGTCAATCCCGATAGGCTTCAAAATGATTGCCAAAATTGCTTGATAATTGAGGATACCAATGTTGGATAGTAATGCATTGATGTTGATACAATATATAAATAGTGGACTCTGATAATACAAAATCTAACTAAAAAATGTGAGAATATGATCCCAAAAATAGACTGGTAAATGGGTTTAAATAATCAGTGGCAATTTGCCAAATCGCCAGCAATTTTGGTCAGTTTGGGTTTGTTTAGCAAATAGTTGGAACTTCTTGCTGATTCGAGATTTTTTTCCATTTTTTTGAGGGAGATGATGTGAATTGGTTGAGAATGTGTCAAGGAAGGGATGTATTTAGTTAGATATCATATAATTTACCTTTAGGATAGGAATTAGGTGGGTTGATTAAGATTTATCAAACGTAGAAATATAAGATTATTATGATAATGATGAGAAATAAATATGATTTTGTTAAGATAATGATGAGTGTGTAAGTGCCTATAATAGGATCATCAGGATAAGGGAATTAGAGGTGATTTTAAATAGGTTTTAGAGAATAAATAAACTTAAGTGGATTAGAATAATTTATAAAATACATAATACTATGGAGTATGATAATTGTGTGTACGTAATTAATTAAATAATAATGGGGGAGTTATGGGACAATAATGTAGTTAATCTAATGTAGTGATGTATTACGAATGTGAATAACCTAATCAAGTGATAATGGGGGAGTGCATATTTTCGGTGTCTACATTTACCCCTTTTTGTCTAGAGGTTTTAATGAAAAAACATTAGACAAAAACAATGAAATGTTTTATGAGTGATCCAACTGCAATGCAATACAAGGAACACCATTGTTTGTATCTCATGTGTTTTTTAAGAGTTTCCCTAGTCTAATGGGTACCAAAACAAAAGGTGTTACCGAGGAATCAAATGATAGGGGAACCAAGGGGTTCGACACCTATAGATGTATGATTTGTAAAAGTAGGCTAAAACAGTGTGAAAGTCAAGTGATGGGGGCCAAAGGGCACATGTTCCATAGACTAATGAAAAAATACAATGTTGATTTCATTTGTTTGTTCTATTTTTTCAAGCACTAAGGTCCATTGAAAGTTGGACACAATTTTGGAAAAGTGATGATAATCATGTTTTGGGACAAAAATAGGAACACATGCCAAAATGGTATGAATTGTGAGTGATTAAAGGGAAATCACCAGTGATTAAAGGGAAATCACCAGTGATTTCCCTTTAATCACTCACAATTCATACCATTTTGGCATGTGTTCCCTTTAATCACCAGTGATTTCCTTAATGTGAGTTAATTTAGCTCATTATTACTATGGTGAAAACATATTTTCAGAGTGAAAATGGTGTAGAAAATGTGTTTTTTGAGGAGAAAAGGTGAATTTTTGATGGAATGATGACTTCAAGAAGGAAACGAAATCCCGTAATGGTTGAGGTGAGTGAATTTACCCTATTTTATTTTGTATATTTTTGTAGTTTTTAGGTTTTTCTTTCTGTGCAGTGGGCATTCAGATTCCCTAGGGTAAAAATGCAAAAATAGCTGGTGATTCTCCTGTAATGTGGACAGTTTGCTTTTGTGATTATTTTCACAATTTTTAAGAAATGTTTTGGAATTTTTCATGGTGTTTGTGGTTCTAATGTAGTTTTGGGTATTGATGTTTGATATTGATTATGTTTTTCATTGATGTCCAAGTAATTTTATATAGTTACTTTTTTCTTTAGAATATGGAATTATGATTTTAGGTAGTGATGTACCGTTATAATGATTTGATGTTTTAGATGTTATTGGTATTTTAGGTGATGATGTTGATGTGGATGTAATTTTTTTTTATATGTTGTGGATAATTTTTTTGATAATTTTTTGACAATGATACTAAAATTTGTTTGTGTGTTTTTGTGTTTATAGGTAGATGCTAAGTTGACTATCTATGATCGCATACCATTGATTTTATATGAGGTGAAGATTGATATGTAAAATGATGATTGGGAGCATGTAGATGCAGTTGGTTTTGGTGCCATGAGACATTTTAGACAATTACACAAATGTCAGAGTTTAATGTTGGCCTTGTTGGAGAGGTGGAATCCTTCCACCAATACTTTTTGGTTACCTATTAGAAAAATCACTATCACTTTAGAGGATGTTCACTGCACCCTAAGATTACCTATCTGGGGAGAGGGTGTATACATTATTACTTAGGTAGAGAGAGACAATACCATGACTACATTATATGGAGAGGATGCAGGGGATATCAGATATGAGTTAGGGGCATTTGTTTATAGAAAACTATATTCAGCCAATATAGACAGTCATAATCGAATGACCATGATGATGATGACCATCATTTGATATGATTTTCTAGACTCTGGAGGTGAATTATTTCCATAGATGATGATAGGGGTTGTGGCCAAGATGATGGAGCACCATACTATTTTTGAGTGTGGTCCTACCCTACTTGCACAAAAATTAAGAGATTTGTGGGCCAGGAAGGTCTATAAGTGATATGGTATTGATATTGGATTCTTATTATAGGCTTAGGACTTCGAGCATATTGTCATTTCTTGAATAGTGGGTGTTAACCAAAATAAGCTCCCTCTTATTTTGGGTTAACTAGCTTCTTTTTTGTGCCTTAGTCAAATTTTTACACATTTTAGGCACTCAAAATTTGTTAGGTATTGCTTCATTAGATAGAGAATTTTTTCCCCTTTCCAGAAAGGCAAGGAATTCCTCCTAACTCCTTATATTTTGCAAGTTATGGCTCGGCGGAGTTTGGAGGGAAAATTTGCTAAGGCGGACCCACAAGAAATTTTTTGGCACTTAGCCTTTTGGCTAGAAAACTCAAAGGAAAATTTTGGCCTGAAAACTCACAGAGGAAAATATATTGTTTGAGGCCCATGCCTAGTTAGGATGAGCCATGTGTCAGGGTGGAGTGGTGGGGACAGAACCATTTCAAGTTTTTTGGCGTTTGGTCAAAATGTGTCAAAGGAAAAAATCGAAGCGCATCCCCGCCGAGCTAAGCAAAACATGTCATGTGTCCATTCATTAGTGGGAGTCATGGCGTCGAGAAGATTTTGAATTTTTTTCCAAAGTGGTAAAAGAGAAAAGGTAAAAAATGGAACCACATCTCCGCAGTAGATCAGAAGATGCCACGTGTCTCGGAGTGGCAGGGCCGTGGAGAATTTTGGAAAAATTTCCCAATTTTGCGCAAAGGGGAAAAATGTTGTTTTGAATCCGTGGATCAACCAGAGGGTGCCATGTGTCATTGAAGGAGTGGGGCATGGATATTTTTTGGGAAATTTTCCCAATTTGAAAAAAAAAGGGAAAAAGTTCAAATTTTGGCACATAAACCTGAATTTTGCCCTAATTTTTCCATTTTTCCCTAAATCTTTAGAGGGCCATATCTTTCGATCCAGAGCTTAGATTTTTCATGATTTTGGTATCATTGGAAATCTGGCAAAATTCTCCATAGGATGGATGATTCAATTTTGTATTTTGATGGAGTTTGGTGGGAGAAAATTGACAAAACATCTTTAGCATGGAAAAGTTGCAGAAAATGACCCCAACAACCAAAATTAATGAAGTATGGGCCTCTTTCTTGCTCTACGAAGAAATGTACTTCGAATTATGGGATTTTTCATGGAAACCCATCATTTTGCAGGCCAATTAAATGGATCTTGTCGGTGGTTAAAGTTTCAAATCAAATTTTCCCGCATTTTCTCATTTCTTTATTTCTATTTGAACAATAAAAGCCAATTTTGGGTCATTTGTAAAAAATTTGTTCATCCTTCTTCTTTGCCTCTCCCTTATTTTCTTCCCCAGGGTCGAAAATGGAGTTTGAACCTCATCCCCTACTATGTAATGGCATTTTTGCCTCTTACCCGTGAAATGATGATTCTATGCAAACTTCTAGAGCAATAAAAAACATGTTTTATGATGCATTTGTCCATCCTTGCTCGTTTTATGGTTGTTTTCTTCTTGCCTCTCTTCATTGCAAGTATTTGTGCATGTTTGGATGTTCATTTCAGGTTTTGGAGTTGTGTTCATGGATATTTGGAACGTTTTTTGTGCGAAATCCATCTTTGGTCTATGATGCACTTGTCCATCCTTTCCATTACTCACCTCTTCTTGTTCCATGGAAGTTTTGATAGATGATCAGCATTTTCCTTCTCTTGTGGATCACCATTTTAGTATAGGCTCTAATTTTTCTAGTTTTCTTTTTCTCCCTATCTCCTTGGAATTTATATTAGGATTAGATTAGCTTACCTACACTGGAATAGCTTGTGGCAGGTAGTTTAGGAAGAGGAACCATCCTTCTCTAGAGATCTTTCCCCATTTGCAAAGGTCCCACACTTTAAGAAAGCTCAATGTTGTCTAATCACACCAAATGACTTTGCCTTAGAAAAGTAGATCCATAACTCATTTGGGGGTGCTGTGAATTTTCACTAATAGTTTTGGCACGCCCGATGGGACACTGGGGTTAGATATATCATCTTCTCTTATTGTCTCATGCAAATAAAAACATATCTTACACCACTATGCGCAACTAATAGTTTTGGTACTCTCAGTGGGACCTTAGAGGTCTTCCACTTCATCGTTTGTAGGTTGGTGTGTTCCTATGAAGATTTCAGCCTTTGGAGGCAATTACAAAAACATCTGGTGACTCCATCTCCTCAGCAACCCATCTTTTAATTTATAGACCTTCTTTCATTCATTTTTCCCTACATCTCTTTCATTCCTTCTTTCATTCCATGAAGTTGTGCAATCGTGACTTCATTTCCCTCATGGAATTCACATTCACAACAACAATAATGTTTCCCACCTCCAACATATTTTACAAATCCTTCAAATCAAAATTTTGAACAAATTCAAAATCATCATGCTTACCCATATGAGCAATACCAAAATCAGTTTGGATATGGATCTTTCCAAGAGCAAGGGTATGCATATAATGAGAAAAATCAAATGCAAGATGCTGGTCTATTGGAGAAGATCCAAAAAATGGATATTGGCATGGTGCAATCAAGAGCAACATCTCAAATGGAGGCTTTTAGAATTGGTTATAGGGCACCTTTTCCATGGGTTGGCCCTTTTCCAAGACACTCTAACCCTCAAGAGAAGTTGGAATTCATGATTGAGACGCTGCCGCAACTTGCACAATGGACAGTGGAGATATAGGCCTATAAATTTGGTGCTGAGAAACCTTGTCAATGGGTAAGTTCTACACCATCATTTGGTTTTTCTCCTTCCATTCCTCAAGAAGCACCATTTCGTTTTGAATGCAAAATTTCAAATCCAGCCCATGCTGACCCAAGTGTTGATTTCATTTCTCTATCCCCTAGTCTTCCACCTCATCTCAATTCTTCTATCCTTTTCCCTTCCAAACAGTCATCCCCTCTAAAGAGAAAAGAAGTTCAACATCCTCCACCACCACAAAAAATTATAAAACCAGTTCAGTCACAACCCACCCCTCCTCTTCCATTCCCAAATCCATGTTGGGAAGATAAAAATCAGAATGTCAGTCAAGGACAAAAAAAAGAAGAGCCCGAAAGAGAAGAAATAACAAACAACTTGAAGATTCGGGCTGCCAAATTCGGGATTACAAAGATCCCCTTGCTGGTTAAGCCTACAAAGGAGGTAAAAGTTGAAGAAGTGGTGGCCAAGGCTGATTTTATAACAGCAGTGAATCAAGAAGACCAATAGTCTATTTTCTCTAAGTGTAGTGTCCATGTTGGCACTTTTTTTGAATAAAATGCTGATCTAATCCAAGTTTCACAACTCGTCAACAAGGAGGAAGAACAATCAACTCCAAGTCCCATTAAAGAGGAGAAACTGGAAGAAATCAAATCAGAATTGGAACTAGAAGAAGGAAGCATTATTGAAGATTTTTTTCTTTCATTTGAAGGGCCTTATTTGATTGATGAATCCAAAAAAGAGGTGACCAAAACAAATTCAAAGGCACTAAATCATGAGCATCCTACACAAGAAGTTATAGATTTCTCTCCCACTTCATCTCTCCAAAAATCTGATGTTTTGGATGAGTTCAAGCTGACAAGCTTCATGTTTGAAGATGAAGCTCCACATGGTGAAAAAATGTAGATTTGAAGGTCACCATACAAAAGGGGGAGACCTTGTTGCAGTAGGACATTGAAGAGTTTGATTTGTCATCAGACTTAGAAGAATGTTTTGATGAGAAGGATCCTGTAGAAATTGTAACTTTTCCTTCTTCATCATTCATTCTTCAACCACAAGAACCTTCTTCAATGGAAGGGAACATGCAATCACTAACTTTAGTTTGCAACATGCCTCTTGAATCAAAATTGGAAGAATTTGATCTTCCAAAATCTACAATATAGGAACTCTAGAGCCAACAATGTACTGCAGTAGGTTACAATAATAGAAAAGTAACTTCATTAGATGTTGCAATCGATAGTGATGAGTTGCATATTATAGAATATTTCCATACTGCCATGAAGGAAGGAAAAGAGCATGAGGATTCCATCATCTCTTCCACACCATCCATCCAAGAAGGTATGCAAGAAGACTTCATTTTTGGAGGGGAATTTTTGAGATATGGGCATATCAAATAGATCAGACCTTGCCCAATCAGGTATTTGGCTTCATTGGAGCCAAAGGAGAAGTAAAAACTAGTCATGCTTGCTTCTAAGCATGAGGATGATATGCAAAGCACCAAGGATCAACTGTCATACCTCTTCAATCCAAATACAAAGCAACTATGAGAGGTATCTAATTTTCTTTCAGCTAACACCTTTCTAATTTGGGTAGAAGACTAGCTTCTTGTTTATTTTCCACTCATCCAAGCATCCATACTCAGCTCCTAATCAATTGCATGACTGCCAATTTTGAAGAAGGGAATATATTTTTCACAACCAGTTGCAGGGTTTGTTTAGATTATCTTTTCTTCTAGTTAGAGTAGAGTAGGTAGGTTGGCTTTTAATAGAAGAAGTGCTTTTGCACACTCTGTATATCCCACTTGGGGTATGTATGATTTCAAATTTTGTACATAGTTGTTTGGTGTTGTTTTGGTTGCTCTTGCACAGTTCATTTCAGTGGCATTTTGGTGAAGATCAATTTCAAGTTTCAATGGGTTTCCAAGTGACTCAGAGGTCAGAATTTCAGATTTCATATTAGAATCAATTTATCAGGCTTGACTTCATGCCCAATGGATGCTTCAAAGTCCACTGATCATTTATCTAGCAGGTAGATGGCCCCTGAGAGTCGCCAAATTGTTAACCAAAATAAGCTCCCTCTTATTTTGGGTTAACTAGCTTCCTTTTTGTGCCTCAGTAAAAATTTTACACATTTCAGGAACTCAAAATATTCTAGGTATTGCTTCATCCAATAGAGAATTCTTTCCCCTTTCTAGAAAGGTAAGGAAGTCCTCCTAAATCCTTGTATTTTGCAAGTTATGGCTCGGCGGAGTTTGGAGGGAAAATTTGCCAAGGCGGACCCGTGGGAAAAATTTTGGCACTTAGCCTTTTGGCTAAAAAACTCAAAGGAAAATATATTTTTTGAGGTCTGCGTCAAGTAAGGATATGCCACGTGTCAGGGCAGAGTGGTGAAGGCGGAAGAACTTCAAGTTTTTTGGCGTTTGGTCAAAATGTGTCAAAGGAAAAAATAGGAGCGCATCCCCGCCGAGCTAAGCAAAAGATGCCACGTGTCCATTCATCAGTGAGAGTCAGGGTGTCAAGAGGAATTTGGAATTTTTTCCAAAGTGGTAAAAGTGCAAAGGTAAAAAAAAGAACCGCATCTCCACAGTAGATTAGAAGATGCCACGTGTCTCAGAGAGGTGGGGCCGCGGATTATTTTGCTCAAAGGGGCAAAATGTTATTTTGAAACAGTGGATCAACCAGAGGGCACCACGTATCATCCAAGGACTGGGGTGTGGAGATTTTTTGGGAAATTTTCCCAATTTGAAAAAAAAGGGAAAAAGTTCAAATTTCGGCCCGCGAACCCAAATTTTGCCCTAATTTTTCCATTTTTGCCCTAAATCTTCAGAGGGCCATATCTTTCGATCTAGGGCTCAGATTTTCACGATTTTGGTATCATTGGAAAGTGGGTGAAATTAACCACATGATGGATCATTAAATTTTATATTTTTATATAGTTTAGTGGGAGAAAATTGAGAAAACGTCTCTGGCATGGAAAAGTTACAGAAAACGACCCCAACAACCAAAATTAGTGAAGTATGGGCCTCTTTCTTTCTCTGCGAAGCAATGTACTTCGAAGTATGGGATTTTTCATGGAAACCCATCATTTTTCAGGCTGATTAAATAGATCTTATCGGTGGTTGAAGTTTCAAATAAAATTTTCCCACGTTTTCTCATTTCTTTCATTCTGTTTGAACGATAAAAGATAGTTTTAGCTCATTTGTAAAAAAGTTGTTCATCCTTCTTCTCTACCTCTACCTTCTTTTTCTTCCCCAGGGTTTAAAATGGAGTTTGAAACTCCTCCCCTACTTTGTAATGGTGTTTTTTCCTCTTACCCATGAAATGATGATTCTGTGCAAACTTCTGGAGTAATAAAAAACGTGTTTTGTGATGCATTTGTCCATCTTTGCTCATTTTTTGGTTGTTTTCTTCTTTCCTCTCTTCATTTCAGGTATTTTTGCATGTTTGGATGTTCATTTAAGGTTTTGGAGCTATGTTCATGGAGTTTTGGAATGTTTTTTTATGTGAAATTCATCTTTTTTCTATGATGCACTTGTCCATTCTTTCCATTGCTCACATCTTTTTGTTCCATGGAAATTTTGATATATGATCAGCATTTTCCTTCTCTGGTGTATCACTGTTTTAGTGTAGGCTCTGTTTTTTCTATTTTTCTTTCTCTCCCTATCTCCTTGGAATTTAGATTAGGATTAGATTTGCTTTCCTGCACTAGAATAGCTTGTGGCAGGTAGTTTAGGAAGAGGAACCAACCTTCTCTGAAGAGCTTTCCCATTTGCAAAGGTCCCACACTTTGGGAAAGCTCAATGTTGTGAAATTACACCAAATGACTTTGCCTTAGAAAAGTAGATCCATAACTCATTTGGGGGTGTTATGAATTTGCACTAACAGTGGGATAACCATGGGGAATTGGTGATGGGCATCCTATATTTTTGAAATAAAGGGAGGATACAGGTCATGGATCAAAGAGGAGGAGGACAAGGTATTATACAGAGTTATTATTTGGATTATAGGTGGTATGTGTGATATGGAGGTGTTATCTATATTTCCCTATTTGTCTTGAGTTTCCTGATGGGTTGATTAGTTTACAATAGGCTATATGAGTTTAGGCTCACCACCTAGGTGAGCACGCGTTACTCCACTTTTATCATGTCAGGAGATAGTTTGGATTTGTATAGGGAGTTCCTAAGGATTTGTATAGATAGTATAGTATAGATGGTAGGATAGAGACACTGAGACCAAGACAACAGTTTTGATAGATCCTGAGATTATCATTGATTAGTAGGGGCCACGGGTCCCAATGATGAGGGCCATATTGTTCTGATTAATGATGCACATGTTACCCCAAAGTATACTTCCTGGTGGACCTGAGTATTAAGGAGTGTTGACAAGGCTTGGGTTACATAGAGAGTAACACAAAGAGTTATATGGGTACGTTCTTGAGTGATGGGAGGAGAACCGGTACAGGAGGAAGTGGAGGTTGCTAAGGATGATAATGAGGAGGAGGGTGATGATGATTTGGTTATAGCTATTGCAGTAGTGATGGCCAAGAAGGCCATATTAGAGGGAAGGAATGTGGCTCAAAGAGAGCAAGAGTATCTCATGGCATAGTTGGCTCAAGTCATTGAAAATTGAAATTGGTATAAGGGACAAATATATTGGATGAGGAAGGCCTTAAGGATTACCAAGAATTTTGTATCTGGTGTGGAGTTAGCGGACATGGCTCAAGAAATCAGAGAGAGAGAGAGAGAGAGAGAGAAGCTAGTGGAAAGGGATCATAGGCTAGTAGTTAGAGATCAGGGGTTAGTGGATCGAGACCACCTATAGGGTTTGGGATGGTTTCTAGGGCTCATTATGAGGAAGTATGGGTAGAGCATGACTACTATGTTAATTTGATTACACATGATTATCTTAATGCTACTTTGTATGTTGATCACTTGGTTATTAAGGTGGTAGGCCCTAGTAATAGTGCTGCAAGTGTGGGTCACCCACCTCTCAGACCAGAGAGAGTAGGTGATAGTGAGAGAAGAGATGGAGGATATGTTGGTATTTTTGGTGGTGTCGATGCTCAGGGAGGAAAGGGTGGTGCAGGACCTCCTATCTAGTACCTTGATTTTCAATTTACTAATTGATGATACTTTTTATGTATTTGATATACAACTCATTAAAGCCCTTTTTGTATGACATTGATATGATTTATTTTGATATACGACTCTTAGAAGCCCATTTTTGTATGAGGTTGATGTGATGTATGATCAGGTTGTATATGGAATTGATTTATATGATGATGATGAGGAGGAGGAGGAGGAGGTTTTATGACTTATATGTGTTAATACATGTCTAATGTATGTTTTTAATTTGAATGTATTAGTGTTAGATGAATTTTGATGGATGTATTAGTTGTGATATTTTGTGAATATGTTTGATATAATGTCAAATTATTTAAAAAGTGACTAAGTAAAATGAAATGATTGCCCCATGGTGGATTTGATACATACTCAATTGGTTTTAAAAGCTTTAACACATTACACTAGAAGCCTTAATGAATGTTAAATACTATCATCAATGGATAGATACACAACACTTAATAAAATGTGGGATTAAATGAATTTTTATTTTTAGGACATGAAAGGGAGTTTAAACATGTGTAGGTTGAGATGGGAACAAGGTTATCCTTTTCCACATGATCGTAGATAAAATGCCCCAGCTTTACATTTTTTATTTTAAAGAAAACTGATCAATGCAGGAAGTTTTCTATGTGGGGAAAGTTGATCAATGCGGGAAGCTTTCCTAGATGCTTTTGATATTGATGTATTTATTTTGAAGGATGATCAATATGAGAAGACATTTTTTATGGGTAGTTTTCCTTTGAGGGTATGATCTAAAATTTTGACTGGTAGATGTCCTTTGAGGGATCAGTCTAGTTTTTACTTATGATTTTATAGATAGCCTTCCTTCAAGGGATCGGTCTATAATTTTGATGGATAATTGTCCTTCAAGGGATCAATCTAATGTTTATTTTTTACTTTTGAGAAATGCATCCAAATGATTTTAATACATATATTTTAAGCTAAGGGAAAAACCCTAATAATCTATTCTAAGGAGGGGAAAAGATGTGTATATGATCTACACATTCGTACCCCATGTCATGTCTTTTGATTGATAGGTGAGTGTAGTGATGGATAACCACATGATTTCAAATCATTACTATGACAAGATGGATGATATGATGGAATGACAGAGTGTTAAATATAGCTACCATCATGATGATCAATCATTTAAAAGTAAAATGGTGGCAAGTGCAAGGCATTCCAAGGTTCCTTTTTAGGTTCACCATTAGAGGAAGTGAGATGATATGCTCCCGACCCATATTTTTGAGTGATGACATATCGACCGATCTAATTAGGGGAAAACTTTCCACATTTACTTTATTCTAATTGAGTGACATTTTAATTTTCTTTAAGTATACGATCACCAATTTTAAAATCACATTCTTTGATATGTTTTTTATATGCTTGTTTAATACATTCTTGATAAACCTAGTGGTGTTCAAGGGCCATTAGACGTTTTTCATCTAATAGTTCAAGTTGTGCTAGATGGTCTTGTGGGTATTCTTCATCAGGGATGAAGTCCTTAAGTTATACATGGAGTGATGGAATATTAATTTTAAGAGGTAAAAAAACTTTGGATCCGTAGACGAGTGAATAGGGTGTATCTCTTAATAAGATACCATCAAAACTAAATTTATAAAGGATATCGCCAATAATGATAAAGCAAGTGGATCATTTAAGAAATGGTTGTTTAGCGTTATATGATAAATTAGATGGAAATCTTGATCTAGAAAGATAGTTGTAAATATGAGTATACCATAAACCAGTTGGGTTATCATAAATGATGTTAATAGGAGGGATCTCATTTTTATGAGAAGGATTATCCAAACATTTAACAACTACATATACTTTCGTTTTATCTTTTTAGTCTTCAATTTATAATGGGATAAGGGCTCCTAAAGAGGCCATTGTATCTACAAATCTATTAGAAGATTGTGGGATGGTTTGAATGGTGTAATGATGAAAAGCGTTGAGGAGAAAGTCATCCTTGGCTTTGTAATTTTGTAAGATTTCATTTTTACATTGATATTATCCTTTGAATTGACTGATAACAAGTTGTGAATCTCCATAGATGTCTAATATTTGAACACTTAGGAGAATAGTGGTCGTGAGGAAAATGATTAAAGCTTCATATTCTACCATATTCTTAGTGCATTCGAAATTAAGTTTGAATGATAATGGAATATGGATGCCCCAATGAGGTATAATAACAACACAAACTCCTACCCCTTCCTAACACTTAGAACCATCAAAGAAGAGAGTCATCTTGATAGGAATGAATTCATATTCATCGATATTGCTGATTATTTCTTCTAGAAAGTATTCATGAGGAAGTTGATTATCAGGAAAGGGAGCGTCAATGAACTAATCTACAATGACATGTCCCTTAATTTATTTTTGTGAAATGAATTCAATATCAAATTCAGTCATAAGCATAATCCATTGGGTGATACAATCACTGTGGTATGGTTTAGAGTGTATATTTTTGAGTGGGTTAAAGCTAGTGATAACATACATCTTGTGATTAATAAGATAATGATGTAATTTAGAAGTGGCGAAGTATAAAGCACATCATAGCTTGTTCACGACCTTGATTATCATGTTGGGTGAGCATGGCTCCAAGAGCATGTTCTGAAGTAGATATGTATAGGTAAAATGACTCCTCTTCATGAGGTGGAGTAAGCACAGGTGGTGATATAATATAATTTTTAATCTCATCGAAGGATTTCTGGCAATCAGAATCCCAGTGAAAATCAACATCTTTATGAAGAAGATGATGAAATGGTTGACAATGATCAGAAAGTTGTGATATAAAATGCAGATGGACTGAAATTTACCTTCCATACTACGTAATTGTGTAAGATTGATTGGTGGATGCATTTCAATGATGACCTTAACCTTTATTAGGTCAACTTTAATACCTCGGATAGATATGATGAATCATAAATTTTTTCCAATGAGGACACCGAAAACACATTTTACAAGATTGAGATGGAGACAATATTGAATGAGATGAGTGAAGATGGATTCAAGAACAATAAGGTGATCTCTACATTGTTTGGAATTTCCTGAAAGGTCCTCTACAAAGTCTTCGACTATTTTGTGAATGAGGTCAGGAAAAATGTAAGTCATGGAAGTTTGATAAGTAGCTCATGTATTTTTAAGGATGAATGTCATGAAATAGTAGCATAAAGTTCCCCAAGGGGTAATGAAAGAGGTTTTATGTTTATCATCAGTGGAAACAAGGATTTCATTGTAACTAGAAAAATCATCCTTAAGGGAGAGCATTTCATGGTCGGTTGTAGTTTCAATGAGCTGATGCATGTTTGGAAGAGGGAAATTGTCTTTAGGAAAAGAAATATTGAGATCCCTAAAATTTGTGCAGATACGTAACTTTTCCAAATCTTTGGTTATGGGAACAATATTAGAGATCCAGTGTGGATAATCAATGGGTATATTGAAATTAGTGGATAAAAGAAATTGCAACTCCTCTTTGATAAGGAGAACTATAAGTGGGTGCATCTTACGGTGTTTTTGTTTAACTATATCAGCTTTCAGATATGTGACAATAGTATGTAGGAAAATGTTAGGATCAATTCAAGGAATATCACTATATGATCAGGCAAAGGCTTGATGGTATTTTTATAAAAATGTGGTGAACTCATCTAGTTCCTGTGGACTCAATGACTGGCTGACCTTAAGTATGTGAGGATCCTGAGGGGTTCCCAAGTTAACATCGATAGTAGATTCATTGAGGAGAGTTGGTGTATCTGATGGTAAGGATTTCTGGAGAAAATGATCCTCGGCTCCCATATGTCAAAGGGTGTCCTTATAATCATGATATTGAAGGATATTTATAACATGTGAATCTTATTCGACCATTTCTGGCTAAGTAATAGGAATTTGTTTAATGGTTTGATTCAATTGATAAGTGAGCGGTCCTAAGGATATGGTATTCACTAAAAAAAATTAGAAAATATGGACACAATCTCATCTATGTCCATAGGATCTTTAGGGGATGTGGGCAATGATGGTTCTAATTCAACAATGAGAATGGATGTAGCAGGTCTGGATGTAGTAGCTTTGATTATTTTGGAGCTATATTTCTTATAGCCTAAACCATATTTTTCATAAGTTTTAAGGGAATGTTGGATAATGAAATCATGTATTCCCTATTCATAATGGCTAAGGCCAAAACCTCTCCATTCACAATGGTGGAGATACATATGAGTGAATTTTGGATTATATAAATATTTGAAGTCTAATGTGAAAGGCATGACAAGGTGTTGATCAATAGTATGAGATAAAGGATGGTCAAGTCCTCCATAGACAAGATTTTTTTTTAGATAAGTAAGAACGTAAGAGACAACATCTCCTACATTGGGTTCATATGTGGGTTATTTATTAGGATGACTATAAGTCTTTAGTGAAGGAATGTGATTGAGAATGAGGAGACGATACTCTCCAAACGTAAGGCATTGTATGACATCACTAAGAGAGGAGTCATTTGATAGTTTAGAGGAAGGGGTGGATGTATTAGTTAATGATTCATTAGATGATTTAGATGTGGACTTGGGAATAAGTATGTCATTTGGATGATACATCATGTAACAATCAATGAAAGGATTAGGATCTGTGGGAATTGTGAATTTCTGACCTTCATGTTCATATTTTAGACAATGATGAAGAGTTGACGAAACACAACGCAAGGTGTATATCCATGGGAATACTAGTAACATATTATATTAAAACTCTCCTTATATGATGTAGAAGAGTTCTGCTAAGGTTGTAACACCAACTTTGAGTGGTAGAATGACAGTGCCTAATATAGGTGTGATGGTGTCATTAAAGGACCATAGTAAGACTAGATTTTGATCGATAACAATGTTGGGAAGTTTAAGTTGATAAAAATCGAGGGAAGATATGATATTAATATAAGAACCTCTATCAATAGTGACCCTTTTGATACAGAAATCATTAGTTTGAGAAGTGATGAAAAGTGATAAGTCAATATCTTCTGGTTTAAGTGAAGGTTTTCAGATGGTTCAAATGATATGGTGGAAGATGCTTTGAGGGCTCCCGTAAATTTTGTAAAAGAGGAAGGATCATCTAAAGGTACTTCTATCAATCATAGGCATTTAATCATGGCTTGTTTATGAAGAGGTGATGTTTGTATGAGTTTGTATAATGAAATTTTAATGGGAGCTTGGTGTAACTATGTAATGACAACCTTTTACATTGCAGAGGATGGTGAAGGTGGTACAGCAAAGATGGAAACCTTAGTTTTAGGTTACATTGTTTGATTAATGTTTTATGAGATTCATGGACAGATTTCTTGGGTTTATCTAATGGAGGAGCTATTTTTGGTGGTGGGGATATAACAACGAGATTTTTATCTTTCTTAGGATCAAGTGAGTCTATGTCATACTTTTGTGAATGAGTAGTGATATATACGACATCGACCTGATGGCAAGGAGTTTAAGACATGGGTTCCTTAGATTTAGACCAGGGAAACAATGATGTTGATGTATGTGATGCAGAAGGAAGGGAGGATGATGATGACTCTAATGTCGATGTTGTATGTGATTCAGGAGGAAGGGAAGCCATATTTTCTATATTTTATACAATCAAGTGGAAGGCTTTACAACTCTCAATGGAATGGCCTCATGTTCTATGGTAATCACATGATATGTTGAATTCATACCAAGAGGGTTTCCATCCCCGTGGATTTGATGGTTTTGGTAATGGTAATGTTATGAGTGATTTTTGGAGAAGATTATCTAGAATGGTTGCATAATGCCCTTTAGGTGATGATGTGGATGATAATGAAGTTTTAGGTATCTTGTCTTCTAGTGGAAGTAAGGCTTTGATCATTTATTGTTGGGTTTTTGGTTACCGAGGAGATTTAGATGGTGTGATAGATAAAGGACAAGGGCCTAAAGTAGAGGCTTGATAAATGGGATTTAGTCTTGAAATAAGAGGGTGATTTCTAGGAAGAGGTGGGAGAAAAGGTTGAGGGCCACGAAAACAGTATGATTCTGGGGTGAGGTAATAAGGAATTTTGAAGGCTTAAACAATGCCTTTTTTTTTGGGTCCTCTTATGGTTCTAGATGAACTAAGTATGGATTTTGAGAGGACTGATTTTGTAAATGAGGGGTGAATATGGTTCGTTATGGCCTTAAGCGGAGGTGTTTGTGTCATAAATGTTTCAACAGGTACTATAGTTATATTTACAAATCAAGATATGAACATTGGTGTGGTCATGCTAGAGGACGCAATTGGTTGGGAAGAATATATATGAGTATATTTTGTGGTGCCATGTTATGGGGATGGGAAAATAGTTTCAGTAATATTTTTTACATACGTGAATTTAGTAGATACATGTTTTGGTTCAGTGGGTATTTTCATTGGTTCTGTAGATGTGGATATTAGTTCAATAAGTGTGGGTAGTGGTTTAGTAGGTGCAGTAGGTATGTATGTTGGTTCAAAAAGTGTGGATGTTAATTCAGGAAGTATGGGTGTTGGCTTGGTAATGGGAAATATTTTATTAATGGTGTTAATGGTGTGGTGAGCATGAATAACATTTGTTTCTAGTTGATTAGTGTATGGGGGATGATTTGGAAATGGTTGTTTGAATATGTCAATATTTTTATTTGGGGGTGCATTGGGGTTATCCAAATGAAGTTCACCCTTGTCAATCAAGTCTTGAAGAACATTAGAGAATGTACGACACCTTTCAATGTCATGTCCTTTGACCCTATGGTATTTATAATAGTCATTATATAAGTACCAAGAGGGATTGGATATAAATGTATCAATCAGTCAAATGGGTGAGAGAGATATCATATTTACAGCAAGTAGTTTTTCAAAAACTACACTATAGGTCTCTACTATTGGTGTGTAACTATGTCATGGATGAGAACATTTGGTAATGGGAATTTCCTTGGTAGAGGATTTAACCACTATGGCATTAGTAGCTGATTTGGATTTTTCGGGACTAGAAGATAACTTAGATGGAAACTCAGTTAGTGGTTTCTTAGGACAGAGTTTAACATGGCCATATTCTAGAGCTTATAATCCCAACTTATGTGCAATGGTAAATGATTCATCAAAGGTTTGAAATGATTGAATTTTTAATGTTGATGAAATATGTTTTGCACATGATCAACAGAAAACCTCAATCAACTTGGCTTGTGGTAATGAAAAGGATAATTGATTGATGGTACCCCTCTAATGGGGAAAAAAATTGGAAACGGATTCATCCTCAAATTTTTTGATGGCATAAAGGTTATTAATAGTTAATTTTTGGACTATGTTTATGGAGAAATGTTCTAAGAAAAATTGTGCAAAATGTACGAAGGAGAAGATAATATTGCGGAATGTTATTGTAATAGTCCAAAGAAGGACCGATGAGGGACATGGGAAAAGTTCTCAACATGAGATCTTTATCATGGAATATTAGATAATAGGCATGGAAAAAATCACAAATATGTTGTTGAGGATCTTCCTTGATATATAATTTAATAAATTTTGGAAGTTACCATTAAGGTGGATATGCTTAGTATGGGACAGAGGGATGAATAGGTTCATTGCATATTTGATCGTAAGAGAGCACATTTTTGGGTTAAGATGAAACAAATTCAAGACTAGATATATGACTCATGAGGTCTTTAAGGGGATTTTTTTGTGTTGGTTGCTACAAGAATGAGCTAGGATGAAATGTAAACTAGCTAGGTTGTGAGTTCATCTGGTACTATTGAGGTATTCCCTACTGTAAGGAATATTTTGATGTGGTATATGTTCATGTGGGATAGTATAAGTGAGTGGAACATTTTGTTGGGTTAGAATGTTTTGTTGAGGAATATAATATTGAGAAGGAATAATTTTCCATGGGATATTTTGTTGAGGAATATATTGTTGAGAAGGAATGCTTTGTTGTTAAGGAATATTTTATTGAGGGATGTTTTTTTGTGATGAAACATTTTGTTGTAAGGTGTTATTTTGTTGTGGGATGTATTTTTGTGATGGAATATTATAAGTAGGAATATGTTGTGTTATATTTTTTCGTAAAATGTTTTGTTGTGGAATATATTGTTGAGTAGGAATGCTATAAGTAAGAATATTTTGTTGTGGGATGTACTATTGAGATGCTAAAGGTTATATATATTGGTAAGGTTGTTGGTAGATGTAGCAGTAAATGGTTGTGAATAAGGAGGTGGTTGTTGAAAGGGAATAACAAAGGCAATAGAAGATGGTTCTTGTTATGGAATGATTTGTGTAGGAGAATATTGTGGTATTGATATTAATGGTAGTGATTGTTATGGTATGTATAATGAAACAAGGTGAGTGGTAGTGATAGCTCTAGTATTGATTAAAGGGCTTGATGTTGAAATGGACATGATAATATTCTTAATGCTATTAACCACTAGAGACATGACAGTAGAAATGAAAACATAATTCATTGGAGGTGTTTGGGTAATTAATGATACTAGAGGGGTAGATAATCAATCACTATTATTGTATTGTGGAGGTTTTGAATCAGTAGATTGTTCAGGTGATGATGTATGTTTTTGGGTAGTTGTGTCTTAAGAGGAAACCATATGAATAATAATAATATGAAGGGAAGATGAATATTTTGATGTTCTAGGATGACTCAAAGGTGGATATGAATGTATTTATTGAATGACAAGTTGATAATTTGGATCAATAAGACGTGAAATCCCTGATGAAGGATCAGGGACATACGGTGGTGGTTTAGATTTAGATTTTTGTTTTGAATCAATGGGGATTGAAGAATTGGATAAGGGATTGAGGATATTAAAAGTTGGTTTGAGTTCATCTTGTTGATTCGAATCAATGGGAAGTGCAAAACTAGATAAGGGATTAGGGATATTCGAACTTGCTTCGGGTTCAACTTGTTGATTTGAATCAATGGGAAGTGAAGAAATGGATAAAAGATTGGGGATATTTGAAGTTAGTTTAGGTTCAAGTTATTATGAAGAACTAGATAAAGGATCTGGAATGTTTGAGAATGGTTTAGGTGTAAATGGTTGGAGTTAAAGACCCCTAGATGCTAGATAGGAATTGAGAGAAATTAGGTTTGAATCCAAAATTTCTTCAAAAATAGGATCTCCTCTTTTGAAAAAGCTAGGTTCAAAAGATTCTAGTTATAAGCTGGGGGAGTATGGTTGTCTAGTTGCTTCTTTCTCATATGTGTGAAAACATTTACTACAAAACTGATGTGTAGAATCTAAGAGACATTGTCTTATTTCCTCATTATATTGTTCCTCTATTTTATTCTAGGCTCATTGGGCATCAGTTAGAGGAGTAGATGCAATTGGTTGATGGAATGGGTTTTGTTGTTATAATGGTGTGGTAAATAATGGTATAGATACAGTAGTGGATAAATGTGTAGACAATAGAGTAAAAAAAAGGAGTAGATAACAACATTTTTTGTTGTAAGGGTGTGGATAATGGTTGAGACATGTTTTTAGAAGTTTGGTTGCGAGCTTGTTGTCTTGTTTGTACCATTGTAAACAAACACACAAAAGAAACAAAATCACCTAAAAAATGAAAATTACTAAATGGGTGAATTACAAACAACAAGCAAAAGAAAGAAAAATGGATTTTTAGATTTTCTTGACTTAATTAAAAATAGTGAAATGTGTAAAATGGTTAACAAAGGTCCTAGGAAGTAGCAAGCTAGGGTTAATTTCAAGTGTATTTAAGGATGGAGTCTTCAATATACCTAAAGGTACATGAGGCCAAACTCTTTACTGCTGCCGATACGGGCATGGTATTGGGGCCTATCCCCTCACATCATGGTCCCACAATGATAAAGGTGTCAGGTGATTTACCAATATATACCGATAGATAGTTGATTATATTTAGCTAGAACAATGAGTCGACTTCTCCTCTTGGTGATCAAATCCAAGTAGTTATCCACCTGGGTAGGAATTTTTTGAATGCATTTTGATATTTGTCTAGTTTGGTTGAGTTTGGGGGAGGAAATTTAATGCAACAAATTACCTTCCTAATTAGAGATATGTGACACAAGAATAATAAACTGTTCATTTTAAAACCCAACTCAACATTTTGTATTCAATGAAGATAATCAAGCAAAATGAAATGCTGGAAATAAACCAAAACATTTTAGGACTCACCTTTAAATTCTCCTATATATATATATATATATATATATATATATATATTAGCAATTTTTAAGCAAGCAATCCAGCAAACAAAATCTTCCAGAAAAAATACTTTGCAAATAAGTTAGGAAAAATAGAAAGCATATTGCAATAAACCAGAAGTAAAAAGCAAAATCTAAGCCTATAAAAAAACACATAGAGAAATCATAGGTGATTTGCCTAATCACAGGTGATTATCACACAGAGAATCAGAAAAATAAAAATATGTTATTTTATTGGTGAACTAAAACAAAAATACAAGGGACAATGTCCCACTGGGCATGCCAAGATGTTACGAGTAAATTTTACCTCTTTAACCTAACCTAATAAGCAAGAGAGTAAAACTTACCTAACCTCAGTATGGCTAGGTTTAGTGATACCCGTGGATGTGGATTGATGATGTTTGAAGTTATGCTCCATATATGAAATAATGCAAGATCATTTCCTACAAGAACACCTACAAGTCACAACACTAAACTGAATATGATTATAAAATTATTAGGTGGATTTCCTGGTAAAGGCCAGTCCTCAGAAATCAAGTGACTTCCTAATAAGGATGTCAATCCATTGTTTATACAATCAAGTAGTTTGGAAACAAGATTTAATATATTGTGGATAATAAATGGTAAATGTCGTGATAAGTTTCAAGTTTATTACAAGCATATAATTGATAAAATAACAACAGATATGAACTAAAAATTAGAATCAAGGTCAAAATCTAAATTCTATGATGAAGGGGAACTATCTTCTCCAATAGATTCCAGTTCTTCTTCTTCAGTAGACTCTAATCTCTCGTCTTTTGTGTAGTACTCCTTGGAGAAATCTAAGATGAATTATGGTTCCTCTTCTTCCACGTCATAATTTGAATCAGAATTAGATTTTGAATGTTTTGTATCAGTTTGATCTTCACATTCAGACTCAGATATCAATTCTTCTAATTCAGTTTCATACTGATACTCAAACCAGGCCAAATTTGCTCGGATACGTAGAAAATCAAAGTAGGCCTCCCAAAAATTGTCAGTGGCCTCACAGATTCGATGAGTGGATTCGAAGATGTTTTGTAAATTCTTCAGAGGGGCAGAATGAATGATGCACAATTCAAGGTCATGAAAAATGTCGTATTCTTCCCAGTGTAATGGATGATAGATGAAAGTTAATGATTTGATGTGATTTATTTCATGGCCTTGACCACCTAGTGTCATCTAAACAATCCATACTAGATAACATGTTAGAAACAAAGGAGATACAATATGATTAATAAATGAAATCTGAATGATATTAGACAGAAATAAAGGAGGCAAAAATCACAGGTGATTCTAGAGGATAATAAATAGAATAATAAAAACATGATATTTACCTGAATATTAATGAAAACATAATGTTACAAAATACTTAAATTATAATACTAGAATAAATTTACAGATAAATGTACCTAAACATGTAAACGAAATTGTAGAATGATAACGGACCTTGATTGAAGACAATGAATGAAATTGGTTAGACTTATAACTATATGGTGATTTGTCGATCCTGACAGGCTCCAAAATGATTTCCAAAAGTACATTATGAACGAGGATGCCAATGTTAGATAGTAATGTATTGATGTTGATACAATATAACAATAGTGGATTATGATAAAACAAACTCTGGCTCAAAAATGTGAGAAGATGATCCCAAAAATAGACTGGTAAATGGGTGTAAATAATCGCTGGTGATTTTCCAAATCACTGGCAATTTCAATCAATTTGGGTTTGTTTAGCAAATAGTTGGAACTTCTTGCTAATTTGAGATTTTTTTTTGTGTTTTTGAGGGAGATGATGTGAGGTGGTTGAGAACATGTCAAGGAAGGGATGTATTTAGTTATATATCATCTAATATAGCTTTAGGTTGTTTAGGATAGAAATTAGGTGGTTTGATTAAGATTTTTCAAACGTAGAAATATAAGATTATTGTGATAATGATGAGAAATGAATATGATTTTGTTAGGATAATGGTGAGTGTGTAAGTGCTTATAATAGGTGTGTTGGGATAAGGGAATTAGAGGTGATTTTAAATAGTTTTTAGAAAATAAATAAACTTAAGTGGATTAGAATAATTTAGATAATACATAATATTATGGAGTATGATAATTGTGTGTATGTAATTAATTAAATAAGAATGGGGGAGGTATGGGATACTAATGTAATTAATCTAATGTAGTGATGTATTACGAATGTGAATGACCTAATTAAGTGATGATGGGGGAGTGTAGATTTTTGGTGTCTATAAGGTGATCAATGAACTCTCATCAGTCACTAATGATGGGGATGTATATATGTTATGGTCATAGTTTTTTAGGTGTGAGTATTTGAGTATCACTTGTGCAAATTGTTTCAATTTTCTACTTTGAGTGGTATGTTTGGTGGATGCCGAAAATTATTCTATAAGAACACAAATAACTTAAGAGATCCTCAGACTATTGTACTTCATTGGAATATGATCATTCAGTGACTATGGTCCCTAGAAATTGTGATCATGTGTATCAAGATCCAAACAAAAATATTCAGATAGTAGTGTTTAGTTTGATATGATTTTGTTTTAGTATTCCTAAGTGGAAATTTCACATTGCGGGGGGGGGGGGGGGGGGGCATTGTTGTCACAAAATAACATCACCATCTGATTTGGTCATGAATGAAAAATGAGAAATCATTTTTTTGGGAAACATGGGATAATCTCAAGGAGTGAGAACCTACAATCAAGACAAACCTCCAGAGAAATTTGGTTCCTCGACCTAAACCTTCCTAATGAAGGAAATAAAATTATCTACTCCTACTCTAACAATCCAAGGGACTAAGGAGAGGGAAAAGTGCATGAAATGGGAAATCCTACACTACCAAAGGTGATAACACCAAGAAAAGGATGGAGAGACGCTCTTAAATGAGGAGAAATGAGAGAAAAATAATGACACAGAGAAAGGGTAGACATGAGTACCACAATCTAACACAACCTTGAAACCACTTTATCCATGATATACAACAAATCAAAACCCGCAAGGAGAATAGAAAATGCAAAAAATACCTATAAATATAATGAAAGGAAAGAAAAAATGCAATAGAACATATCTAGGGAAGAAAATAACCACAAAACAAGTATTTTATTTCCGTAAAGAAATGCACAATACATTACAGTGAAGGTGAGAGGAAAATTTCACCATGTAGAGGCTCAAATATGAGGTTTTCAACTCATATAGAAATGTGCAACACTTAGAAAGAATGCAAAAGCATGACAATAATGTCCTACATTACAAATGAGAGTCTTTTTACACTATATATAAAATGGGAGAGAGAGGGGGGAGAATAGAGGGAAATTATAATTACCCTTTCCAACCACCAAGTTACATTAAATATCTGAAAAAAATGATGGGCACCCTTCCAAATCCATCCCTCCATGAAATTTTAATTTCCGGAGAAGAAAATGGTACCATACTTTGTTAATTCTGGTGGTTGAGCTACCTTGAATTATGCATTTCCATGCTAGAGACATTTTCCTATTTTCAAAAATCAAACCACACTGAAATTAAGAAATATAGTTTTTATGGCATAGAGGATGTGAATAAATTTCTAAAAAATCCAATCTTGTGAAAATCAAAGTTCCTAGGAGAAAGTTATGGCCATTTTAAGTTCATAGGGTCGGGGGTCAAATTTGGTTCCACTTGTTGCATCACAATCCGCAATTAAATCATTTTTTCCTTTTCCTTGTTATCAAGTGGATATTTCTGTATTTTTGGGTATAGAGGGAACTCAAGAACTAGGGCCTCATATTCTTTATAACTCTACATTTTCCACATTAAGTTCTCCATTGTGCCACATTCCTTTGCTTTGTGGAAAATTAGCTTCTAGGGGAACTCACGTCCTCGCGGAACTTGTAATATCCTGGCCTCCCAACTCCACACAATACTATGATTTTTGCTCCCTTGTCTTTCGAGCTAAGATAATTTATAGGTAACATGTGTTTCATTTGTATCAAGTACTTCTAGGACCCATCCAACCCAAAAAACACTGATTCCTTCTCCCGTCAAGAAAATTGACAATTTATAAAATCTGAGGCCTGAAGGAACTTGTTCTTGCAGTTCCACCAGGACCCATTTTTTTCGCAATACACTAACTTCAACCATTTTTCTCATTTTTCACAAATTTGGCTATGTAGTCACAAAATTATGCACTTTAGACATTATTTATCCTAGTTTCATACTATTATTTAGAAGGTTCTTGAGTGAAGAAATTACTAATTAACCCCCATCTTTTGGCCATCTTGTTTTATTTTATTTCTTCATTACTGACCTCTTGTACCCATATGCCTAGTCAAATTTTGTCATCCCACATTATTTTAGCCTCGACTCTGGCAACCAAATTAGTATTGGGGTGCCCTAGTCCCATTAGTGGTGCCCTAGTTTCTTTTTCACTTTCTCGCCATCTTTTGGGCTCTTTCTAGCCATTTTAGCTTCTTATATTTTTGGTGGTCGGCCATTTCAGGGTAATTAAAAAATTAGATTAAGAGAACCCTATAAATATAAAGTTATGAGACCATACTGAGGGACCTATCATCATTAACTACTATCATCCATCTAGAGTTGCATCCATCTATTATGTTGGAGATCACTTATATCCACATAGTTCTATTAAAAGGCACAAGGATAGGACATCTTCATCACACCTCATAAGGGGTGGGATTCTATTCTATTCCTTACAAAGATACTATTATATTTTATACATTTAGTTATTTCTTGCTACTTCAAAAAGTGTGACTAACACAAGAGCACCTAGGGAACATTATGCACACACTCACCAGACCAACATTTGGGTCTAAAAGGTAGTGCATCACTCAATTAGTAAGCCCACTCTTGTGGCAACTAAGTTCATTCTGACCCATTCATTTGTATCTTTCATTTTAAGTTTTTTTATACTTCTTATTGGTCTTTTGAACACCTTTATATCATCTTAGAATATTGGTGACATCTGGTACATGGAAGATAATATAATGTGACACACAATGAAGGTTCTAGACCACCTCCCAGACCTGTGAAATTTAGTTTCAAAGCATTTGCATAGACCAGGGCACCCAGTTTTCAAACTAGACCACCCGTGGGCACCCCAGTCCCTCTCCAGGCACTCCAGTCTAGCCAAATACTCTAGATCCATCATTTTTCAAGCTTCTGCGTAGTTGTTTCTGATTCTAAATTCCCCAGTCACGTCTGTAACATAGTCCTGCGAGCATCTTTTATTCAGCTGAGTTATTTTCTCTTCTCTCTTGCACATTAGGGTTTTACTTTTATTACATTAGTTGTTTAATTTATTTATATGCTTCTTTACTACATTTTTATGTCCTCCTCAATTAGATTAACTAGCATACATTATTCCCATTTTTAGTTAATCATTTTGGTGAGCCCAACTCACTCATTCAAACTTCTAGGAACTCCCTCCCTACCTTCCCATTCTAGGGTTTATCTTAATTTTTCCATGGCTCAATCTCACAAGGATTTAACTGAATCTCATCTTAAGGCCATCAAAAATCACCTTGTTGAGTGTCCCTAAGATCTAGATTTACTTTTACATATTTCTTGTGAGGAAGCTACTAACCTTGCAGAACTCATTGTTTTTGTAGCCATGCCCACTTCTGTTACTACTCAACCACCAGCTTCTACTCTTCCTCCTATTTCTATTATCCCCATTTTTTTCCTACTCCTACCAATCACTTTATGCCGCCCTTAGTCTCTCACGTGTGGAAGGTATCCTCTATAGGCAACCAAGACTTAAGTTCTCTTTATCATGACCTTCAAGCTCAAATTTGTAAGTTACAACAAGCCACTTCACATGCATCACCTTCCTTAGATTCTAACTTATTGTGGCATACTCCATTCACGCCTATCATCTCTACTTATCATCTTCCTCTTATCATTTTCACCCCTAAGCTTCCCATTTTTAATGGGCATGGTGACCCATAGGAACACCTTTGAAAATTTCATGTAGCTTGTCTTGAATTTTCCAATGATCATACTCTCTTCACTAAATTATTTCCTCGTAGTCTATATGAATATATGATGTCTTGGTTTTAAGACCTACCTATTCACTCAGTCACTTCATTCACGCATCTATCTGATGCCTTTCTTACATATTCATCCATCAATATCGGCTATAAGATTTCTTATGCTCAGTTAGCACAACTTAAACAAGGATGTAATGAACATTTAGCTGACTATGTTTTAAGGTATAAGAATAATCTCGCTAAAATGACAAATGTGCTTGCGGAATCTAAGCTTCAAGAATTTTTTATCCAGATTCTTTTACCACATCTCCAAGAGAGTGTTCTCTTTGAGACCTCTCCTTCATTTGATCATCTTTTTCATACTCTTAAGCTTCATGAAATTAAACTTTTATCCATCAGTAAACTTAATTATCAAGAACAAGCTCTATCCTCCACTCATTTTCAAAGTAAGGCACCATTCAAACCATCTACATCTAAGCCAACCCAAAATAAAATCACCGTAGTTACTCCCTCTAAAAATGTTCACTCACAACCACCTAGGTGTTTGTTTAGAAACTTTCCGATGGCTCCACATATTATATTGAGGTAATTTCTTGACCATAACCTTATTCTCCTTCCTGTACTACTTGAGTTAGACACATCATGACCAAAAGGTATAAATTACAATGATAACTTCTAATGTGATTACCATCGATGTGTGGGACATTCAACAAACCCTTTAAATAAGTTCACTCGCAACCACCTAGGCGTCCATTTAGAAAATTTATGATGGCTCGACATCTTATATTGAAGAAACTTCTCAACAAAAACCTTATTACCCTTCCTCTACCACTTGAGTTAGACCCATCGTGACCAAAAGGTAAAAATTACAATGATAACTTCTTCTATGATTACCATCGATGTGTGGGACATTCAAAAAATAGATGTTTCAAACTCCATAAAATAATCCAGGATCTAATTGATGAAAACAAACCAGATTTTCTAGAATACGCTAACTCTGCACCAAGAAATGATAAGGCTAAACTCAATCTCTTTCAAAATTAATCTCAAAAATGTGACTAGAAGACATCTGATTCTTCTGGTAATCATACTTACCATGCAACACTTACTCTTGAATCAGGAGATTTGGATTTCTTAGTTGCAAATACTAACACTTTGCCACCTATAAATGTTTTCTCCAATCATGATTATCATGCAAATTTTACATCTAATCATTTATATATCAAGGCATTTGTTGGTTTGACCCCCATCAACAATACTAAGGTTGACCCATCTTGATCCAGTAGCGCATGTTATATTTCACTTCTTCAGGCTATTAGTTACCCTCCATCTCAAATTGAATATCCTTTTAAAAAACACTATGGTGTTGTCAAACTACATGTTACAGTTGGTCCTCTACTTGTGTCTTTCCTCTTTGAAAACACAGTTGAAAAATGTGACATGCTACTTGGCCTTAATTATATTTTTCACTCTCGCTCTATCATTTCTATGAATCAATTACAATTCAAATTTATCCATGATAAATAGGTCATTTCTATTGACAGTGTCCCTCCATTTACTCCATTGTTTTCATCTCTTCATATAGTCACTCGCATGTCATCTACTTCTTCTAACACATCATTTTATGTTTCTCAAAGTATATTCTACTCGTAGCTCACCTACTCGAGTATTGTCTACACAACCACATCATTTTGCTAGTCCTACACATTGGCATAGGCCCATTCCTAAGACAATCACTATATCTTGGTGTCAATCGGCACCTCATTTTATTCTACATAGATATTCATCACCTTCGCACTCAACATCACATATATATCCATCACATACACATTTTACTATGCCACGAACTCCATCCTATATTCATCCCTCACATGCATAAATAATTCATTCATCAACACACCGTCTATCTACTATACCACTACTGTTAGAGCATAGCCATATGTTTTCACCATCATAGGTATCAGATGGGTGACCTCCATCCTTCAATATTATTACATAGTTCATCTCATTCATATACACTTGGGGCATGCCACATCTCATACATCCCCTATACTCACCCTAGCATTTATCATCTTTGTATTCTCATATAGGCATCTTCCTCACATGTTCTAGCATTGACCATTACTTGATGACACACTCTTGTGCTTCAGTTCACACTTGACCATTGAGGGATTACCACACATGATCCCCACACACTACATTATAGGACTTACACACTACAACTACTCACAAATTATGTGTCATACGCCATACATTCTATATTTTGACATTTTTGCATTTACACATCGTACATCATATTAGTATTCATTATACATTCTTGCATCTAGCATTCCATAATAATCATCATGCATATTACTTTTATTCTACACCATACATTACATCTTACACATCCTACATTACATATCACATGGTCGTCTTTAATCATTACATATACTACATTATTTTCTATGCACTGCACTCACCACCCTATGACACACTTTAGTTCCTTAGTCCATACTCGACTGCCAAGGGTTTACAAATGAAATGGACCTTACACTCATCATAAATTTACTATCCGACCTTTCATCATGTGACATTTTCAGCCTAGTGACATAGGATTTAGGCTAAATCATCACATATTCTATCATTTTGTAGTGGTATAAACCTTAGGTTACATCACCACTCCCTTTTTTTTCTTGTAGTGATATATGCTTAGGGATAAATAATCACTCATCCATTCATCTTATAGTGGTATATGCTTAGGTTAAATGATAACTTATACATTCATATGGTTTTGATATATGCTTAAGCTATAGGGTTCATGCACACATCTTATTTGGGTCGAATCTTGTCACTACACCTACACATTCATCACAACGCGTTAGACAAAACATACACTTCAACCATTTCCTGATGAGGCACTCTCGTTTATTTTTCATTCTTAATTGTTAAGGGGGAAAATATAATGAACCTCATTACATACATTTCCACTCACTCACGGGGCACATGGATCATATCATTCCATCTTGCATTCCATTCCATCCATGCACAACATATTGCATTGTCTCAGGGGAATTTACTCTTGTTTACTATTGTTTTACATGATCACTTTACTACACAATTTAGATTGATTTCTTATATTTCATTATCTATACCATCCACACATGTTCATTCATGTCTTTATTTAGTTGTGATCATAGATACAGATCTTTCACACGTAGCATGGATGCTCGTCTTCTACCCTTCCTACACTGGTCACTGGGGGCATCCACATTTATTTCTTCTAGGGTCTATTGTTTCATCTTGTACTTAGTGCTTTACATTTACCTGGTTATTCATGCTTTGACATATTTTTTATATCTCTAACATGCTAAAATGTGTCCCATGTATAACACTTTTTTGTAGGATTACATGTTTCCATGACTACTTCTTGTTTTATTGTTTATTACATTATCTGCCTTTGTTTACTTCTTGTATGCAGGATTTTCCCCACATTTCATATGCACACTTGCTTATTTTTATGGCCATGATGGCCTCATGTGTATTGCAACATTAGGAGTGATGTCCCATGTTTGTGACCCACTTTGTGTGGTTTACTTGTCTTCTTGCATGTTTACATTACTTTTCTTGGTAGTTTACACATTGCTTACGTAGTTTACACTTGTTTTCTACATGCATGAATTTTTGTACCAACATTTGTTTTGTCTAGCCATCCTTATTTATGCATGCCTTGGTTTCTACCAAGCACATTTCATTCCCCCATATAGGGAAAATTTTCAAAGTACATGTGGTTTTTCCTATTTTGGGGCCACATTCTCCTATCATCAACGTCACATGTACCCCCAAAGAGGGGGGCATAATTTGGGGTTTTACATACTAACAAAATGCATTTGCACCAGTTAAATTCCATGCACTTTCTACCCTTGGAATTTTGTATTTACATATAGCAAGTTGTAGACACAAAATTATGCACTTTAAACATTATTTAGCCCAGTCTTATACTATTACTTAGAAGATTCTCAAGTGAATAAAATACTAATAAATCCCACATTTTGGCCATCTTTACTTTTTATTTTATTTTTACATTCCCAAATAATTTCCAGCACTTATCCATCCATTTCACAACTTCCTCATCATTCTAGCTCAAAATTGAGATGCCACAGCCTGTACTGGGGCACCCCGGGGTGCCCCGGTCCCACTCTAGGCACCCCGATATATGCACGACCTTTTTTGATTATTTTTGTGGCCTTCTAGTCATTTTTCATCCTTATCCTTTTCCTAGTTGGCCTTGTCAGGATTAATTACAAAATTAAGCTTGATAGCCCTATAAATATAAAGTTATAAGACCATAATGAGTGTCCTAGCGTCACATACTACTATCACTCCATCTAGAGTTACATAAATTACATCACTTGCATCCACATAGTGCCAAGCATCAAGGATATGAGATATACATCACATGCACTACATAAGGGGAGGTATTTTTTTCTGTTCCATGCACACATGTTATTTACATTTTCTATAGTTACTATTGCTCCCTACTTCACAAAGTGTGACTAGAACAAGAGCACCTAGGGCACGACTTGCACACAATCATAAGAAATACATCTGGGTCTACAATGTAGTGCAACTCTCATCGATAAGTCCATTGGTTTAGTGGTTGAGGTCATGATACAAATCATCCTACGGATCCAATGTGACAGACATGTAGGGTTTTAGATCAACTTGTGAAAATACAAAATTTAGATCCGGAGTTGTTAAAGAGATAAAGGAGCCTAAAATGTAGACCAAGGTGTTCTAGGGCTCCCCAATACCTTCCTAGGTGCCCCATTCAGTTTGGATCCTCTAGAAATGAACTTTGCAGGACCTTTGAGTGACTTTCTAGGTTTCAGAACCTATTATCAGACCCGTGACATTATTTGACCATCTATAACAATAAACTAAGCCATTCTTATACTTCCTTTAGCATAGTTAGGGTTTTATTTCACATGATATAATTATTTTAGAATCATTTCATAATATTTCCTAGCATTTATAGCTCTATTTCATATTATTTACTGCATCTATACAACATTTTAGTCCTTTTGATAAGATTAATTAGGGTTACTATTTCTTAACATATAGTTCTATTTTAGTTAATCATTTTGGTGAACCCGACGTCTCTTTATAACACCTTCTATGGTTTTACATTTTCACCTCCCATCATAAGTAAACAACATAAAAATTCTTCTTCATCTAAGTCTTCAGCTACTTTACAATTTGATAGATGTGGCCATGCTTTCGTTGACACTCCTACTACTACTTCTGGTTATTGTCTTTTTCCTTCTTTCATCTAGCTTTTTTCTTCCTAAATGGATCCTCGTGTCATTGAAGATATTGTTACTTCTTATCTATACACCATCAATCTTGTTGCCCTAGCTCAACTTGTAGCAAAAGTCTAGGATCTCCCTCCCAAGGAAAAAAATGACTCTAGTGTTATAGTACCTCTCCCCACACCCCTTTCTTCCCCCCATGATTGGTTCTCAACCTCGACCAACTCCCCATGACCTACTTCCTACCGTCTGCATGGTTGATATGGTCCCTTATTCTTCACCACCTACTCCTATTGTTACCAGTGCTCTGATATAGGTCACCACGCCTAATATACAATACTCAGTTGTTTTTCTTATTCCTCTCATGTCCCCTTTTCTCTAGGATATTCCCTTTGTGGCCACTATTCACATGCTTATCTTAGTCTCTTCACCACCATATGTTACTATACCACTATTTTTCCATACCAAGGACCTTTTCCATCTATGGACCTCACCTCATCCTCTTTTCCATCATCCTCCTCCTTAGTATGCCCATCATTCACTTACACTCTCTTCATCAATAATTATTATTGGGAACACATACCACTTAACACATCCTATACAACAACTATATGTTCGCATGATGGTCTCCTTCGACTTAGGTTTGAATTCTATGACCTTCATCCTCCTCTATGTGATCCACATTTGTATCATGGTTCTGTCAATCTCATGGCTGCCTATGACCTGCACATTTTCCACCTAGTTGTCCACCTCACACATTTTCCTCCTACTTATCCACTTACACTTCGCTAGTCTTGGTTAGATTATATTGGAGGCACACTTGATCTTGATCATGTTGATATCACATTCCCCATGCCTTTTAGCACAACTCATATTTGTAGTATTTATTTTCTTTGTTATACACTTAACTTCAATATTTGGTATGCTTAGGGATTTCCATTTCCTCCCTTAACAGATGAACAATATGACATGGTCATATATATCTTATGTATTCATGGTTACTTTGATGACCAACCACACACTTTTTCTTACCAAGTTTCCCACGCTGTCCAATATGATTTTGATACTTTAATTGAGGATCCTTTTGAAGAACTTTATCCTCCCTTTCCTTTCTATGTTAACACCGATTCACCATTTTCTCCAGTAGGCTCTATATCTACCACCGTTGTTGTTTCTTCTCAACCTTTCCATCCTCCATCTAATACACACCTATTGAAGGCTATACAAGCACTACAAGTTCAATGTCATCCCATGGAAGCCACAATTGTGTCTCTCTATGTTGAGATAAGGAAATTTAAGGATTCCTCTACCTCACATGCTCTTACTACTCCTATAGCTCCTACGCCATCCACTCCCCTACTAGTACCCTCAGTGATCCACCAACTATACCATTATCTCCACCTTTTATCTTTTTGTCCAACGCTATGCCACAAGATGTTCTTGGTCACCTTATTCATCAACACCTCCTTTCTCTACTGTATAATTGTTGCTACCCTCCTTATCAACTAACACAATATTGTGATCAACCATTTTTCCAATATCATCAGATTTTAGGGCATCATACTGACTTGTGTCATACTTTGATCCATATTATTCATGATCTCCAACATTTAGGCCTCATTTAATTTGCTCCACTGCCACCTTATATTCCCCATTCCACCTTTCTAGATTTTTTGGCTCATGGCACTACCCAGAATCCATCTCGATAACACTCTCTCCATAGTCCTTCACCATCTCCACATTTTTCCTTTTCTCACCCTTTGCATACACATAGGGTTTGTTCATAGGCACCAATTTTATCTACTATATCCCCCCTCGTGGATCGTGGTCCTACCATTTCATCATCCCAGACACCAGTTGACGGACCTTCATCCCTCGACCTTATAGGGTGATTTCTCCTTCGTTACCAATTGGGGGGCATAAAAATCACACACTCCCCCCCTCTTGTTTTGGCATAGTAATCTAGTCTTACATCATACATGTTATAGCTATCACTTATTGTCATCTCTTATAGGCATACCATATCATTTCACATGTTTTCACACCATCATTACCCGATGATTCACTCTTGTGCTTCGGTTCACACTGAACTGTTTAGGGATTACCATTACACTGAACCCCACACACTACACTATAGGTTCTACATGTTTATATTCTATTACATACATTGTGCATCTTACATCATCATTTTTACGCTTAGTCTACATCATACATTCTCATATACAACCCTCATCTATTAGTCATTTATACATCATCTATCTCATACATGCTACACTAGTTGTCATCTCATCTACGTCTAGTTTTGCATCCCTTTATTACATTATATTTTTATGCTAGGTCACATTATACATGGGCCTAGATTTACATGTCATAACTACATATTCTATCCACACCTACATCCACATATTACATAACCTACACATCATACATCTGCTGCATTTCATAGTTCCCATCACGTGTTTATCTATTATCTACATTCTACATGCTACACTAGATTCCATTACATATGGGTCTAGTTTTATCATCATTGCATATTCCATTTATATATACATTGCATATCCCATACACATTATACATCCTACATTTCATTTTCCATACCATGAATTTACATCACATCTTCATCTCTTGGTAATTTATACTACATTGTCTTTTGCGCGATGCACCCACCACCCTATGATGTACTCTAGTTCCTCACTCCATACTCGAAAGCCAAGGGTTTACCAATAAAATGGACCTTACAATCACCAATGCAAAATCCTTACCATCCAAACATTTCCTGTATTAGTGACATACACCTTAGGTTAAATTATCACCCATTCTATCATCTTGTAGTGGTATACACTTTAGGATAAATCACCACCCCCATTATCATATTGTAGTGGCATTTACCTTAGGGTAGATCACCAATCCCTTCTTATTCATCCCATAGTGACATACACTTTACAATACATCGGAACCCATCTTCATCATTTTCATTCTATAGTGATATATGCTTAGGGATAAATCATCACTTATACATTCAACAAGTCATGGTATAGGCTTAGGATACAAGGTCCATGCACATCTTCCCATATGTTTCCTCACCATCCAATCATTCTCTATTGATATACACTTAGGGCTAAATCATCATTCCTCCATTCAAAAATTCATGGTATATGCTTAGGCTATAGGGTCCATGCACATCTCTTCACATGTCGCATTTCATCACAATTCCATACACATACTCATCACATCACACTACATACAACCAACACTAATCGATCATTTCCCGATGACACTCTCATTTATGGGTCATTCCTAATTGTTGAGGGGCGAAAAAATGAACCTCATTGTATACACATTCCATCCACAACATATTGCATTGTCTTGAGGGAATTTACTTTTACATACTAGTGTTTTGCATGCTCACTTTATTACACATGTTATATTTCTTTCTTATATGGCATTATCATACACACATACACGTTCACACATTTTTTTAGTGTGATTACAGATACAAGACTCTACACGTGGCATGGATGCTCATCTTCTACCCTTCCTATACTAGTCGCTGGGAGCATCCACATTCATCTTATCCATGTGTTATTGTTTCAGTTTGTACTTAGCATCTTATACTACATTTTTATACATGCGTTAACATATTGGTTATCTCTCTAACATGTTAACAGGTGTTCCATGTGCAACACTTGTTTTACATGATTACATGTTCCCATGACTACTTGTTTATTTCTACTTATCTACTTTTTTTTCCATTATATGCAGGATTTTTTCCTTTTCTTGTGTGCACACTTTTCTACTATTTTTGGTCATGATGGCCTTATGTGTCTTGTGATATCATGAGTGATGTCCCATGTTTGAAACCCACTTTGTGTGGTCTACCTGTTTTCTTGCATGTTTACACTACTGTGCTTGGTAGTTTCTACATTGTTTGTGTTTTTGCACTTATCACATACATGCTTTTTGGAATGACACTTATTTTGGCTAGTCATACCCTATTTTGTGCACCTTGGTATCTACCAAGTGTTTCCCTTTCCCCCTACAAGGAAGAGTTCTACAGGCTAGAGTTTAGTTGGTCCTCTTTTGGGACTCATTCTTCTTTCAGTGATATCGCATACACCCCCAAATAAGGTGGCATTATTGAGAGTTTTCTACTAACACAACGTATTTACACCGGTTCACACATAGCGAGTGAGTTCAAACCAGTGTACGAACTCCATGTATAATGGCCTCAACAGGACATGGTGTCCTTCAAAATTTTTGTGAAGTAGTTACATGCTTTGGGTTATAGTGGGTGTTCCTCTCTACACTTCTCCATCTAGTGGCATTGGATTGACCAAAAAACTAGGACAGTACAAAGATCTCATCATACATTTCAGCAGAATAGGTTAAATTTGGGGGATACAACACATCTCCTCCCTATATTTCTTCAGCGAGGGTGGCGTGAGATCGCCCAAAAAACTCATGACATTACAGGATATCCTTCTACACCCTTCTTTTGACATGGATATGGTGCACATGTTCCATCTACACTTTTTATATTAGCATATTTACATTTACATACTTTACACATGTGTATTTTACATAGAATTTTTACATACATACATATTTGACTACTTGATCATTTTCTCCTTTCAGGTCCATGGTATGAGAAACAAGCAGTAAACTTGGGGGCAACAACAATGAAAAGGACGATGATAATGACAACGAAAACACACCGCTAAAGGAATTTTCCTTTACTAACCATGTAGGTACACTACACACAACAACAACTACACACACGTTCTGCCCTAGGTTCACTCTCATCACTTTTTATGTGCATTTTCATCTTTAGAATCCACACTCCACATTTTCTTTTTTGTCATTCCACTCTTGAGTCTAGCCTATCGACATGTATTCTTCTATACTCTACATGGATATCAGGTACACATCTTTATCTACTTTATGTTACCGAGATTTTCACTCACCAACATAAAGTGGGGAAAAAAATTAGACACAAAATTATGCACTCTAGAAATTATTTAGCCCGTTATTATACAACTATTTAGAAGGTTCTCAAGTGGATAAAGTACTAATTAATCCCACCTTTTGGCCACATTTATTTTATATTTTATTTTTTCATTCCCACATATTTTCTAGCACTTATCCATCTATTTCACAACTATCTCATCATTCTAGCCAAAGATTAGGGCACCCCATCCTGTACTGGGGTGCCTGAGGGCACCCTGGTCCCACTCTAGGTGCTCCGATATATGCACATCCTTTTTCACTTATTTTTTAGGCTTAACTAGGCATTTTTCATCTTTATCCTTTTTCGAGTTAGAATTTTAAGGATTAATTATGAAATTAAGCTTGAGAGCCCTATAAATATGAAGTTATAAGACCATATTGAGGTTCCTAGCATCAGATACTACTATCACTCCATCTAGATTTACATCCACATAGTGTCATGCATCAAGGCTAGGAGATCTACATCACACACACTGCATAAGGGGATGGATTGTATTATATTCCATGCACACATCCTATTCCCATTTTCTATAGTTATTATTTCTCGCTACTTCAAAAAGTGCGAATGACATGAGATCACCTAGGGCATGACATGCACACACTCACCAGAACTACATTTGGGTTTGAAATGTAGTGCAACACTCAATGATAAGTCCATTGGTTTGGTGGCTAAGGTCATTATACAACTCATCTAGAGGATCCAATGTGATAGACAGGTAGGGTTTGGGATCAAATTATGACCATACAAAACTTAGATCTGGAGTTGTTACAGAGATCACGCCATATAAACTGTAGACTAGGTCACCCCGAGGTGCCCCAGTACCTTCCCAAGTTCCCCGATCAATTCATATCCTCTAGACATGGTCTTCGCAGGATCTCTGAGTGACTATTCTAGGTTCCAGAACCTGCTGTCAGACTTGTAACACTATGCAACCATCTATAGCAATCAGTTAAGCCATTCTTCTACTTCCTTTGGCATAGTTAGGGTTTTATATCATATGATATAATTATTTGAGAATCATTTCATATAATTCCTACCATTTATAGCTATATTTCATATTATTTACTGCATCTATACAACGTTTTAGTCCTCTTAATAAGATTAACTAGGGTTACTATTTCTTAGCGTATAGTTTTATTTTAGTTACTCAAGAGTGAGTTCAGACCAATCTATAAACTCCATACACAAAAACTTTTACAGGACATGGTGTCCTTAGCATTCGGGGGAGAAGTTAATAGTTGGAGGATATAGTGGAATTCCTCCCAACACTTCATCTACCGCTAACATAAAACCACCTAAAAAACTAGGACAGTAGAGAGATATCCTCACACACAGTTCAGGGAAGTAGTTAAAGGTTGGAGGACTTAGAGCATTTCCTCTATATACTTCTTCGAATTATGGCATTGGATCTTCAAAAAAACCCTGACAGCACAAGATATCCTTTCTAAAATCTTGCTCTCGACATGGATAAGGTGCACATGTTCCATTTACAATTTTCATTTTTTGTACTTTACATTTACATGTATTTTTACATACATGCACATTTGTCTTTTACATAGCATTTTTACACTTATATACATATATATTTGACTACTTGATCGTTTTATCCTTGCAGGTCCAGTCATATGAGAAACAAGTAGTCAAATGGGGTAATAACAAAAACAATGATGTCAACAATGATACTTCGTGGAAACACACTATACTAACTATGTAGGTACAATACACACATCAACATCAACACATGTGTTCCACCCTAGGTTCACTCTCCTCACTTTTGTTTTGTGTATTTTTCATCTTTAGTTTCCACTCTCCTCCATTTTTTTTCATTCCAGGATTTTTCTAGTCCTTCGACATGTTTCTACTACACTCTTCATGTACATTAGGTACACATCTCTATCTACTTTGTGTTACCAAGATTTCCACTTACCAATATAAAGTGGGGGAAAAATGTAGTCACAAAATCATGCACTTTAGACATTATTTATCTCAGATTCATACTACTATTTAAAAGGTTCTTGAGTGAAGAAAGTACTAATTAACCCCCATATTTTGACCATCTTGTTTTATTTTATTTCATCATTACCAACCTCTTACAGCCATATGCCTAGTCAAATTTTGTCATCCCACATTATTTTAGCCTCAACTGGGGTACCTATGGGTGCCCTAGTGCATTTTTCACTTTCTCGCTATGTAATGGGCTATTTCTAGACAATTTAACTCGTTATCTTTTTAGTGGTTGGCCATTTCAGGGTTACTTAAGAAGTTATATCAAGATAACCCTATAAATATAAAGTTATGAGACGATAATGAGGGACCTAGCATCATTCACCACTACCATCCATCTATTGAATTAGAGATCACTTTCATCCACATAGCTCCATCACAAGGAATAAGGCTAGGACATTTGCATCACACTTCATAGGGGGAGGGATTCTATTCTATTCCATACACACATACTATTACATTTTCTACATTTATTTATTTCTCGCTACTTCACAAATTGCAAATGGAAAAAGAGCACCTAGGGCACATTGTGCACACACTCACCAGGACTACATTTGGGTCTGAAATGTAGTATAACACTTAGTTAGTAAGCCCACTATTGTGGTAGCTGAGGTTAGTCTAAACCATTCATTTTCATATTTATTTTTTAGGGTTTTGATGCCTCTTCTTAGTATTTTGCAAGCCTTTATATCATCTTGGATTATTGGCAACATCTGGTACGGGAAACGAATCTGATGCGATGAATAGTGAAGGTTCAAGACCATCTTCCAGCCCTGTGAGATTCAATTTTAGAGATTTTGCATAGACCAAGTTGTTAGACCATAGCATTTGTGGGCACCTCATTCCCTCTCCAAGTTCTCTAGTCCAGCCAAATACTCTAGATCCATCCTTTTTCGGAGCTTCTGCATAGTCATTCCTGCTTCTATATTCCCTAGTTATCTCTAAAAAATAGTCTTGCGGGAATCTTCTATTCAATTGAGTTCTTTACTCTTATCTCTTACACATAAGGGTTTTACTTTTATTACATTATTTGTTTAATTCATTTATATGCTTCTTTACTACATTTTTATGTCCTCCTAGATTAAATTAACTAGCATACATTATTCCCAGTTTTTAGTTAATCAGGCTAAGTGTTTGGCCAAGTATGGATCTTAGGAGTTGGGAAAAGAATAAAAGAATCCCCCAAAAGCCAATTTTCTCTATTTTTTCACCATATATCCATTTAAGCTCTATCAATTGCCAAAGTCTAATTTTTTCAAATTACCCATTTTTCCAGGGGAAAAAATGAATAAAAATCACATGACACCAATGTTCCATTTCCATTTTGTACCAAACTTTCTAAAGTCAAGGGCACCTTTCAGTGGTAGTGGAATTTGTCCATGTTGTTCAAGATCGATTGGTAGCATCTAACAATAGTGGTTACAATTAAGAATGTTTTGTTCTCATGTATATAATGTGAAATCGTTTCAAATGTGAGTATTCTTCTTCGGTTTGGTAAAAGTGAACAATGTTTTCTATGTAAGCTTATGATGTAAAAATGTTTTTGAGACCAAAAGAAAACATGGAATACTTTTCATGGGTGTTGAAAAGGTTTATGGGAGATCCAAAAAATAAGAGGAGGTGGATAGTCAATGGGTTCCTATCATGTTGACGTTTATGGTAATCATGTTTAAAACCATGGAAGGAGAGAGACTTTCTTTTATATCAAGGTCATGAGTCACATAGTTGGACATGCCATAGGGGTGATCATACTATCGATGAGTATGTGAATGTTTTTCTACAATGTTTGCATTAAAGGGGGAATGTTAGGAATTATCATTTATAAGGCATATATTTGTTAGTTCATACATATATTGTTATGGTGTTTGAAACAATCCTCCTAACATTAGTTTGAGTAGTTCATGAAGGTTTGTAAGATTCCCTAGTTTAAGGAGATCCCGTCCCTATGAATTTGTATAAATATCTTATTTAGAGAAACATCAACTTTATATTGATCACAATTATTTTTCCTTTACATAATATATGGACATGGAAAATCCTCCATGTAATGTAATTAAATGTTGTTAGGAATTATCATTTATAAGGCACATATTTTTTATTGCGTACATATATTGTTATGGTGGTTGAAACAATCCTCTTAACATGAAAACCCTAGAGTAGTTTGTGGAGGTTTTATCGGATTCCTTATTTTAATTGGAATTATCCACTCCCTAGTAAAATTTTATGAACATATGATTGAAATATATAGAAAAAATATGATTGTTGTGTTTAATTATTTGATGAAATATTGTAAATATGAAACATTTGGTATCAGAGCATGGTAAGGTCATATTCATTACAATAGTATAAGCTTGTTTTATGAGGTTGATCGTATATCTAAATTTCACCTATAAGATGAAATTATTTTAACTTACATCGAAAATGCGGATCCTCCACATTCCATTTTTTGCTGCACCATATGGGATAGGCCTTGAATTTGTCATAAATATAAATTTCCTCATTAGATAAAATCCACACAGATTGGGTGATACGTCCCACTCAGCTACAATGTATTATTTTGTAGAAGGTTTATTATTTTCATCTAATTCTATTGTATAATGACACGGTGACAGTCACCGTTTCTTTTTTTTGCATTGATCTCTAGCTTTAAATTGTTTACTCTGAAGAGAAAACAATAGATGATAAAATTTGAGTCAATTTCCTGATTACAGATCTGCGCACACATCCTACGGAGATCCCATCAATACATGCTCATGAATTAGGAAACTTCCATGTTATTTTGTAAATTTTTTTCCAAATGTTTCAATAAAATCAAGCTATTCTAAGCACCAAATTTGTTGAGAAAAAGGAAAAAATGCAAATCAGTTGTGAGTTATTTCCATAAAAATATTCTTTTTGCACACCCATTTTTGATTAGCTATTTTTTTTGGCAAGACTATAGTTTTAAAATAAGAATTTCTTATAGTAGTGCTTAAATAATTACATTTTGAGGGAAATTAATGCATTTATGGCAAAAATAATATTTTTTTGTTCCAATTCTTTGGGCCATTGACATTTTTAGAATCTTTATTTCATCCAGATTCTAACGAGTGTTCACAAGAAAAATTCTCTCCATTTTTAGAAAGTTTTTAATCATTGAGATAATTTTAATCAAATTGGGTGCTTTTATAAGAAATTGAAACCTTAATAAATTTTTCAGGTGTTGTCGTGCAAAAGTGCAACAGGGTAATTGAAAATTCCTGAGCACGACAACTATATCCCAGTGTTAATTTTTTCAAGTCTCATCATTCCAAGACAACCCAGGTCTATCCAATCAATCCAAGTGACCTCCTAATTAATGTTATCTAATCCCCCTAGGTGATTTAGGAAATTCCATTCATTCCCCCTATGTAATTTTAGGATTTGATTTGTAAGCTACAGTCAGTTGTGGGAAGGGCTAGCATTGGCCTTCCCAGGATTAGATCAACCCCCTAGAGTGGAACAGAAGGGAAAAATTCAACATTGAGGTGAATTGAATACATTAGAACATCATGGAAATGATTTTGGAAGGTTTGGGGAAGTTTTGAAAGACTTGGAGCAGTCTGAATAAAAAGTAGGGTTCTCAAGCCTAGGTAGTACAGAGGCCTAAAACAACTACTGAGCTTCAAAATAAGATTCCAGGAGCTCCGGATGGAGTTAGGATTATGTTGATCAAAGAATACTTGTCAAAGATCACACAAGGAGTCTGTGTGGGATAGAAGGCTTGGAACCATGAGCACGGAAGGACAGGAAGGACCCACACGCAGAAGGAAAGTCCAGATTTCAGGACTTAGCCGATTTTGAGCATGAAGACCTATTTTTGGAAGATGGCGTGTGGGACACATCAACGAGGCAGAGACATGTGCACCATGCATTGTTTATCTTTGGAGAAGTGGTTTGAAGCATCTATGCATGGAGACAATCTGAGAATAGAATTGACACTTCAGTTAACTATAAGAGGACTATAGATAATGCACTTACACGTGTGACTATGATTGTAAATGACGTGTGGCTATCAATAGCATGCGGCCTATTTCTAGAATAGGTAAGCGATGAAGGGAAAGTCCCCACCTTATATATATGATGTTAGGTACATAGTACATGGGGGATAGAGAGTTGGATGTATGAATGTGTGAGATGTATGTATGTGTAATAGAGAATATACGCATATGAATTAATCAATGTATCAGTTCCATACACGCATTGGTATAGATTGACAGTACTATAAGGAGCTTCTGTAATTATTAATAGATGGAAGATATTGATTAAATCTAAGTTTCATTCTGTGTGTAGTTGAATAGTGAATGTTATTAATTTAATCATGATTACTATTTAAGATTGTTCTTTCATGGATCTGAGGGTAGCATGCATTATAGAATGATGGATTAGTTATGAATCTATATGTTTCTTCCTTCATCATGTTAACATCCTGTTATAGTAACCCTAAAGAGGGACGTGGTACCTTTTTGTGCTTCGAGTGAGCACTCAGTTTAGGATGAGTGATGTGTCTGCGTGACTATGGTGTTATCTAGTAAATTCTAGGCTGCATCATTGGTTCCATTGTCGGGACCTCATTTTCAATTGTTTTCAAGATGGTTTAGGATGAAGACGTATCGGTTAACTCTAGCAAGTATTGAGGAATGGATACATGATCTGGAGGAAGAATTTACATGATGGTTCAGCAGTGGATTGGAGTTTAATACACGCACTTGGGTAGAACATAACCTGTATGACAACTTAAATGAGATATTTTTCACTATCTTTCCAATAGATCTATACGAGTGGCTTACTTCTTATGCATCTCAGTGGAATTGGAGGTATCACGCACTTGTCTAGACATAAGAAGAATTTCAGGACCTCTATGATGCTGATCTGATCTAGACTCACACAGTGGATATGTGTTTTTGTGGTGTTTTAAGCTGTTATATTCTAGAATATTCAATTTCGATGTACTCTTTCCCAGGGGTAGCTGAATTCTAGTTTTTGCAGTATCCAAGAGGAATATATTTGTAAGGTATTCCAATAGCAATCAAGATCTTAATGGTAACTTTGAACCTGGAGAGTAAACCGATGATTAACTAAACTTTGCCACACGCGACAGCAGGAATAGGTTTCGGTTTAAGATGGTAGAACTAGCAGTAGAGAAACAAAGAGAATAAATGAGGCTTAAGTATAATGAGGTGCATGAGAGGGAGATAGAGAAGTAATGTTCTGTTGTGGAGATTATGGCATGGAGGAGAGAGATGGCTCAGGAGGGATTCACAGATCACGTAGAGGACATGGAGCCAGAGCATCAGGAACTCCCCCATCTTGAAAAGCATGATAGATACCCCCCCTCAACCTCACATGGAAGTACGCTAGTAGAGACTACTTGGGCCACAGGAACGCATCTTAATCCACCTAGTGACCTAGCCTTTGCGCTTGGTTTTTCAATATCTAGTACAAAAAGTAACCAATAAACTAACTTGGGAAGTAGGAAAGAAAGAGTAATTCAAGGATCAAGTACATCAATGGCAGGATAGATGACTTTAATTTCATCTAGAGGAGCATTCTTAGGTGCATAATATGCATAGAATGTGAGCACGTAGAATGTTGGATTCACCTCAGGAAGTTTAACTACCTCATAAACTATAGGAGTATAGTATAGTACTACTGTCGAAGCACAGGGGAGTACATCTACATGCCCTATTCCAATTACAAGTGGTGGATTAGGAGGTAGAGGTGGTTCTAGTTCTGGTGGATCTTGTGGTTCTAGAGGTAGAGGGAACACAGGAGGTTCTGGATCAGGTGGTCAAGGTCTGCAACAACCATAGAATATCTATATGGAGATGTCTCTTCGTCTCCCAGAGTATAGAGGTATAGAGGATGCTGCCGAATATGTGCATATGTGTGAAATCTTATGGCACTCTAAAGGGATTACAATTGTTGAGAAAAAGGTAAGTCAATTCACCACGACATTATAGGGGCATGCACACAGTTGGTATAGGAATTTTGACCCTGATCAAACTTGTGTGGATTATGCAGCATTGAAAGATGCTTTCTTGAAAGAGTTCCATATCCTTGAGTTTGAGCAGAAGAGTATAAGTGCACTCAAGGATATCAAACAAGGCACTACTAAGAGTGTACGTGAGTATGATGCTCATTTTAAGACACTTCTATCTAATATTTCTTATGATATTCATGCTAGCTAGCATGCATAGTTGTTCATTGGATGATTGATTACACCTTTTAGAAGGGCACTGTCACATAAAACATACACTGATCCATGTGAAGCAATGGAAGTAGATTTGCGTGTTGAGAAAGTTAGGAGCATTGACACTAGTGTTATTCCATTCCTAGAGCCACGGATTGCAGCTATGGTGAAGCAGTTAGAGAAGTTATCAGCAAATTCAGCCCATGAAACGCGCTTAGGTTTTTGGAGTATAGATTGTGAAGTGGAAGGTCACACCAAGGATAGTTGCCCTCACAGAACTGTATGATCATTACTGTTGGACTGTGAGATTTTCCATTTGAATCATGATGCTAGTCACTTCCCTTTGTAATAGTGCGCAATAAGGAAGAATGTATCTTGCTTTTGCAAGATTTATAGGTCCATGACCCATGATACTTAGGATTTTCGGTTGATCTGTCAAATTGAGGATGCTATAGACCTTGGGGTACGACACACAAGTATAACATATATTTCTAAGGGTACGAATGAGCACCAAGATTAGTATCATAATCAAATGCGCTATGATAGGAATGAGGGGCATTTTGAAGGAGGTCGTGGAAGGGGATGTGGATATCATGTTGGATATGGAGGATGAGGCCATGGTGGAGGAAGAGTAGAGTTCCCTCGTTCAACATGTTATACATGTGGATCTCATGACCACAATAGGCATGGATGTCCTCAGAATATTGCATGTTATTTCTGTGGGAAGAACCATAGCTATGAAGAGTGCCTAGAATTATATGAGCATCTGAGTAAGCAACATAAGCAAGAAAAAAAAGGCGTCGAGATGGTTAGAATCTAGCGTACGGTAGAATATCAATGGATGCCCAAGATAGCAGAAGGACTTGAGTCATTGAAAATTAAGATTACGATGTGCACTGAAGTAGCACACACGCGAGAGACATTGCACCAGAAGCCTACGATCACCAAGGAGGAGGTTTTTCATGGGAGGTACCCAGATCCTGCTCATCAGATACAAGTTTACCATGATACCATGGAAGTGCTAAGGAATCTTCAAGGTGAGATATAGTACCTAAAAGAGAAAAAGAAAGCATCAAAGATAGTCCACATTGATATCAATGATCTGCGAGAGGTGTGCAAGATGTTTTTCCAGTAGAAAATTATTCCACTATTAGGAGGTTGGTTAAAAGGGGCCACTCCATGCGCAAGTCTTGAGATCAAGCGATAGATTCTGCATGCAAATCTTCCCCCTGATAGCATTTTATATGACAAAGAAATTAATCTAAATGCTATTGTGGATGGGTGGTTGTTGAGAAACATATTGATCGATACAGGTGCAGAGGTAAATGTGATTACATTAGATGCATAGGTACAAATGGGGAGGCCTCCATTGTAGCTATCATCTAATGTGTTGTTTATGGCAAACCAGACTAAGGCCACTCCCATAGGAGTTTTGAAAGATGCATTTATAACTATACAAGGGGCCAAGTTCATTGGGGATTTTGAGGTATTAGCACTTGCAGAAGTGTTGGTCCAAAAATCTATCGTGAGAGAAAATCTATGGATAAATGAGCCAACAGTGTGCAGAGCATAGCCCCTCTTTGAGACAGTAAAGTGAAACTGGTTTATTGCTATTCCACCAACAATAACCTATGCAAGTCTCACAATATTATTCCTTCGGGGGTTTGGGATCTCATCCTAGTAGAGGTGTTTCCAACTGTGGAAAGAAAGGAATGGAGGGAAAGATGAAGAAAGGATGGGTCGGAATGGAGAAAAGAAATGAATTCCAAAGTAGAAAGGTCATAGGGTTTATGTTTTGGGATTGGTAATAAATGGAGCCAAACCTACTTACATAAATGAACAAAGCAATACTGATGGAAAAATGAAAAAAAAAGTAGAGATAGGTCCAACAGAATAAACGCACAGATTTGACATAAGAAATATCAGATGCCTATAACAAACATATTCAGCATAAAGTCTAAATATTTGTATTAATGTTTTCTCCTGTTACAAAAAGTACAAAGCCTTTTCTTCTCACTTCTATTTTTCATCTAAAAAGTGTCCACCCTTGAATACAACAAATATTCAAGTATTTATAGAAGGAGAAGGAGAGAGAAGGTAAAATGAAACCAACAACTAATTACAAAATATTTATAAAATATCTAAAAGTCAACTGTTGACTTTGGGCAACTTGGTGGATAATAACATCCCTTGGTGCAACATGGATGATGTCATCGTTTGTGCCAACATACTTTTAAATATTACAAAAATAAAGCCAAGAAGAGGAAGGCTATTCATCGTTGTCTCACGAATGGAAAGGAGTACCTTGCTTCTGCTTAGGAGAGGCAATATGGAATTGGGCCCAATACTCTATGAATTTGCTGATCATCAGCTGAAGTTGATCCTGGGTAGGACCCTTGGTGTGATCGCCGATGACTTCACAAGTCTCCCGTTCATCTCTAAGTTTTTCGGGGAGCTTGAAGTACTCATTACCTACCTCCATCAGGTATCCCACAAAGTCACGGTAGGCTAGAAGGTTGTTGATGGATTCAGCATCAAAAGTAGCTTCTGGCCCTAACCCTTGTGAGACAATCTCTTTGAAGATTCAAATAGTTTCATCTGCCTTCCTTAAGGTGAAAGATGGAGTGAGCAAGCCCAGAGACATCCTTAGGAAAATTTGCTTCATTTGATGCATCACATCTAGGGCTTCCTCCTTGACCTTATCTATCTTCTCCAAGAAAAATTCCATCTGATCGACTCGGTAGTCCAAAGCAGCAAGGACTTTGTAGGGTACTCTAGGGTGATCGAAGATGCTAAAATTAACTAAATCATTGACTGAGCATTCGAGCATCTTCTGCAATGTCTCATATTGCAACCTAGCATGGTCCAACTCTTCGGAGATAGGTCCTGCAATCACTTGGAGTTCCTTGTTTTCCTGACCAATGTTCTGATATAACTCGGTGAACTTGAAGATTACTTCCTCACTATCTTTGAGGATCTAGTCTCTCTAGGTGGATACTACCATGCCTTGTTCACCAATCTTGGTGTATTCGTTTATCTTATCCTGACTAAGGGTCTCATGAATCTCAGTGGTAGTTATTGGAGGTGCATTGCCCATTTTCTGTAGGGCATGGAGAAGATGTTTATTCTTCTCTTTTAGTAGCCTCTTCTCTTCCTTTGCTTCTTGAAGCTTCTTGAAAAGGGCATCCACCATAGATAGGGCCTATCCTTGAAGGCTCTCAGATGACATTCCCATTATGACTTGCGTTACTGTATAATCTATAGCAGAAAGATCCTTTTTATCCTTTGTGGGATCGGGATATGTGATCTCCATTACTCTTTCACATGAGGCACTCTGAGAAAAGTGGGTTATGGGCTTCTGCTTCTTAGCCCCTTTTTTGGGATGACGGAGAAGTCCATAGGTGCAATGGGGACTTTCCTTTTATGCTGACTCAGGTGCTGGGAGATCCATGTTGGACTTAAGGGAGAAGAAGGAACAATGGAAGAAGAAGGAGAAACTACAATGTACTTAGGGAAATGGGTTGAGACACTTGGTGGTGGCATTGATAAAGAAGCCAAACCTCCAACACTCATAGGGGTAGGAGTTACTGTAGGAGTGGAAACTGTGGGGGCGGAAGGGAGCTGAGAGATGAGGGAAGAAATACTGGGGGAAATCTCTATGAGGGAAGAGAAGATGGAAGAAGAGGAAAGGGGAACAATAGAAGATGGGGGAGAAGACACAACCAAAGGAATGGTTGCTTGAGAGACATGAGGAGGGGAAGGAGGAGCGGGAGAAGGGATGACAAGTACCTCGGTGGTTGTAGCAGTGGAAACATCCTGAGTGGATGTGGCCATTAGAACACTTTCTTCCACTTCTTCCTCTAGAGATACCAGGGTTATAACCTATTCCTGTGCGGCGGAGGGAGGGATCCTAGGAGCTTCTTCTTGAATGGTGCTTGATTCTCCCTCTTTGTATTTTCCTTTGCCCTTTGGAAAATTTTTTGGCCTAGCAGGTGCATTGCCCAAAGGAGACTTGGTGAAGTCTACCCCAAGGTAGATGAGCCTGTTATACCTGCACCAATGTTCTATGCACTGCAATGTGACCTTAACCCTCTCCTCAATGGTCTGAGGGTCCCTTTTTCTGTCTACCAGTTGTCCCTGTCCGTGTCTAAATATACCTAATCAAATTCTTGATCAGTCATTTGGAAACCTTTTGGAACAATGGCCATGCCATATTGAATAATTTCTGTCAGGGCCAGATAGGAGTGATCCTTCCTCCTAAGTTCGACCTCGTGACACAAGTCGATGTAGACATCCTGGATCTATGGAACGTGGATCAGATCAAGTTTTTCCTTTGGGAGGAAATTTTGTGGATCAAAATTCGGCCTCACTGGGAAATTATGCTTCATGTTGAGTAGTTCCAGCTCCGCAAACATTTCCCGGGCCTTGGTGTGAGAAGTGTAGGTGTACCTTTCCACTGTGAGGGGGAAAGGAGTCTCACCCTTCTTCCTTTTCAGGAACATCTCGTGATATGTTATGAGCTGTCTGGATAGCTCCAACAAGATCAACTTAGGGCCTGCATACCTTGGTAACTTGGTGGGCTCCCCCAAGAATTTGGCTGCTCTAAGATAGGTAAAAGTGGGGAATTGTGTAAAAAATTCCCCCCACTTCTTCATTGCAGTTACTTTGCTCTTGGTCATCTGACCATGAGTCATATTGGGCCTCAAAAGGCAGACAATGTCGTAGAAGAAGGCATTGTTGATCTTGGTGAACTGTGGAATGTTGTTTTCCAGTCTTAATTCTAGATAATATTCAAATATTTTTACCTGGGGTCATACCCCGCATCGGCTTAGTTCTAGATAATCTCTCTTAGAAGCAATAACGTAGACCACGTAGGATTTCATGTAGAACCTCCCCGTTGTTGTAAGTTTTTGGAGCTGCTCAGAGATGGTGCTGGTGATGATTTCTGCCCACTCGAAATGTTAATCAAGAACATTTTTGTTCATTATTTCCAGATATCTGAGCATCCATTTATGGAAGTAGTGGGCATCAGGAAGCCCAAAACCCATGCTCAGAAAGTGATGGTGTCGCTTAGTTCCTCTGAGAAGTCACTGTGGTGAATAACCTACGGCCACCTGGTTATTACCTTCTTATTTTTTAGATACACCTCGTTCATTAACTGCATGCATTTTTCTTCATTTTCTTCCCATGCCTTGATGCAGTCTTCTTGACTTACGACCACAAAATGTCAGTGGTGGGGGATACCCAGCATGATCTCAAAGTGCCAAGAAGTGAGGTTAATTATAACCTCGCCCTTCTCATTCTCGACACACCTTATGTCTTTGTTATAGCAGCGGGCCACCACCATCATGAACTCATTATTCACCACGCTAATAGGGATCCCTCCCATGAAGTGTAGACCACTTCCCACTAGTTTTTCCATCCATGGACTACCTATGACCCTTCTAGTTCTAGCCCAAAAATCCTCTATGTCTATATGGCCAAGCTTAGAATCTCTGATATCTAAGTCACATTCTACATGGGATTCTGACAACTTGACCCTTTGATACTTGTATTTCATTTCTTCCTCCGTGAGTTTGGCCTTACCCTTTGACTTGGTTGGCATTTTGTTTGATGTAGACATATGTGAATCCGAGTTCAGTTGCTGGTCTACAAGGAGTGAAGTCCAACGTAGAAGAGCCATGTTAGCTATTAGATTATCCATTAAGGCTTTACAGAATGAGTAGTTAGCAATTTAGATGCTTCTGGGCGTAGGGCGTAGCTATACTGCAGGCTACAAGGTCAATAATGTATGGCGCACTGATATAGAGTGTTACAAAGAAGAAAACAGTGCCAAAGGGCGTAGGGCGCAGGAAAATTACACATAACATCAGTGTTGTTGTAGAAGGATTTGTGCCTACGCCATTGTGTAAGGTTTAAACTAGGTGTAAATAATTTTTGTGTTGCATGGAAGCACAATGCACTAATGGCATAGACATGGAACATGTTGTAGAACATTTTGGTGCACCGAGGGGCACAGCATTAAAGGATGCATCATTAAGTCAAGGTACACCAAGGGGCTTTTGGCATGGTGCAGACAGAGCTTGTAAGACATTCAGTGTTGATGTAGGTGGAACTGCACTTGTGCCATGCGTTACGATTATAAGATTCTCAAAGGGTGTAGGGAAAATACATGCTACAGGCAGAGACAGTGCACCCTTAGTGTGACTATGTTTTATGCAATAGTGATGGCATTTGCACCAAAGGAAAACCGCGGGCTTGGAAATTCAACATATTTACATTTTCTCTCTTCTTAGACAGGTTTGTGGTTTTTAGGCCTCATCAACATGATTTCGACAATGAAGGGGAACAGAGCAAAAAGGATTTTGGATCACTTTTGGGACAAAGCCCTCCAGGCCAGCAGATCTGGGAGGAGGGTGAAATAGTTTGGGGAGGAGAGAAGCTTACAAAACAGGCTGGAGGGGTTTAGGTTCCCTCAGGTTCATTTATTATTTTTACAACAAGCACAACCATAGAAAACCAACAAACAAATATCACAAGAAAAGCAACGACCACTTACCGGAGATATATAGACTAGAAGAAATGAAGTGGGGTCCACGAACGCGATGTAAAGTGACACGAGGGAGACGGAGGCACTGACAGGTGTAGAGGAATATACTTTTAACGTGTTTTTCAATCGTGAAAATGACAGGTCGGGTGCGCCTATATATAACAAAAGGTGCAATAAATGCATCACCAAATTTTTTAAAGGGCGCACCAAAACACATGTCGATAGGAAAATATTTGCGCACTTTGGCACGGTTATGCATCTGTCAACAAAAAAATTACCTACGCCCTTAGCGTGAATTCATGACTTTCAACATGATCTTTTTAGCACCTTTATGCACCGTTCAGGGGTGCAACATTTTTATAGTCGACAGGTTGGCGCATGTGCCTTGGCGCAAGAAAGAAAGGTGCATCATGGGGAGGCACAAAATTTTTTGTGATAACACTCCAAAGGATGCACCAAAGGAATAGAAGAGGGTGCAAATTCATCTTGTGTTACATGAACAAAATCCACACCCGGTAAAAAAAGAACCAAAATGACTAAGTTCGAAAAACCAGATTTTCCAGAAAGGAACCTTACGCCATTCCGAACACTAAGGGACCCTGAAAAGGAACTAGAACAAAATTCGGTATGGTTACCTATAAAATTGCACTTGTCAATTTTACAGGATAATAAGAAGCAGACAATTTTCTAGCCTTGCTACCTTGGTATATAGGGACAGAAGATATTCCTACCTTTCTGAAGGCCATGGAAACATAGTGGAGAGATCAAGTTAAAAGGAGAGACATGTTAGTATATACACTGTGGGGGACAACAGTGCACTGGTGGGTAGTTCATAGAGATAATCTTATACACTAGGAAGAGATTGGAATAGCTTTGTCTACCATTTTTATAAGGAACATTGCACCTACGCAAATCTGCACTTATCATGGTGATCAACCTGTTCAACATCGCATTCAACAATGTGAGAGACTCTGGATAGTAGGACAGGAAGCATTACCACCTTCACTCTGGGTGCATATATTTTATTCCACACTACAAGGATGTGCACGTGCTTGGTATGTATATGTAAAACTACATCGAGAAACTGGAAATTGGCAATATTTGACTACAAATATGATCTTGACTTTTGACTACTTCTTAACCAAACCTCCTATAGCAGAGGCATTAAAATTTTTCAAACATTTAACTATGGGAGATAGTGCAAAAGTAGAAGAGAATATTCAGGAATACCTCAGTGAGGTAGAGTTCAGAGAATGTTTTGAAAAGGAAGAAGAAATAGACTCCAAACTACTTGAACGTGCTTTCCTTGAGAAAGAGAAAGGAAAGATGGTTTACATCGTGGATGATGAGGAAGTTGAGAACCTGGATATTGAACATTCACATGGGGTGTGTGAGGTCTTGGATAGTGCAAACAAGGATACACGTGCCTACCACGAACCCATGAAGACAAAGAAAGTGAATATAGGTTTGGAGGCTAAGCCTAAGGAGGCCATAATTGGAGATTACTGGTCAAAACCAAAGGTAGCAAGGATCATCGAGTTACTCAGGGATTATCATGAATTATTCCCTCAAGGATATCATGAACTTAAAGTTGTGCATGAATCACTTGGGGAAATGAAGTTCAAACTTAAGGACAGTGCATGACCAGTTAGAAAGAGACATTACAGAATGAATCCTAATTTACGCGAAAAGGTAAAAGAAGAAATCGATAAAATATTGAAATCTGGAATTATCAAGCCCCTTGATGAGTCAGAATGGGTTAGCCAAATGGTGATCAATATCAAGAAGGATGAATGGATTAGGATATCTATGGACTACATGGAGTTGAATGCTACATGCATCATAGATCCATTCCCTATGCCATTCACTGGGGAAACACTAAAAGGAGTTGCAAGGTGTAAAATATACTCCTTCACAGAAGGATTTTCTAGGTATCATCAGGTTAGGATTACTTAGGAGGATCAAGAAAACACAACATTTACTGCTGAATGGGGAATTTTTGCTTATACTGTGATGCCCTTTGGATTGAAAAATGTGCCTGTTGTATTCTCGTACATAGTTGTTCAGGAATTCATGGATTTTATTCACAACTTCTTACAGGTCTATCTAGATGATTGCACAATATATGGGCTTGTGAAAGATCATTGTGACAATCTGCGATTAATGTTTGAATGATGTAGACAATTGAGTATCTCTTTGAACATCAAGAAGTGAATATTTTTTGTGCCATTTAGGATACTGTTAGGACGTATAATCTATAAGGAAAGTTTGTTAGTTGATCCAGCCAAGGTTGTAGTCATTTTAGGCCTAAAAGTGCCTACCACTCAAAGTGAGGTGCACGGATTTTTAGGTCATACAGGATATTATAGAAAATTCATAAAAGCGTATTGTAAAATTTCCACACCCTTAGAAGAATTTCTGAAGGGGAAAGGTACATTTTATTGGGGAGAACCACAACAGTGTGTGTTTGAGATAGTAAAAGACAAACTTACTACCGCACCCATTTTGTTCTTTCCCTCATGGGATAAACCATTTCATGTGCATGTGGATGCTTCTAGCATGGCCATTGGTGTTGTGTTAGCTCAACTTGGAGAGGGAATTATAGATCATCCAATCTGTTTTGCTAGTAAGAAGATGACTCCTGTGCAAAGATTTTTCAATGATCTATGCATTGTACAAGTTTTGACAGTACTTGTTAGCAACACCATTTGTGTTTTATACAGATCATATGATATTTAAGTACTTGGTAAACAATCCCATCTTACAAGGGTGCATATGTAGATGGGTGCTCCTATTTCAAGATTTTGACTTCACAATTGTGGTGAAGCCAGGGAAAAGCAATTCTAGACTAGATCATTTATCTAGAATGAATTAAGGAGAGGATGCACAAAAAATTTAAGAAACAATGTCACATGCATAGTTATATAGATTACAAAGTGCACCCACAGAATTAGAAGACATTTTTGTCTTTCTATGAATAGGTATGGCACCAGAAGGAATGAAAGCATTAGAAAAGAAGCAACTTGTTATACGCGCAACACCATTTATGTTGATCAATGTTGACCTCTACAAACTAGGTAGAGATGAAGTATTACATCATTGTGTGTTAGAGCATGAGCGCAAGGATATCATGGAAGAAGCTCATGGTGGTATTGTAGGAGGCCATTATGTAGGTGATGTGACTGCCTAGAATATCCTACTTGTTGGATTATGGTGGGAGACATTATATAACGATTGCAAAGAATATTGTAAGGCGTGTGATCATTATCAGCACCTAGGAAAACCAGGGCAAAGAGACGAGATTCCTTTGAGACCAATTACTAGTGCTAAACTGTTTAATAAATGGGCCATTGATTTTGTAGGACCTATTTTGCTAGCCACACGCAGGATTGGGTCACGCTATATCGTTACTTGTACAAATTATCTCATGCGGTGGGTAGAAGCAACACCTACCAAAGACTGTATGGCAGCTACAGCAGCTAGGTTTCTATGGGAGAATGTTCTTACAATATATGGATGTCCCTTAAGCTTGACAAGTGATCGAGGTACACACTTTTTGAATGAGAAAATAAAGATCCTATTAGATGAGTTTATGGTTGCACACAATAAAACTACACCTTATCATCCTCAAGCAAATGGAACTACTGAGGCTTTCAACAAGATTTTGGGCCAAACTTTGACACAAATTTGTGATGTTGGAAGAAAGGATTGGGATGACAAATTATCAGCTATTCTTTGGGTATATAGAACAACTTACAAGAGATTGAACAAAGCCACACCATTTCAGTTGGTGTTTGGCATGAAAGTTATTCTCCCTATATAATTTATGTTACCTTCTTTGCACATTACACGCATTGGAGGTCTAGCTGATGACCAGGATTTAGAAGAGTGTATCAAAAATATGATTCAAATGGATGAGCACCAAGCCATAGCATGATGGATTCAGAAGCAGGAAAATTCCAGGTAAAGCATGACATGACAGAAACATAAGGGATAAGAAGTTTGAGATTGGAAAAATGGTACTTCTTTATGACTCAAATTTATTACACCATCCAGGAAAGCTCAAAGTACATTGGTTGGGGCCATATTTTATCACTTCTATACTTAAATCAAGTGCTTTCCAACTAGAAGCACTTGATGGAACACGACTACCTGGTTACTTTAATGGGAGTAGGCTGAAGCACTACTATAAATAAGTCTTCTTGGTGTTTGTAATAAGGAAGTATTGCCATTTACTTTAGGTTTTCAATTTTTTATTTCTTTAATGTATTTCCTTCATCATTGTTATGCTTTGTCAATTTAGTTGTTGTTCTTTTTTAATAAACGTGCTTATGTGCCTGAAGCTAGTTATTGTATGAAGAATGTTTATGCACAAAGGACTTCCAATACTTTTCGTGTGGGGTGGTTGTAGTATCTAAGAAAAATACTGTGGGAATTGAAAGGTGAAAGGAAGAAGTTGTTATGGGTGTGCTTTAAGTCAAAAGAAGATTGGTTCTCAAAAGTGACCAAGGATTGAGATGAATGAAATAATAGTATAATGCAAGGTAAGAGGAGGCCATGTTAGCTACCAGAAGAAGGTACAGTGACAAGGTACTCGGGCACAGGAGCACGCACTGAAGAGAATTCTGTGACCAGAGTGTAGGAAGGTGCGTTAGAAGGTTATAGCTGGGTGTGAAGATGTACTGCGTGGAACGAACATATTTGGTCAATGAATGAGGGGATATTTGGTAGGTGAAGGAGAAATATATGCATCAAAATTTGAAAAAATTATATAAGGATGGGATGTGGATTCATTTTTACTGTTGTGACTAAGATTATTTGAAGAAAGAGCCAAGTTTGAAGAGCTGAGTTATCACGTTAACATGCGAAGAGTTTTGAACCAAGTGTGACAACTAGATTTGTGTGACAAGAAGCTTGCGTCCCTAGTGGTGAAGGGTTTGAGTGAAGAAGGGAGATAGAAAAGAGTTAGGTTACAAATTTTCCACCTGGGGCATAATTGAATCAAGCTAGTGTTTGATTTGCATAGCTGTCGAGTTAAAGAGGAGACATTTGCAAGGTAAAAATGGAACCAAAGAAGGCATCTGCAACAGTAGTAATAGAAAATAAGAAGGTAGTCGTTGAGGAGGAAACGATGGCACCCGAAAGCCATTTTTCAGAGTTGTAATATCCAAAAGGATTCATCATCGGCCAAGAATGGGATTCACCCATCAGAAAGAGAAAAGTGAGTGAATATAATCACAAGACTTTGGAGAACAAGAAGGATCTTGTTTCCTTGCTCACTACTAGAATGAACAAGCACATGGAAGAGGACATGCCAGTATATGATGATGTGGGTGAACATATTTTGAAGAGAATTAGGTCTACCAGTTATATGAACTTCCATATTTTGGGAAGTATGAACTCTTATATCAGTGGCTCATGAGCAGGGTACATGAAGACTTCTTCTACTTTGCAAGACGCAGAGTTAGAATTTCATATGCGCTTGTCTCACCAGTTACAGGTCTGAAGGCCACAGGAGAAGACATAAAAGGTGACCTTGTAGATAAAGTCACGATTTTAAAGACCAAACATGAGTTGGGATAGCTGAAGGGTCTATGTGGAATGGACATAGATAAATTAAAGAATTGTCCAGTTATACAAGCTGCAACACAACTTGTTACCAAGTTAAATGATCAGGAGTGGTGGTCATAGGTGAATACTATGTGGTTACATTTGGCATGTAAGATGTCAGAGGGGACAATCTACAACATTGCAAGCTATATTGCAGAGTAAATAGTCAAAGAAGCATGCACAGTAGGGAAGATCAGCTTTGGGGCTATTTTAATATCACTGGTATTTATGGAGATCAGAGTACCAGATGGACCAAAGGAGAAAGTATGGGAATACCCCATGGAGAACAAGTCCCCAGCTGAAAGATTCAACAAGTACTTATGCAAGGGGGCCATGATAGATGAAGTGAAGAAAAGGGCGGAGAAGTGATATGACAGGCTCCATGTGGCATTTGGGGAAGAGTGGCACATCCCAAAAGACCTATCAATAGTGGTAAGGAAATAAGTTCAGTTTTTTGTATATCAACATTTCTACATCGCGTGTTTCCTAATGGAAGATGGAGTCTGGATCCCTTGGTGCAAGTTTCCTTACGCATTTACTATAAGGTATTTTCAAGCATCTATTCATAGATTTACAGACACACGCCGACTGGTCTTCAATGCAGATAAGGTAGACTGCAACTACCATACATTGAGGAAGAAGTATGTGTATCCTGGCAGAAGCACTTATACAAAGAGGATCATTTTAGAGGTACTGAATATCAAACCAATAAGTTTGGCTGTAGAAAATGTGTGGGTAACATTGGTATATCTCTAGCTGAAGCCAAAATGGAGAATAAAAAATATGTGGAGGGTGATTTTGCACTTCCAGCACCACCAAAGGGAAAGCATACAATGGAGAACATCCCAACACCTAAGCCCACATAGCCAATTGAAGTTCCAGATGAGGAGGAGCGCGAAGATAGTGGTGGTTTGGAGCATAGGGGTAGGAGACATCCTACAAGTAAGGTTAAAGCTGAGCATGCCATTACCCCACCTCAGCCACAAGAGGGGGATGATGAGGACTTGAATGCAGTCTAAGGGGAGCACAATTTTAACAGGGTATTCAGGAGAATAAGGACCTAAGGTGTTACTCCAACCACTGTGAAAAAATCACCCAAACTATCTCCACAGAAGGAGGTGACCGCATAGAGAAGGAGGAAGCTAAAGTTGAATGAGGAGGTAGAAGAGTCAGAGGAAAGTATTCCTAATTCTCCTACACTTATAGAGGACACAGAAGAATAGGGTGAGGCATCAAAGGAAAAAGAAGGGGAAGATAAAATACTAGAGGAGACAGCTGCAGAGGATGTTCAGGACATGGAGACATAAGTCCCAAATTTGGAGGATAATGTTCCTAAGCAGTAAAGGTATATAAGGACAAGTGGAGAGAACATTCCACTAGTCATGGGGTATGCAGAGGATGTAAGAAAAATTATCCAGAGCATGATAGTGCAGAAGGACTTATTCAGCTAGGAGTTAATGGATGAAGATATGGCGATGGTGCGCACTCGAAATCAATTATCATGGTTGATGAACACCCACATGGATGAGCCTAACTTTGATGTGTGCAAATATTTATGCATTTTAAGATGACTAAAGAAGGCGCCTCAGGCTAGACACATGACAGTAAAGCCTACTTTCATGTCAAATGAGTAGGTTAGAAATGCATTGGTGAAATTTTCTACTGAGGTGGATAGAAGAAACATGGATAAAGTTGCCACGGTCAAAGTGTTGCGTGAGGAGTTGAAGATAAAAAATGTAGAGATAGTGCACATAACACATGAGAGGGACTTCACACAGAAGAAGAATGAGGTGTTCATAAGAATCGTAAAGGAGATTAGGGATAATGTAATCAAACCAAGGCCACAGTTGGAGGCCAAGCTACCACAGACATTTCCTTCAGTGATACACTATGTGGGAAAGTTTGTGGACTTGGTACTTGAAGATGAAACTTTGTGTATGCAAGTTCCAAAATTCTCTGAACAAGATGTCAATCGAGAGAAAGAATCTATGATGAGAAAAATTACATCTTATGAAGGGTTGTTGCAAGAATTACAGTAAGTATTTAAGAAAGCAGACCATGATTTAAATTTATGCACAACTCCATAGGCGATTATCAACATCAAGACCCTCGATAAGAACAACAAGGTCTAGAAAGCAATGAAAGATGAGACATTGGGCTGTGTAGAAAGGTTGTCAATGGTTAAATAGAAGTGCAAGGCTCTGACAGCAGCACAAGATCTACACAAGACTTCACTACAAGAGCTTGGAAAGCTAATTGCGTAGAAGATGGACCTTTTAGAAGGAAGAAAGGCATCAATTTCTAGTGTTGTGTTGGTTCTAGAAAATGAGAAGAGAGAGATTACGAGGGTTGAGTTGGAATCCATTGTTGTGGACATCTCAAAAAAAGCAGAGCAAGCACTCACTGACTGACAGGTATTAGAAGCCAAAATAAAGGAGGAATATCTAGAGTTGATACTGTAAACTGTTACAGAGGAGGTTTCCTAATAACATCATAAATATTCTTTATTTATCCACATTTTTTCATTCTTATTCTTTCCATTAAATTTTTTTGGAGATACCCATTTTTGGGACAACAATGAGATTAGTGTGGGGTAATGTTGATCAAATAATACTTGTCAAAGATCACACAAGGATTCCACGCGGGATAGAAGGCTTGGAAGCAAGAGCACAAAAGGACAGGAAGGGACCACATGCAGAAGGAAAGTTTAGATTTCAGGACTTAGTTGATTTTGAGCATGAAGACCTATTTTGGAAGATGGCATGCAGAAGACATCAACGAGGTAGAGACATGTGCGTCATGCATTTTCTATCTTTGGAGAAGCAGCTCAAAGCATCTATGCATGGAGACAATATGAGAATAGAATTCACACTTCAGTTAACTGCAAGAGGACTATAGATAGCACACTTGCATGTGTGGTTATCAATAGCATGCAACCTATTTCTGGAATAGGTAAGCAGTGAAGGGCAAGTCCCCACCCTATATATATGATGTTAGGTGCATAGTAGATGGGGGATAGAGAGTTGGATGTATAAATGTGTGAGATGTATGTATGTGTAACAGAGAATATACACATATGATTGAATAATTGTATTAGTTCCATATGCACATTGGTATAGATTGACAGTACTATAAGGAGTTTATGTATTTATTAATAGATGGAAGATATTGGCTGAATCTAAGTGTCATTATGTGTGTAGTTGAGTAGTGCATGTTATTAATTTAATCATGATTACTTTTTAAGCTTGTTCTTTCATGGATCTGAGGGTAGCATGCATTGTAGAATGACGGATTAGTTATGAATCTATATGTTTCTTCCTTTATCATGTTAACATCTTGTTATAGCAACCCTAAAGAGGAACTTTGTACCTTTGCATGCTTCAGGTGAGTGCTCATTCTAGGTTGAGTGATGTGCCAGTGTGACTAGGGTGTTATGTGGTAAATTCTAGGCTACATCATTGGTTCCGTTGCCATGACCTCTTTTTCAGTTGTTTTCAGGATGGTTCGCGATGAAGACGTATCGGTTAACTCTAGCAAGTATTGAGGAATGAATACATGATCTGGAGGAAGAATATGCATGACGGTTTAGCATTAGATCTAATTTTAACACACACACTTAGGTAGAACATAACTTGTATGACAGCTTTTATGAGATCTTTTTCTCTATCTTTCCAGTAGAAACTGTACGAGTGGCTTACTACTTATGCATCTCAGCGGAATTGGAGGTATCGCGCACTTGTTTGGACACAGGAAGAATTTCAAGCCCTCTATGATGTTGATATAATCTCGAATCATGTGGTGGATACATGGTTTTACGGTGTTCTAAGCAGTTATATTCTGGAATATTAAATATCCACGTACTTTTTCCCAGAGGTAGCTGAATTCTAGTTTTTGCGGTATCCAAGAGGAACATATTTGCAAGGTATTCCAATTGGAATCAAGATCTTAATAGTAACTTTGAACTTGGAGAGTAAACTGATGGCTAACTAAATTTTGTCATAAATGGAGACACAAACCAAACCTGTAAATTTTGAGCTCAATTAATGGCCACCGTGGAAGCTCCATGCTCGAAGCGACTGCCAGGTGAAAATTCTAAATTTTATTTCCTGACATTCTTGTGGGAAAATTATGTGAAATCTAGAGGATGTGGCCATGACGATGAGATGAATCTAGAAAACTAAACTCCATCCCAAACCGAGCACCGAAAATTCACTTTATAAAAATACTAAGCTTTCCTACACATATTTGTTAATTTTAATAAGTCTTCGTCAAAAGCGGCTATGGAAAAAGTAGTGTGCACTGAATACATCTAACAAGCCAGAATGATTATCCGGAGTAGAAAACATTTAAAATGATCACTTACTAAAAATAGTAAGTCCCTTATATAGGTGCTTACTAAAAATAAAAAGTCACCCCAAGAAGTGGTCAAAGCAAAGGCAATGTGCACAAGATCGAATGAGGGAGTTCATCACATCACGATGGTCGAGAAGAGGAAAACTCACCTCTAACTAAAAATAGTAATCCTTCCATCTGGACACTTACTATTAATAGTAGGTTTTTCTCAAAGGGAAAGTTTGGCACAATGAGACATAGAGGGGTGATCATCTCAGAGAACTGAACAATGTTTTTTGACACTTACTACATAGTTCAGGTCACAGGTATATCATATGTAGGCTAGGAGTCGCAGTCATTAGCAGAACATTTCACTCAACTTGGTGAGTGTTCATGAGCTAATTTGAAGGAGTTTCATAGTGTGCAAGGAGTTCAAAGATTTAGAGTTTCACTATATTTGGAGCTTTCCATCAACGAGGACCAACGGACTTCATTGGGAATGACATATCTTCTTCTCTCTCTCTTTCTCTCTTCTCTTCCCCCCAACTTTCTCTCACTTTCAAAAATTCTAATTTCACATTGGGATTGCACTTTTTCATATGTCCTAATGTTCCAAATGTAATAAGTTACCTTTATGTTATAAAAAGGGACTTAATATTCTCCTAGGAAGTCAAAAAGTTTTTTAAGTTGCACAAGGACATATGAAAATCCATTTGGGAGTAGACAATAAGTCACCTCTCATTTTATAAATTGTAATGCCATTCCCATTTCAAGGGGTTGGTCATTAATTTTGTAGGCTCAAGAGTGCATTCTACCTTGAGAGAACAAAGGATATAGCCAAATTATTCCTTTCCCCCACTCTCTATTTTTCCTCCATTCTCATACTATGTACAACTTGGTTTATACAATCAATACAAGAAGAAGGAGTTTCGATCCTTTTTTGACTAAGGGGTTTATTGGTAGTTTGTAGTCAGAAATTCCATTTGGTCTTGTTGTTATGTGTAAAGTTGTTTCCTCCTAATTTTAATGCATGTGATAAAACTTATAATTGATGCATGTAGGAATCTGATCTTCTACCTGCAACATTAGTTCTCCTACATCAATTCTCACTCCCTTTCCCACTTTCAAAAAATTCTTCCCTAGCAATAGATTGCTAACTTCACCACAAGGTCAGTGGAGTGCCCCTGTTGGATCCCTGGTCGAAAGGTCACCACAAAAATCCACATTTTTGCTTGCATGCATATGCGAAAGTTACACCGGTTAAGTAGAGGGACTTATATTCCTAGAGTGTTGGCAAGAAATCCACAAGTTTTTCCACACGAAAATTTTTCTTGCCAATAGTTTTTGGCACCCACCATGGGGCAGATTTAGCACCATGTGCACCCAATATACGACCACAATGTCCCAAAATACAAAAAAAATGAAATATTGAAAAAAAAGAGAGAATTCATGAAAATCTAGTATTGAAAGATACACTATCAGTTCATGCACATGACCTTTCATATTCCACAGTGTCTTTTCATATTCCCACAGCAAGAATTTCCAAAAGCTAGATGAAGGAAGATACACCAGGTTGAATAGGTCGAGAGGTGGTGTTGTTTCAAATTTCGAGGCTTTACAAAATCAGCAAGAATGAATTAGAGATAATCCATACTTATTATCTCAAGCATCCTCTCCATCTGGTGCTTTAAGAAATTCACCTGACAATACTATCAAAACTCATCTTGATACTCCCCCTTTAAATTCTCCCATTGTTCCATCACCATTAAGAATTTAGTACCTAGAAGAAGAAGAGATTGAAGAAGAATTTGTAGAAGTAAGGGCTGAAGTAGAAGTAGAAATAATGATGGATTATGAAGTAGAAAGACCTCAACCCATTTTTCTATGGGAAAGGAATACAATCTTGCTTTCTCTCGAACCACATCTCCATGATCTACCAATGAGTTCCTGTAATAACTTGCCAAAGTTCAAAGTTGACAAAACATAACATCCTGAAGAACACATTGTTGCCTTCACAAAATCATGTGGAATTCTTGGTGTCCAACATGAAGATGTTGTTGTAAGACTATTCGTGGAGTCCCTCCAAGGAAAAGTAGCAGAATGGTTCTACTTCATGCATGCCTGATCCATCACTAGTTGGAATGACATCAAGACTAGCTTCGAGGAAAGATTCAAATCAACTGAAGATTTTCAAGCCCTCTTGGTGTAGCTAGCTCAAATGAAGAAAGGTTAAAGTGAAACCATGAGATACTTTGTGGCTTGCTTCGAACAGTTGCTTCACAGGATACCGGAAGAAGATTCACCGTCTAAAAACAATATCAAGAGATTCTTCATCAATTCTCAATCATCAGAAGTATGATTTTTTCTACAAAGAGCCCAGTCAAGGAACATTTTGGAAGCACAAAGGATGGCCATTGAACTTGATGACGATCTCATCCTCTATGGAAAGATCATGAATCCATCAAAGGGCAAGGCCCAACATCCTAGAGATGAGAGAACCAATCCATAGATGTAAAATTTGGTGAATGAGATGGAATATTTGAAGAGGGAATTATTTGAATGAGTATCTTCTCAAATAAACAACAAAAATTAGATTGCAAGAGCATCATGAAGGCTTTCTTTGGAGGCCCCACCCATTAACATAAATTGTAGATTTCAAGAAAGTGGAGAAGATATTGAATAATAAAGTGAAGGTGGCAGCTTCTTAAAGATCGATGAACTTGAGAACGATAGACAAATAATATTTTGTGATTATTCTAGAGGTGATGAAAAAGAAAAAGAGGATGCACTTAGTTTCTCATGTGCGGTATTCACTCATTCTCAGTTTGAGAAAAGAGCATCTTCCTCCACTACTGCAAAGGAAAATAAGGTTGATGATCCTCCTATGGAAACTCCGCAAAACAAAATAATCAGTGGAGGATGCCCACTTGTATCTTCCATGAAGTCTGCATTGTTGGAACATGATTCTATAGAAAGTAAGAAGGCTCCCGAAATCCCAAGTAATTTTTCCAATTTCTCTTCCATTTCTAAATCTAAATCTACTCCTACAAAATCTAATACCTTAAAAGCTCCTAGTGTGCCATTCAAAATACCATCCATCCCTCAAACATCAAATCTTGATCCTAATCCTATCCAGACTCCAAAATCAGTCCCTTCACCCGCCTTGTTTGCATCTACTTCCTTTCACTTCATAGAATATGCAAACAAAGCCAAAGTGCAAATTACCAAAACCTAATATTTGTAGACCCATCCTGAATAGTTCGAGAGGTTTTCTCAATATATCATAAATGGTAGTCTAAAAACTAATGATGTATCTCCTCATCCTACATGAATACTACCAAACCTGCCTACACCTCCCTCACATAACATGTTTTCTTTGAGTGCATCAAATACTGATAAAGTTGAACCTTTCTATGTCTCCCTTCTTGTTGGAGAATATGTATTGAATAACCGCATAATAGATTCGGGTGCCTCGGATAATGTCATGCTCGTGAAGGTTTCCAAATCTATCAAACTCGTCATGACTCCCCTTGGTGGCTCTTGTTACTCTTTGGACTAAAAGGAGGCCCCACTTGTAGGGAAGGTCAAAGATGCATAGGTGGCTCTCACTTGATCTCCAGACAAAAAAAATTCAACGATGATTTTGGTAACAGACATCCCATCCTCATTCAGAATGTTGTTGAGTAGAAGTTTTTTCTGAGACTTTCGAGGTAAAATTCAGATGAATTGGTCTTCTACAACTATACTAGTGAAGGGAGACATAACGAGATTTCTTCCCGAGAAGAAGATGAGGTACATGGTACTAAATTCTAGAATCCTGAAAGCTAACATCTTGTATCAAGGTAGTAGGCAGACGAATCAATTTGTGGCAACCAAGGAGGAAGAGGATATCACCATCTTGATAGGTCTAGACATGCCTTCCCAGAGAAACTTGGATTTTGAAGAAGCATTGAGGAGATTCTAGTTATAAGATGGCAGCCCCAAATTACTATATGATGTAAACCATGATGAAGAGGAGATGGTTCTTGATGATTTCCAAGAAGAAAAATCAGCTTATATGCTTATCCAAAATGAGGAGTTATTCTCATTCCCATTTGGGGATGAATATGATCTTAGTAAGGCCATTTTTGGAGAGACAAAATCATCTTGTGATGAGCCTGTGAAAGGCTTGAAAGAAATCTTTGTACAAGAACTGCTAAGATCCACAGAAGAAATAAAGGACCTCGAGCTCGGTCTAAACTCCTGATGCAAGCCATGAATATGAAATACAAGCATAAAGATGATTTGGAAGTCTTAACTGATGTGAAGGTTGGCCATATTGAGATAAGGAAAGATGAAAAATATGATGCCTCTCTTGAGCTAATGGTTGATGGATGCAATGATGAAATGGATATAATTTCTTTCCCATTTGCAAAAGAATATTTCCATGATGAAGAAATAGAAGCAAGAAGTTTTAAGGCCTTTGAAGATGAAGCTCTTTTTGATGAAGGATTGATAGATTGCATAAATTCCCAAGATGATGAGGTAATGCCTCTAGATAGTTTCCTTGAGATGCAAAATAACGATTCTCCAAAGGCGTACAAAGAGGAGCTCTAGGAAATGAAATAGCATAACTTTGTGTAAGATCTCTTGGATGCAGTAGAAGTTATGGAAGACCTCGAGCTGATTCTTGATGTCTTCACTCGTGTCATGGACATACAAGAAAAGTATGAGTTTTCCTCTAACCCCTCGTCAGTACTCAAATTCTTCATAGTGGAATAGAGATAAAGGATTAATCTAATGTTTCTCATGGAGAAGATGTCAATAAGCATAGACCAGGGAAATAAAGTAACTCAGAATATTTAAGGAATTGGAACAAAAATCAGTTTTGGGGCAGCGATGAGATGCTCGATGGAGAATCAGCTATATGGATAAACATGGAAGGCAATTGGCACTATGAAACCAATTTCAAAGAACATGAAGGCAGTGGAATTTCCAAGCAAGGACCTGAGCATCAAGAATCTCATATGGAATCACTCCTTCCAAGTACACAGATAATTGTGAAATCACCTAGCTTTCATAAGCAGATGAGGAGGGGAGGCTAATTTCTGGAACCTGTCAACGACTTCGTAGAACATCATCATTCTGTGTTGCCACTTCAGGGGTAAATTTTGAGAAATGAAAGGTACTTTAGTGAAAGTAGGTTGTCCCCTGCCTTGTACCATAGGTGATTTCTAGGTGTGTTTCCCTTTCTACTCACGTGTTTCCCTTTCTATTGTGTTTTGTGTGTGTGTGTGTGTGTTGTCCTTCTTTATTCTCTCTCTCTCTCTCTCTTTTTATTGTTGTAAGTTGTACATGACTCTGCAGGGCCCAATGGATAAGGCACTGGTCAATATGTTGTAAGTTGAGATTTTGGAAGTTCTCATTCCATGTATTTTCTACGCTCAGTCTATGTCATGTCCCCAAGCTAGAGCCAACTATTATTATGTAAAAGTGCAACAGGGAAATTGACAATTCTTGAGCATGGAAACTATACCCCAGTGTTAATTTTTTCAAGTTTCATCATTCCAAGACAATCCAAGTCTATCCAGTCAGTCCAAGTGACTTCCCAATTAACGTTATCTCATCCCCCTAGGTATTTTAGGAGTTCATTTGCAAGCTACATACAGCTGTGGGAAGGGCTAGCACTGACCTTCCAAGGATCAACCCCCTTGGAGAAAAATAGAAGGTCCAAATTCAACATGGAGGCAAATTGAAAACCTTAGAACATTATGGAAATGATTTTGGAAGGTTTTGGGAAGTTTTGAAAGACTTGGATCAGTCTGAATAAAAACCAGGGTTCACAAGCCTAGACAATACATAGGCCTAAAATGACTACTGAGCTTTAGAAGAATATTTTGGTAGCTCTGGATGGAGTTAGGAGTAAAAAAAAATCTCCAGAAAGAGGATTCCAAGCCCTACATTATGGTGAAATCATATTTTTCAAAACACTTTGGCACATTAGATTTGTAGGTAGTTTTTCTCAGGAAGAAATGGAGTACCAAATCACCATTCCACTTTTTCTGGGACCCAATGGATGAATAAAGACATGAGACAACCACCATTATATTCAAAAGGCCATTTAAATTCAGGATCATATAAAAAATTTCCAAAAACGTCCATTGGGAGCTCAAGATATCATCATCACAAGTTGGCCTCTTGGAGCGTGTTTGGGACTTAGCCAAATTTTGAGAGGACATGTATCAGCTCTAGGATTCTGGCGGTAATTTATGTCCCTGACATCCCTAAGGTAAAGTACATCAACCTTGGAAAAATGTACCCAGCCCCCATGTGACCTCTGGGACCTTCATGTGACTTTCAGACTAGACAGTTCAGCCCCCAAGTGCATTTTTAGAGATCAAATTCCCTGCCATCGAATCAAAGACATATGTCGCCTCCAGGACCACCATGGAATTTTATATCCCTCATGTCCTTGAGGTCAAGGACTGAATACATGAAAAAATGTGCTCAGCCCCTATGGGGAGTCCTTTGGTCATCCACGTGACCAGATTTTAGCCCTCAGTGCTTCTAGCATTTTTTCAAGAAAATCCCCTATCGTTGGATCAAGGACACATGTCGTCCCCTTTCTCATCATGGAATTTGATTTCCCTCATGTCTCTAAGTTCATGGACATCAGACATGAAAAAATTCAACCCACCCTTGAATGAGCATTTTTTGAATATTCAAATCTAGCACTTAGTCATTTTTCCCCCTAATTTCTCCTTCACAACTTCTCACCATATCATGGTCTTTGTTCTTGATTTTCTAGACACTTGGTCTGCCATTATTGAGAACAAGCTCCTTCATGGTCACAAAACTCTCCACACCATGTAAAAAAGCAATATCAGAGAAAAAAGTGTTGAAGAAATGAAGAACGGGAAGTAAATGAAGGTTTTTCGCCAGATAACCATGAAGTCACCCAATCAAGAAATCTTCATATTTCACAAGATACAAGTCGTATAGAGGTGTCATCTTCTTCAGAATTCCAAATTTTTCAACTCGATCATGATGTAACAAATGGGAGGTTAAATGGTGCTATGAATTAGTTTTTCCAACAAAATCCTCACTTCGTGTATCGGCTAACAGTTGGATTTCCCATTATTTCGGTAATGGAAACGAGCTAAAAACTTGCACACGAGCTCAAAATGAAAATCCTATCGCAATGGAGTTTTTTCCATTGCAACCAAAGATAAAAACTAGGCCTGCAACTTTTAAGCTCCATTAATGGCCGCCATGGTAGCTTTGTGCTCAAAGCCACTGCCAGGTGAAAATTTTAAATTTTATTTCCTGACATTCTAGTGGGAAAATTATGAGAAATCCTGAGGACATGACCGTGATGATGAGATGAATCCAGAAAAATAGACTCCATCCCAAACCAAGCACCGAAAATCCACTTTCTAAAAATAGTAAGCTTTCCTACACATGTTTGCTAATTTTAATAAGTCTTCATCAAACATGGCTATGGAAAACGCAGTGTGCACTGAATACCTCTAAGAAGCCAGAATGATTATCCGGAGAAGAAAACACTAAAAATGATCACTTACTAAAAATAGTCCCTTATATAGGTCCTTACTAAAAATAGTAAGTCACCCCACGAAGTGGTCAAAGCAAAGGTAGTGTGCACAAGATCGAATCAGGGAGTTCATCACATCACGATCGTCAAGAAGAGGAAAAAATCACCTCTAACTAAAAATTGTAAGCCTTCCATTTGGACACATACTATTAATAGTAGGTTTTTCTCAAAGAGAAATTTTGGCACAATGAGACATAGAGGGGTAATCATCTTAGGGAATTGAATAATGTTTTTCAACACTTACTACATAGTTCGGGTCATATGTATATAATACGCAGGCTAGGAGTTGCAGTCATCAGCGGAACATTTCACTCAACTTGGTGAGTGTTCGTGAGCTAATTTGAAGGAGCTTCACAGTGTGCAAGGAGTTCAAAGATTTAGAGTTTCACTATATTTGGAGCTTTCCATCAACGAGGACCAACAGACTTCATTGGGAATGACATATCTTCTTCTTCTTCTCTCTCCCTTTCTCTCTCCTCTTTCCCCCAACTTTCTCTCACTTTCAAATATTCTAATTTCACATTGGGGTTGCACTTTTTCATATGTCCTAATGTTCCAAATGTAATAAGTCACCTTTATGCTATAAAAAGGGACTTAATATTCTCCTAGGAAGTCGAAAAGTTTTTAAGTTGCACAAGGACATATGAAAATCCATTGGGGGGTAGACAATAAGTCACCTCTCATTCTATAAATTGTAACGCCATTCCCATTTCAAAGGGTTAGTCATTAATTTTGTAGGCTCAAGAGTGCATTCTACCTTGAGAGAAAAAAGGAGATAGCCAAATTCTTCCTTTCCCCTACTCTTTATTTTTCGTCCATTCTCATACTATGTACAACTTGGTTTATGCAATCAATACAAGAAGAAGGAGTTTCAAGCCTTTTCTAACTTAGGGGTTTATTGATACTTTGTAATCATAAATTCCATCTGGTCTTGTTGCTACGTGTAGAGTTGTTTCCTCCTAATTTTAATGCATGTGATAAAACTTATAATTGATGTATGCAGGAATCTGATCTGTTACCTGCAATATTGGTTCTCTTACCTCAATTATCACTCCCTATCCCACTTTCAGACAAATTCTTGCATAGCAAGAGATTACTAGCTTTTCCACAGGGTCATTGGAGTACCCCTATTGGATTCCTGGTTGAAAGGGCACCACAGAAATCCACATTTTCTTGTTCATGCATATACGGCAGTTGCATTGTTCAAGTAGATGGAATTAGATTCCCATAGCATTGGTAATAAATCCACAAGTTTCTCCACCCAAAATATTTTGTTTCCAACAGCAGGTTAATTCAAAATTGAGTTCCATTTTTTACAAAAGTGTTTTTTTTCATCCCCATTGCATCGGTTCCAATCTAATTGAAAAATACCAAGTTTTAATAATACCCTCCCTTTTGGCCATCCTGTGGGAATCTCCTTGTTCTGGGTTTGTTTATACTTTTAGATATTTTTACAGCCCACTTTGAGCCTCATTGTGTCATTAATGCCAAATTTCAAAATTGTAAGGGATGCACTATCATTTGTATGCGACATCTAAATTGTGAAGGAGTGTTTTATGAGCTTCATGATCACATATGACCAAACTAGCGACATGAAATTGGAGGTATGAGGCATAGGAGGATGCAAGTTGATCAGTGACCTCTCATCACTCACCAACAATGGGACCACATATCAATTATGGATGAATTTTTTTTGTGTTATTATTTGAGTTTCATTTGTGTAGTTTTTTTCAATTTTATTCTTTGAGTGGTATGTTTTATGGATGCTAGGAAATAATTGCGTAAGAATACAACTAACTACATAGATCCTTTAACTATTGTATTTTATTGGAAGATGACCGATCAGTGAATGAGTTGGTAGGAAAATTTTATCATGTGTAATAAGATCCAGAGAACAAAATCCTGACAATGGTGTGTAATTCGATATGATTTTATTTTGATTCTTTCTAAGTGGAAATTTCACGTTGTGGGGGGGGGGGGGGGGGGGGGGGCGGGGGGGGCATGACATCAATGTTTCATTTCCATTTTGCACCAACTAGAATAAATTCAAGCGTAACTTCCAGTGGCAGTGGAATTTTTCTATGATGTTCAAGATTGAGTTGCAAGGTTCGGCAACAATGGCTACAATTAAGAATATATTGTGAAATCATTTCGAGTGTGAGTATTCTTGATGATTTTGGTAACAATGAGCATTGTTTCCTATGTAACCTCTTGATGTAAAAATGTCGTGGAGAATAAAAGCACATGTGGAATGCACTTCATGGATCTTGAAAAGGTTTGTGGGAGATCCAGAAAAATAACATGAGGTGTACAGTTGATGGGTACCTGTCACGTCAAGGTTTTTGGTAATCCTTATGAATAAATTCTAAGGATTTCAGATCCCTTCTATTGTCCTCAAGACTATGAGTCTTTTAGTTGCTCTTGTAAATCTTGTCCTTAGTTTACTATAGTTGAGTGTGTACAATGCCTCCTCTGTCACTGCCACACTTTTCTTGGATTAAGGGGGCAATCTCAAGAACCTAAAACTGATGAGGAACATCCTTTGTCTATTCCGTACTTATATGCTATCTATGTTGAGTGGAAACAATCCTCCTGACATTCACTATGAAAAGTTCATGGATGTTATATAAGATTCCATCTACAACTAAGGAGATCCTAACTCTCCTAACAACCACTTGCATGAACATCCGAATTGAAATATATAGAATCACGTTTTTCTGCTTCTGTTTCAAAGCCATTTGTGAAATCTTATAACCAAAACATTTGGTATCAGCATCATGAAAAGGCCATGTTCATTCCAATAGTCTAGTTGTAATATGTGTATGGTATGTATAACTACATTCACCATATAAGACCAAATAACTTAGTTTACTTAAAACCCTAAGGAGGGTTTTCAACTGACCAAAAAGGTGATATTTTTCTGCACCATAAGAAAAAGACTATTTACTTTGTCATGAATCTCGAATTTTCTCAATCTGGATCAAAGACTACTCAATTGACCTCTTACATCCCACTCAGTTGCAATGTTTTACTTTGTAGAGGGTTTATTATTTTTGTCTAAATCTATTGTGTAATGACATTGCGATAGTAATCATTTCTACATTCTCTTCCCAAAAAGCTATAGGGCATTAAAATGATTGTGGATTTGCTTCTCAATGGATCTACATCCTTAGAATTTCTTTGAGAAGACTATGTATTCGATAAGGATTTGAGCCTATAGTTTTCCGATTAATACTTCCTTAATTGCATAGGTCCTATGGTGATCCCTTACGACAAGAATATCTCTCTATGAATTTTTTTGATGTGAGTAAGTTCCTTGTTGTTGTGTCACAGACCTATACCATGTTCCCAAGATTTTGCATTACTCAAAATCGACCTATTCTAATCTCTCAAATATGTCGATACAAACACATACATAGATGCAAATCAATACTGAGTTATTGTCCATTTCATAATACATTTGGCATGTACGAATTTTTACTCCTTGATCATCACAGTGCACAAAACCGTTAGTACTAACACTAAATTATATATACACATAAATCTTGCTTTAAAAATCCTTAGAACCACATCTTTCATTGTAATACCATTTGAATGCATTTTGGCTAAAATAGTATACATTGAGTGTAAATATCTTCGAGCCATTGGCAATCCTTCTCTGGAATCTGATTCTTTCCTCTCAGTTCTACCGAGCGGTCATTTACAATGTATTTTCTCTCCATATTTTAGCACTTTTTTAGATCATTGAGCCAATCCTTTCAAAGGTTAAATTGGGGCAAATATTAGTGGACATCTGAAACCTTGATAACTTATGCACATCTAAGTTCCTAATAAGACTAGCTACAATCTTTGTACAAGTGCATTGTTAAATGATCGAAGTGACAGATCACCTCTAATTTAGTTGAAAATTACCAAATTTGAAAACTACCCTCTTTTTTGGCCATCCTTTCGGCATCTCCTTGTTTGGGGTTTTTTATACGTTTAGATATTTTGTAGCCGCTTTGAGCTTCAGTACGTCATCAATGCCAAAATTGAAAATCCTAAAGGACCTCTAACACTATGTGACCAAACTTATAAAGCCAAAATTGTGGAGGGGTGTAATCTAACCCTCATGATCACAAACTAGGGGAGTGATGCTCCTACATCATGACATCCTAAGGGGAAAATAAATTATTCCCCATATCATGATGCAGGTTTGTTCATTCTTCCTCTTTTTCCCTCTATTTCCAATTGAGATGCATGACCAGTTATGGTGGAAAATGTTTTGGTGTGAGCTAAATGAGTTTACATTTCTGTCATCATCTTTTAGTTTCCTACTTTGATCTTAAATCATTTTTTCTCTCTGGTGGAAAACGTTCAAATTCTTGATCAAGACCATTTCTTCTGGGACTGTATAGATCCCTTGAATTCCATACTTGTATTATGAGTATAGATTCTTGGTTCAATGAATATATCCACTGAGGTATTCTCATCATCTGTAACAAGAGCTAGTTATAGCAAAATTTTTACACTAGTACTTGTTGTCCTTGCTAAATCATCTCCCTTGTAGTGATCATGAAATGAAAGGTTCACATTGTGGGGGCAGAAGATGACACCAATGTCCTTTGTTTTATCTTATGTTCAAACTGGCTAAAGTTGCTAGGGCAGCTTTTAGTGACTAGATGGTATTCATTCTCCATACCTAATTGTTCCATAGACTTGAGTCACACTGGTCGACATCAATGTCCATGAATTAAGTTCACCTCTTGTGTTTCTAATGAGTTATGTTGGGCCTTTATCCTTCTTGAGTATCTGCAATGCTCTCTGTTGAGTTTGGTACCTTATTTTTTCAAGTTTCCTCTTGTCAATTCCACTCTAACCTCACCATGCTTCTCATTAAGTGATCTAAAAGATATTTTATTTTTGTTGAGATGAGGAAAATACAGCTAAAAATTGAAAGCACGGAAGGTTTAGGAGATGTAGAACATAGGGTGCACGAGGTAGACACGTCAAAAGCATAACTTTCACAGTTACGGTTTGCCTAGGTAAGCAAGTTGAAAACCATGAATTAGCCATTTTTGCAGAATAAGGCTATCTTTTGGGATCATAGAGTCATGAGCCACATTTTATAGAGGACTTGCAAGCCATAGGGGTAAAGGCATATTTTGGATAAGCAGAAGATCAAGCACCATGGTAGATTCTACTATGTTTGCATAATAGATAGGTATATGTACTAGGAGTTAACATTTATAGGAGCATCTATTTGTTAGTACACTACATATGCTTTTTTATTCAATGGTTGTAAAGGCACATGGCTATTTACATTAGCATGAAGCCTATTTCGTGGAAGGTTTTATAGGATTCCTTAATTTATGGAGATCCTCTCCCTATAAATTTGTATTAACATCTTGATTAAAATATATAGAATGAAGATTATTGTTGTGTTTAATTATTTGTGAAAGATCCTGCTAAAATAAACACTTAGATAACAACTCAAATAATTGTGAAAATCTCATAGAGTTGTTTTCAGACCTATATTATGTATATTTATTTGTCATCATGATTTGGTTATCATTAAGCTTGCATCGATGCTTTTTCTTAAGCCCTCTGGGTTCCCGCAAAACATGAACTTCTTTCTTAAGGTAATTGTCTCTACGCATATAGTCATTCATGCCACCTTCTAAGACTCCTAATTTTACAGAATTCCAATGTAAGGGTTAAAGGACCCAACAATAGACCTAAACACAACCAATATGACTTTTCAAATATGTGTTCCTTAATCACACACTCAATTATTCTAATTTCACGGCTTGACCATGATTGCATGGAGAATATTATGCATTGGGCAATTGTGCAATAAACCTAACATTGCACAAAAAAATTGTGCACTCCGAAATATTGCTCAATGGACTTGTGCACTCAACAAAATCACAACATTGTATTCATGGCTTACCATCAACATAATTCTTTGACGTGTGGCCGAAAAAATACAAATAAAATAGAGACATAACTAACTCAAATTATTCAGCTAATTTTAGTTGATACAAGTTTTCTTGTGAGTCCGAATGTTCCTGCATAAAGGTCATCTTACAATACACACCCTTATTATGCACAAATTTTCCAAAGACATTGCACAGTATGTGCACGCATTCATTTTCACATAGATCCATGTGCATAGTGTTGCACAATCCTATACAACAAAACCTCTACACAAAAATATGGAAAGTTGAGACATTCCTAATATTTGTTATCAAACTCATTTTTCATGTTCTTTGGTTTTTGAATTCAAGGTTTTTAATATTCAACTTTGAGATTTCCGAGTTTATGTTTTCAGGTCTTGAAGAAGATAAACATGTTTTATAGAAATGTACTTTTTTGTGTTTCTCGAGTGTAAATATTTGTAAGCAATTCAGGATTCAAATTTCAAAGTTCAAATTTATAATATTGAATTATCAATCTTGAGACTTTTGAATATGATTACTCTCAAAATTAATTATTTTCTTTTGAAATAATGCAATTACAACACAACTACATACTTTTAAAGTCTTCCAACTAATGTAATTATGAATCCCTATGTTATTGAGTACAATCTTGATATATCTTAGTACGTATCCAACTATTAAATAAAATATATAACCTAATATATTTGGGGTTCAATCTCATTGTACTTGGAAATGAATAGGCTGGAATATGTATGACGTTCAAAGGCTCATAGCCTCCACATAAACATTCCAACTTGCAAAGTGATGCCATAGTTTTACCATGATGTAAGGATTCTATGATAAGACTTCCTTAGTAGTTTGGCACAAATTAATTGATGGTGCACCTTACGTGGATAAGGTTGTACATGTTTATACCATTACAAACAATGTATCTTCCCTGCATTTCGATCAGACCCACCACTGCAGTCATACGTCATATCAACATATAATAATTTTCTTTTGGCCAAGGATGACAAGGATTTTCACCATGCAAATTGAAGCATGGGTTATATATATAAATGAAAGCTGGATTTTCCTTTCATTTTCTTCTTTTTCCCAATCAACAAGAAAGTATGAGCCTAATGCATCTCCCTCTCCAACAAAAGCTGCAAACCCTGACAAATCACTATCAAAAAATTACAATTTTTTTATGTTTGCAGTGGAGAAAGTGACATCATTTATCTTTAAATGGATAGAAGCCATGTTACAAAATTCGACATTGTTTTTAGATTTAATGGTCATTTTCACACCAGCTATGAGCCATTTTTTATGACATTGCGTATTAATTGAAATAGCATGGAATGTGAAGACTAATGCCTTACGTAAATTAAGTGAAAATTGGAAAATTAAAGAAATGTCAATAGCTATTAAAAGATATTTTAATGAATTTTACTATTGGAACCTCATTTATATTAAATTATACAAAATAATACAAACTGCTACATAGTAAGGGAAGAGATTCCCCATTCTGGCATTTGTGTGAAAAGAGCTTATGTGACTGATTCTTCTGACTTTGACCCTGAGTAGGATTTCCCTTCCCTTGATTCCCCGTTAGCCTTGTCTTCCCAGCTTGAGAATTGGACTGTGGTCAGGAGGTCTAAGGAGAAGAAAGGGTGCTTCGTGCCTCTTGCTACTCAATCTGTTACTCTGGCTCCACGATACGGTTCCTGTCTCTCATTTTATTAGCGCCGCAGTCTCTAAGCCCATGCAGATTTAGTTTTGTGTTTGCCTTCGTGGTGTTTCTATTGCCTTCGTGGCATTTTCTGTTGCCTTCATTTAAATGAATTTTGACAATTACATATATATATATATATATATATATATATATATAATGTTTAAATTAAAAAATTAACAATGGATGAACTTACTCTCGATGAGCAGTCGAGTGCCTAATATTCTTTCGAGTGAATACCAATTGTAATCATTAGTAAAAAACGACAAAATAAATTTAACGGAATTGAATGTCCTTTAGTCCTTAACAGTTGAGCATAAAAATTCTTTACTCCTAACTTATGCAAGCTTCAAATTCAATAATAATACACAATTATTACTATTATTATTGTCTTAACAATTTGCTGCCCATACACTATAAATCCATCTAATTTTATAATAAGTACAAAAAAAACATTTTGTTAACAGCTCAATTTAGTACTTGTAAACTCTAGATCTAAAACCAGCATAATAGTAGTGCATGCATTTACCATGACATAAAGCAGAATAGTAGTGCAGGTACGAGGAATGTATGGTTCTATTGTTTCCATGCAAAAATAAAAATAATCAAAATCGCATAATCAAAAGCAGAATAATCATTTCTCATTTTAAATGAACGCGAAAGATGAAATGGAAGGGAATATTCTAAATGTTGTGGAAAGACTCTACATGATAGCAATTTCAATACAAAATCAGCGAGGCAATTTTTTTACTTGCATATAAAGTAAAAAAAATCTGAACAATCATCTTTGTAGAATATCACAAATAGTGTGTAATTGTAAGAATTTTCAAACAAGGTGATTTATAAGGCATTTGTATTTGTATATTAAAAACAATAAATATGGTAAAAAAAGGTGGGAGTGTGAGAAGTTTAAAGTAGTTCTTCTTTTATTATTTCTAAGGAAATGTATTAATGTATTGAATATTTTTTGTTGCATATTATTTTATAGTTAATTTCTTCATAAATTTTATTAATACAAATTTTTATTATTTTTAATCTGTTATTGATTGAATAGTAGTTATATTACCAAAATTAAAATAGTATAAGTATTCATAAACAATGTTGGCGGTATGGAAGCACGTCACAAAACTTGAGGGAGTATGAACTGTCAAGTCAGCTTGAGGATGTAGAAATATATTACAAAAGTACCTACACGTGGTTAATTAAATAGTAACTGTGAAGAAAGGAGGAGAGTCAGTATCATTAAGCTTGCCACAACTTCCACATATAACATTTTTCCCATAAGGAGTGGGCTCCTAACATGTGGCTATGTTTTCAATGACTTCAATGGTATCATCACTTACTCACTACTGGACCCAAGCTAGATAAATGCCTACATGCTCTACTTGCTCATCAACAGCACCATTTCTGGGTGACTCCATGGAGACTTGAAGAAAGGATTATCAGTTTCCATTGTTTATGATAGGTTTATCCATTTTGTGTATTCTTGATCTCAAATGTACATGATACTAGTTTGATTCACATGGGTTTTTGAAGGGTTTATCAAGTCATCATCTGTTTGTTTTTTTGGAGTAGTATTCAATATATTATCAATTTGACCTATCATATCTAGATTGCAATCTCTAGTGGCGACTCCATTTCTGAGTTCTAGGTATGACTAGTGCCATATTGTTTACTATACTTTGTTAGTGACTCTGCATTTGCAAAACTAGAAGGATTAAGATCATCATTCAAATCAAATCCTATTAATAAACTTCTACTCGAATTGAATGCATTGCATAGAAGAAGGAAGCATGTTTGGAATCCAGAAAGAGGTCAAGGTTCAAGACATAAGGACATTCAATCTTCTGATTTTAGTGATTCCCCTTTGATTTAGGATTATTCCAGTTCTTCTGATAGTTTTGAACCAAATAGCCTGGATAACACATTCACTCCTTGTTTCAACAAGCTTATGTGCCCAAATCTGCTAAAAGTTTTCCAGACCTACCCATTTGTTCACAAGTGAGAATAGAACCTTTTGTTTTGAGGTTATTTCTATGAGAAATCTTCATAACATTGACCCTACTCCCTTAGTTCATAGAACATTATTTCAAAACCTAGTTGACCATCCTCCTTAAAAGATTAGTAATAACAACACGAATCATCCTCCCTCACATGCCCCTTTGAGAATTAATGCCTTTAGACCAATCAATTTTGGGGGTACGTCAGGATATCCAAATGAGGTGCCTAATGAACTTAGGAATAGGTTGCCTAAATTCCAAGGCAATAATGCTATTAGTGGTGTGTACTAGAGAGTTTTTGATTTCCAACTTTAACTTAATAAAATGAAATAATAAAAAACAAACTGACCTCAGAAGATGGTGGGGTTTATCGATACCCGTGAGATAACTGATGTTGATCTTCGATGGATGATTGAAGCTGCCAAGTCCAAATGAATGCGCAAGTCCTCATGTCCTAAAAATCACTTTGTGATCAAAGACACTAAATAGAAATACTAGATAAATGGATAAACAAGTTGCTTGACAAAGGCCGATCCTAAGAATCCAAAGGTACTTCCTTGGAGGATGTCAGCTCACTTTTAGACAATTAAGTAGATTTGACCAAGATAATGATAAAGATATGCAATAGATAACAATAGATAGATAATGGATATGAAGCTCTAGAACTCAAGGTTGAAAGGAAGGTCTTGTGCAGCTTCAAAGGTGGCCCAGGAAAGGGTGGATGTGATACTCAAAGTAATTGTACCAAAATTCCTCAGTCTCTTGCTTGATTTCATGGAGGAATTCAAATTGATCTTTGATTTATTCTTTGTCAACGACAAATCATATTGTGAAGAATATTGTACTATACCCAGAAAAAAAATGGTGTTGGACTATAGGAAAGTCATAAATGCTTGTAATTGGATGAGAATTGCCAGGAACTGCTATCTAAGAGAAAGTCATGCTTGGAAAGAACAAGTTAAATGTAAAGATGTTGATAAAAAATGACAATAAATTGACAAATTGATAAAATGATGTGCTTTGATAGGGATCTTCAGTGTCTATAAATTTGCAAATTGATGAAAAGATGTATTTTGACAGGAATCTTCAATGATTATAGTAATCGCTAGAGATTACTATTAAAATGAACAGTTTTACTAAAAATGATAAACAAAAGACTAAATTGATGTTTTTGATTGTTTTTATGTCTTACTAGAACATAAATGAAAAAATGAAGTAGATAAATACCTTTAGATACAAGAAGGAGATAAAATATACCTCAAATCATTGAATAGAGTTGGTTAAGATTGATGTTGTGTTGTTGTGCTTCTTGAAGGTCGACAGATGAAAAAGGCTATCAAAATGTTGGATTGATAATTGTTGGAGGTTGATACAAGATTATGATGATCTCTTTAATGTCTTGAATTCACTAAGGAAATGAAAATGTGGTGTAGATAAAAGTAAAAGGGTTTTGAAGATCCATGGGGAAGAAGGAAAAATGTGTATTTATAATCGCTAGCAATCAGTTAGAATCATTGGCGATCTGGTTTTTTCAGGAAAAATGTTTAGAAAATTATTGAAACTACTTCTAAACAAATTTTTTGTATTTTTTATAAGGGAATGTGGTTACGGGGAGGTTTTAGAAGGGCTATAGAGGTTGGGATATAGGAATAATATAGATTTAGGTTTTTTTTAAAGGGTTATGGTAGATTTCAAGTGGTTAGGTGGTTTAGAGATAGTAAATAGTAATTTTATGAGTGTATAAGATTATTTTTACATAGGTAAGGATAGGATGACTTAGGATAATGATTTTTAGATGAATTTTAATTGAATAAAGTGTGTACAATGTGAAATAGGAGGATTGACGAAAACCTAGTGTCTACAATTGCCCCTTTTGTCAAGTAGTTCATGACAAGTGAATTGCTAGACAAAAATGGTATGAGGTAAGAATTATGTTTATATAGGTGATCCCCCTCAAACTAGGGGTGATTACGGTGCAGCGCAAGAATCACCAGGTTAATCGAGTTTGATAATTTTGACATAGATTGAAATTTCCCCAAAATGAGGTATCAAGACAAAGTGGCTAACACCATAGGATCAGGTGATAGGGGAACCTAAAGGGTTTGTGTCCTATAGAAGTATGATCTGTATAAAGTGGTTACGAAGAAAAATGATAGGAGAATCAAAGGGTTCATGGTGTATTGATGTATTGGCATACCGGTGTTATTTGTTAAGGAAAATTTAACTTTTAGAGTCCTCAAGATGAGGAATATTATCGAAGGATGAAATGTCGTAGTTGAAAATGCTTGAAATCTTTGAAAAAAAGATGGGTTGTGATAAAATTGGATGGATCGCCAGTGATTAGGGTGAATCACTGGCAATTAGGGTAAATTGTTGACAATTAAGGGAATCATCGGTGATTCCTGCGCGTGTAATTTGGGGGGCTATAAATAGCTGATTTTCTTAGAAAATGAATCATTTGCGATTAATGGATTTGTGAAATAAGAAAAGATTAAACACATGTTTTAAGGGATAATTCGACAAATGGTGGCAATGGGATCATCTGAATGACAGAGGAGGCCCACCAGGTAGAGGTAAGTGTTCATTGTTTGTCTTTTTGTGAGTTTCGTCAATTTTTGTGATTTTTATTTTAAAATGTCGTGGTAGGTATATTTTGTGAAAATATCCAAGATCATCGGTGATTGGATGGATCACTAGCGATTGGGTGGATCGTTAGCAATCGATTTGGATCACTAGTGATTTATACTAAATCGTTAGTGATTGTTGTATTTAATAAAAATTTGATAAAAGTTTGATGGAGATGTGTTCTAATTGATGTTTTGTGATTTTATGGATGTAGGTGAAGGCCAAGTTGACTATTAGAGATCAGATTCCTGAGGCGTTGGCAGATGTGAGAGAGGAGATGTCTGATGACAATTGGCCACATCTGGAGGCAATGGGATTTTTTAGGGATGCATTATTACATATGCATTCATAGACAACAAGGTTTATTACTAACTTTGATTGAGAGGTGGGATATTGCCACCTGCACTTTCTATCTTCCTATGGGTGAGATGTCTATCACCCTAGAGGATGTACATATGATCACCAAGTTGTCAGTATGAGGAGAGGGGATATATTACATTGACGATATAGAGAGAAGAGTGTATAAGGAGATTATATGGGGGTGACACAGATGATATAGTGTTCACATCTGGTGGGTTTTACTATTAGCCTTTGTTTGAGGAAGAAAGACAGGGTCGTGCCGCTAAAAAGATGATGATGATCAAGATTTCTTGTTTTGATTTACCTGACTAAGGTGGTGGGTGATTTCCTTAGATGATGGCAGGTGTTGTGGCTGAGATGCTAGAGCATCAGACAATATTAGAGTGGGATCCGTCCTTACCTGCACAGGCTTACAAGGAGAATTGGATGTGGAGCAGTCAGAAGAGGTTTTGGACTCAGTGTTAGTTTTTTGTTAGAGTGTTGGTCTTTCAAGCATATTGTTGTGACTCGTCCACAGGGTCTATAGTAGGGTTGTGTCAATTTTTTGCTGGATAGGCATGATTTTGTTCATTGGAGTACAGAGGTAATTCAATCCAAAGGAGTGCGGAGTGAGGAGAACTACTATCATGTTATTTCAGGGTTACAGGCCATGGATATATTATGAAGGCCTTATATTGATTTTCCAGTGTGATGTGGTCATGAGATGGAGTTGAACCCCACCTAAAAGGATTTCTAGACCTAGGGCATTGAGGGGGAGAGTAGGATTTTGTGAGGTTTAGTTGCATCAGATGACAGTTTGGATTAATACATGATATACCAAATGATACAGTTCCATATAGACGTGATGAGGGGGACTTGGATACTCCTAAGGAAGTAGTGGGATGATGGTACCTGATACCAAAAGAGGAGGGATAGATGGGTTTTGATGAGTATTGTGATAGATTTCCTATTGATGATGTTGGTGTGACTGCAGCCTATAAGGCATGGTGGAATTGAGCATATGCTACATGGGATACCATATGCCTAACTTAAAGAGGTAGGAGGGTGCGGGATCGAGTAGAGGGAGTACATCAGGTGTTCGATGTTAGTGATGGGAAGGTGGATGGAGATCAAGTGGTCCTAGAGGTCACTATTTCACAGTGGATGACTGAGATAGTAGAGATAGATAGCTTACGGGTTGAGAATGCCTGAGAACTAAGCGGGATAGTGTGGTGACTAACAAGGAAATTTTGAGGACTGAGCATGATAGTCTTAAGAATCGGTTAGCATAGGAAACAACTAACCGAGATAGGTACAAAAAACATTGGAAAACCCTGAAAAGGGCTCTTGCGATTTCATGATCATTAGTGTCGGGCTCTGTGTTATCGGTGCGAGCATAGGCGAGTGGCTAGAAAGTTCCACCATGTATGGTTAGCTATGCTCATTACCATTCATTTTGGGAGGAGCTAGCCTACTATGAGGGTTTTGTGATACAGGGTTTTCCTAATGTAGTTCTCTATGCTGATCATTTATCATAGTGAGGGGCATCTCCTAGTAATAGTGCACCAAGTATTGGCTAGCCACCTCGAGGACCAGATGGAGGATATGGTGGCGATGGTGATGTCTAGTTTACTGGATAGTCATGATATATGTTATATTTTGATATGTATACGACTCTTTATGAAGCCTTGATTTTTTTATAGATTTTGATATGTGGATTTTTGGGGCTCCTCATGGTTATATAGAGACATTTTGAGATGATGATTATATATATGATGATGGTTTTGATTTCATGATTCATGTTTATTTTTTTATTTGTGTGATGCGATGTGATTATGATTGCATTTTAATTTTATGGTTTGATGTGTATTATGATTATATGGACATTTTTTTGATGCTTTAGATGATGGTGTATGATATGATGTTGACTTTAACCTAATCAATATATCTCAAAATGTTTTCCTAACTCTTTAAAATCAAAATAAAACATGGAATGATTACTTTTTTACTGGATTTGATTCATACGTGGTGGGGATAAATGTAGAATGATTGTGAATGTGAGTGTGGTGATGGAAGATCAAGATAATTGGGAAATCTTATATCTTCAACACACAATGTCAGGATTTGTGAGTCTAAAGAAAAGAATGCTCTCCTAACTTGAAGTGGTGTGATGGTTCGGTCTGAGATAATAGCCGCTCGTAGACTCCAATCAATGTCGAGCTTGGCTGAGATTCTGTTTGTTGGTTGTTGAACACATGGAAAATGACCTACGGGCACTCGTATAGATTTCTAGACAAGGTCATGGAAGTAAGAATGAGAGGAACAATGAAGCCATAGGTATTCACAGGTGATTTTCTGGTTTGGTCAAGAAAGTCTTAGCCTGATTGACTGCTATGTTCAGTAAGGAAAGCTATGTGATAATATCTGGTGGAAGTGGTGAAGATCTGAATACTAATGTACGCAAACTAGTGTCAATGTCTAACTGACTGGTAGGACCGTTGGGTTGTGGGACCTGAGGATCACAACCAAAGACTCGTGGAGGTTGTGGCCCTTGGATGGTCATGCACGTAATCAAACCTTGTTGCCAGGAGTAGTCCAATAGTCATAGGATTGATTAGCAATATGTTTAGTGTATTGAGTTGTTCTATCTTCTCAAGCAAAAGTTGCAGGTGTGCATAATATTGTCCAATGTAAGATGGTATCAATTTTAGTTATAAATTTTGGCCCGTTGGGTTGTTGGACCAATGGATCACAACTGTATGTCTTTTCCTGTTATGGACCGTTGATGGTCATACAAAATGAAATAAAATGACTTTTAATAAGAAAACTAATTACTGAAAGAGATCTAATCTATGTTTTTGGAGTTTTCACAATATTTTGGATCAAAGCAATAAAAGAAAACTAATCTATCAAAGGAAATCTTTTTGTTCTTTTCTAATCTTTAAGCAATGTTCTAATCTAATAAATAAACTAAAGACAAGTAGTCAACCGGATGTAGTTGGTTACTTGTGTGAATGTATGAATCTAATCTAAATCAAACAACCTAATCTGAATCAAAAATCCTCCAAACCCTACCTCAGAGGTGAAGAACAAATCATGACCCTGAAAGGGGCTATTGTTCCTCACAACTTCCCTGGTAATGTTAAAGGAGAAAAATTTACTAATGATTTGAAATGAACGATTATCTACTCTATTTGATATGAATGATTTTTCTACTCTATTTGATATGAATGATTTTCTACTCTATTTGATATGAAATTGACAATTCAACACACAAGGAAAACAAACACACAATTCCAACCTGGACAAGCAAGAGCTTTGGAAAATCTAGTTGTGTCTATATATGTCCCCTCAGTATGTTCCTTTCTTTCTCTGAGTGTTCATGTGAGTCCAAGAGATTGGGAATGCAAGAAAAATAGTAGGAGGATGGCGCTTGAGCAATGGCAGCTTGATGGCAGTCTAGATGCAATGCAGGTAGAAGAGAGATAACACAAGAGATCAGAGCTTGGCTATGTAATTCCTAGCAAGATTGTAGCAGCAATACAATGCAAGATACACAAAATTCTTAGGCCCATTTTTCTTGAATACAAGCATGGAATATATAGGAATGGAGGATGGGAGGTGCCTTCATGCACAAGGCAAGAAGGAGTAGTTCCAACCAATTAAATCTATTTAAAAATAGGAGGAAGGAGAACCAAGCAATCAAAGCTAATTTTAGACAATTCGGCTCAAGGATGCATGCGAAAAGTGAAATTAAGTGAAGCGTCACACGTTAAAACATGCATGAAGAATCTAGAAAAAGCGGGCAGGACCGCCGCCCTATGCAGCATGGTAGTTTTAGGACTACCACCATGTTTTGGGCGGTGGTTTCCAAACTGCCGCCCAGGTAGGGTGGTGGTCTGGCACTGAAGGCCAAAACATGCACAGAAAGAGAGAGAAGTTGGAAGAAAGTGTGGGAAGGCTAAGTAAAGATGTCTAGGCAAAAAATATACTGCGAATGGGAATTGGAGCTCGAACACCTTCTTGAAAGGACCTGAATCATCATTGGGGACTTTTGTAACCATTTTTGACAATGTAGCACATGCAAATTTGGGTGCGTACATATTGCCCCCTCATAGAAGCGTTTTATCCATGAAAAGGTGCATAAAACGTAGAGTCTGAGTATGGCATTCCCGAAAAGGGGAGTTAGAAGTTATACCTGACATGCCCGTGTGTCAAAATCTTGTCTTACAAACTCCTACTACCTACAAGAGGAAAAGAAGACTCAAGTGCAGATAGATAAAATATCAAAAAATAAACACTAGATCAAAATGACAAGAGGACTTACCATCTGTGCAGGGATATAGAAATATACCTGTGCCAACGCTCCAGCCCTATGAACACATACACTCAAAATGAGGTTAAAACAAACACACACACACACACACATATATCTAACTCATTTTTCAATTCATTTTATACTATTTGATTTGGTGAATTTGGAGCTCTGGACCCATACTGACCATTTTTGAATGAGAGTACAACTGATAATGATGTGACTTCGATTTGTGAATTCATGCCTCTTACAGTGCCTGAGATTCGACTAGCACAGTCAAAGGTTGGTTATTTTCATTTTTTCTTTTATATACCCTAAACATAAAAATGTTGAAAATTCACCTAGGGGGGATTATTTTCAAATGACCTACCATTGTCTTAAATGAGTCTCTAGGGGGGAAGTCCATAGGGCCATTCTTTTATTTTGTTGAAAATGGTGTTTTTGGTCTTTTTGAGCATTTTTAGGGTAAGGGATATGTTTGAGGTCAGCTTAGGACTGCCACCCAAAGCAGGTGGTGGTCAGGGGACTTGACCACCCTATTTGATCAGGTAGTCCTGGAATAGTTGGGCGGTGGTCTTTTGTATAGAATGACCAAAACATTCACTAACTTGTTTTTATTATTTTCATGTTTTTGATGTGGTGAGCTTATTACTTAGTATATGTTACCAACTTCCTCTTTTTCCATGTTTTGGTGAATGCAGAAGGAGGAGTACATCAAATGGAGTCAGGAAAGGGAGTGTGATTGGCTCCCTTGTATCTTGGATTAGCTCACATAGGAAGAGATGGATCTTCTCCAGAGGGCCGGTACTTTGGAGGATTACACAGGTTCCCCACGTTGCTCCTACTAGTCACATCCTATGTGAATTATTTTCCTATGGACGACCCGGAACACTTTCCAGTTGGAGGGTCCAAGGTGAGTGGACTATCACCTAGGAGGATGTATACCAACGATTCTTGGGGATCCCGATACTTAGGAAGAGATTGACACAAGAGACAGGGGGATCTAGGGTCTGTGATGATGTAGTGGGCCACATACATGAGAGACGCCATTGTCTCATCTGGCTCAAAGAAGGGGATGAAGGCTTGGTCCATTACCACTGCTCCCATTCCTGTCATATGTAGAGCCATCATGGGCATCTTGTCCTACCGATTGATTGGGGACAAGGGTTGTGATACCCTCTTGTATTGTTGGGCTCCTATCATTATGCAGATTGAGGGGCATGGATGCAAATATGCTTGGGGCACATAGGTATGCTTGGGGACTACCTCCATGATCCCCTACAAGGTGGAAGATGGCAGCTGAATCTGATTATCACTCGGGATTCTTAGATGATTTGGGTTTATGAGCGTTTCATCCCCTATGGCAGGGGAGTACAGTATCAGATCTAGTATCAGTACTAGTGAATTCCCTTTGCACCTAGGTGCTCAGGTATGAGACTGTCGAGTTCTTGATTAGACAGAACCATTCTCACAGTGAGGCCATGGGAAGCAGATGTCACACCATGAGCACTCACATCATTCTATTCACTCCCAGTGTTGTTGTAGCCATAGTAGGAGCCCTAGATGTAGTCGAGTGCCATCTAAGGGATCTCACAGGGACTGACAGGACATTGGGTCATTTTTCTTTCTTTGATGACATTTTGTCAGTCATTTATATGATTTTTTTGTATGTTTCAAGCTCATTGCGAGCATTTTGACCATGCCTAGTGCATGGTGACATTGTATACAAACTTGATTCACCATGATATATATAGACTCTTATTTTTGGTTCAGTATTCCATTGTATCTAAGTTGACTTTCTTTTGGTTTATCTCTCATGTGTACTCTAGATGTTTAGAATTTCCACTTTTCTATGCTTTTCAGAATGTATGCAGTGGATGTGAAATGATAACAGAATGATTTCTTTTTGTATTTCATAATGCTGATATATGATAATGCGAACACAATGTGATGTTTGAATTTTAGTTTCTTTAAGAAATCTTTGATACTTCATATTGTCTTGAAAAAACATGATAATAAAATGATGTGATAAGAAGATGTACCTGCCCCACTCCTAACCCCACGCAACTAGTAGGATGCGAGGGCTCAACACCAAGAGCTAGGAATGGCACAAGTTATGAAAAATTGTTGAATGGTAGTGATGAGGGAAAGACAAATGGTTTGACAGGACCAAATTGGAGACACTACAACCTCATCCTACTCAAGCTACTTCATAGTTTAGAATGTGAATTTACTTTTCAGTTTATCTAGAATTAGATCCGTAGATGGCTATTTGGTTGACAAAATCTGATATCGGGGTTTTAAACTCTTTTGGAATTTTGGGCATATAACTCACTTTGTTTTTGGCTTATGATTTTACAATATTTGAACAAATTATTTGTAACTTTCAAGTTTATCAACAAGACCCCCTACTCCTTGCCCCATGCTACCAAGAGGAAGCATGGGCTCATCACCATGGACAAGGAATAGGTGAGTAAGGGAATTTCTCTCCTTTCCCAACCCTACATCACCAGTAAGAGATGCAGGCTCAACACCAAAGGTTGGTAGGGCAAAGAAATGTGTAAAATAAGAATTTTCTGTGGATTTGCATTTGACTTACTCATCTAGGAAATTTTTTTAGTATGTTCTTATTTCCAAAGATATTTTTATGGGATAGATGTGACACCATGAAGCTTCTAGAATAGACTATAGACAAAGACAGTTAACCTAGAAAGAGACTATAAGTAGAACCAAGTATGTAGGCCTTGGTATGATCACAGTCAAAAAAAATTCTTATCTTGCTTGAACTGATGAAATGATTCAGAAATAATTGATGATACTATGAAGATTTGAAGAGATATGATTTGAATGTTTTGCCAATGTTTTTAGAAGTTTTTAGGAGTTGCTATAAGAATAAATCCCTTGATAACAAATTTTACAAAATGAACTAGTGGGATGAAAATGAAATGCAGATGCAGTAATGTACATATGAAAATGTTGGTGGATCATGCATAGTACATCTTTAGGTGAAGAGATTTCAAGGATTCACTAAACTCCTCACTCTCTATTGTACATAGGTGAAATGCCCCATATTTTTAGTCTTCTACTAATTGATATAGACCTAACCACCTTCATCTGAATTTCCTTCCCTCAGCAGTTTTTTTGTCTATCCGGGTGTCGAGTCTTAATACCAAATCTCCTTCGTAGATCTCACGTTCGTAAACCTTCTTATTGTATTTTCGAGCCATCTGGATAGTGTAAACATTGTGCCATTTTTCGGCATTAATTCTAGCCTCATCGAGACTTTCTAATTGGGAGAGTCGTGCTTTTGGATAACCCTCCTCTCCCAATATCCCATGTAGTGAGATACAGAGACTAGGTATTTCAACTTCAAGTGGTAGAACCGCCACAACACCAAACACTAAATAAAAGGGGGTTACCCCCATTGGTATTCTAACTGACGTTCGATAGGCCCATAAGGCCAGAAAAAGCTTTAAGTGCCAATCTCATTTGTTCTCCTTAAAGGTCTTAGGGAGGATTGACTTTAATGTTTTATTCGTATCATTATCTTGTCCATTGGGTTAAGGATAATAAAGAGAAGCCATGTGATGACTTATCTTGAAATTTTCACACAATTCACGCACCTCGTCATTTTTGAAAGATGTGTAATTATCTGAGATAATGACTTGTGGCACCCCATACCTATAAATGATCTGGTTCATGATGAACTCAATATTTATGGAGTCAGGTACAGTGGCAAGAGGCATAGCTTCTACCCACTTAGTAAAGTATTTTTTGGCTTTGATTATGAAGTTGTGGCAATCTTTTAACGAGGGAGAGAACTTCCCTATCAAATCCAGGCCCCACGTGGAAAAGGGTCATGGGGTTGCGATTGGTTGCAAAGCTTGTGCCGGTATGTGGATCTTGTGGGAGAACTCTTGACATTTGTGGCATCTGCGCACAAAATCTACTACATCATGCTCTAGAGTGGGCTAGAAATATCACATCCAATGTATCTTCCTAGCAGTGGTGTGGCCACCAAAGTGACCTCCACATACTCCGCTATGTGACTCATAAAGAATCTTTTTGGATTCTTCGGTGTTAACACATCTTAACAAAATTCCATCAAAGGCTCTACAGTAGATCACTTGCTCCAAAATAACGTACTTAGCGGTAATGACACATAATCACTTTCTGTGTTGTGATGTTGCCCCTTCTGGGTATGTGTGGTCCATGATGAAATTGACAATTTCGGTATACCAAGGACATACAGAGATTGGGGGCCTGATCTCGACAAAGGACACACACTCATCAGGAAAGTCTAAATCTACCAAATCACCTCCATGCAATGGATTATCAACCAACCAGTCTGTAATGATTTGTCCCTTAATAGATTTTTGATTTACAAATGTTAATTCAAACTCACCCATTAAGGTTATGAAATGCCTGACATTTTTAGACAAGGATCCTTGGATGAGGAATGTCTGTAAGTGATATGTCTTAACAATAACCCTTGTTTCTTGATTCAGCATATAATGCCTTAAACAATTTGTTGCAAAGACTATGATAAGGAATTCCTTTTCTTCCTGTGTGTAACATGTATCATAATAAAGTAATGTTTGACTAATGAAATAAACTACATGTAGGCTAGCAAAACATCCGTAGCTCGTGAATACAAGATCAAAGGGTGATCGGATCTAGGCGGAATCAGTGTGAGAGGTGATAATAAGAATCATTTAACTACCTCAAAGGCCTCATTGCATTCTTCTATCCAATCAATGTTATAATCCTTTTTCAAAAAATTGTTGATTGGATGAATAAAAAAGGTCAAGTTAGGGATGAACCTTTGGATCACACTGATTTTCCTAAGAAAATATCTAATACCAGACTCGTCTGATGGTGGAACCATTTCTAACACAACCCAGATTTTGGTTGGGTCTACATCAATCCCTCATGAAGATATAATGTAACCCAGAAGCTTGCCTCCTGTTACACCGAATACACATTTATCTAGATTCAATGTGACGCCGTATTCAATTAAGTGTGAAAGGATGATACGTAGCACCTCTAGGTGATCGCAGCACTTCCTGGCCTTTGCCAATAGGTCATCCACATAGGATTCCCCAATATTATGAATAAGGTCATGGAATATGTATGTCATTTCTTGTTGGTACGTGGAACTAGCATTCTTAAGACTAAATGGCATGACAACATAACAGTAGGTTCCCCAAGGAGTTATAAATGTATTTTTGGCTTGATCCTCTTCAGAGATTTTCATTTGACTATATCCCAAAAACCCATCCATGAGAGACAAGAATTCAAATCCAGTTGTTGCGTCAACAATAATGTCGATGGATGGTAATGGGAAATCATCTTTGGGGCAAGCTTTGTTAATTTCCCAGAATTCTATGTAAATACAGATCTTTCCATTCCTTTTTAGAATGGATACGTTATTAGATACCCATTGTGAATAATCGACTAGCTTGATGAATCCCACCTGGAGAAGTTTCATTACTTCTTCTTTCACCATGAGGGCTACTTTTGGCTTCATGGGTCTTGACTTTTGGTTAATCAGATTTGCATCTAGTTTAGTGACGAGATTGTGCACTGCGATATGTGGTGCAATTCCCATCATTTCTTTGTAACTAAACGTGAAAGCCTTTTGATGTTCCTTGAGGATTTGGGTATGTATTTCCACCTCCTCTGGAGTTAAGGAGGATCCCAGTTTCAAAATCTTTGGTTCTTCCTCTGTTCCAATATTTATATCAAGCGTTCACTCAATTAAGGAGGTGGTTCCCTCCTCAAACTCAAGAGGGGCCGGAGGTAACTCTAAATCCCCTTCCTCTTCTACCTCATAAATCTCAATACCCCTTTCTAAGGAGGATTCGATCATGGGATTCTCAAAATAAGAAGAGGAACACGAAATTAAGGAAAGATCTATCTCATGATAGGTAAGATGCATTTATGCCAAAGCGTTTAAATAACTTAAAGTTGATTCATCACTATTAACATGCTCTGAATAATCAGTCTAATTCTCAGTTTCTACGTATGTCAACCTTGGGATCATCGGTGCTTTAAGAATCAAGGGTTCGGCGTGAACTAAAACCGTGAAGTTGGTATCTTCCAGGTCACTACTTGGGATGAAGTGTGAAGCAGAAGTTGCTATAGAATCTATGAGAAGGTTCTGTTCATGTGGAAATGTTTTAATTGAGATGAAATCGAACCCTTTTGTTAGACCTAGTACTATTGTTTTGTGAATTTGTAGATTCTCATCTCTAGTCTCATATACTTTGGATATCTAATTTGCGACTAGTTATGAATCACACAACACCCTAATATTGAGGATGCCCTTTCTCTTAACTACAATGAGACCTAATAGGAGAGCCTCATATTCAGCCCCATTGTTTGTGCATTTGAAATTCAACTTGAAAGCAAAAGGTAGAATCCTTCCTTCAGGTGAAGTAAGGATCGCGCATGCCCCGACACCAAAATGACACTTGGCTCCATCAAAATGGAGAGTCCAACAACTACTTAGAAAAATGGATGTTGAGTCATCCTTTGTACCTTCTCCCTTTACCTTGGTTACCTCAACCATGAAAACCTCATCTAATGGAAGGGAACCGAGTCCCAGGGTATGTCCCATACCCATAGAATCAAAGGGGAGGAGAATAGGAAAATATTTCTCTAATAGCTCAACAATATTTGTTGTGGTTCTTAGCGACACTGTCTCTATAATAATAGTTTCATCCTTGACCATCGACATGCCTTTGATCAAACCCGTGACTTCTAACTCCATTGTAGGAACTATATTTTCTTCTAGTACCATACTTGTAGGTTTGTTTAACTAATTTATGGGAAGCTCGAATTCAGAGTGGATCCTTGGCCTCTTCTTTAAGTTAGCCAAATGTATATCAAAGGGTTTTGGATCACCTTGTGCCACAAATAATTTCCTTAAATGTAGGAATCTGACCTCCTAAAATAGAGTGGAGGGGATTTCATTCATGCAATGGATCCAAGGATTGCCAAATCATATTATATTTGGTTTCCCGGTCTATAATATAAAACTCAGTTAGTACCATATTGGGTCCGAGAGTAACCGGTAATACTACGGTTCCGATCTATGTTGCCTTGAGGCTATCATAGCCTCTCAATGTGTTTCGTGTTGAGGAGAAATTTGTCTCCCCATACCCTAACTTCTGAATAAAAGAGAAGGGAACTATGTTAACTGTTTCCCCATAATTAATCATTTCATGCTTTACATAGTTATTATAAATCCAAACTTGCAAAAAAAAATATGGGTCACCCCTACGACCTATCTCAGCATCCGTGGGCATCTTGCTGATGTCAAACATGAACCCAATATCTCTCTCAAGCTACCCTGGAGGACTAATATTGAAGTCTATCTGATTTATTTGTACCTCTGGCGGAGGGGTAATGTTAATCAAATGGTTGAGACCTAGTGATTCTAATAGAGCAGCTCAATGAGCAGGGGAATTCTTCAATAGATCTAAGAAGGAAATGTGTGAAAAGGTCTTGGTAAGATCACTAATTAGATCATAAGCCCCTACTAGATTACTTAGCGTATCATGAACATTTTCTGACATAACCGGATAAATCGGGATTGGTTGCGAAGAATAATCCTTGGTTCTTGTGGCAGTGTTAATTTGGGGTTCGGTGTTTAACTCTATCAACCCCACAATTTTTTGTTTGATGGCGACCATCTAAAGGAGGTGCACCTTCGGGTTTGACAAAGTTGAGGCTTCGCGATCATGAGTCTCTATTACAATACCTTTATTCAAACTGTTGGTATCTAATTTACCATCCGTTGGATGCATGGGGAGAGGATCACTGAAGATCCCCAGCGGTGTGTTCTGTGGAGATAGTGGTATCATGTAGGCATTTTGAGTGGATGTAGCTGGGTTTTCCAAAAACATGTCAACAAAAATTGTCTTTAATCCTCTGGAAAATGTTGCAATTTTTTTTTACAATCGTGGTAAGTTCTTGCATCATGCTCACGAACCCTATGGAAACCAAAGTATAAGTTGGGGTCGTAATCTCGAGGCCTTTGGTTTATTCCTTGTTGTGGTCCAAAAGTACAGTTGTTGTTTGGTTGCTGATTTTTGTAATTAAAATTTTTGAACCCTTTCCCTTGGTTTTGGAATTGGTTGGGATAACCCGTAGGTATTGACTAGGGCTTGGGGTCGATGTTTATATCTATTGCTGAGGTTGTTGTTGTTGTTGTTGAGGATGCTTAAAATCCACATCATTTACTGAGGATGAGAAATTTTTGTTTCTCTAATTATTGTCATTATTGTTGTTGTTATTTATAGCACATGTACTAGTAGGATTAACAAAATTAGGCTTTTTGGGCTGATCAATCACACTTTCAACTGTGGCTCCATGATTGTTATTAAGGATCTTTGGTCCTTGATTATTATTTGTGTTATTGGAGTAACTGGGATTATTTTGATTGGGAGTGACTAACTTCCCATTTTCTCCATAAGTATTATAACCACTGTCAATGGCTTCTTGTTCAATCCGAAGAGTAACCTCTAGCACCTCTTTATAGCTCCTTAGTAGGAACTTTTGAACCTCTTCCTTTGTTTCTCTATTGAGAGAGTGAAGGAACAAATCACAGAGTTTTGTTTGATCCATATTTGAAGCACTTGTAGAGGAGTACATAACTTGTCGCCACCTTTGAATAAAGTGGGTTGTAGACTCATTGTGTTCTTTCTTGATATGAAGGAATTCCTCGATTCTTGTTCTTAAAAGCTTGTTCATATCAAAAGCTTCGATAAAATATGATACGAGTTGCTTGAACGAGTGTATTGAAGCCTCTAGTATCCTATAGTACCAGTTGAGAGCAATACCTTCTAGTGTTTTAGGGAAAATTTTTGTAATGACTGTGTCCCATGGGATCAGCTCTCGAATGGCTGTTGCATAAACCTTGATGTGCACATTAGGATCGCCCTCCCCTTTAAACTTTGGAAGATCAAGAAAGGGTCTCAAGAGCATGACTATTTGAATGGATAAGTCTAGGGGTTCCTTAAGATATTCAGAATAGGTCCCCATTGCGTATGTTTCCACCATTGAAGATCCTAGTTGGGGAGATGGGGACTACATCGGTTGCTGAAATAGGACATCATAGAATTTTTTTGGGGCATATGGCATCCCCTACGGTTGTCCATATAGACCCAGGTAGGTTTACATGTCCCCCTATGAAGATTTAGAATACATGTGTACATAAGGGGTTTGATTACCTTTATATGGAATCGAAGGCATGAAGCCAGGGAACGTTGCATTTCTGTCTAGTATGGCATTTGAGAATGCACTTTTGGATGGTTCTTGTTGTAGATATATATACATGGTTTGGGGGGGCATACCCAAGGTGCCTATCCCCGTAAGAAGATCTCTATTTTTTTCAGTATTCATGTAGACTGGAGGATTCTGTGCAGTAGGTATTTTCCCATAATTCTACGGGTAGGAAGGAGTTCGTGCTTTCCTTACATATGAATTCTATTTATTTTGGGTGAGCTCTAACTCCTTGACTTTGTCTACCAAATATTAAATTAAATCACCTATTGATGGGGTGATGCTTTTCTTAGGTACATTTTGTTGAACCCTCAAATGTTTTTGAGGAGTATGGTATCTTGCTATGAATTTTTCATGATGTTGCCACCCATCATTGGTAGTATTGTCAATTGGTAATGGGGTAGTGTTATTGTTTTGAAGTAGTACATCACCTTTTCCTTGAAACCTATCAAAATATTGGTTCATATTCTAGAATTTTTGTTCACTCCTAGCATATCATGCTAAATACTCCTCATATAGATGGGGGAGTTGATCAGATTGCATGATAATGGGTTATCAAAACAATAAATGAGGATATGAACTTGATTCACTAGTGAAATTCATGTTATTTGAACTTGATTGTTCAAGGGGATGGGTCTAAGTGACTTGGTCAAGTTCCTCAATAGGTACAGAGCAACCAACATTGGTTCCTTGAAGAAGAAGGTTTTGAGCGGATGAGTAGTTGTCTACCCATGTTTAAAGTGAAGGTAATTGTTGTGGTATACTTGATTAGTAATGGTACATGTCAAAACCTGAGATGGGCCAACCGTACTCATCGTATCCATACATATTTGGGGGGTATAATAATACTCGCAGAATAAAGGATGGATAAAGAAAGTGGAAACGTTTAGAGACTAGCTCTTCACATTGTGTTCACCAATTTGTACGATAGAAAATCAACATGTGATCATCTTCACAGCCGACCTCCAGAGGTTGTACCGAGATAATCGGTGTAGAATTATTGTGAATGTGAGTTTGGTCATGGGGATCAAGGTAATTGGGAAATCTTATATCTTAAACACGTAATGTCAAGATCTGCGAGTCTAAAGTAAAGAATGCTCTCCTAACTTAAAGTGGTGTGATGGTTCGGTCTAAGATAATAGCCGCTCATAGAATCCAATCAATGTTGAGCTCAGTTGAGATTCTATTCACTGGTTGTTGAACACGTGGAAAATGACCTGCAGGCGCTTCATATAGATTTCTAGACAAGGTCATGTAATTAAGAACAAGATGCATAATGAAGCCACAGGTATTTATAGGTGATTTTTTAGTTTGGTCCAGAAATTATTAGCCTGATCAACTTCTATCTTTAGTAAGGAAAGTTGTGTGATACTATCTGGTGGAAGTGGTTAAGATCTGAATACTAATGTATGAAAACTAGTGTCAATATCTAACTGACTGGTAGGCTAGTTGGGTTGTGGGACCTTAGGATCACAACCAAAGACTCATGGAGGTTATAGCCCTTGGATGGTCATGTGCGTAATCAAACCCTATTTCTAGGATCAATCCAATAGTCTTAGGCTTGATTAGCAGCTATGTTTAGTGTATTGAGTTGTTCTATCTTCTCAGAAAAAGTTGCAGGTGTGTGTAAGATTGTCAAACATAAGCTGGTATCAATGTCAATTATCAAATCTGGCCCATTGGGTTGTGGGACCAATGGATCACAACTGTATGTATTTTCCTATTGTGGACCGTTGATGGTCATACAAAATGAAATAAAATGACTTTTAATAAGAAAACTAATTACTGAAAGAGATCTAATTTGTGTTTTTGGAATTTTCTAATATTTTGGATCAAAGCAATAAAAGCAAACTAATCTATCAAAAGAAATTTTTTTATTCTTTTCTAATCTTTAAGCAATGTGTTCTAATCTAATAAATAAACTAAAGAAAAGTAGTCAACTGGGTGTAGCTAGTTACTTTTGTAAATGTATGAATCTAATCTAAATCAAACAACCTAATATGATCCAAATTCTCCAAACCCTACTTCAGAGGTGAAGAACAAATCATGACCCTGAAAGGGCTATTGTTCCTCACAACTTCCCTGGTATTGTTCAAATGCAAACTTACTAAAATGAATGATTCTCTACTCTATTTGATATGAATAATTTTCTACTCTATTTGTTATGAAATTGACAATTCAACACACAAGGCAAACAAACACACGATTCTAACCTGGATAAGCAGAAGATTTGGAAAATCTAGTTGTCTTTGTATCTGTCCCCTCAGTATGTTCCTTTCTTTCTCCAAGTTTTCATGTGATTCGAAGAGATTTGGAATGCAAGAAAAATAGTAGGAGGATGGCTCTTGAGTAATGACAGCTTGATGGCAATCCAGACGCAATGCAAGTAGAAGAGAGATAACACAAGTTATCAGAGTTTGGATATACAATTCCTAGCAAGATCATAGCAGTAATACAATGCAAGATACACAAAATTCTCAGGCCTTTTGCTTGAATACAAGTATGGAATATATAGGAATGGAGGATGGGAGGTGCCTTCATGCACAAGGTAAGAAAGATAAGTTCCAACCAATTAAATCTATTTTTAAAATAGGAGGAAGGAGAACCAAGTAATCAAAGCTAATTTTAGACAATTTGGCTCATGGATGCATGCAAAAAACAAAGTGAACCATCGGATGTTTAAAACATGCGTGAAGAATTCTAGAAAAAGCGGGCAGGACTACCGCCCTATTTTGGGTGGTGGTTTTAGAACAACCGCCCAAGCAGGGTGGCAGTTCTGGCACTGAAGGCCAAAACATGTGCAGAAAGAGTGGGGAGTTAGAAGAAAGTGTGGAAAATCTAATTAAGGATGTTTAGGCCACAAATATATACTGTGAATTAGTTTGGAAGCTCAGACATCTTCTTGAAAGGACCTGAATCATTATTGGGGAATTTTGTAACCATTTTCTGACAATGTAGCACATGTAATTTTGGGTGCATACAGAAGTCTTATCACATTGGTATCCATCCTTCGAGGGATCAATCTATATTTTTTATGGGTATCTATCCTTTGAGGGATCATTCTACATTTCTTTTTTATAATATTATTTTGATTTTTGAATAGTTTTCCTTTAAGGGATCAGTCTATTACTTTTGATAAGATGCATCCATAAATATTTTTATCTTCTTTTGAGCTTAGGTATGACCCTAATATACTATTTTAAGGAGGGGATAAGATATGTACACAAACTACACATGCATGCCCCAAGACATGTATTTGGTTGGTACTCAAGGTGGATGGATGTAATTATTTGCGGGGTTCCTTCTCAAGATGAAATTTTCCATGAGAAAGATGCAATTAACAAAACCATGGTGCCCATCTTTAAGGTTTTTAATGATAGTGATGGAGAAAACCACATACTTTCATATCATTATGATGATAAGATGAATGACTAGTGGTGAGGAGAGATCTTATATGTAACGACTATTTTTATGGTCAAAAGGTTAACAGTAGAAAGGCCACAAGTGCAAGGAATTCAAAGGTTCCTTTTCAGGTGTACCATCAAGGGAGGCTAGGAAATACACTCCCGACCCATACTTATGAGTGATAATGTATGGAATGATCTAGTTAGGGGAAAACTTTTCATGTTTACTTCTTTCTAGAGTAGTGAAATTTTTATTTTCTTTGAGAACAAGATCACCTATGTTAAATTCACGTTCTTTTATGTGTTTATTATATGTGTATTTGATGCATTCTTGTTAGACATGATGGTGCTTGAGGGATGTTAACACCATAATGTATTTATAATTGTGCTAAATGGTCTTGTCGATAATATTTGTCAAAGATAAAGTCTTTGAGAGATACCCAGAGTGATGGGATTTTAACTTCAATGGGTAGAACCACCTTGGAGCCATATACTAGTGATAAGGGTGTAGCACTTGTAGGAGTATGGATGCTAGTTTGATAATCCTAGGGAGAAAAAGATATTTGGAGATGCCAATTCTTGCTTGCTTCATCAACTATTTTCATGAGAATTTTGTTAAGTGTCTTATTAGAAGCTTCAGCTTGTCCATTTTCTTGGGAATAATATGGTGATGAGAAGCTAAGTTTGATATTTAATGTGTCACATAGTTTCTTAACATCATTTTTTTGAAGGATTTTCCATTTTTAGTGACAAGTTTGTGAGGGATGCCAAAGCGACATATGATGTGTTGATAGATGAATTCGATGATTTTTTTTGCTTTAGTTGAAGTTAAGGGAATGGATTCAACCCATTTCGTAAAGTATTCAGTGGCTATGATAATGGAATGATGTTGTTAAGATGAATGAGGATTAATAGTGCGAATGAGGTTTAACCCCTATTGGGAGAAAGGCCATAGGTCTTGGGATGGATGTAAAGCTTGACAAGAGACATGAATGACATCCAAACATTGTTTACATTTGATGCATTTCATGAAATACATGCAACAATCTTGGTTGATTGTAAGTCAGTAATAGCCTAATCATAAGACACGTTTAGTGACAATGGTACCATTGAAATGTCCACCACATATACCATCATGGACTTCTTAGATGGCATTGGTGGATTTTTGGGATTTAAGACATCTTAATGAGAGGCCATAAAAACTGCGCTTGTAAAGGATAACACCTCCAATGATGTAGTGGGTCACGCGTTGGAGGAAATATTTTTTAGCATTTCTAGATAGATCAAGGGGAATTTGGATTCCGAAAAAGTAGTCAAATATCTATGTGTACCAAATATCAGTTGAATTATTTTTGATGACGTTAATAGAGGGGAGTTGATTTTTGTGATATGGTTGATCTAATATGTGGACCAAAAAAAAGAGCTTGGAACTATCAGTTGATTCTTTAGTTGATAGAGGGATGAGGGATCCTAAAGAAGCCATGGTGTCTATGAGTTTATTAGAAGATCACATAATTTTGAATGGTGTAATGATCAAAGGATTCGAGGAGAAATTCAACAACGTATTTATATTTTTGTAGGATTTTGTTCTTTCATTGATAAATTCCTTTGACTTGATTAATGAAAAGTTGTGAGTCTCCATAGATTTCTAAGATTTGGACACCTAACATGATGGTGGTTTGAAGACCCATTATTAAAGCTTTGTATTCAGCCATGTTGTTAGTGCATTCAAAGTTAAGTTGGAAGGAAAGAAGAATAGGAGTTCCCCAGGGGGTATGACGATGATATCAATCCCTCCCCCTTGTTGGCATTTAGATCTATTGAAGAATAGGGTCATTTTTTAGGAGTGAATTCTTGATCATCGATAGCATTGATTGATTCCTCTAGAAATTTTTTGTGAGGTGTTTGAGTGTCAAGAAGAGGACTGTCGGCGAGTTGATCTACAATGGCCTGACCCTTAATAGATTTTTGTGGTATGAACTCTAGATCAAACTCAGTCATAAGCATAAGCCACTGAGTGATGTAGTCACTGTGATATGGTTTAGAGTGCATGGTTTTGAGTGGGTTGAAACTAGTAACAATGTAAGTTTTTTGATTGAGTAGATAATGGCGCAATTTGGAAGTTGTGAAGTACAGGGCACAACACAACTTTTCAGCTTCAGTGTAATGGGTTTCATATTCATGGAGGGTGCAAATTATATAATAAATTACATGTTCATGACCTTTCTCATCTTGATGAGAAAGCATGACACCCAAGATATGATCTATAGCTGATATGTAAAGGTAAAAAGGCTCCCCTCATGAGAAGGAATGAGCACAGGTGGTGATAAGAGATATTGTTTGATCTCATTGAATGCCTTTTGAAAATTAAGATCCCATTTAAATTCAATGTTTTTGCAAAGTAGATGATGAGAGGGTTGACAATGGTCTAAGAGTTTTGAGATAAAGTGGAGAATGGATTATTTTTTACCTTAAAGGCTACACAAATGTTTGAGGTTTGACGGAGGAGAAAGTTTAATTATTACTTTGACCTTTTCTAGGTCTACTTCTATGCCTCAAATAGATATGATGAACCCTAGAATTTTATGCGTGAGAGCACCAAAAAAAATTAGTGGTGTTAAGATGAATAAAGTATTGAATGAGGCGAGTGAAGATTGAATCAAGAACAATGAGATGATCCCTATGTTGTTTATATTTCCCTAGGAGGTCATCAACATAGTCTTCTACAATTTTTTGGATGAGGTCATGAAATCTATATGTCATAGCACATTGATAAGTGGCCCCTGCATTCTTGAGTTTGAAGGGCATGAAACAGTAACAAAATCTCCCCTAAGGGGTGATGAAGGATGTTTTGTGTTGATCTTCGATAGCGAAGAGAGTTTGATTATAACAAAAACCGTCCATAAGTGTAAGTGTCTCATGGCCAAATGTTAGATTGATGATCTGGTTGATGTTTGGAAGGGGGAATTCATCTTTAGGACAAGTGAGATTGAGATCTAAGAAATCAATACAGATGCATAACTTTCATGAGGCCTTGGTTACATGCATGATATTAGAGACCCATTGTGGATAGTCAATGGGTATGATGAAGATAGTGGAGGATATACATTGTAGCTCTCCTTTGATGAGAAGAGTTATGTGAGGGTGCATCCTACGTATCTTTTTTCAAACTGGTTTGGCATTAGTATAAGTGACAATATTGTGTACGACAATGTTAGGGTCTATACCTAGCATATCATTATATGACCAGGAAAAGGCTTGATTATACTTAGATAAGAAGGTGGTGAAATCATTTAACTCCTATGGATTTAAAAACTGGTCAAATTTAACGATATGAGGTTAGTGTGTAGTCCTATGTTAATGTCAATAGTGGATTCATTGAGGAGTGTTGATGTGTTGGGTGGTAAGGATTTTTGAAGGAAATGGTCCTCTTCCCCCATGTGAGAGAGGATATATTGATCATATTGACATTAAATAATATTCATGGTGAATGAGTCCTCTTCGATCATTTATGGCTTGATGAGAGGAAGTGTTTTAGTAACATGATTAGTTTGATAAGTCAATGGACCTAATGAAATAGTATTGACTAAAAAAAAGTTAGGAGGGATGGAGATTGTGTCATCAGTGTCCATGGGATCATATGATGTTTCAGATTCTATGATAGGTGTGATGGTGTTTGACATGGAGGATTTAGAAGTTGGCTTCTCATAACCTAACCCATGTTTCTCATGTGGTTTGCCGGAAGTTTGGATGATTAAATCATGGATTCCCTATTCGTAACGTCCAAATCCAAATCCTTTCTAGGCCCAGTGATGGAGGTACATTTGTGTGAATCCTGGTTATATAAGCATCTGAATTATGATATGAATGACATGACATGGTTTTGATGAGTTGGTTGTGAGGAGGGGTCAATATACCTCCATAGATGAGATTCATTTTTAGATATGCGGGACCGTAGGAGATGACATCTATAATGTTAGGCTCATACATGGGTTGTTTATCTGGTCTTCCATACATATTGGGTGTAGGAAGTGAATTAAGCATGAGGAGATGATACTCCCCCAACGAAAGACGTTCCATAACATTATCAAGGGAAGATTCATCTAGTAGTTTGGATGATGGGATAGATGTGCTAGTAGATGCCTCATTAGAGGATCCTGAGTTTGATTTTGGAACAAGTACATCATTCAAACGATACGTCATGTTGCAAGCTCTAAAGGGGTTAGGATCTACAGGAACTATAAATGTTTTACCCTCATGTTCATACTTAAGGCATTGGTGCAATGTTGAGGGGATACAACACATAGCGCATATCCAAGGTCAGCACAATAATATGTTGTATTGGAACTCTCCCTCTACAAGATAGAAGAGTTCGGGAAGAGTTTTGACACCAAATTTAAGTGGTAGGATGACTGTACCCAACGTGGGAGTGATTGTATCATTAAAGGCTCAGAGTACAACTGGTGTTTGGGTGACAATGGTGTTTGGTAAGTGAAGTTGGTTGAAGGTGTATGATGATATAATATTGATTGTGGTGCCATTATCAATCATGAATCTTTTTACAAGGACATCATTGACTTGAGTGGTGATGAAGAGGGGAAGGTTATGATCTTCTGGCTGTAGTGATGGTATTTCCAAAGTATCAAAGGAGATAAAGTGGATGTTTTGAGAGTTCCTACTAGGTTTGTAAATATTTTTGGGTCATCTGACGGCACTTATATAGATTGGAGAGCCTCAATCATAGCTTGTTTGTGTGATGGTGAGATATGAGCTAGTTCTTAAAGAGGCATTTTTATGGGAGCTTGTTGGAATTATTTAATGAACAAATTTTTGTACTATGGTAGTGGATTGTGTAGAAGGGGTGGCAAGGAAAGTAACCTTGGTTTGGGAAGGTGTAGTTTGTTCAAATGATTTGGGAGTGAGGGGAATTGAAACCTTGGATTTTTTTTTATTCTGAAGGGTTAGGTTCATGGGTGTGTGTTTGAGTAGTAATACAAACCACATCAATTTTATGAGGAGGGTTTATACTAGGAGACCCTTCAGTAGGTGTTAACAATGAGGTGGGAATAGTTGTTGTAGATGTTCCATGGGATTTTTTTAATTTTTGTAATTCTGAAGGGAGAAGACGTTTATTTGTAAGGTTTTTGATGGCAACATGAAGACATTTACAATGTTCTACAAGAATGTCACGGTGTTTGATGATAATCACAAAAGGATTCATAGTTATACCAAGAGGGCTTCCAACCTTGAGATTTGGAAGGCTTAAGTGGAGGAAGTGTTATGAGCAACCATTGAAGAAGTTATTCAAGGGTTGATGCGTAGTATCCTTTTGAAGTGGACGTTGAAGGAAGTAATGTTTCATTTGATTTGACGGGTGTAAGATCCACTAATTTAGATGTAGTTTCTTTGGTTATGCGTGGGTGAGTGGATTTTGATTTCTTGATGGTGATAGGTAATTTAGACAAAGGATGTGGCCCTAAGATAGAGGGATGAGATTTTAGTTTTTGTGTTGAAGAAGTGGGATGGTTTCAAGATATGATTGTAACCTTTTTAGATGGAGGTGGGATAGACTTTTGAAGGTTACGTATGCGATATTAAACCACAAATTCATCATACAAGCTTTTCACAATTTGGAGAATAGGTTAATTTTTTGAAGTCGGTGAAGAGCTCATAAACAGACTAGATGAGGAAGGAGGAGGTGTGGATGAAGAGGGTTCATTTTTTATGATCGGTTTTGTGGGTTTTATGGGTTTATTGTCTTGTAGTTCTACAGTGGATCTACTAGAAGAAGGTATGGGTGTAGATTCAGTGGTAGGTAGTGTTTCATTAATTGTGTTGATGGTATGATGGGCCTGGATATTATTAGTTTGTGGTTGACTAGTCGATGGAGAATGGTTTGGAAATGGTTGTTTAAAGACATCAAGGTTCTGATTTTGAGGTGCATTAGGATTGTCTAAATGTAAGTCACCTTTATCGATCAGATCCTGAAGGACATTATGGAATGAGTGACACCTCTCAATGTCATGTCCTTTGACCCTATGATACTTGCAATAATCATTATCTCTGTACCAAGAGGGTTTTGAAATGGAGGTATCAATAGGGCAGATAGGTGGAAGAGTGATCATGTTAGTAGTGAGGAGTTTATCAAAAACCACACTATATGATTCACCGATAGGAGTATAGTTTCATTGAGGGTGAGAATGTTTGGTGGTGAAATGTTCCTTGGAGGAATATTTAACAGCTATTGCATTGGCTGATGATTTGGATTTGTCTTGGCTAGATGATGGTTTGGATGAAAATTTATTTTTGGTTTCTTTGGTCTAAGTTTGACTCTACCTTCCTCAAGGGCTCAGAGCTCAAGTTTGTAGGCCATTGTAAAATCTTCGTCAAACGTATGAAAGGATTGGATTTGAAGTGTGGATGAGATATGTTTAGCACAATAATGAGTGAATAATTCTAGCAATTTATTTTATGGGATGGAAAATGATAGTTGATTAATAATACCCCTCCAATGGGAAACAAATTATGTAATGGACTCATCTTCAAAATTTTGATGGCATATAAGTCAGTAATGGTGATTTTACGAGTGATATTGATTGAAAAATGTTCAAGAAATAGTTGAGCAAGTTGTGTAAATGAAAAGAGTGAATACTATGGGATACTATTATAATAATCTAGAGTAGGGCCTACTAGAGACATGGGGAATGTCCTAAGCATCAAGTCTTGATCATGTATAAGGTAACAGGCATGACAGAAGGCCCATATATGTTGTTGAGGATCTTCCTTACTATAGAATTTGAGGAACTTAGGAAGTTCCCAGTGAGGAGGATAAGCTTTATATGACACAGATGGATGAATAGGCTCATTACATATTTGTTCATATGATAATGTATTCTTGGGGCCCATGGAGTGAACCTCAGGCTAGATATTTTGTTCATTAAAGCTTGAAGAGGGTTTGTTTTTGGTTATTGTGTGTATTGGATGAGGATGAACCAGGATGATTATATGAAAACTGATTAACTTGCTGCTATAGTTGATATTGTTGAGGGATGTTTTCTTGAGGAATGTTTGTGGGGATATTGTAAATGGGTTTTGAAACTAATAGTTGTGAAGCTTGGACATATTGATACTGGATGGGCATAGATGTGTTAAGGATGGGTTGTGATTTTTGTGGTATATGTTGAAAGGGAATAGATGTGTGGATAAATGGTTATGATAGTTGTGGGATGTGTTGGAAGGGAATAGAAGAGTGAAAGAGTATTGAGGTTCCTATTGGAAGGGGAAAGTGTGGATCAAGGGGTTGTGATTGTTGAGGTATGTGTTGTGAAAGGAATAAGGGGTTGTGATTGGTTAGGACATGTTGTGAAGAAATTTGTGAAATAGGTGGAATTGAGGATTGTTGTGAAATAGGATGGGCACTAACAATTGAATGAGTATTGATAAGTGGTATGGATTCTGGGATGAACATAGTAATGTTTAGAAGGGGTGGCATATTTATTTGTAAGGGTAATGTTTGAGATACACTAATAGGAATAATGGTAGAACTAATGAGAGGTGTTTGTATGACAAAGGAAAATAGAATTGTTTATGAGAATGATGAAGCATTTATGTTATTTTGAGGTGGTGTAGAACTAGTTGAAGGGATGTAGTGAAAGATGTCATTGTTGATTGGTTGTGTCTTGTGAAGATATTACATTAAGATCAAAAGTAATAAGAGGATGAAGACACAACATTAGATTTTTTTGATTGAATGCTAGTAGGATAAGGATGTACTTGTTGAATGACTGGTTCATAATTAGGATCAATGAGATGGGAGTAAGAACATGAGGGGTCAAGTACATAAGGTCATGGTTCAGGTAAGGATGATTGAAGATGAAAACCCTAGACAGTAAGGTATGCATTAAGAGAAATGGGGTTTGAATCTAAGATTTCAGAAAAGACATGATCCCCACTATTAAAGAAATGGGTACTAAAAGGATCAGGTATCTCAGATGAAGTGGATTGGCTACTAGGAGAATAAGGTTGTTCTTGATCTTCTAGTTGAGGTGATAGATTATCCTGTTGTTTCTCAAGTACACGTGAGGCATCCTCGAGGTGGGTTTGAATATTTTCAATAGATTGTTGGAATTTTTCTGTCATATTATCAAAAGTTTTGATACAGGATTTTTGTCTTGTAAGAACCATAGAAACAAGAAATCACCTAATAATGAAAGATAAAACTAGATAGTTGATTACAAACAACAGAAAAATCACATAGAAGAATTTTTATTATCTTGATTAATTTAGAAGAAAAGTGAAATGTGTAAAATGGATGATAAGGTCCTAGGAAATGGTCATCAAAGGATGGTTTCATGTAATTTTTATGGCTGGAGTCCTCGATATACCTAAAGGTACGTGAGGCCCAAATATGTGTTGGTTTTGGTACAGGGCATGGTATTGGGGCCTACCCCCTCACTTAATGGTCCCGCAGTGATAAGGGAGTTAGGTGCTTAGCCAATATACCGACAACCAATTATTTATACTCAGCTAGAACATCGAGTCAAATTCCCTATTGGGTGATGAAATCCCAATAGTTTCACCTAGGTAGGAATGTTTCAATGCATTTTATGTTTGATGTGATTTGGTTGTGTGTGGGGGAGATTAAGTGAATGCAATCTATTAACCTCCTAATTAAACTATGTGATCAAGTAGGATGAAAGGTTATTTTTAAGCCCAAAAGAATGATTGATTTTGATGAGAGAAGAAAACAAGAATGTAATGATTTGAAAGAAAAATAAGGGAAATAAACACACCTATAATTCACTTGTTAAATTTTTAATTTTTTGAATTTTTTTAGCACAAAAAAACACAACAAGAAAAATCCCCAAAAGCAGAAACCTACAAGGGTTAGCAGAAAATAGAAGACAAAAGCAAAAAATGATGTTAGAGGGTGATTGACTGAGTAATCAAAATCAGTCACAAAGATCATCGGTGATTGAGAGGAATCATGGATGATTCACACTGATCGTTGGTGATTTAACTGGATCACTAGCGTGATTATAGAGAAAAGGCCTAAATGAATGAAAAATTAAATTAAATGAAATAAAAAGGGACTATCGTCCCACCAGGCATGCTAGAATGTACTAGAGATTTTTTTCTTTCCAACTTTAAATTAATAAAATGAAATAACAAAAACAAACCAACCTTCAGAAGATGACGGGGTTTACCAATACCCACAAGATGATTGATGTTGATCTTGATGGATGATTAAATATTCCATGTCTAAATGAATGCGCAATTCCTCTTGTCTTGAAAAAGTACTCTGTAATCAAAGACACTAAACAAAAAATATTAGATAAATGGATAAATGAGCTTCTCGGAAAAGATTGCCAATCCCAGAATCCAAAGGGACTTCCTTGGAGGATGTCAGCTCACTTTTAGACAATTAAGTAGATTTGACCAAGATAATGATAAAGATATGCAATAGATAACAATAGATAGATAATGGATGCGAAGCTCTAGAACTCAAGGTTGAAAGGAAGGTCATGTGCAGCTTTGAAGGTGGCCCAGGAAAGGGTGGATGTGATCTGAATGGACTCAAAGTAATCATACCAAAAATTACTTAGTCTCTTGCTCTGATTTTGTGGAGGAATTCGAATTGATCTTTCCTTCTTCTTCGTCAACGGTGGAAATCGTATTGCGCACAATGTCAACTCATGTGAAGAATATTGTATTGTTCCCATAAAAATGGGTGTTGGACTCTAAGAAGGTCATAAATTCTTGTAATTGGAGGAGAACATATGGGAAATTCCATTTAAGAGAAATCTATGCTTGGAAAGAACAAGTTAAATGCAAAGATGTTGATAAAAATGAAAATAAACTAATAAATTGATAACAAGATGTGCTTTGACAAGGATCATCGATGATTTAGGATAATTTTCGGTGATCTATAAATTTGAAAATTGATGAAAATATATATTTTGATAGGAACCATCAGTGATTATAGTAATCGCTAGTGATTACTGTTAAAATGAATAGTTTTACTAAAAATGATAAACAAAGGTCTAAATTGATGTTTTTGATTGTTTTTGATGTTTGACTAGAAGGTAAATGACAAAATGAAGTAGATAAATACCTTTATATATGAGAAGGAGATAAAATATGCCTCAAATCATTGAATGAAATTGGTTAAGATTGATGTTGTGTTGTTGCACTTCCCGAAGGTTGATAAATGAAAAAGGATATCAAAATGTCAGATTGATAATTGTTGGAGGTTGATACAAGCTTATGATGATCTCTAGAATGTCTTGAATTCACTAAGGAATAAAAAATGTGGTGTAGATATGAGAAAAAGGTTTTTGAAGATCCCTGGGAAAGGAGGAAAATGTGTATTTATAATCACTAGCGATCGGTTAGAATCGTTGGCGAACTAGATTTTTTGGAAAAAAACATTTAGAAAATAACTGAAACTACTTCTAAATGCAGGTTTTGGATTTTGAACAAGGGAATATGGTTATGGGGAGTTGTACATGAGTTGTAGAGGTTGGGATATAGGAATAAAATTGATTTATGTTGTTCTAAAATGGTTATGCTAGATTTCAAGTGGTTAGGTGGTTTAGAGATGGTAATTAGTAATTTTATGAGGGTGTAGGATTATTTTTATAGAGGTATGGAGAGGATGACTTAGGATAATGATTTTTAGATGATTTTTAATTGAATAAAGTGTGTATAATTCAAAGTATGTAGGTTTATGAAGACCTAATGTCTACATGGTGATCAACATCTAAAGTTATTCCAAAATATCATGGATGATTGTGAAGTAGAATATGAGGATGTTTTGTTGAAATTATTTTTGCACACTTTGGAAGAAGATGTAAGGGAGTGGTTTAATGCCTTGCCTTATGGTTCAACTAATTATTTTGAAGAGATGAGAAATGCCTTTGACATTCAATATGGTGATAGGAATTACCTTAGGTTCCTCCCTATCTGAATTTGAAAACATAAAGAAAAATCATAATAAGTGTGTACATGATTTCAACACAAGGTTCAACAAGACTTTGGCAAGATTACTAGATAGTTTAAGACCCAATGATGAATCTTGTTTAATAAATTATTTTGATTCATTTGTTAAAAAATTGGTCTATTACTTGAGGGACAATAATCCCATTAGTTTTAGACAATCAATCAATACGACCATCCAAGTTGAAAATAATATCAAGGTTGTTGGTTAACCTCCAAAAAGAGAGGGGTTAAACTTGTCAATCATGAAAAACCTCAGAAAAGTAAAACTTATTTTTGGCATAGTGTTTCCATTGATGTCAAAAGAGATGTTGTAAAATGTTTTCATTGAGTGTCACTAATGTCAAAGAGTGTATAGAGCATGGAGGTTTCTTGTATGGTTGAGATTTCATGGCTTGTATGGGTTCATTAGTCAGTATGGTGCCCATTTGGAGTGAGATTATTACTTGAAAAGGCATGGAGGATGTTTATTATTTTCATTGAGTGTGTTTCATATTCTAGCACATGTTCAAGGTTTCCCAAGGTGTTTTGATATCAGAGTTGGTGAAATAATCATGTTTCAGGTGTTGGTTTGTGAGGCCTAAAGTGCAGAATGAGGCATGGGATAAGGAAATGAAGATTGTATTAGATGTGTATACATGGTGAGAGCATGGGGAGTATGAATATGATGTGCTAGGAAACTCAAAAGTGTATGAGAGTGTAGGTATAGGTGTTTGATGTGGTTTATAGGTCTATTATAGACCTAATCCTTAAGAAAGCATGCCCTAGTGCAATGATTTGGATTGTTTCTATCATGGTGGTGTAAAAATGATAATTCTAGAATGTGTGGTAGGTTGATATTATTGAGTGGTCCAAATTTCAGAGGTTGGTTTGAATGTATGTGTAAGATATCGAGTTTTTAGTAAAATCAAGTTGTGAAGGTGAGAAACCAAGGCTAAATGTTGACTTTCAGATACTCATTGGACAGTGTATGCTTTACATGGGGACCCAATCTCCTATGGACAGTTGAATAGGTTAGTCATGAATATTTTTGAAGTGGAATGAGGATGTTTGATTGTTATGTTCTTATGAACAATCGTTAAGAAGCTAAATAACTTTTTAACCCTCTTGAAACCCTACCTAAATAGTGAATTGGGAGAAATTTGTTGTACAAGCCCAAAATTTGTTTTTGACCAAAATTTTTGATTGCATGATGAATAGGAATCCTCTAAATTTCTCCAAGCGTGATCTAGAGTTTTTGGTTGTATGTGGGCCCCACCCAAAAATGTAAGTTTTTGAATATTTTTAGTTTGTGGAAAAAGTGTCCATTGGAGAAGGTGACTAAATGGCCATATCAGTCCTTAGACCATTTATTTTACATCCAATTTGCATTTTATCAAAGAATTAATACTTTATATGGTAATCATCAGTGATTTATTAGAATCTCCAATGATTATCCTAAATCGCCAATGATCCCTGTCATTTTAGCATTTTAATCATATTTCTCTCATGTGTTGTTAAATATCAATATATTTTTTATCTAATCTTCATGTTTCCAAGTTTTTCTCTCTATAGATGACTGGACAAGGTTAGGAACATCCAATGACAAGCATACACAAGCTTCTTAGTGTCCAATAGCCCTTCATTTTGGAGAAATTCAACATCACACATGAACTCAACATTTGTGCCATCACCTTAACACCATACATTGAAGACATCAAAGATCAAATTGAAGTAATACAAGAAGAATGGGATGCTTCTAAATAGGCTCGGTTTAATTACTTCGAGGAGTTTGAGATTATTATATCCCTTGCTTGGGCCACCTATCACATGGAACATGATCTCTTTATCCTTTTGGAATTATAGTCATTCCTTTATTGTCAATTATATTGATAACATTATCACTTAATTATAACATGAGTTGACATGCTTTGAAGAAGCCCATTGGTTCATAGGATTGAAATTTTTCAAGAAAATCATCATTTCTTTATCTAATATTTATCTTATTTAATTGTATTTACATTTAGGTTATCTTATTTGTTTGAAAAATGATCCCAGCATCCATTGTATGCCCAATCATCCTAACATTGCACTATCGGCACAAGTATCATTAAACCATGTCGTCTTCTGAGTTTTAGGTGTATTATCATATAATTTGCATGTTACAATAACAATGGGGTGAATGAGTCCTTAAAAATTCTTATCTAATTCAAATTAACTTGCATAAACCATTTAACATTCAACCAGAAAGAAAAGCAGCGGCCAAAGAAGAAGTGCCGCCAAAAGTCTAAACAAGGCCATTGATGTTTTTAGCAAGCCGCAATAAACAAAAATCAAAGCCATGGGTAAAAGAAAAATGAGTAAGAACTACAGAACAATGGAAAAGGATTCGCAGATGTTGACTTGAAGTCATGCTAGATTGGATAAACCGCAGCCATGAAGATAAATTAGTAATTCTGTAGAATGGGGAAGTCAAGCCATAGATGTCATCAAAGGCCACATATCAAAGGGAAATGGTAGTTTTCTGTGGAGGGCTAAATTAGATGTAACTTTTGATCCAATGATCTAATCTTTGTATATCTTATATTATTGGAAAGAGTTAACAGATCATATTAGAAACTATGCACCATAATGAAGTTACACTCAAGTTGAATCGCAATGGCTCCAATGTAATCACAAGGAATAATCGATCAATAACTGAATAACTTACATAACAGAATAAAGCTTTATCATAAGAAAAAGACAGCAGAGTGTCTTGGCATGCTCATAAATGAATAAAAAGAGAGTACATATAGGGTGCTAAGTAACCCTAGTGCATGACTTAATATCAAACCCTAAACCTAACCCATGTGAGATGATCCTCCATATGTGAGTGGAGGACACATATGATAACTCACACCAACACCCCCCCTTCATCGAAGCTGGGGTAGTGGTTATGATGAGTCAGACGGAAAGAGAAGACACCCCTAAAAAACTAAGAAAGATGTGTCAATGGGGCCCGACAACTAAAGGCTTGATAAGGTGCCCATATACAAACAAAATCTTCCTAGAAGAATAAGAAGAAGAGAAATGGGTCTCGGCATAAATCCTAATGAGGTACCCATGTACAAAAAAGAAGTCCCAAGAAGTGAAGGAAAACCCATTGGGAAAAACATCCTCCACAAGAGAACAAAAAACTTTCTAATCTAAGAAAGATGTCAAAGATGGATCCTGGACAGAGACTAGCCTAAAAAGATACTCATGTACAAGGGGGAAATCTCTCGAAAAGATGAAGAAGAGAGAAGAAGAGGGAGACGAGAGGGATGCAGAAGATGTCATAGACTGATCTGAACTCTACAACTCTAAGAAGTCTCCTAGAATAATGTTGATCATGAGATCCTCTGCCTCTGGACTGAAGAAAAGCCATCCACACCAAATGGTGTGTCTATCCTTAGGAAGGAAAAAAATGATCTGCTAGAAGTCTTCCCACTCCACTAAGGAAATCGAAGGTAGTAGCATGAAGAACTCTGAATCTAGTCCATGAAAGTGTGACATGGGTCTAGCAAGTGAGTATAGCGAGACTGCTCAATATTTGATGAGATGTGGGATGTGTCACATACTCTCTAGAAATAGTGGGAGAAGGATGAGAAGAGTCACTCTGTAGTACTCTCAACATCAGAACTGGGTGCACAATCCTCATCATCAGAAGTAACAACCAAGTGAGTCTGTATCAGTGGAATTGTCATCACACGATAGAAATAGAGGAGACAATTGAATCAGAAGCAGAGGTGAAGAAAGAGTGAGGTCCAATGAAATCTGAGCGAGTAATGTCTCATATCCAAAGTATCTCCAAGTGACAAGAGTCTCCAGACACTTTGCAACATTTTCCTAGCCAAAAGAGGACTAGGATGAACTCAAGCTCAGAGTAAGAAGATTCTTCACTTGAGTGAGATGAGGACATAGTCCTCATCATCAGTACTATCAGAATTGGAAGACTACAGAAAGATGACTGAGAGTCATGAAGAGGATCACACTCAACAACATCATCATCTGAGGAGGCTCAGAGTTTGAATTAGAAGAGATGAAGAACCTCAGATAGGTATGAGTCATCTAACAAGTCGAAATAAAGGAGACTTAACACTTCTCTCAATATCAAGCACAAAAGTGGGTGTCGAATCAGAAGTAAAGTGGGAAAAGGTATACAACCGTGAACGGTGATCTACCTTTCCCTCCGCCACTAGTAGTGTCATCGTTAAGCTCTCGAAGTAATCACCGAGTTGGGACCAAATCTCTACTCGCAATTCCTTCACTAAGGTGAGTAATTTGGTAGCCCAAGGATGACCAAGAGATTGGTAGAGAGATCAAGAACACTCAGACACTTGGTTGAATGTTCCCCCATCTATCTCTACCGATCCACTACCAGAAACCAACAGTTTTGTGTTATCACCCAACGTGATTTGGGACATATCACAAGGTTTGATGTTGGATAGACTTAACATGTGAAGAAGCCATGTGGTGCGAGGCACTCAAAATCTATAATCCACATCAATGAAGGAGTCAGAATCTCAAGCTAAGAGGGCCTTTCCGAACTTCTTATCAGATTTAGAACCTTTTGTAATGGAAGACTCAACCTTCAGAGCATTTTGTTTTATGGATTCAGGAACACTTATTTTATTCTTCTCAAGTAAATGAGATAAACTGTGATCAATCTGTTTCCAAAAATAGTGGTGCTTGTCATGACCACTTCTTACAATAGGAACACAAATACCTATCTTTCTGTGCTCTAGACTCAGAAGTTGAAGTGTTCCTGTTAATTTTAGTTTTGGTCTTGGTTTCTTTCTTAGGTTGATCCTTTTTCTCTATCTCATTATTAGTCTTCTTTTCCTTACTAGTACTTGCTACAAGGGCATGTGACTTGGACTTGAGAGACCCATTTGAATGAGTTTGTCCTGTTCTCGAATGATTTGGGATGAAAAACAGTCAAAGGAGGGCATATTCCAATCCTTGCCCAAGGTAGATTTTGTAGCGTAAAAATTTGACACAAAGCTAGAATATTCAGGACCTAACTTAGAGAGGATAGACAAGATCAGTTGAGAATCTTTCTTCTTTACTTGACATTCCTTTAAAAACAATCTAGTGTGGACAAACTTTGAGAAAAAAACTTGTAGGTTTTCAAAATCACTAGGATTTAACCCTAGTAGTTTGTTTTCCAACTCATGCGCTCTCATGTCATCTTGTTGTCCAAACATTTCATCTAACATTTTCCATGCATAATTAGGTGTTTCAGATGACTCGATGTGGAAGAGAAAGTAAGAGAAACAAACATGTAGAGAAGACCTAAAGATTGATCATTACAGTTTAACCGATTAGATTTTTTAGGATCGTCATCGGGTTCAGTCTTAGTTCCCATGGTGATGCGATATAACCCTTTACCCCTTAGTTTCATAATCATTTTTTATCTTCATTCAAAGAATTTGAACAACATAAGCAAAGGAATTGAAAGTGCATCCATAGTGAAGAGAAAGAGAAAGAAATTCAGAAAAGAAACACAACCACCCAGAACAATATAACAACCCCCTGCTTTCGGCACTTTATAGTTTAGTGTGTTGATTACAATCAAATCTATGCGTATGGTTGGAAACACTTGGTAACTCGACTTGTAATTAGCATAATAATGCGCAAGAGAGGAGACCACAACAATGTTTCGTGGAGTGTAACAAAAATAATAGGACACCGTAAACAAGCAAAAAGAAAAAAACAAGGAGGTGAAAGAAAATCTTGGTTGTGAGAAAAAAACGTCTTACGTCGCAAAGAGTACCCCCTTGTTGCAGGCTGTGGCAGATGCACTCACTAGTTGCAAGCAATAATAAGGGTAAAATACAATTTTGTAGATGAACTCAGGATGAGTCTCGATGATCTTCAGAACGTCAGAAAAGTACTCGGAAGGCAAATAGGTGCTCAAAGTGTCACTGCACACTTGAGTGCACGATTAAAAAAAGCCAATAACGCCTAAAAAATTATCGTTTTGGAACGCCTAATTTAGTTAATTTCAAAGCTATAGGAGATTGAAAAAATGATAAAGACATTAATTAAAGAGACACTTTTTTTAATTAAAAACTTATCTAATCATGAATTATAATCGTAAATAATAAAAAAAATAATTACGATTATTTAATATCTAATTTAAAAAATTAATTAAATATGATGAATTAATTAAGATTTTAAAAAAGTCCTAATTTAAAAAAACTAATTAAGATCTTATAATTAAATCCTAATTACAATTAAAATTAAAAAAAATCCCCTTTTTTAAAAGTTTCCACTTTTTTTTAAAAAGCAAATTTGCATTTTGTTAAAACTTACGGTTTTAAAAAAATTAAATTTTAAAAAATAAATGAAATACTAAAAAAAAAGTTTGAAAGAATCTTTTATGTTTTTAAAACGTGACACTTTTACCAAAAAAAAAAAAAATTAGAAACATGAAACTTTTAAAAAAATTTAGAAACTTTGAAACTATTTATAAAATTTAGAAACTTTAAAAAAACATGGAGGAAAAAGGGAAAAAAGCACCGCTTACCATGGAGGATTTTCAAAAAACCGTGTGTTTGTGTTTTGTTTCTTTTCTATTGTTGCTATTTTGTTTTTGTTGGAAAGGTCGTGGGGGGTGTGCAGGTTGGGAGCTCGAGGCAAACCGGTGGCTAAGGAGATATGGATTAGAGTACGTAGGGCACGGCTGGGAGCAAACCATGGCCACGGTTTGGAACAACAAAACCACGGGCCACGGCACAACCAAACCAGACCAGAACCACACAAATCTAGGGAGAAACCAAATCAAAACAATGCAGTTCAGCAAATGCAGGGAGCTCAGTGTGTAAAAAACACAGGGCAATGGATACTTCAGTCCAGCAGTCTAGCAAATCAAAACACCCTCAAAATCTCTGTAAAACCATGCAAAAAACACAGAGCACAGAGAGAGAAAAACCAGAATTTTTTTTAAAAAAATTCACTTGCAGTTCAATAAAATTAATTAAAAAACTAAAAGAAAATACCCTCCGTTTTTAACTAATATGCTAGATTTAGCTATAGTTAGCTAAAATTAGTTGTAAAAAACCTGAAAAATCGAGAAGATCTACACATGCACAAAGAAAAAGAAAACTAAAAACTTTCCAAAAGAAATAATGTTAGATACATTAGCAAGGAAAAACCAAAAAATAATGATTGAAAACTTACACGAGGAGTTAAAAAAATGAAAAAAACAAGAGTAATCACAACTCAAAAAAATGAGTGCATTTTTACACGATCTCAGCTCTGATACCATGAAAGAGTTGACGGATTGTATCAGAAACTGTGCACCACAATGAAGTTGCACTCAAGTTGAATCGCAATGGCTTCAACGCAATCACAAGGAAGAATTGATCAATAACTGAATAACTTGCATAATAGAGTAAAGCTTGCTCATAAGAAAAAGATAGCGGAGTGTCTTGGCATGCTCATAAATGAATAAAAAGAGAGTACATATAGGGTGCTAAGTAACCCTAGTGCATGACTCAATAGAAAACCCTAAACCTAACCCATGTGAGATGACCCTCCACATGTGAGTGGAGGACACATAGGATAACTCACACCAACAAGCTGCAATAAACAAAAATCAAAGCTGCAGGTAAAAGAAAAATGGGTAAGAACTACAGAACAATGGAAAAGGATTCACAGATGTTGACTTGAAGTCATGCCAGATTGGATAAACTGCGGTCATGAAGATAAATTAGTAATTCTGCGGAATGGGGAAGTCAAGCCCTAGAGGTCATCAAAGGCCACATATCAAAGGGAAATGGTAGTTTTCCACGGAGGGCTAAAATAGATGTAACTTATTGATCCAATGATCTAATCTTTGTATATCTTATATTATTGGAAATATTCCACCTTCTCATGTAGTAAAATGTGTATTTCTCAATGCAAATAGAGGTAGGTGGGTGAAACAAAGGAAAACATCCCAAACATGCAAAATAATTGCTCCATATGGCACAACTACCATCATTTAATGCAATATTGGCACCGTTCCTTCTTCAACAAGGTAAATGGCATGGGGAAGTGGGTTTTTTAGACACGTGTAGATATTTTTAGAGAATTTAATGAAAGTGGTTGGTTGGTGGAAGAATGAATTGTAATTTCCCTCTCTTTTATTCTTCTTTCTTCTTCTTTCATTTTTCTATATATATAAAAGATGCATAGTTTTAATTTTTTATACTTTGGGAATGCGAGGGAATCATTTTTGTGTTGCACAATTATTCTAAGAGTTGTATACCTTGGATCATGACTTTGTGAATATTTTGTATCTTCTTCCAATGTTGTAAAATCTAGGCATGATCTTCAAGCAATTAAATATCTAGTTCCGTGGCTCATTCCTACCTTAGCTAGTGTTTCATTACATCTCCTTTCCTCTTTATTTTCTCGTGGGTATGTTGTATGTGTCATTCCAAGATCTATATCTATTGTGCATCATGGATCTGGTAATCTAGAAATGATTTTTATCTATGGATATTTTTCCTATCCTCTTCATCATCGTTTTCTCCCATTTTCTCTCTTTCAGAGGTATCTTTCCCCTTATTTTTGGTGTTATCACCTCTTCTAGTTTAAGATTTTTGTTTTATGCATCTCCTTCTCACTTTGATCCCTTAGAAATTTAGAGTAGAGTTAGATAGTTGCATTTCAATTCCTAGGAGTAGTGTAGTAGATGAAGTAAGTAGAGGAAGTCAGTCTTCTCCAAAGGTACATCTTAGTTTGAGTCCCACAACTTGGAGACAGTCGAATGTTGCTTCAAAGCCCTAAATTTTTTTGATTTAGGACGGGTGTAAATTTGAGCTCCAATAGTGTTGGTACGCCTAGTGGGACTCTTTGAAATTAATATTTCCATTTTTGCCAAGTTTGGATGTGTAGCTTGGTAAAATCCTATCCTTTAATGTATCTACGATAACACATCTTGCGACTCCAAGTAGTAAATTGACTAGTTTCAGTAGTCTAAAGTGTCCTTGATTCATGATAAGGATTCAAACAAGGTCTAGTACATGAAAGGAAGGAATATTTTAATACTTATATCTATCACCGGGTAGAGGGACAAGAGGAAGGAAAGTTCAAATATCTCCATCACCACCAAACATATCCCTTTCCACACCTCCACTTGGTAGGCCTTTCTTACTATCCACTAGAGTTCTTAGACCCATCAGAATGGTTATAAAAACACCTAATCCATTTGTTAGTTTTACTGGCAGCAGCCCACTGGTTCTCAATGCAAAAAATCTTATTCCAATAAAAGCCTTAAAGAACATCCCATTCTTTATGGGAGAAAATCACACTACTCCAACTGATCATATCCAAGATACTGCAAATGTATGTGCAATTCATGAAATTGTTGAGATGGATGTAGCAGTGAAGCTCTTAGCTTCTTATTTCAAAGGAAAATCTTTGCACTAGTTCAGAATCGTAACAACAAGCTCAATAAAAAATTGGAATGCACTATGTACATCCCTGTGTAATTAGTTTGGTGAAAGGGAAGATAATCTATCTATGTTAAAACAGTTGACTATAATCATGAGAGCACCAAATGAGAAGATGGTAGATTTCAACTTCAGATTCCATAGAACATGGAACTAAATTCTGATCACTGTAAGACCGACTGCTTAAGGTGCATTTCTCTATTTCGTAAAGGCCTTAAATTATGATATATCTATCATGATATAATCAACGGGAGGGATAACTCTACCAATATCTTATGCAATTGTAATTATATCTTAAAATAGTTTGATACAAGATAGGAAATTAGTCCCTAGGCCACCCAGGCCCTTATCCTAAGTTGGCACAAGCTTGCCAACATACTTTTTATCCTATCCTTGAGCCAAATCTACATCCTGCCACATCCACCTCCTACTCTCTAGCATAACAAAAGGAAGATGAAGATATGAAAGCTCTAATTAGAGATTTTACCAACAAAGTTTTATCCCTAGAGAAATAACAATCTCAATCCCATAGAAACTATCAAAATCAGGGGAAATCTTAAAATTAGGGATATCGACTATATAGCAATTCACAATCTAATAAAATATATACACAAAATTAACAAAAGAATAAATGGAAAGGTCAAAGTGCTCCTCTTCCATTAGAAACAATTCCTCTTCCACAAAAACTTCCTGTTCTTAGCTCAAGTCAAGCACTTCCCCCAGTACAAAATAATATGGTTCAGGAAACTGAGTGATTTTTTACATGCAATCTTCTGCATAGTCAATTGGGTTGTGAAAGGGAAACACATCTTCAAGCTTGTATGGTTCAAGGATCTTCCAGTTAGCAAGAACCACTTCTGGAGGCACCCAATTCAAACACGGAAACAATTCAAGAAGCCAATGATGATATCAATGTCATGTTCTTTGGAGCTAAGGACCTTTGTATAGTCAATCAAGTGGTTAGTAGCTCTAACATACCCCAAATCAATGTTTTTGATAATACACAGCACAAGAAAAGGATGTTGGATTCACAACCTTTATCTTCCAATAGTCAAGCTAATGCCGTAATTAAGGGGAAAGAGATTGATATGAATAAAAATAAGCCGCCTGAGGCACCTAGTAAAACTGTGTTGGTTAGAGAATTTTTTGTTCAACCAAAGCCACATATTCAAATTCTGCAACAACAGAAGAAGAAAAATAACATGTCGCAGATGTAGAAATATGTGGGTCTTCCATTTAATATTTCTAAGCATATAAAGAAGACCAATATCAATGTAACAATGTGGGATGTGTTAGCTATTCCATAATAACCCAACCTCTTGTGTGAATCCCTCAAGCGTCTACCTCAGGTGGATCTAGTGGTGCAGAAAACTCATGCCACAGTCAATGTCTGTCAATAAAAGGAAGAGAAAGTAAGTAAAAGTGTCAAAACCCCACCATTCTACATGCCATTAATTGTGGGTAAGAATTTAGTTCATAATTGTATGATTGATCCAAGGGTTAGTACCTCTATAATGCCCAAGAAAATATTTGATACCCTAGGTCTCAAATACAGTTTTGTGTGTAAGGGATTCTTGCAACTTGATGGTTCAACTATGGATGTATTGGGAATAAAAAAAAAAATTGATTTAACCCTTCATGCCTTCACAAGCCTCACCATAACCCATGGCATATCAGTAATTGACCTGCCTACCATGTTTTCCATTTGCATGTCTAGATATTTCACTACTAAGGTAGGAAATTATGTCTTTAGATTAGAATCACATGCTTCTGAGAACTAGATATGGTACAATATTTTCCATACAGGTTGAGCACATCTTTTCCTACCACATTGATTCATATAATCCTACTCCCATCCAATAAAATTGGTTAATTCAAGAATAACATGAGCAGGGTTCACTTTTAGATGAGCAGCCTATTCCTCCTTACATGCCAAATTTATTGCTAGATGAATGGGATGAGAGAGACCACAAATTTCATCCCTATGATGAAGAGCTTAAATCCTTTGATATTGATCTGAGCACTTATTGCATTCTCCAAAATGAATCTATCATACCCGTGTCTTTGAAGAAAGAAGGGGAAAAAGATTTTGGACTATGGCGGATGTTATTTTATGGATCTTGAAGTAGAAATGAAGTTGGGTGGGTTTTTTGCTCATTTCTCCAAGGAATGAGAAGTTCTTATTTGCTCACAGATTGCAATTTTCATGTTATAACAATTTGGCAAAGTACATAGCATTGGTCCATGGTATAGTGATTACTGAGAAGACAAAAATTAAAAAATTATAGATATTTAGAGACATTGAATTGATCATTCACCAAGTCCATGGGAAGTGCTCCAAAAATAACAAGTTGTTAAGGGCATAAAAAAATAGATTTTGGGATCTTCTAGAAATCTTTGACGCCGTTAAATTAGGAATTGTGCTTAGGAAGCTGAAAAAAGATGTCGATTAGATGGCAGCTCTGGGTTTTCAATTTTCACTAGCAAAAAATCTTGTCAAGAGAAATGTCAAACATATCAAAATGGTGGTTAGGCCATCCATTCCAAACACTCTGACCAGTGGGTAGGTTTTTGATAGTGATGAATAAATTATCCAATTTATACAAAATGAAGTCGAGTTCTCAAAAATGTAATCTGATTTGCAAGAAATATATGATGATCAGATAATTCAATTGAAAACAAATAAATTACCAAAGGGATTGGTCACTCTAGAGAAGATCTTCAGTCAGATGATGAGTTCAAAGGACTAGAATATAATATGGCGATAAAACAAGAATATTGCCAACTGGTCATAATTGCTCCAAGAAAAGAGCTTCTACTTGGAAAGGTATGTGGCAAGATTGAAAAGAAAACTTTTATTTCCCTATGTTAAAGATTCACCGATGTATTTTCCCGGGACTCTGAATATTTAAAATAATTTAACCCAAATATAGTCCATCATTCTATTGATCTTGATCCCAATGTCTATTAGGAAATCATCATTTAGTGCTTATAATGTTATGAAGGGTTGATTATTATTATAATGTGGGAGTTTACTATATAATGGTGAATGTAATAAACTATTGTAAATTAGTTGTTTATAATACAACTAATATTTTTTAGTAAGGTTATAGGTTGTTTAGGTGAGATTTGGTTGTTAAACCAAAGTCACGTGAATAGTTTTTTGTGTGGAGTATTGTTAAAATAATTTCCTATATTATAGGAGCATTATCTCCTATATATAAGTGTATTGTAATACACAGTTTTATCGGGTGAATATCAGACAGTTTATTGTGTAAAATTACTGCTTCTCCCTGATTTGGTATCATAGCAAGGTTAATCTTTGATGGAATTATAATTTGTGTTGAAGGGGCAGACTATTATGTATTTCCCTCTGTTATGAGAGAGTGAAGATTCAAAAAATGATGTAGTTAGATTAACATTTTTCATTGTTGATTTCCTCTAACATTTTGGTTCATGTGCTCAAGGAGACCTCTATACAAGTTTAGTTACAAATTTTTTTGTAGCACTTCTATGATTTTGTAATCCTGTGAAGATTGCAGTAGACTACTGATCAATATTTTCATGGCTATTTGGATAAAGATTTGCTTCCTTGAAGTCAAAATATAGGCAACTGTGTCAAATCCAGAAGTAATCTAATTTCAAGAACCAAGCCATTAATTCTTTTATATGTGCATTGGTTTGATCTACTTATCATCCACATCGATCACTGACACCATTTGATGCTCCAACGCTCTTATTTTTACATCTATCTTCTTTGTGCATCCAACAGACCGTGGTTAAATTAGTTCCTCTATCTTAGGATTTGCCAAGTTTTTTTTGAATTTCTTTTATCAGAACCATTATTTTACCTTGTGACAGTTGTGTAGAGGATGGAGAATTAAATTATTTTGTTCGAAATAAGAACAAGATTGGGTGCATTAGCTGCAAATACTATTTCAAGTTTTTTGAAAAAGTATTGTTAGTTATTCAACGTGTTTGGTGCTATGGTGATTTGGTGCATTTAAGTGACATGATAGCTACAGTTCTATGTTTCTTGGAGACCCCACCAAAATTTAGGCAAGTATGTCTATATGTTTTTCCTCTTGTCATTGTGAAGAGTCCTTTACTTCTAATTTACACAGCTGTTACAAGTATTTTCATCGGTCCATAAGATTCAATTATTTTAGTAGTGTATTGTTTATTGTTTGTATAAGTATGAAGTCTATAGATGTCCAATGGTCTTATAAGTCATTTGAGTTTTTGGTTTTATAATTTTAAAGTCTTTACATCACTGAGAATCTTAAGTATTTAATTCTTTTTATCAAACTCAAGTTCTAGTCGGTAGTCAACATTTATATTCAAAATTTTGACACGTGGTTAAAGTATCAAAATCCCTTAATTGTTATAATTGTCATGTGTACATTTAACGATAATTAATTGAGTCGTATTTTAGTTTAAATAGTAGGTTAAAAGGTCATTGCATATTCTTGAAAAATAGGTGATTTTATGTTTTTTTATCGTGGTGTCAAGAGTCGAAAATTGTAAAGATAAAAAAAATTGCCTCACGGATGTATTTTCGATGTTACCCGACATCCAAAAAATAAGTTGTTTCACATTGCGGGAGGGATACTATACCAATAAATCCAATGTGGAAACTCCTGAGCTACATGAAAATATTTGTTGAGTAAGTAACATCGTCTACTAGATGATGGAGGCACAAGAGGATGGAGGACAAGCAGCATCATCTTGCTAAATGCAAGCAACGGGGCCACAAAATGAGGTTGTGGGATTTTGTTTTAATGTGCTTTCTTTCAGTTTCAATGTACTTGTCTTTGTTCACATTTAGTTTACTATTGTAATAAAGTTAGCACATTCCTATATACTTTCCTGATGCGAAAAGATAGTGGAAATATGAAAGCACAAGGAAAAATCATCATCATTTTTCTTGAAGAGGATCAACAGAGGCTCATACTTGGAACATGGGTTCCTTTTTGGTGGATAGGGGTCTATTGTTTTTAATAGGGGTTCATTTCGGATGAACAAGGGTTCATACCAAGGTTTTTGGTCAGCTTTTACAAAACCATCAATGAGCCAAGATCATGAGCACGCATGGGCGGCAAGCTGTAGAAGAAGTGCAATTGTTTTTCTCCCATGTTCACACTAAGGGGGGAATGTTAAGAAATCATCATTTAGTTCTCACATTATTATGAAGGTTGGATTATTACTATAATGTGGGTTAAATGTAATAAACTATTTTAAATTAGTTGTTTATAAAACAACTAATATTTATTAGTAAGGTTATAGGTTGTTTGGGTGAGATTTAGTTGTTAAATCAAACTCACTTGAATAGTTTTTTGTGTGGAGTATTGTTAAAACAATTTCCTATATTATAGGAGAATTCTCTCCTATATATAATTGTATTGTAATACACATTTTTATCAGGTGAATATCATATAGTTTATGGTGTAAAATTACTATTGCTCCATGAATGTCAAGCCAACTAGATGGAAATAGAGGTCAGTTAACCCCAAAATTGAGCCCCTCGTGAGAAAGGAATCATCCAAACGCATTGAGGCCAAGATAATTTTTCCTATTGAGTGCTCTACCTGGGTGGAAAATATGGTTCCAGTGAGGAAAAAAATGCAAAAATTAGACTTTGTGTCGATTTCAGGGACTTGAATAATGCCTCTCTTAAGGATCATTATCTTTTACCTTCCATGGAGCAAATCCTACAGATAGTAATTGGGGCAGAAAGGTTTTCAATGATTGATGGTTATTATGTTTTCAACCAAATACAATTCAAAGAAGAGGATCAGTATACAACCACATTCACCACCAAATGGGGAATGTATGCTTACCATAAAATGCCCTTTTTCCTATCAAACCCAAGTGTTATTAGATATCACAAGCACTGAGAGGGGGGTGAATCAGTGTAGATTATAACTTTTTATCTCAATTCCAAATTTAAACCCTTTAATGATGCATGGATTTAAAACTATGAGCATTCAATCAAACATATGCCATACAAAATAACACAGTACACAGATATTAATGTGGGAAATGTTTTCAGGAGAAAAATCACCAAAATCATTGTTTATACTACACAAAGCAAGGAATTGTAATAATATTACACATCCTATAATATTTTCAATTGAGCACCCACTCAACTTGTGAAACACCCACTTCACAACTTCAAGCACCTACTCAAAGATTTTTTAATCACCCACTCAACAAATTTAGCAAGCACCAACTTGCAAGGAGCACTAACCCCTAATTTAATCAACTACAACTAATACTTTTAAGGAACCTACCCACAAGGAGGCTACAACCCCTTGAAAATTCTAAGCTACAAATTAGACTTGATTTACATGCAGATTTCAGTCATCTAGATACAAAAATTACTTATATAATGGATTATGATAACTTTTCTGTAACGGTTTGTGTTCTTATTTTCACTCTCTTATGCTCATATGAATCAATCCCTTTTGCTCATTCAATATTCCACCCTGATGCCATTATCATCTAATAAATAAATGTTTCATCGGTCTTCTCTCCTCTTTCCTCTCTCTTTTCTTCTATGGCTCTTTCTCATCTTGATTGCATTGTATTATCTCTCTTGAAAAAATCTTCCTTAGCTCGAATACTTCTTTTCTTACTTGAGAATCAACGAAAAATGGATCCAAGTTCAAACTATTTTCTCAATCGACCCATTCCTTACCTTTGATTTGTGTGTCATGTATCTTCCTTCTTTGTCACCTAATAATTCAGACTATTAAATGCATACAACTAACTCCATATTTTGTTTCTTCTATATTCAACTTGATTACACCATTTTCCATGCATGTGCAAGAACAATTTATAAGTTGTGCTTAAAAATAGATTTACCATCTTTTTAGAATTTGCAACATGACCCAAATGAGCAAGACATTTTTTTCTTCAATATTTAATTTCTCTTTGAAACTTAGATTCTCATAGAAATTTCAACTATATTTCCCTAAGGTCAATAATCATTAAATGTTGGTATTTGGAATAGTAGGTTTCTTTTTTCTTCGTGGAGATCAAGTCGTATACTTAGCCACAATAACCTGACAATCGAATCACCATCAATTTTGGAGAACCAAATGTCACTTGTTCATGTTTGAGTCAAATTGATTACCTTTGACCCTTTTCTAGTCCATATTCTATCATTTCACGGATCTCCTTAGCTCCTCTGAATTTCTTCTGTGTATTGTATATTTTTCCTTTGTTCAGTGGAATTTATCCTTCCTCGACATATTTTTAGTTATCCACAGATCTTCTATGCTTCTCATGGCTTTCCAAATGTCTCATGGAAATCCTCCTTATCTGACACATTTATGCAGCTTTGTTCTTTATACGTGACTCTATTCCTTTTACTTGCGGCTTTTATAGTCTTCCGTGGTTTCCACAGTTCTTCATGGATTTTCTTCTGACTTCCCTATACTTGAATATTTTCCTTTACATCTACGGCTTCATTAATCTCACTCGCATCTTATATTTTGGCTCCATTAGCTTTGGTGACTACATTCCTTTACCTGCAGCACTCACTAATCTTCTGCAGCTTCCTCTAGAGCTTCACAACTTCATGTAGAATTTGACAGCTACTTTAATACTACGGTGGCTATCTCCTTATGTCCACAGCTTGCATAAAAACTGACTAAGTCCCTTATAAGTTATCCTTAATTATATTGAAGCCTTTACCAGATGACACTACCAATTAACTTTCATCTTCTTCACATGCTCACTTTACCAATTGACTTATTTTTCCATCAATGTAACTTGACATCAACTAATCCATCCTAACATCAATGATAACACATATGAAACTAACAAAGGTCCACTAGGTGCCACTTTCCAAAGAGAAATGGACATCTCTTTCAAGGGATATTGTTGGAGCTCAAAATTTCACCCTAGATATGATCGTGAAAGACCAATAATTATAAGGCAACATGGGACTATCTCTTAGTTGTGGGACCTACGAACTGAGACAGACCTCTGGAGAAGGATGACTTCCTCTACTTTCTCCTAATGCTAAACTACTCCTAGGAATTGAAATGTAACTATCTATCTCTACTCTAACTTTACAAGGGACCAAGGTGAGAAGGAGATGCATAAAACACAAATTCCAATCTAAAGAAGGTGATAACACCAAAAGTAAGGGGATAAATACTCCAACAAGAGAGAAGATGAAATAAAATGATGGTGAAGAGGGCCAAATGAAGACCGCAGATGAAAATCACATTCAAGGTTCCACCTCCACGATGCACAATGAACACAAGTTCTAAAATAACACATACAACACACCTACAAATGAATGAGAGGCAAGAGAGTACAATAAAACAATAGCAAAGGTAGAAATGAGCCACAAAAATAGAATTTTATTGCTAGAATATCATGCACAAATCATCAAGATACATGAAGAATATGCAAAACATTTACAGAACTCGAGTCCAAGTCATACAACCCTTAGAATACTTGTGCAGTATAAAATGATGCCTTCGCATTCCAAAGTATCCAATGTTAAAATAAGGCATTGCTTTACAATATATAGAAAGAGAGAAGGAGAGAGAGAAATGTAGAGGAAAATTTGAATTTGAATTTCTCCCACCGGCCGACCACCTTCATTTAAATTCTCTACATGATCTAAGGAAATGCCTAAATGCTTCTAAAAATCCATGTCTATACGCCATCCACCTTGCTGAAGAATGAAAAGTGCCCATACCACATTTAATTCTAGTGGTTGAGTCGTCCTAAGAAGAAATTTTACGTGTTGGAGAAGCTTACTTGGTTTTTGTCTATTTTCCTCAATTTGATTCATGAAATCTGATGTGATTGTATAGAGAAGAGAAAAATATTATTAGATTTGCAAATATTTTGACAATCAAATCAAATGAATATTGATTTCTGGTTCCCATGAAAAAACAACATTTTACTTCATTTCACGGTAATTTCCTCTCAGTATTGCGTGGCTATTTGATATCCGTGGGTGATTCCTTTGTATCACAGAACCATAGGCTTCTGTAGATGTTGAAATTCCATGGCATTCCCTGATAATATTACATTCTTCCTTATGACCTGCACTTCATCTTTTATATCTACCTTAGGCCACAACACTTTCCATTGTATTGTGTATCCACCCGTGGAACTTTCTTCATATCTGTGGTTCCTTCTCATTGCCGCGGCTCTACATAAATCCTCCAAAGCTATGTTACTCCATCTATGGCATACTCTAAGCCTTCACATCCTCTCCACATTCATCTTTGAATGTCCACCAAGTCTAACACTAATGCAAGTTGCTCAAGTTTTACAAGTGATGCAAAATTGGGCAACAGATACATCAATCAATTCATCTTGGTTTACCTAGATAACATTATAGTATTTTCTAAACATATTTCAGAAAACATGAAGCATCTGGAGAAATAATTTGAAAAATGCAGGGAGTTTGGGGTGTCCCTTAATCCCAAGAAATATAGCTTTGTAGTTCTTAGGGGTGAGCTTTTGGGACACATTGTTTTAAAAGAAGGAATCACCATTGATCCAAAAAGAATCTTAGCCATCTTGGCTCTTTCATTTCTAGTTCACAAGAAGGCCTTTAATTCATTCCTTGGTAAAATCAACTTCGTTAGGCATTGCATTCCTAACTTCATGGGTTTGGTAAGACTTATTACTCTCATGCTCAAGAAGGATTCATCTTTCAAGTGAAATACGGAGGTAAAATACATATTTGAGAAGATAAAACAAGAGATTGCTCAGGCTCCTACATTGATTAACCTAGACTATAACAAATATTTCATTCTATATGCCTATGGGGCTGAATCTAGTATAGTTGTGGTTTTAAATCAATAGAATAATCAAGGCCTGGAGCATCTGGTGGCCTTCTTCAATAAAACACTGAAGAATTATGAGATCAAGTATATACACATTGAAAAAAAAGTGTTTTCCATCATGACATCCTTGAAGAAGTTAAAAATCATTATTATGTCTAGTTGTATCAAGATTTTAGTGTCACATTCTGATGTCAAAGGCTTCATCATGGGAGATGAGGTCAGCGAGAAATGATCTAGATGGGTAACTAAAATTATGGAATATGGCATGACCATCAAGGCCACAAAATTAGTAAGAGGAAGGGATTTATGTGAGCAGTTGGCTTTAGATGTTGTGGAACCCCAAGAAGTGTCTCTCATAAATGAAGATCCATCAAACAATGTTGGATTGTAGAAGGAAGAAACAAATGTATTCAATGATCACACTTGGATTGCGGATATGACTAAGTTCTTGTCTACTAGTACATATCATCTGGGGTTGAACAAAGAAAAAGGAATACATCTCAAGTTGTGGTCTATTCCATGCATATTGTTTGGTAGTGTATTGTTCAAAATACATATTGATGGAGTGTTGCTCAGGTGCATTGAAGGAGAAAAATGTGACAAAGTTATAACTGAGTTCCATGATGTTTTATGAGGCAGACATTTTTCTGCTAAAGCCAAAACTATGAAAATCATAAAAGTAGGTTACTTTTGGCTTATGTTATTCGCGGATGCTCACAGATGGGCGAGAAAGTGTAAGGAATGTGTGCTCTTCACTAGTAATTAAATATTGGCAACCTGTCACTTCATCTAATCCAGGAAGATCATCCATTTACACAATGGGGTCTTGACTTCATTGGTATGATAAATTTTTCATCTAGTACTGGTCACAAGTGGGTTTCAATAGCCATAGATTATTTTACCAAGTGGATAGAAGTTGTGCCATTAAAGGAAGCCACAGAATCAGTTATCTTGGACTTTATTGAAAAAAATTTCACAAGGTTTGGTGTTCTGCAAACTATTCTTTCTGAAAATGCAAAGGATTTCTTAGGATCAAATATTTCTAATTGGGCTCTTGGCCTTGGGATCTATCTTAATACTTCCTCCAATTATTACCCCTAAGGTAATGGATTGGTGAAATCCACTGACAAGAATTTAATTGGAATCATGAAAAGAACAATGAACATCAATTAGAGGCAGTGGCTCACAAATGTGAGAAAGGATCTATGGGAAAATAGGATAATAATTAAGAAAGTAATTAGCACTTCCCCTTAAAAACTGGTGTATGGTAAAGAAGCTAGACTTCCTTTTTCACTAGAATTTCTTTCACTTGAATTATCTCAGCAGTTGGAATTTGAAGGCATGGATTAAAGGGAGATCAAGATGGCAGAGTTGGTAGAACTTGAAGAGTTAAGGAACACTTCCATGTTCAGGATGGAATAACATTAGAATTCAACCAAATAGTGGTTTGACAGGAAAAATAGATATCATACATTCAAAGTTGGAGATTTGGTCTTAAAATGGGACACAAATCAAGCTAAACCGGGGAGACACTCCAAAATTGATGGAATCTGGAGTGGGCCATACATCATTACCACTTATAAGGAAGCTAAATCATTTGAGTTATCTGATCTTGATGGGAATTTGTTTCAAATCCCAATCAATGGGATTCTCCTTAAACCCTCTCATTAATTTTTTCATTGCATCTTGTACATAGTAGAGTAGTTTTTGAGTTCCTCCAAGTACTTTCAACACATTACTTTGCTACTAGAGTGAGTTTCTTTCCCTAAGTGATTTGCACAATTTTATTTCTCGAAAATGGTATTTTTACATAGTTTTTATCATGTTTCCAAAGCCACAATGGTATAAATAGGTTCAGGATTTAAAGGATTAGTTCGCAGTTATCCCAAAAAATCAAATACAGAGCAACTAAATAAAATATGGGAAATCAAGTTTCCTATTTGATAGACCAGTTTCAAGTTTTTCAAGCTGACTCCATGCCCAATGGATGTGCCAAGGCTACTAATTAATTCATCTAGTAGGAAAATGACCCCTGTGAGTCACCAAAAATGTTATCTATTTTTGCACTCCCTTGCAAAAATTGAGTAACTTGGATAGATATGGACTTGGTGGTATTCAATGTTGAAATTGGTAAATCCTACAGAGTAATTGAACATACCGCCGAAAGTCGGAAATGAGTCTGTGGATGAATCCTAGTATGAAAACTGTGGGTGGTTGAAATGAAATTCATGGCTAAAGTTAAGAAGTGTCACACTACACTGGGGTACAAGGTCACAGATGTTTTTAGCAAGCTGCAATACACAAACTTGTTGAATCTGCAAGGGTGAAGGCAAAATGCGAGCTAAGTACCACGGAACAAAGGATCAAGGGTTTACAGATGTCGATTTGCAAAGGCCGTGACATACAAAATGGCTAAACTACTGTCAAGAAGAGAAATCATTAATAGCACGGAATAGGGAAGTCAAGCTACAGAGGTCAGCAAAGCCTACATACCAAAGGAAAACAATAGTTTTTTGTGGAGGGCTAAAATATGAGTGTAACTCTTGACCCAATGATTTGATCTTTGAAAATATTATATCATTGGAGAATATATTCACCTCCCTCATGTAGTAAAGTTTTTATTTCTTGATGAAAATATAGGTAGGTAGGAGTGAAGTAAAGGAAAACATCTCAAACACGTAAAATAACTACTGCAGGCGGCGCAACCACCATACATTTAATGTAGTATGGGCATGTCGTTCCTTCTTCAAAAAGGTAGAATGGCGCGGGGGGAAAGTTGGATTTTTTAGAGTTGTAAAAATATTTTTTAGGGAATTTAATGAAAGTGGTTAGTTGGTAGAAGGAGGAATTCAAATTTCCCTCTTTTTTCTTTTTCTTTCTTCTTCTTCCATTTTTCTATATTATTGTAAAACGATGCCTAGTTTTAATGCTGGATATTTTAGGAATACAAGGGCATCACGTTTTGTGTTTTGCAAGTGTTATAAAAGGTCACATGCCTTGGATGATCATTTATGTAAATGTTTTGTCATCTTCCTACTACGTTGTAATGATCTATGCATGATCCTTCAAGCAATGAAATATTTGGATTTTGTGGCTTGATTCCTGCCTTAGCTATTGTTTTATTGCGTTTCCTTTCCTCTTCATTCACTTGCATGGGTGTGTTGTATGTATTGTTTCAGAATATGTGTCTATTGTGCATCGTGAAAGTGGAATTCCATATGCAGGTTTGAACTGTGGATTTTATTTCTGCCCTCTTCATCATTATTTTCTCCAATTTTCTTTCTTATTGAAGTATCTCATCCCCTTATTTTTGGTGCTATCACCTTCTCTAGTTTAGGTTTTATGTTTTATGCATCTCCTTCTCACCCTGGTCCCTTGGAAAGCTAGAGTAAAGTAGAGTTAGATAGTTGAATTTCAATTCCTAGGATTAGTGTAGCAGTAGAAGTAAGTAGAGGAATTTGTCCTTCTCTAGAGGTTTGTCTTAGTTTGAGTCCCATAACTTGGAGACAGTATGATGTTGCCTCAAAGCCCTGAATTCTTGTGATTTATGATGGGTGCATATTTGAGCTCCAAAAAAAACCACTCATAAGAGCATAAAAATGAGAGAGTACTTTAGACACAAGATCATGTACTTTATACATTATCTAGTCTCGATCTCATAATATTATTCATATGGTTTTTGAGTGAAGAAAGTATTAATTAACCCCCTTCTTTTAACAATTTTACTTTACGTTTTGTCATCACTATTGACCTTCAGCACATACTTTTCCAATATTTTTTGTTATTTTCTCTCATTTTATCCTTGACTGGGGTACTAAGGCTACTACTGGGGTGCCCACAGGCACCCTAGTCCCAGTCGGTGAGCTATGATCCTTTTTCCAATTTCCCACCACATTTTGGGAACTTTCTATCCATTTATACATTCTATACTTTTGGTGTTCGACCTCTTTATGGTTAATTATGAAATTAGAACATGAGAACCATTTAAATATAAAGCTATGAGACTATAATGAGGGACCAAGCACTAGGAATTACTATCATCATCTAAGGTTGTATGGATCTAGAGCTCATTTGCATCCATCTAGCGCTATCACATAGCACAAGGCCTATTCATCTACATCATACTTCATAGGAGGGAAGTGTATTCTATTCCATCCACCATTCTATTACATTTTCTACACATATTTATTGCTCGATACTTTCACAAAGTGTGATTGGCACAAGAGCAACCTAGGGCATGATTTCACACACACACACACACACACACACACACACACACACACACACACACACACACACACACGCACGCACGCACGCACACACACGCACGCACGCACGCACGCACGCACGCACGCACGCACGCACGCACGCACGCACGCACACACACACGCACGCACGCACATGCACACGCACATGCACACGCACACACACACGCACATGTACACATAGAACTACATCAGATCTAAGATGTAGTGTAGTGCTTATTTAGTATGTACACCATTATGGCCGCTCAGGATAGTCTGACCCCTTCATTGGCATTTTTCTTTTTTTAGGGTTTGATGCTTATTTTGGGGTCTTGCAGGTTTATTCTTCATCACTGATCATTGGTAAAATTTGGAACAGAGTATCAAGATACACTTGACAGATAGCAAGGGTTTTTCATCATCATCTAACCCTACAAATCTAGTTTCTGGACCTCCTAAATAGACCAGGGCACCCAGAACGTGGACTAGGGCACCCACAGGCACCCTGATCCTCTCTCAGGCACCCCATTCTAGCCAAACAACTCAAATTTGTGTCTTCTGGAGCTTCTATGTGGTTGCATCTACATTCTATTTATCCATTTCATCCTGTGACATAGTCCCAAATAGTCATCAAACCAACTAAACTCCTTTTAACCCTAATTTGTAATTAGGGTTTCACATTTTCATTCACTTAGTCACTTGGGTCACTTTCTATATTTATTTATTGCATTTTATTGACTGTTATTTACTATTGTTCCTAGTTTAGATTAACTTAATAAAATCCACATTTTAGTTCAGCATTTTGTTGAACCCGTACTCGATCTTCACACTTATAGGACCTTAACTTATTACTTATCATCTTAGGGTTTTTTCATCATGAATATCTGTATTCACACTTATTTACAAAATCACCTTGATTGTATTTGTAAGCTCAAAAAGTACTTAGCTACTAATTATATTCCTCCTCATATGTCACCCAAGTATATATACCATAAGTTCACTTCTGCTCTATCCCTCAATGAGGATAAAATAAATTTCACAGCTGATGACTTACCTTCTCAAGAGGTATTATAACATGACCCTCCCTTATATATTCAAGTTTTTGTTAACAAATTTAGGGTCAAACGTGCTTTAGTTGACAATGGATCTGGCCTTAACATTTGTGAGTTCACTTTTATTCATCATCTAGGTATGTTGGAAACATCTCTATCTCATTCCTCCATCTCTATTCGCAACTTTGATAGAATTCCCAAGTGTGTATTAGGTAATGTTAGCTTGCATGTCGCTATCAGTCCATGTACAAACAATATTTCATGTCACGTCATGCCTAATACCCTTAATTATAATATTCTTCTTAGATGGTCTTGGATTCATGCTATGCATGTGGTCCCCTCTACATTACATGCACAACTTAAATTTTTCCATCAAGGAATTGTTTATGATGTTCGGGCTGATCCTTCACCTTTTGAGTATTGTAATTATGTTGAGAAATCTAGCGATACTTCCACTTCCTCTGATGTTACTCAATATTTTTCTAAATATAGGTTAGGGTATGAATACTTGCACTGTTATGGTTTCTTTGACACAAATTTAGATAAAAAATAACATAAGGTCACAACACTTAGGGATCTCCTTACACAGTCACACAAGTTTGGGCTAGGGGACGAACCTCCTTCTCTGCCGACTACGGATGTTTATACTACCCTTCATGTTAGCTCACTTCCCGTAGTACATCTTGAACTCATCAGTGATGATGTGTCTACCACTTGGGATACCTTTACCACTGATGATGCTCTACTTCATTATATGGGTGTTTATGATCATCTTCCTTCTTTTCACTATAAAAAACATCTTCCATCATCTCTCAATAATAAGATTTATTTCGAGGAATCTGATGTCTCCCTTGACAATGTTGACCCTCTCAACACTATTCCTACTAATCCATACATCGAAGATCGTTCAACCCTTTTCAATGAAGAAACAATTTGATACAACTTGTGTACATCTGAAAATATGCGTATAATTTTACTAGCTTCTTCCCTTACTCCTGCCAAAAAAAAATATATCAAGCGATTCCTTTATGATTTCTCTGATATTTTTTCATGTGACTATAGTGATATGTTGGGCATTAATCCATTGGTCATGATGCAAAATATTTTCCTTAACCTTGGTGTTGAACCCGTCCAACAAATAATCCATAAAATGCATCACAAAGTAGCACTTCTAGTTAAAGAAGAGAATCAAAATCCTATGGATGTCAGTTTTATTCCCATTGTTGACTATCCTTAATGGGTATCTAATATTGTTCTAGTAATGACACTGGATGGTCGGGTTTGTTGTTACATTGATTTCCATGATTTAAACAAATCTTATCTTAAGGATAGTTTTCCTTTTCCATACATCAATGCTTTTATCGATTCTACATTAGGATATAACATTCTTTCTTTTATGGATTCTTGTATGGGTTATAATCTCCTTAGATATATTATCTCCCAACATAGCATTGAGATCAATCCTAAAAAAAAAAAACCATTATCAATATGCCTCCACCCAATAATTTGCATCAATTATGATCATTACAAGGAAAAATTTAGGCTATTTGGTGATTCATTGTTCGACTCGTTGATAAGACTCAACCATTTACATAGCTCATTAATAAAGATATTAAATTCATTTGGGATGAGCAATGTCAACAAGGATTCAATGATATCAAAGCTTACTTGTAAAATCTGCTTGTGTTGGTCCCTCCTTTAGCTGATCAACATTTCTTATTATATATTTTATCTACATTTCATGCATTAGGATCTTTACTAGTGCAACATGATGACTCTCAACATGAAAGAGTAATAGATTATATCAATGATACCCTACTTTCTTATGAATGTAACTATAGCTACATTGAAATACTCTATCTCAGCCTGGTTTTTGTTGTGGATAAATTGCGACATTACCTTCTCAATAATGAGGTAAATATTAGCACTAAACTTGATCCATTGTGGTACTTACTATCTCACACACATCTATCAGGATGCTTGGCATGATGGGTTATGCTTCTCACTTAATTTGATTTCAATTTTATCCCACAAAAAACCATCAAAGGACAAGTTATATCTAAACAATTAGCTACAACACATCTCTTGGATGCATCACCCATTTTCAATTATTTTCGTGATGATTTCACTACCTATACTATTGAGTCACACACATGGAAAATGTATTTTGATAGCTCTCATTGTCGATCTAGTGTTAGAGTTGGGATTGTCTTCATTACCCCACAGGGTGACCCACTCCCCTTTGCATGTTGATTAGGGTTTTCTTGTACAAATAATATCGCATACAATGAAGCTCTCATTTTAGGCCTACTTACCACTCAAAAAATCCTCATTTGCAACTTATGAATACACAAAAAATCTTAATTAGTCATCAATCAAGTCAATGATATGTATAAAAAAAGGAGGAGAATCTAATTCCATACAATTCGTTTGTCAAGGATGTCCTACCTACATTTGAGTATTACTCCATTACTACCATTCCTCACAACGATAATTGTCATGCAGATTTTATGGCTAGTGCTACGTCACTCATCCCACAATATATCACAGACAAAAAATCCACATTCATAATCACACACTTATGACATCCTCCTAGCTCTGCATTACCTCTTGCATCTTGCACCATAATGTGCAGTCAAGACAACTCTGAATGGTTTTTACCTATTTACAATTACTTATATAAGCAATATATGCCTGACAATCTACAACCTCATGAGGCTAGATGGTTAGGATGTGAGGCTACTCGCTATGTCATTGTTGGTATAGAATTATTTAAACACACAATTGATGGTCACCTCTTACGTTTCCTTGCACTCATAGATGTACCCACTGCCATCTCATAGATACATGATAAAATGTGTGGTGGTCATTTTTCTGGTAAAGCTATGTTATAAAAACTTGTACACCAGGGGTACTATTGGCCTACAATGGAACAAGATTTCCTCAAATATGCCACTTTTTGTGAGAAATTCCAAAATCATGGTAATCTCCATCATGTGACAGCATATTACCTTTAACCCATATCACCTACTTGGATTTTTTCCCTTTGGGGTTTTGACCTCAATTGTATGATCAATCCTGAGTTTGCTAACAAACATGAATTCATTATTACTACTATTGAGTAATTTACTAAGTGGTTCGAAGCGTCTCCCCTATGCACGTTCAATGGTACAAACATTTGTAACTTTCTCACCATACATATTATCACATATTTTGGTGTGGCTTCTGCTATAATCACTGATAATGGATCTTCCTTCAAAAATAAAGACGTTAAAAAGTTTTGTGACAAATTCAAAAGAAAGCAATCATTTTCTACCCCTTACTATTCACAAGGCAATGACCAAGTTGAGGCTACCAACAAAACCATTGTCAAAATCCTATACAAGACCGTTGACTCTAGTGGTACCAATTGGCATAACAACTTATTATATGATTTATTGGCCTATTGTTCTAGCATTCGTACACCTACTCACACCACCCATTTTTCCTTGGTTTATGGTACTGAGGATGTTATCCTACTTTAGCTCGAAATATCATCCTTGGGGATATATCTTAAAGGAATGCTTAAAGATAATGAATATCTTGAAAATAACTTATATGAACTCGAAATGTTGGACCCATGTTATTTTTAAGCACTCAAACATCTTCATGCATATGAATCCTACATTGCACATGCATCTAATCACAAAACTAATTCTCAAGAATTAATATCAGTGACCTCATATTAAAAGAGAATCAAAAGAATACAAATGTTGAGGCACCTATTAAAGGAAAATTTGAGCCCAATTGGCTTCGTCCATACATTATCACTGATAAACTTGGTGGTGGAGTTTATCGCCTCATCACAATTTTAGGAAAACTGCTCAAAAAACCACTTAACATAATACATATTAATAACTACTATGCTTAAATTGACCATTACCCGATGACACACTCTTGTGCTTAGGTTCACACTTAAATGTTGGGGGATTAATACACATGAACCCCACACATTGCACAATAGGTACTACATACTACATCTATTCACACATCGTGTGTCACACATCTTACATCCTATGTTTAGACTACATTATTTTGACCACTGCGCATTTACGTATCATACATAATTTACACATCATATTTGTCCTCATCGTATATATGTCATACTTCTATTATCTACGCATCTACACACTCCTCATCTTACATATTGCACTAGTACATACCTTACACTTACTAGTCTATCTACACATATTACCTAGCACAATATGCATTCCATTTTACACATTTTACACATCAAATGGTCATCTCTTATCATCACACATACTACATCGTCTTCTACGCATTGCAATAATCACACTATGACACACTTTAGCTCATCAGTCCATAATCGAATGCTAAGGTTTTACTAATCAAATGGACCTTATGCTCATTACACCTTCATCATTTGACCATCTATCATGCGACATTCCTAGGTTAGTGGCATACGTTATAGGCTAAATAGTCACCTATTCCCATCATCTTGTAGTGGTATACATTTTAGGCTACATCACCACTCCCTCTATTCATCTTGTAATGGTATACGCTTTAGGATACATCACCACTCCCTTTATTCATCTTGTAGTGATATATGCTTTAGGATACATCATCACTTGCTCGATCCATTTCTCATGATATATGCTTTGACTATAAGGGTCACACACACATCATCTCTAGGTTACATATCTTCACAACACATAGACACATTCATCACTGTGTGTTAGACACAATACACACTATTCGGCCATTTCTTGATGACACACTCTCGTTTATGGTTCATTCTTGATTGTTGAGGGGGAAAACTAAATGAACCTCACTGCATACATTTTCATTCACTTGGGGAGCACACGGATCCTATCATTCATATTTCATTTCATTCCATCCATCTACAACATTTTGTATATCTTGGTCACATCTAATTTTGTTTGCATTTTCTTGTTCATGGTCTCTTTTATTACACATGTTAGATAGATCCCTTGTATGTCATTTATCTATACCATACACACATACGCGTTCACACCCTTGCTTATTTGTGATCACAGATATAGGTATTTTCTATGTAACATGGATGCTCACCTTTTACCCATACTACACTGGTTGTTGGGGGAATCCATATTCACCTCTTCCAGGTGCTATTGTTTCATTTTGTACTTAGCACTTTTTGTCACTTGCTTATACGCACTTTTTGTCACTTTTTGACATATTGGTTATCTTTTTGACATGCTAACAAATGTTTCATGTGTAGAACTTGTTATGCAAGGATATTTTATTCCATAATTATTTGTTACATTATCTATTATCACTTGTTTTCTCTTGTATGCGGGCATTGCCCTATGTTTGGGTTGCATACTTGTTTGTTGTATGCAGCCATGATGGCCTTATGTGTATTGTGACATAATGAGTGATGTCCCATGTTTGCAACCCACTTTATGTGGCTTACTTTTTCTTCTTGCATGTTTACATTACTACATTGATTGGTAGCTTACACATTATTTCGTAGATTATACATTGTATTATAAATGCATGCTTGTTCGTACTAACACTTGTCTTTAGCTAGCCTCTTTTTTGTGCACGCCTTTGTTTCTACCAAGTGCTTTCCCTTACCCCCTATAGGTCATATTTGTAGCATTCATGCAGTTGATCCTCTTTTGGGTCCACATTCTCCTATCAACGACGTCACATGTGACCCCAAAGAGGGGGCATCGTTTGGGGTTTTACATTCTACAAAATGCTCCTACACGGGTTCAGTTTAGTATAGATTGCACCCTTGGCATTGTGGGTTACATACAACGAGTGGGTTAAGACCAGTCTACGAACCCCGTATACAAAATATTTTATAGGACATGGTTGCCATTAACATTTTAGGAAACAATTAGATGTTAGAGGACATATAGGATTTCCTCTCTATACTACTTTAGCTAGTGGCATCAAATCATAAAAAAAACTAGAAAGTATGGAGATCTCTTCACACACTATCAAGGAAGCAGTTAAAGGTTAGAGGATACAGTGGAATTCCTCCCTATACTTCTTCATCTTATGGTGTCAAATCACCCAAAAAACCCAAGAAAGGATATCCTCTTTCTACACCCTTTCTCTCATCACGGATCAAGTTCACATGTTTCTTTTACACTTTTCATACTTTCATTTCAGCATGCTCATTACATATACATGCATTTTTGACATATATACATGCATATTTGACTACTTGGTTGTCTTCTCCTTGTAGGTATTATTGTATGAGAAGAAAACAATCAACAACAATAACTACAACAAATGGGGGCAACAACAAAAACATTTTACGGCAACACAAATGATGCTAACCATGTAGGTACATCACACATATCAGAAACTACACACGCATTTCCACCCTAGGTTCACTCTCCTCAATTTTTGTACTTTTACATATTTAGTTTCCATGCTCCATCATCTTTTTGTCACTCCACACTTTGTATTTTCTTTCAGAATGCTCTCTGTATCACTCTACATGGACATCAGGTATGCATCTCTATCTACTTTATGTTACCGAGATTTCTTCTTGCCAACATAATGTGGGGGAAAATGTAGACACAAAATCATGAACTTTAGACATTATTTAGTCTCGATCTCATAATATTATTCATATGGTTTTTTATTGAAGAAATTACTAATTAACCCCCATCTTTTGGTCATTCTACTTTACTTTCTATCGTCACTATTCACCTTCAGCAGATACTTCTCTAGTTTGGTTTTTTTGTTTTCTGTCATTTTATCTTTGACTGGGGTGCCTAGGCTAGTATGGGGTCACCCTGGTCCCAATCAGGGAGCCTTGATCCTTTTTCCACTTTCCCACCACATTTTGGACACTTTGTATCCATTTAAGTATTCTATATTTTTGGTGGTCATCCTCTTCAAGGTTAATTACGAAATTAGAACAAGAGAATCATCTAAATATAAAGTTATGAGACTATAATGAGAGACCAAGCTCTAAGCACTACTATCATCATCTAATTTTGCATCCATCTAGAGCTCATTTGCATCCATCTAGCTCCATCACTAGGCACGAGGCTGGTTCATCTGCATCACACTTCATAGGAGGGAATTTTATTCTATTCCATCCACCATTATATTACAGTTTCTACACATTTATTGCTCGCTACTTTCACAAAGTGCAATTGGCACAAGAGAAACCTAAGGCATGATTTCACACACACACACACAAAACTACTTCAAGTCTGAAATGTAGTGCAACACTCAATTAGTAAGTCCACCATCATGGCCGTTGAGGATAGTCTAACCCCTTCATTTGCATTTTTATTTTTTTAGGGTCTGATGCTTGTTTTGGGGTCTTGTAGGTTTATTATATGTCACTGATCATTGGCAGCATTTGGCATAGAGAAGCAAGCTACACGCAACAAACAGTGAGGGTTTCACATCATCATTTGATCCTATAAATATAGTTTTTGGACCTCCTGCACAGACCATGGTGCCTAGAACACAGACAGGGCACCCACAGATGCCTTGATCCTCTCTCAAGTGCCCTAGTCTAGCCAAACATCTCAGATCTGTGTCTTCTAAAGCTCTTGTTTGGTCACATCTGCATTCTATTTATCTAGTTAATCCTACAACTTAGTCCCGATCATTCATCGAACAAGTTAAGATCCTTATAGCCCTACTTGTTAATTAGAGTTACGCATTTTTCATTCACTTAGTCACTTGGGTCACTTTCTATATTTATTTATTGCATTTATTGACTACTATTTACTGTTGTTCCTAGTTTATATTAACTTAATAAAATCCACATTTTAGTTAATCAAGTACATAAGAACACAAGATGTAAGTGGAAAACCCTCAAGGGGAAGAAAACCCACTAAAATTTTGATTATATTACAAAAAACAAAATAATTTAGTGAATCACCAACTTCACAAGGAGCACCAACCCCTAGTTTAGTAAAGCACCAACCCTACAATGAGCACTAACCCCTAGTTTAGTGAGGCACTGACCCCATAAGGAGGCTACAATGCCATAAGGTGATCAAGTACCAACTCAACTACCTGGAAATGAGTGAACAATGATGATATGATGTTCACACAACTGATAGCGATCAAATATTCAGCTCATACACCTTTAAACCTTCTTTAAATTCTCCTTCTTCTACTTTTCTCAAACTTACGCAATCATGGGATGATTTGGATAATTTCCCTTGTACACTAGATCTTCATCACTCTTCAAAAATTCACACACTCTCTCATCTCTATCTTGATTCCCTCATATCACTTTCACACTTTCACCTAGCTCACACTTTTTCCCTCTCACAAAAACTTGCTCAAAATGAACAATTACATGCACTTTTATACTCAACTCAATCAAAAACATAAAAAATTCAGCCATGACTAAAGAGGTAGGTCATACCAACATCAAATAATATCTACAAAATCATATAAAATCATGACAAAGACCCATATAGTTCAGCAATGCACCAAGACATCCAACAAGCACAACTAGGCCCAAAACAAGAAAATATCCTTCACTGAGAACACCATGGACTCCAAGCACTTACTCCAGCTATGTCATGCCTCCAAAGGCTTCACACATGTGAAGGAAACCACATCAAGATCATCAACCTAACCAATACATTTTGTATCATTCATTTTCTTCATATCACCACCAAGTAGGATTGTTTCTTACTCAAATCAAACACCTCCAGGAACCAGTATTCAAAACTTAAGTCCAAGATCACACAAAAAAAATCAGATATGCCATATAACCACTCATTTGAAATCAAATTACATGTAGAAAAATTATATACAAGTTATACTTCATGAAACATATAAAAAATAAAATGTAACCACTTCTCCTCTTCAACAAACTGAACTACCTAGGAACTAGTTTTGGAAACTTGATTTTTTTACACCCTTGTTGACACATTCAAGACCCCTAAATGCATACAATAGGAAAAAAATTCATACATATTCACTTTTCAATGGATATCCATCATCAACTAAGCCAATATATTGGCCTTCCATACCAATCTTCTCACCAAAGCAGTGGTGTCCTAAAACTTTCAAACTAGGTCAACTTGTGGCCTCAATCATGCCACCTAAACTAACTTCTAGAGATAAACCAAATAATCCAAAACATCATATGATATGTATACAAAAAATCCAAGGAATCAAATAATAATCAGAAATCTCACAAGTTATCAAGCACTTCCATTCTCCATGATTGCTAAAACTTCCCTTTAGGCCCAAAAAGTAGTCTTCCAAGATTGACCTATGTAGGTCATCAAAACAATTCACCATGCTCTAAAATCACTCCAAACATGTAGAATATCTCCCATAGATCTCATAACACTAAATTATTCATATGGTATAATGGAAAACCTGATAGTAAAACCTTATTTCCTAGAAACTAGCATATTTGAGTGGTTTCCACTGACTATCATGATCTATAACCACAATTTGAGAGATTGGATATTCCTCTCCATCATACAATCATCACATTTTATGAACCAATCCATTCTGGTCTCACGCCATCAAGGTTTTTCCTATCACAGGTGAACTATGTTTTCAAACTCATAAAAATAAACTTACCTTATTATCAATCATTCATAAATGTTTGTACCTCATTTGATCTCATTCCAACTCGAAGATCTTCATAACTCCATGAAAAAATCATTCCTAAAAGGCTCAGGGTCCCATACAAACATCAAATGTGCCATCCAAGTCTATTTCTCTCATATCAAGCTAAGAAACATTCTTTCTAGATCTTGATAGGACTAAATACATCATAACTTTCAAAATATTCTTCATATCCACCTAAAATTTTATCTACAACACCAAGACAACCTCTACTAACATATAAAATTATCACTTATTCATAAATATTTTTGCATCTCCACCACCACTAGCACTTGCATGACTAGTCCTTAGGATTTTTCCTAGTTCAAGTCATAACCAAGTGAACTGACACTATAATCATGTATGAAACCACTACAAACTACCTCTACATGTTGACAACAGTATGACATACCTTTATGAGTTCCTCTAAGGTCTCACACACTCCTACAAGTGACTATCATGCCTTCTTAGGCCTTTATGCATCATACCTCTTATTTCAATCTTTCCAAAAGAACCTAGCACACATGAGACAACATGTCTCACACCTCTACATGCATTCATGAGATCTCATATCCCTAAAACTCACTCTCATGCTCTATTTGTCCTTTAACCACCTAGACTGGGTCTAAATGAGCACCAACAACTGTTTCCACAACCTGTACCTGAACTCTGAAGCTCTTATGAGTGTCTCAGTAGACTCTCAAATCATTATCTCAAATCCTTTACCATTCTCCTCAATCCACCATGAATCTCAAACCATCATACTCTATCACTTAGGCTAATTAGGTCACCTAATTAGGCCTACTAGGCCAAGCCATTCTCACTGTTTCCGCTTATGCCATCATGTTACAACCTGGTTGACCATGTCATCATCATACTAAGTATCTCATAGCACTCATAGATCATCCTCTTTGTCATTAATGATATTTTACATCAATGGAAATAATCACTCACTCATGCCAACATGACGAAGCAAAAATCACCACGAAGAGTCTAAGTCCCCTCTAAAATCCTGTTGAAACAATCAGTTCATAACCATTGGAAACATCATGGTGTGAATATTTATGGAGTGCAAAAACTTACTAAGGGATTTTTATTGGTCCATTTCAATAAAGTTTAGCATTTCAAATCCATTTTTAACCATGGCCCTTTGTTTATTCGAAACACACTAGAGGTGTTTTCTCATTAGACCAGGGACTTCCAAGCTTTAAAGCAAGCCAAACATAAAATCCTAGTTTAGGTGAAATTTTTTGACCTCCATCTCCCATTGTGGGTTTTTTTTTACATTTTATTAAACCCTTAGGTCAACTTATTTGTGTAGAACAACCCAAATTTTTCAACACACCCTCAAAAGTGTATCTGCATTGAAGTTGTTTTATCCAAAGACTTAAAATACACAATTGAAATACAAGTTAGGGAAACTCATTTTTATTAAACAAAGTGTTTTACATTTACTTACCTAATACCTAATTCCACTTCCAAGTGTCTAACCGAATGATTCAAAAATGTCCTTTCATGGCCGAATCTTTCCCTGTGTCGGAAGAAAAGTCACAACTGGAGTTCAAAATCCCTTCCTCTGAGGATGAATGTACCACGGTAACCAAAAAACTAGGTATTGCATATGGCCCTGCAAAACCCTCAGCTTCCTCTTATCAGCTAGTTAATGTTAATAGTGTTAGTTACTTTTCCACTCCAGTCAAACAAGTTATACCTCAAGTGCTCAAGGCCACTCCAACCCCATCCCTCTCTCTATTAGCTGCATCAGTTGTCATTCCATCAAAATATCCTGCTTCCTTGAAATCTTCACCCCAGCTACCAAAATCACCATTCATCCTTTTTTTGGAAGCACAATGGACTGAGAAGGGGGGTGAATCTTTCCTTCATAACCTTTAACCAATTGTATTTAAATTTTACTAACCATTAACCATTTAGCCAAGCATTAATGTGAGCTTAACAACATGGAACAATCATTCATATGAGCATAACCAAGAGAGAGCACACAATAACACAACATGTAAAGTGAGACACCCTCAAGGGGAAGAAAACCCACTCAAAATTTTGATTATATTACTCAAACCAAAATACTTACATGAATATGACACATCACACAAGATTTGTTTAGTGAAGCACCCACTTCATAAGGATCACAAACCCATATTTAACAAGGCACCAACCCTTCAAGGAGGTTACAACACCATAAGGTGATTAATCGCCAAATCAACCACCTAAAGATAAAGACCACTAAAGATATTTTTCTCCTAAAATAGATAGTGATCACAATTTCAGCTCACACACCTCAAAACCTTCTTCAAACACACTCTCTCCTACTTCGCTCAATATTTCTTCTTCATGGGATGATTAGGTCTATTTACCTTGTTTCTCTGCTCTTATATCTCCCTCAACACTTAATTCCTTATTTTAACTTTGTCTTAATTCCCTCGTATCTCTTTGACACTATCTCTAAGCTCGCACATTCTTCACACTCACAACCAACTCAAACAAGAAAATATAATGACCTTATATACATGACTCAAATCCTAAACAATACTAGGTCAACCATGACCATTAAGTTTGGTCATAACAACAAGAAAATACCCTTACTCACTCATCTAAAATCATATGAAATGACCATAAGACACTCTACAAGCACAAACTAGGCCCAAAATGCTAAATCCTCCTTCACTAAGCAGTTCATGGACTCTAAGGACACCAAGCAGTTACATCATGCCTCTAAAGTCTTCACACATGTCAAGGACATCATATAAACATCTTCCACAAGCTTAAAATCCTCAGCATCATCTTTCTCCTTCATGACACAACCAAGTAGGACTATTTCCTACTCAAACTTAGCACCGCCAAGAACCATTCTTCAATAATGAAGTCCAAAACCATATGAAATAACTCAACTAGGTCATGTAACCTATCATTCTTGTTGGCATAGCAGCTGATTAACGCGATGAGATCCCTCTCCACCATTAGTTTGAGCTTTTGGTGTGATGGAAAGTTGTGTAGCTCTGATACCAGGCAGTTAAGCACGCCACCCCCAGAGTAGTTTTGGGATGGGTGACCTCCCGGGAAATTCACGGTGTCACTTCCTCTTAATATGTCGTTGGGCCTGATTGGGTGTATACCCGGCTCCATCGTGTGAGAGGGTATTGGCGTAGCAACTGATTAACACGATGAGATACCTCTCCACCATCAGTTCAAGCTTTTAGTGTGACAACAAGTCGTGCATATCTGATATCATGCAGTTAATCGTGCCACCCCAAAGTAGTTCTGGGATGGGTGACCTCCCAGGAAATTCCCGGTGTCACTTCCTCTTAATATGTCATTGGGCCTGATTGAGTGTATACCTGGCTCCATCGTGTGGGAGGGTGTTGGCGTAGCATCTGATTAACACAATGAGATCCCTCTCCACCATTAGTTTGAGCTTTTGGTGTGATGGCAAGTTGTGTAGCTCTGATACTAGGCAGTTAAGCGCGCCGCCCCTAGAGTAGTTCTGGGATGGGTGACCTCCTAGGAAATTCCTGGTGTCACTTCCTCTTAATATGTCATTGGGTCTGATTGGGTGTATACCTGGCTCCATCGTGTTGGAGGGTGTTGGCGTAGCAGCTGATTAACACGATGAGATCCCTCTCCACCATTAGTTCGAGTTTTTGGTGTGATGGCAAGTTGTGTAGCTCTGATACCATGAAAGAGGGATTCACGAGAACTGGTGTTGAAAAGCGATGCACCACAACAAAGTTGAAATCTGATGGTAATTTCAAGCCAATGCAATATGCAAGATTCAAAACAATGGAAAGAAGATTGCAAGTAAGAAGAATGGGTCTGCTCATACTCATAGATCGAAAAATAGGAAGTACAAATAGGGGTTTTGTGTAACCCCCATGCCTAAACATGGAAATAAACTCAATGATGCTACTAACGCATATGACGCCACTAGAAGATGAGTTACAATTCCAAATAAGGAATGTAACTCCTATGATGTATTGATGCAAATGACAACGTCAAATTCTATGACAGAATCTGACACTTATCATTTGACTTCCTAAGACCTATGACTCTCGCAAGGCGAGATGACTCACCTAGGTGATGTGGATGATGACTGGACAGTCACACACACCAACAATTCTAAATCCAATGACATTACTATCATCACCAAACATTGTATATCTCATGACTCAATCCTCATAACCATTAGAACAACTTCTCCCTTTAAGCAACTTGAACTGCCCAGAAACCAATTTTGGCTCACACACTTCCTAACACTTTCAATACATATAGATGCATGTACTAAGATAAATTTTCATTTTTAATCACTCTCTAATGGATATACATCATTAACCAATCCAATACATTGGTCTTCCAGACCAATTTTTAGAACAAAACATCGTTGTCTCAAACTAGTCAAACTAGATCAAATTGTGACCTTCTTCATGCCACCTTGTCTCATATCTAGAGCTCAACCTAAGGCTAAAATCCTATCATCTAGGATGTGTACAACACCCCCAATTCAATCAACCATCATCACCAAGTCCAAAAATTCCCAAGCACCACCTAACTCTAAGACTACAGAATTGCCCTTTTTAGGCCCAAAACTAGTCTTCAAAGATTGACATGTGCAGACCTCCAAATGACTTTACCAAGCTCTGAAATCACTTCAAACATGTATTATTTCTCCCTATATACTCAAAACATCAATTTAGGTAATAAGTTCAAATGGAAAACCTACGAGAAAAACAAACTTTCCTAGAAACATGTAGATTTGAGTGGGCTCCACATACAATCAAGACTTCAAACCATCACCATATGAAATTTGAGAGAGATATCTCCATCCTAAAATCATCAAATTTGATGATCTACTACATTTTTATCACACACCATCAATTTTTCTTCCATCATTAGTAAACTAGGGTTTATGAATGGTTTTGACCTCTTTGTATTCTTAACAATCATTCGTAAATCTTATGCCCTTATTTGATCTCATTCCAACTCTTAAATATTCTTAGTTCCATACCTAAACAACCATGAAAGGATCAGGTCCCCATGAAAATATTACGCGTTCCAACCAATATGATTTATCTCATATCGGGCTAGGAAATGTGCATTCTAGAGCTCAGTATTTCTCAAAACCTCATAACATGCAGAATATTCATCATAGGCCCTAAAACTTTTCCCACAACACAAGGACAACCTCCCTCAACTTCTCCAATTCTCACATGACCTTAAATAGCTCTACATCTTCTCAACCACTAGGACTTTCCCAACTACGTCATAGAATTAGGTCTAGTTTAGCTCTAGACATAGTAGAAGAGCATTATACCTTTTCTAAAAAAACTCTTAAAAATTCCCTAACAACATTGAGACAATATTTCTCACATATCTACATTCCCTCATGGGCCCACAAATACCTATACCTGATCATCATGACTTATTAGGCTTCCATACTCAAGAATTAGGTCTAGGTTAGACCCAAAAATCATGCTCACAAGCTTTACCTGCCCTCTGAAGCTCACATAAGTGTCTCAATACTGTGTTAAAATTTTCTCCATTCCTTTTCCATGCTCATCTAGTTATCTCATTCCTTCATTCCATCATACCAAGCCATCCTATTGACTAGGCCTCATATCTAGGCAATCTAGACTAAACAACTTACACTATTGTCATTCATACACACTTGTGCACACCATGCTAATTGTATCACATCATCAAGACATTGTATCTCATCAGCACCATTCCTCTAGAAGCCACTAGCTATGCAAAAATTCATGCCTTACCAGGTGATCTCAGTCATGACACTCTTGCACTCCTATCGCATCTTATCTTTCCATGTCATCAACACTACAAAAATCCTCTTACACTCCTTCATCCTCCTTTTTTCATTAATGTTCTATTTACATCAATGATAACAAAATAAAACACATGCCAATATGTTTTCCTTAGTCATTCTCGTACCCCTATCTTGGCAGAAGATGGTGAATACGTGTAAGAAAAATGCAAACCATGTTCAGTGGAAAATGTTTCCCAAGTCACTTCATCTTGAAATCAAGTTTTTTCCCTCTCCAATATTGATGATTAAGTATTTGTGTACCTTAATTATTTCCAATGATTGTGTACTCTTTGAACATATGTGGTCTTACTAATCCCACATGGAGATATCTGGTTAGGGACAGTTGTCTCCAATTTCATAATATGTATGTTCTCTATCTACAAAAAGTTAAGCTTATAGGATTTTTACTCTAGTTTGTTGCTAGAAAAATATGGCCCCATGTTATTTTCCACATGTCTAATCATGAACTTGGACGTGGAGGGGGCATGACCTTTATCTCCCCTGAACTTGCACAACATGTGATTTCTTAGGGCTCTGACCCCACCCATCATGTGGTTTGGACTCTTTTTTATTTTTACGGGTGCATCCTTGGGATTTCCAATATTTATGCATCTAACGATTTTTTTGAGTGATATTTTTTTTGGTGATGGATTTCTAACTCCTTACCTAATTCTTAATGGATTTTTTGTGGTGATTTTAATATGGTTGAATTCTTAAAAGACAATATCAGTCGCTTTCCTATGCACTTGTGTGCTAAAGAGTTGAAATCCTAGTTCTATTTGAGGCACAAGATTGGATTGTTTGATCCTAATATCCCCTTTAAAGATATCTCTTCCTCTTCTTGGTTCACCTAGTCCAAATTTTGACAGGGGAAAGATCAAATTGTCTAACGTTTGGACTTTTTCCTAATGCCAAGTCAATACTTCTTCTATCTTTCTCCCAATATTGGAAGACATGTTGTTCTTGTTGACACTACTCTCATTTTTTATCATTCCCCCATTTTATTTGATATTACCTATATTTATCCTACTAAAAATTACAAATTCAGTTCTCAATTTTATTTTTAATATTGTACACCTGAAGCATGTTTGGATTAGTGCACATATTTATCACGTTTACAACTTAGTATCTCACCCTGTTGGTTGTGAGGGATGGATTTCGTGGTGGAATGATGTCATCAAAAGTACTGGAACCTTCCTTTTCATATATGGAAGACAAGCTACACACGAGGCATCATATCATGAGGTTTAATGTATCTCATAAGAGATTAATGCCTCTCATTTCAATCAAAATTTACAGCTCCAAGTTTCCCATTATAGACACAAACTTAAAGTTTAGGAATCTTACAAAGCTAGGGGTTATTTTCTTTGTTCTCTTCTTTATTGACTTAAAATCAAAGATAGAGCTTCCAAAGATTTTTTTTTTATGCTCTGAACCAAGCATTCTACCACACAAAGCAAAGCTGTCTTCCAAGGAAATGCATGGTACACTTCTTTACCAGACATCCTACAATTATTTTTCCACCATTATCATGGTTTTTTTGCCTCCCAACCTTCCATCCTTACTAGGGAAGAGGATATTCTTAAATGCTTGCAAGTTATTCCATGTAAATTCACTCGTTCTCAGTGAGTTTCTTGTGATAGAACTTTGTTTATCACTAACCTTAAGGAGTTAACCTTTTAAATGGCCCCTGACAAATCTCTAGTTATTGATGGCTTTCCCTCCTAATTCTATCAAACCATGTGGGATACTCCAGGATATGACCTGTATAATGTCTACCTCAAAGCCTTAGCTTCCAAATCCTTGGGTTAGCTAATCAACCAAGGAAACATCAAGTTTATGCCCAAGTCTAGAGACCCTAAGAAAATTTCAAACTAGATACCCATCACACTACTCAATATGTCTTACAAAATCATTGCTAAGGCGTTATCTAATAGGGTTACCAATATCCTTCCTCTTGTTGTTTGGAGTGAGCATATTGGTTTCATTAGACAAAATTACATGCTAAATAACATCATTGTTATTTGGAAGGGGAGAATGGGCCCATCTCTCAAATCAAAAGGCCCTATTTATTAAAATTTATTATGCCAAAGCTTATGACCTTATTGAGTGGTATTTTCATTCTGGCTATGTTTCAAGATCTTGGATTTGGGCCAAGATTTTTCTATATTGTGCAGATGATTTTTAGCAATGTTGGATATTGCATTACCATTAATGGAGCTCAATCTTCCCAGTTTGGTTTATTCAGATCCATTAATCAAGTCCTTTATCCCCCCTCTCTCTATGTGCTAGTAGTTAAATTTTATAGCTACCTTTTGACCCAGAGTACCTCTTAAGGTCTAATTAAAGGGAATTTTTTTCCATTCATTGATCAACAACTCATCAATGGCCACTTTTTAGATGACTTGTTTCTCACTCTCCTTGAGGAGGAACAGTCTATTCAAACTACTTTGGACTATCTTGACACTTTATGATTCACTTTTGGATCTTTCATTCAATTTGATAAACCCAGTGGTATCAGCAGTCCCAATACCCTATTCCTCCTCAGCTGGAAGTTATACAATGGAGCTAGATCTAGTCATCCATCCAGTTCAAATTCCTTGGCATTTTTTTTTCTTTCCAGGATACTTCTTCACATATTTTGAGCTATGTTGTTCAATGGGTAAAGAGAAAAATATCTTATTGGATTACCAAACCACTTTTTCAGGTAGAAAATTTTCATATTTTTTCTAAGGTGTTAATGACTAATCATGTCTATTATTGCTCATGGTGGGCCCCTTTTAATGCTACCTATGCCAAAACTGAGAAACTTCTAAGGAATTTTCTTTAGGATAATTCTGAGGGTCACAAGGGGTTTCACGAGGTTTCTTGGGTCATTTTTTGTAGACCCAAAGATGTTGATGGCCTTGGGTTACTTGACATTAAACTTTAAGGTTGAGATAGTTGTGCCAAATGGTTACTCTGTAGCCTAGAAGGTAAAGAATCTTGGAATATTTTAATCCAACATTACATTTTTCAAGCTTCTCTTTTAGGTAGACAATATTGGAAAGCTATTAACTTTTAATCCCTTATTCTCTGCCTTTTTTTGTTTAAATTGGGGGCACTTTCATTGCTCGAAGTATTTATAAATCTTGGTATTTTCTTAAAATAAAACCTAATTTAGAAGGGGGTGAATTTTTATCTGATATGTCTATTAAATCTTACTCTCTGTGGTGGTCATCTATTTTTACTTTCCATGATGTCCCTCTTACTCTGGCTCCATGGCCTAAATCCATTCAAATTTTTAGAAAAGGTATCAAAGTGGTGGGTGATTTATTTTGCAAACATAATAGATCTTGGCTTTCATGGGCTGCCCTTTCTATTAAATTTAACCTTCAACATCAAGATGTTGAAATAATAACGAAAAATCATTGATTACATGCCTAATGAATTTATTCACAAAATTTGCATCACTTCTGGCATTCCATGGTGGCATGATTGGAATTTTCCTTTTGCTACTCCACTCTACCATTACATACCTCTCTTGGGTTACTCTTTTCTCACCCTGTAGTCAGTGCTCATCAACTCGCTTAATCATGTTGGAAGCATAATAACTGAGAGGGGGGGATGAATCAGTTTCTTTAAAAAATCTCTTTCAATTATCTTTACTTCTATTTAACTTAGATGAACCATTCAATAATCCATCATTATATAAGCAAGTTCAAACCATCAAAGCAACATAGAAATCATCCACATGAGAATGAAACAATAGATAACACACATGAACACATCATATATGTGGGAAACCCTCATGGGGAATAAAACCCACTGATGTTTGTATTAATAAATATAAAATAAAGATTTATTAAAGCACCAACTCCACAAGGAACACCAACCCCTAATTCCAAAGCACCAAGTTGTTAAGGTTTTAGTAAGCACCCACTTACAAGTAAGCTAAAACTCCCCAAGATTTAGTGAAGAACCAACTCCACAAGGAGCACCAACCCCCAAGGTTTCAGCATGCATCAACTTGTAAGGAAGCACCAACTCCCAAAGTGACTCAACACAAAATCATCCACCTCTGAATGTTTTTCACCTTCTCTTTTTTTTTAATCAACAAATGATGACCATAACTTTACTCTTCTTTTCTTGATCACTTCTCAAACTGTCAGGGTATGCTTCCTCTCTCATCTAGATTCTTCACCTTCACTAGGTCATATAGGAATTGACTTACACATTCAAATATCATGTAGGATTTTATTTAAAAACTCTCTTCCCTCCTCATATGGTCTATAATATTGTAATTTCCTCAAGCATGCATCATTTCCTCCCCATTTTCATCCATACTCAAAAACTAGTCAAATAGAATTCTTCGCTCAATACTCTTATTTACTTTGTCATGGTCATAGAAAAACCAACATTTACAAAATTTCCACCATTATATATTCAATGTACATACATTTCCCATGGTCTAAAAGACATCTTACAACCCTTACATGCACTTATATTTCACACATTATATCAACTCTCTACTTGTCCTTAAACTTGTCTTTCCTTTATATGCATATATCATGATCAAATATCAACTAGGTCAGTCACATACACCTAATACCACTTATGTCAGCCATACAAAATCTCAAATATCATACTATAAACATGAAATAATCTCAATAAAACCTTTTTTTTCTCTGAAACAACTCAATTAAGCCTCATTCTCCTTTAGGACTCATGAAGACCTACTTGCACTAGGTTTGTCCACATAATGATGCATCGTGATAATTTTGAGAAATCAAAGTCGTATTCAAAGGAAAAAAACATTTCAATGACTTCTTTTGACCTCCTACAATATTGAATAGCTCTACACTATGCATTCTCACTATGAAAACTTCTTGAGAACAATAACAACCAAATTGCCCCAAAAACAAATCTTCAAGAATGAATTTTTTACCACCTCAAGACACTCAACCATGGCATATGAAACCTATAGAAAGATACTCCATGACTTAAAAAACATCACAAAATGTATTATACACCTTCATTCACGGTATAAGGGCTCAAGAACAACTCTGAACCATAAACACCAAAAATTGTCAAACTGCCCTAAAAAATGAATCTTTATAAATTGACCTCATAGGCATACTTAAAGACTAAAAATTATTGTGAAACCATCATAGACATGGATTATATGTCCCTATAATCCTTAAACATCCATTATTTCATCTTGTCTGATGAAAAACTTGAGAGCTATGGTAAAATATTTAGAAATAGTCCCATACCTGTACTTTTAATCTCTCATTTGACTACTCAATGCCACCTAGAGATAGCTATGAGATTCCACTACATTCTCTAATCATCAAACTAGACGAAAAATCCATGATGAGATTTTTTAAGCAATATATCACATATCGACTCCTTACCAGTGTTTTAGGAGGGTTTTAGAGTTGTGTTGGTGTTAACGATTGTTCATAAAGCTTTGGACATTAAATATAAAACTAATTACAAGAGTTTTTAGTTAGGTACCTTCCCTATCTCTCCTCAAGAGCTCAGGTTCCTATGCATAGGTTACACATGTCAATGATCAACTAAAAGTGCACCTCGAACTAGGATTCTCCATTCTTGTGAGCTCGATAGGACAAAAAACTCACTTTCTCGAAAAATCCTCCAAACAAAGACATGAAACTTCATTAACATAACTAAACTCTATCCATGCTTTAATTTGCATAATCACCCTAAAATATGATCATCATGCCTCATTAGGATAGGTAGACCTCAAGAACTAGGTTTAGGTCCAGACCTTAAAAACATTTTTCATGTGTTTTCCATCAAGCCAAGACTTGAAACTTTTCCAACACACCTTAAACAACTTGTTACACCTATGAAAATGCTCACATGCACATACTTACCTTGAAAATTGAACCTCATACCTCATTAGGCCATGTTTTCTTCATCTTTCTCTTCTACACCTTGGACTTCTAATTTTAACTGACCTTCACACCTTTGTCCATGCATTCTAAACCACATTCTCATGCTCAAACAATTTAAAACAACCTCTACATACTTGTGACTACTCATCTTACCAAGATACCATGACTTGTTTGTCATCATACTTTTACAAGGACATCCTTGTCTTCACATTGTCTTCAAATTCTCTCTTTCTCACATTGTGAATTAACCTTCACAAATGATGCATTTCTCTTTTGACATCAATGAAACCTCATGCTCTACTACTAGCTCCTTAGATATCAATGAAAATAATCAACAGTCTCCCCAATTCATACTTTAGCAACAAAAAGGCACATACTTGACTTGATATCAATGACAACACTAACAAAACACATACCTTTGAATTGAAATCAATGACAACACTCAACAATCTCCCCCTTTTTGATTAAATGAAACACACTACAATCACTTCAAAATGATACTTAATTTTTTATTTTCTCATTTTCCCCAAAATAGTACTTTTCAAATTTTCTCATTCTCCCCCTTTTGACATTAATAGCAAAGGGTTTTCCAAAAAAAATCATCTAATCATTGAACCTAAACCTCAATAACATAATTAAATACTGAAATCAATTATTTGACAAAACACTCACCTTAGGCTCATACCAGAAGTTATAGATAACTTCACAACATAGAGCTATAAAGCTCCCCTTGAGTTGATGACTCTACTAGATGAAAACCACTCTGATTCTTTCTCATTTTAAACACTAGGATATTTCTCCCCCTTGCTGATCATTCTTCTAAAACTATCTCTTTCTTGAGTAAACATGATCATACATGTGACTTCTTGATTCTACCCCTTTGATATCATACTTATAATTAATGTTTGGAAACATAAACCAAACTTGGAAGAACAATCAAACATGACATGTTCCCCTATCTCCATGTATACCTTCTGGGAACTTATTTCTTTCTCTTGGAGATAAAGGATCATTTGAATAGCTCACCCTAAGTTTTTAAAATCTTTAGTGATATCTAGGAATAGGAATTACACCTAATTCCTATCTTAAATGTTCAAATGTTTTTGTTGGAAGTGATTTGGTTATGATATCTGCAATCTGATCCTTAGTTGGTATATATTTGAGCTTGACACTTTTTCACTCACATGCTCTCTTAGAAAATGATACCTAATAGGAATATGTTTGGTCCTTGAATGCATGACATAATTATTTGAAACAATTATGAAACTTATATTGTCACAAAATATGGGAATAGTACTTTCATACTCTACCTTGAAATCATTCAAGGTTTGTTTCATCCAAATCACTTGAGTACAACATGAAGCAGTTGCAATATACTTAGCTTCACAAGTAGAAAAAGTTATTGATCCTTGATTATTTCTTATCCATGAAACTAGGAAATCTCCTATGAATAAATCCCCACCACTAATTCTTTTCCTATCATCTTAAATTCCTACCCAATCAACATCAGTATAGGATGTCATGACAAACTCCTTTTTTCTTGGGTACCACAACCCATACTTTGCAGTCCCTTTGAGATATCTAAGTATCTTTTTGACTAATTGCAAATGGATTTCCTTTGGATCTGATTGAAACATTCCCACAAGTCCTATTGCTTGTATGATATCATGCCTAGAGGTTGTACTAAACAAAAAAATCCTATCATTAGCCTATATGGTGTCTAATCCACATTTGGAAACTCATCTTCGTTTCTCAAATTACACCATGTAATCATAGGTGTACTGACATGTATTCTATCTTCCATTATAATATTTTTCAAAAATTCCCTTATGTATTTTGCTTGTGAAATGAAAATACCTTTTTCTGATTAACTATTCTACAGTCTAAGAAATAATGACAGTTCTCCTATCATAGACACCTCAAATTACCTCTTCATTACATCTATAAATCCTTTAATCATGTTCTCATTTTTTCCACAAAAGATGATATCATCCACATAAACAAATAATATCAAATGATGATCTCCCTCCGTCTTTATGTATGAATTTTTATTTGCAACTCCTCTTTTGAAACCTTGGCTACTAGATACTTGTCTAATCTGGCATATTAGGCTCTACGTGCCTGCTTTAGATCATAAATTTCCTTTTTTAGTTTGCAAACATAATCCTTGTCATCTAATAATATAAATCCTTCAGGTTTCTCAATGTATACCTCTTCTTTTTAGTGTGAAATCACAGCACCCCCAAATGAGTTATGGATCTTCTTTTCTAAGGCAGGGTCATTTGGTGTGATTTTAATAACATTGGATCATTCCCCAAGCTGTGGGACTTGCAAATGGGAATGATCCTCCAGAGAAGGTTGGTTCCTCTTCCTAATCTACCTGCCACAAGCTATTCCAGTGCAGGCAAGCTAATCTAATCCTAATCTAACTTCCAAGGAGACAAGGAGAGAAAGAAAACAAGAAAAAATAGAGCCTACACTAAAACGGTGATACACCAGAGAAGGAAAGTGTTGATCATCTATCAAAACTACCATGGAAACAAAGAGAGGTGAGCAATGGAGAGGATGGACAAGTGCATCACAGACCAGAGATGGATTTCACACAGAAAATGTTCCAAAATCCCTAAAACACAGCTCCAAAACCTACAAATGACATTCAAAACATGCACAGATACCCTACAACAATGAGAGAGGCAAGAAGAAACAACCAAAAAATGAGCAAAGGATGGACAAATGCATCACAAAAACACGTTTTTATTGCTCTAGATTTACACAGTGCACCATTTCACGGGCAAGAGGCAAAAAAATGCCATTACAGAGTAGGGGAGGAGGTTCCAACTCCATTTTCGACCCTGGGAAGAAAAGAAGAGGGAGGTAGAGAAGAAGAATGAACAACCACTAACTAACTTCTTGAAAATGTGCCTCTGTTACAATATATAGAAAAATGCGAAAAGAGAGGGAAAAACATGAGAAAATATGATTCTCTGCTCCAACCACTGACAACATTCATAAATTTGGTCAAAAATTCAAGGCTCCATCTGCAAATTCCATTCCCAAATGCATTTTTTCTGCTTGAGGGAGAAAAGACCCATATTTCATTAAATTTTGTGGTTGAAAACCAGTTCTGCATTTTTTCCATGCCAAATCACGTTTTGTAATTTTCTCCCACAAATCTCTACCAAAATAAAAAATTGAAGACTCCATGATGAAGAGAATCTCTAGATCTTTCCATTGGTACCAAGATTGTCAAAAATGGAGCTTTGGATCAAAAGATATGGCCTTCTGCATTTTTTCCTTACGTTTCCTGCAAATTTGGCTTCGGGAAAATTTTGAACTTTTTCCCCGCAAATCCATTGATGATGTGGCATCCATTGGGGTTGGCGGAGGCAGGGGCTTCCTTTTTTCCATTTTACATTTTTTGACAAAAGTCAAAAAATCCAATTTACCTCCGAAGTCCCGCATCCCCGCATTAGCTTTTTGATGGGGCCATGGGTAGCATTTTGATTTTATGCCTTTTGGAAGAAAAGGCAATTTTTCACTTTTTCCTCCGATGCCCCACCGGTCTAAGTTCCTTTGGCAAAAAACTCTCCCAAGCTCCGCAAGTCCGCCTTGGGAAAATTTTCCCTTCTAACTCCACCGAGCCATAACTCAAAAAATACAAGGAGTTAGAAAGAGTTCTTTACCTTTCTGGAAAGGGGAAGAAATTCTCTATCTGATGGAGCATTTTCTAGAAACCTTTGAATGCTTTAAATGTCTGAAATCTGGACTGAAGCACAAAAGGTAGTAAGTTAACCCAAAAATAAGGGGAGCTTATTTTGGTTAACAACTTTGGCGACTCACAGGGGTCATCTGCCTGCTAGATGAATGATCAGTGGCCTTTTTTGCATCCATTGGGCATGGAGTCAAGCCTGATAACCAATTCTCTGATCTAACTCTGAAAATATGACCTCTGAATCACTTGGAAACCCGCTGAAACTTGAAGTTGAACTTCACCAAAAGCCAACTGAATGCACTGTGCAAGAGCAATACAACAACACCAAAAACTATGTACAAACTGAAAATCATACATGCTCCAAATGGAACATGCAGAGTGTGCAAAAGCACTTCTTTTGCTGAAAAAAAACCTACCTACACTACTCTAACCAAGAGCAAAGGGAGCTCAAACAAATCCTATGCAACTGGCAGGGAGAAATAGCTTCCCTTCCTCAAAAATGGCAGCCATGCAACTGATTTGGCACTGAACATGGCTGGTTGGATGAGTGAAAAACTAACTACAAGCTGATCTTCCACCCAAATCACCAAAGTATCAACTGAAGACAAAACCAATACCTCTTTTAGTTGCTCTACATTTGGATTGAAGAGGTATGACAGCTGATCCTTGGTGCTTTGTAGCTCATCCTCATGCCCTGAAATGGGCATGACCAGATTTGGCTTCTCCTTTGGCTCCAATGAAGCCAAATACCTGATTGGGAAAGGTCTGATCCATTTGATATGCCCATTGCTCTTGATTTTCCACTTCAAAAATGGAGTCTTCTTGTAGACCTCTTTGGGTGAATGGCGTGGAAGGAATGGTGGAACTCTTCTGTTGTTTCTCTTCTTCCTCCTGTGAAGAGCATGGAAGGTTTGAGTCTCCCAAAATAGATTCCAAAAGGCTGCTATAAAGTACAGACTACTGCAAATGAGTGCTCTCCTTCATGACAGCAGGTTCACATATTTGAAGGGTGAATGAAGGAGAAAACAATAGAAACTCAACTGGTTCTTCTCCATCAAAACAATCCTCCAAATCAGACAAGTACTCTGCTTCATTGTTTTCCTGCTGCAAATGTTCAACCTCTTCCATGGTGTCTTTTTGGTTTGCAACTTGTTCACCATGGTTTCTTTCATCCTCCAACATGAAGTTTGAAAGATCAAACTCTTCTCCAACGTTAGAGCTCGAGAAAGATGAAGTGGAAGGAAGAACTGAAGGTTCTTCTATAGCCTGTTTTGTGTTCAAAGCCTTTGGATCTGCATTTTTCTCCTCCACAGCTGGAATGTACTCCTCTTCTTTTGGATTTGGAGCAGCTTCTCCTTCCTCTGTTGTTTGAAGACCATCTTTCTCTTGATTGAACTCTTCCTCTAGCATGAATTTTTCCATATCAAACTCCTCAAACTGCTGCTCTAGAGGACAAGTTGGGACTGCAAGATTTCTTTTAGAGCTTTCCTCCAAAATGGATTCATCAACCAAAACAGGCCCTTCGAATGAAAGCAAGAAAACACCAATAATGTCTTCTTCTTCTGCTGCTACAAACTCTGATTTGGTCTCATCCACTTGCTCCTTTCCAATGGGACTTTGAGCTGATTTGTTTTCTCCTTCCTTGGCTGATTGGGTAGTTTGAATTGGATCAACATTCTCTTCACTTAAAGTGCCAACATGGACACTACATTTTGAGTAAACTGACTGCTGATTTTCTTCTTCCTTTTCTTGTTCTTTCTTTGCTGCAAATTTAGTCTTAGCCACCACTGGCTCTTCAACTTTCTTCTCCTCTGAAGGCTTGACCAGCAAAGGAATCTTTGTTATCCCAAACCTAAGAGCTAAGCTCACTAAGCTTTTAACCATTTCTTCTTCTTTCACTTCTTCTTCTTGCTGTCCTTCATGACTAATTTTTAAAATTTCTTCTTCTCCACATGGAATTGGGAAGGCAAGAGAAGGAGTGGGTTGGGATTCAACCATTTTTTCATTTGTTTGTGGTGGTGGAAGAGATGAAACTTCTTGTTTCCTTGGAGTGGAAGGTATTTCTTTTTGCTCTTGTGGAGGGGATTTGGATTTGGAAGAGAAGAGGGTAGAAAAGATGAGATGGGATGGGAGACTAGGGGATGGAGGGATGGTTTTCACAACTGGAGCAGCATTGGCTGGGTTTACAACTTGACATTGTTGAAATGGTAAAGCTTGAGATGAAGAAGAAGAAATACAAGGAACTGCTGAATGACTTACCCATTGACAAGGTTGATTCAGACTCTACTCATATGCTTCTATCTCCTCAGTCCATTGTGCAAGTTGGGGAAGCATCTCAATTATGAAGTCCAGCTTCTCTTGAGGGTTGTAGTGTCTTGGAAAAGGGCCTTCCCATGGACAGGGTGCCCTGCAACCAATTCTGAATGCCTTCATTTGAGTTGTAGCTCTTGACTGCACCATGCCAATCTCCATTTTTTGGATCTTCTCCAGCAGACCAGCATCTTGCATTTGATTTTCTTCATTGTTTTCATACCCCTGCTCTTGGAAAGCTCCATAGCCAAACTGATTTTGGCATTACTGCTCATAGGGGTAACCATGCTGATTTTGGATTTGCTCAAAATGTTGATTTGAAGGATTTGTAAAGCTTATTGGAGTTGGAATGTGTTGTTGCTATTGTAGATGTGAATTCCATGGTGGAAATGAAGTCATGATTGCACAACTTCATGGAATGGAAAGAATGAAAGAATATGGAAAGAAGGATGAATGGAAGTGAATGGAAAACAGGTATGCAACTCAGAGAATGAGTTGTTTACCAGATGGAGTCGCCAGATGTGCAAATTGAAGCTTCTAATAAGCTGGAAATTGCAACAAGTGCACATCAATCTTGTTGCAATGAAGTGGAGACCTCTAAGGTCCCACCGGGCATGCCAAAACTGTTAGTGCAAAATCACAGCACCCCCAAATGAGTTATGGATCTACTTTTCTAAGGCAGGGTCATTTGGTGTGATTTGCATAACATTGGATCATTCCCCAAGCTGTGGGACTTGCAAATGGGAATGATCCTCCAGAGAAGGCTGGTTCCTCTTCCTAAACTACCTGCCACAAGAGATGATAATGCTAGGCAAGGGAATCGTCTTGCCTAGTGAGAAATGGAGAGGATGGATAGATGCAGACCAAGGAAAAACATAATCTAATCTCCCAATACCTGTGGAATAGAAGGCAAGCTAACCTAATCCTAGTCTAACTTCCAAGGAGACAAGGAGAGAAAGAAAACTGGAAAAAACAGATCCTACACTAAAATGGTGATACACTAGAGAAGTAAAATGTTGATCATCTATCAAAACTGTCATGGAAACAAAGAGAGGTGAGTAATGGAGAGGATGGACAAGTGCATCACAGACCAGAGATGGACTTCACACAGAAAATGTTCCAAAATCCCTAAAAACACAGCTCCAAAACCTGCAAATGACATTCAAACATGCACAGATGCCCTGCAACAATGAGAGGCAAGAAGAAACAACCAAAAATGAGCAAAGGATGGACAAATGCATCACAAAAACATGTTTTTATTGCTCCAGATTTACACAGTGCACCATTTCACGGGAAAGAGGCAAAAAAAATGCCATTACAGAGCAAGGGAGGAGGTTCCAACTCCATTTTCGACCCTAGGGAAGAAAAGAAGAGGGAGGCAGAGAAGAAGAGTGAACAACCACTAACTAACTTCTTGAAAATGTGCCTTTGTTACAATATATAGCAAAATGCGAAAAGAGAGGGAAAAACATGAGAAAATCTGATTCTCTGCTCCAACCACCGACAACATTCATAAATTTGGTCGAAAAGTCAAGGCTCCATCTACAAATTCCATTCCCAAATGCATTTTTTCTGCTCGAGGGAGAAAAGACCCATATTTCATTAAATTTGGTGGTTGAAAATTGGTTCTGTGTTTTTCCATGCCAAATCACATTTTGCAATTTTCTCCCACAAATCTCTACCAAAATAAAAAATTGAAGACTCCATGATGAAGAGAATCTCCAGATCTTTCCATTGGTACCAAGATTGTCAAAAATGGAGCTCTGGATCAAAAGATATGGCCTTCTGCATTTTTTCCTTACGTTTCCTACAAATTTGGCTTCGGGTGAATTTTGAACTTTTTCCCCGCAAATCCACTGATGACGTGGCATCCATTGGGGTCGGCGGAGGCAGGGGCTTCCTTTTTTCCATTTTACATTTTTTGACAAAAAGTCAAAAAATCCAATTTACCTCTGAAGTCCCTAATCCCCGCATTAGATTTTTTTTGGGGCCGCAAGTCACATTTTGATTTTATGCCTTTTGGAAGAAAAGGCAAATTTTCACTTTTTCCTCCGATGCCCCACTGGTCTGAGTTCCTTTGGCAAAAAAATCTCCCAAGCTCCACAAGTTTGCCTTGGAAAAATTTTCCCTTCTAACTCCGCTGAGCCATAACTCAAAAAATACAAGGAGTTAGAAAGAGTTCTTTACCTTTCTGGAAAGGGGAAGAAATTCTCTATCTGATGGAGCATTTTCCAGAAACCTTTGAATGCTTTAAATGTCTAAAATCTAGACTGAAGCACAAAAGGTAGTAAGTTAACCCAAAAATAAGGGGAGCTTATTTTGGTTAACAGTCTGAAAACCCATTTCATGCTAATGACATTCTTGTCTTTAGGCCTAGGTACTAGCTCCCAAGTCTCATTCTTCTCTATTTAATATAACTCCTCGTTCATGACACTTACCCAAAACATAACACCTATGGATTCACTACGTTATTCATGTCATGCATAACCATATATGTTATATAACAAACTGATCCATATTGGTCTTACAGACCAATCATCTGCTCTTACAGACCAATCATCTGCTCTTATGTGTCATAGACCTATATTATGCCACACAACACAACTCTAAGCACATACATGCACACTACACTCTTTAGATTGTCTATATTCTTATTAAGCCTTCAAAAACCTTCTTGATCCTCATCACCTTTCAACACAATGCCATGAATGCAACGGAACTGATCAAATCATCACACACATACCTTGTAATCATCTTAACTATCCTTCTTATATCTTCCTCAAGTCTTCAACATGATTACATCCTTGCAACACATCATCATGGTGCTTCTTTTTAGTGATGAATTCCTCTATGAATCGTAATAGATTCATCTTAATTAACATATCTCTATAACACTAAAAATTCAGGAGAGTCACATATCTCCATCACCTTGCAATCATGAGGGTTATAGTCTTTCTTTAGGATCCTCTTGGTCTTGATTGGTACTTCTAGATTCATATTTGAATCATCCTTCTCTCCTCTATCTGAGCTAATAGCATACATTCTTGGAACACTTCAATATCTAGCCTATGCTCTTCCATAACAAACACTCCACCTTGGATTATATATTCATTACGACTAAGATTTCTTTTCTTTTATTCCTCCCTTTCCTCATTCACATGGTTTGAATTCATAGTGTACACCTCTTTTCCCTGACTAAACTTTCTCATCTTGAAATATCTTGAAATATGCCCAATGTTATGACAATTATAACAAACAACACCATACATACCTCTTAACTAATATGGACTATGAATCCTTCCATAATTCCATGTGTACACATTTTTGTAGGGCCTTCTACACTCTCTTTCTCGATGACCAAAAAATTGCATGCAAAAATAGTAACCATTGAATGAATTTGCATACCTTATGGCATTAGGTTGTCTAATGGAGTTTTTCCTTTTGTTTCTCTTGAAGATGAATTTATTGTTCTCATTACCATCCTTCTTGTTCTTCTTTTTATCTTCAAGACTTCCATTGTCATTTTCATTTCTCTTCTTGTGGTATCCATTGAAACAAAGACCTAACTTATCATTGATAGACTTTTGACTACTCAACATGTCATTTAGAGCCTCAATGTTCTTCTCAAACATCTCAAATTTCTTTTTCTTGCTAGCTTATTGATCCAAATATTCCTTCAAGGACTCAAGTTATGTCTTGAACTTGTTGCATTCTTCCTCCTTATCCTTTAGACTTGTTGTTATGAGATACACCTGAGTTTCCAGATCTTTAATGATCTCATCATGATCACTATTCATGCTACTATTTTTTTCATCATATTCCTTAATCAATGACTTTAATTTCTATTTTTTTTCTTTGGATCTTCAACTCATCTAAGTCATTTAACTGCTTTTCTTCTTGTTTCACTTCTACCTCTTCATCTTTTAAGTATTCATTGAGACATTCAAATTATGAACTACATAATTCTTTTTCCATGAATAGGACTTCATTGTTGTCATTCTTGTCATGGTCATCATCACTACTAGATGCAATGTTGTCACTAACATCAGAGTAGTTTTTATCACTACTATCTTATTTGGTATATAAATTCCTCTTATTATTGAGTTATATTTCCATTGATTTCCATATGATGTACCCTAATGACATCAGATAGGTCATCATTATGATAAACCAAAATGCATAGAAACCTCCTTGAACTTGACTAACCATACTTGTGCTTCTAAGATCTCCTTCAAGATGTTAGACATATTCCAGATGAACAAACTTTGATACCAATTGTTGGAACCACAATTACTGGGTGGTGAATCAGTGTCCTTATAAGCTTTCACTTTCAATTATCTTTACTTTTACTTAACTTCTATGAACCATTCAATAAGCCATCATTATATAAGCAATGCCAAACCATCAAAGAAACGTAGTAACCATCCACATGAGCATGAAACAATAGAGAACACACACGAACACATCATATATGTGGGAAACCCTTAAGGGGAATAAAACCCACCAATATTTGCATTAATAAACAAAAATCAAGATTTAGTGAAGCACGGACTCCACAACGAGAACCAAACCCTAATTTCCAAGCACTAACTTGACAATGTTTTAGCAAGCACTAACTTGTAAGGATATTACAACTCCCCAAGATTTAGTGAAGCACCAACTCCACAAGGAGCACCAACCCCTAAGGTTTTAGCATGCATCAACTTGCAAGGAAACACCAACTCCCAAAGTGACTCAATGTAAACTCATTCACCTCTAAAATTTTGTCACCTTCTCTTTTGTGTTGATCAACAAATGATGACAATATCTTTACTCTTCTTTTCTTGATCACTTCTCAAACTATCATGGTATGCTTCCTCTCTCATCTAGATTCTTCACCTTCACTAGGTCATATAGGCATTGACTTACACATTCAAATATCCTGTAGGATGTTCTTCACAAACTCTATTCCATCCTCATACATTATATAATACCTCACTCTACTCAATCATGCATCATTTGCTTGCCATTTTCATCCATACTAAAAAACTAGTCAAATAGGCTTCTTCGGTCAATACTCTTCTTTCCTTTAACATGGTCATATATAAACTAACCACCATCATATATTCAATTTTCATACTTTTCCCATGGTCTACAAGATGTCTTACAGTGCTTACATTCACTTATAGTTTGCACATTATATCAACCCTCTACTTGGCCTAAAACTTGTCTTGCCTTTATATGCATATTTCATGATCAAACATCAACTAGGTCGGTCACATACACCTAAAACCACTTAGTCAGGATTTAATAAATCTCAAATAGAATATTATAAACATTAACTAATCTCAACAAAACCTTTTTTTTCTCTGAAACAAATCAATTAAGCCTATTTCTCCTTTAGGACTCATGAAGACCTACTTGCACAAGGTGTATCCACATAATGATGCATCATGATCATTTTGAGTAATTAATGTCTTCTTCAAAGAACAAAAAACTTTTTTAAAAAAATCAATTTCTTCTAACCTCTTCCAAGCTTGAATAGTTATGCACCATGCATTCTCACCACGAAACCTTCTTGATAACAAGAACAATCAAACTGCCCCAAAAACCAGTCTTTAAGAATGAATCTTGTACCACCTCAAGACACTCAACCATGGAAAATGAAACTTATAGATAGATACTCCACAACTTCAACAACATCACCAGATGCAATATACACCTTCATTCAGGGTATAAGGGCTTAAGAACAACTTTGAACCATGAACACCAAAAACTGTCAAACTATCCTCAAAAACTAGTCTTGATAAATTGACATCATGGGTACACTTAAATGATAAAATTTATCCTGAAACCATGATATATGTGGAGTATAGGTTCATATCATCCTAAAACATCCATTTTTCATCTTGGAAAATGTAAAACTTGATAGCTACGACAAAAAGATTCAGAAAATGGTCATGTACCTGCACTTTTTCTCTCTCATTTGACTACTCAATGCCACCTAGAGATAGATGGGAGAGTCCACTACATGATCAAATCATCAAACTAGAAAACAAAATCCATTTTGATCATGTTTCGGCTATATCTTTTATATCGACTCCTTATGAGGGTTTTAGGAGGTTCTTAGAGTTTTTTTAATGTTAATGATTGTTCATAAATCTATGGACCTTAAATCTCAAAATAATGTCAGGAGTTATTAGATAGGTCCCTTACTTATATATCCTTAATGGATAAAGTTCCCATGTATAGGTTACACATTCCAATGAGTAACTAAAAGTGAACATCGAGCTATAATTCCCCATTCTTGTGAGCTTTATAGGACCAAAAACTCACCTTCTTGCAAAATCCTCTAAACCAAGACTTGAAACTTTATAACATACCTTAAATAGTATGCCTAACTTCTATCCATGCTTGAATTTTCATACTCACCTTGAAAAATGATCAACATGTCTCATTAGGACTAGCAGACCTCAAGAACTAGGTCTAGGTGTAGACATCAAAACCATTTTTCATGTTTTTCCCTTCAAGCCAAGACCCAAAACTTTGCCAACAAGCCTGAAATAACTTGTTACACCTCTGAAATTTCTCACATGCCCATACTTACCTTGAAAACTAAACCTCATACCTCACTAGGCCATGTTTTCTTCATCTTTCTCTTATACACCTTGGTTTTCTTACTTCAAATGACCTTCACACCTCTATCCATGCATTCTAAACCACATTCTCATGCTCAAAAATGTCAAAAATCTCTACATACATATGACTAATCATCTCACTAAGCTACCATGACCTACTTGTCATCATACCTTCACAAGAACATCTTTGTTGGTGAGAATCGTATCGAAAATTGTGCACCATGATAGAGTTGCACTCTGAAGGAAACATAATAGCTTCAACGTAATTATAAGGAAGAATAGATCAATCAACTGAAGAACTTGCATAATAGAACAAATCTAGCACATGTAGAGAAAAGACAATGGAGTGTCTTGGCATACTCATAAATGTCAAATGAAGGGATACATATAGGGTGCTGAGTAACCCTAGTGCATGACACACAAGAAACCTTTAACCTAACCGTAAACCTAACCTAAGTGAGATGACCCTCCATATGTGTGTGGAGGACATATAGGATCTCACACACCAACACCCCCCTTCATCTAAGCTGGGGTAGTGGCTATGATGAGTCAGACAGAAAAAGAAGACACTTCTAAACAACTAAGAAAGATGTGTCAATGGGGCTCAAAAACTAAAGGCCTAATAAGGTGCCCATGTACAAACAACATCTTCCTAGAATAAGAAGAAGAAGAAGAGAACTATATAGCCCAAAGAAGATGAGCAGCTGCATAAGACCTCACCCCAAGAAGAGACCGCAAGTGAAGAAACTTCACCTCAGTGAAGGGCTTGGTGAATATATCTGCAATCTGATCAGCTATCTGAATGTACTGAATGTCGATGATACCATCATGAATAAGCTCTCGTATGAAGTGCATATGGATATCAATGTGCTTCCTCCACTGAGGCTGACCTGGATTTTTTAAAATTGAGATAGTGCTCGTTTTATCACAATAGATAATGGTGGGCCGCCGAAAGTGGATGCCAAACTCTGTCAGAATACCCTATAGCCAAATAGCTTCTGTGGTAGCGTTAACTGCTCCTTTGTATTCTACCTCTGTAGATGATATCACAATTACATTATGCTTCTTGCTAGACCAACTAATAGGACCCAAACCAAGAGAGAAACTGTAGCCAGAGGTAGATTTCTGATGATCTAAGTCACCGGCCCAATCAGAATCTGTGAACCCAATCAAGTCAATGTCCACCCCTCCAAAATAGTGAATGCCATCAGTATAGGTGCCACGAACATAATGAAGAATCCACTTAGCTTCTTTCTAATGCAACTCATGTGGCTCCTGCATGAATCTGGACATGATCCCAATAGCATAAGATAAATCCAGTCAAGTGTGAGTCAAGTAAATCAAGCTCCCCACCAACTGTCGATAAAGGGTACCATCAACCAAGGGAGTAGAGCAATCATAAACCAACTTAACCCCAGAAAGAAAAGGAGTAGGAGAAGACTTGCAATCGGACATCTGAAAATGAGCAAGCAATTAAAGATCATACTTAGGTTATGAAATCAAAATTCCAAAGTTAGATTGTGAAATTTGGATCCCAAGAAAGTAATGAAGCAGACCTAAGTCAGTCATGGAAAACCTGTTGGCCAAGGCGGTCTTCACAGAATCAATGATAGAGGAAGAGATTTCGGTGATCAACAAGTCATCAACATAGAGAACAAGAATGAGTATGGAGTCATCTTACCATAGAATATAAACATTTGGATCAGAGTGACACCTAGTAAACCCTGATGTAAGTAAAAAGGAGTCCATCTTGGCATACCAAGCCTGAGGGGCTTGTTTAAGGTCCATAAAGAGACTTCTTTAACTTACAAACGAGGGAGGGATCATGGACATAACCTGAAGGTTGTTCCATGTAGATATCTTCCTCTAGGTCACCATGAAGGAAGGCACTCTTAACTTCCATTTGATGGGATTTCCATCTGTTTGTTGTGGAAATGGCTAGAGTCAGTTGAATAGAAGTCATCTTCGCAACCAGAGAAAATGTTTCATTATAATCAACCCTAGCTATCTGGGAGAAACCCTTAGCTACTAATCACACTTTAAACTTTTCGACATCTCCATCTACTCCATACTTTGTTCGGAACACCCACTTACACTGAACAATTTTTCTTCCTTTCAGAAGAGGGGTGAGATCCCAAGTATCGTTCTTCATGAGAGAGGAATACTCCTCATCCATGGAAGAATCCCACTCAGGAATACCAGAAGCCTCCTAGAAAGATTGTGGATCAGAGGCAGAGGCAAAGAAAGAGTGGGGTCCAATGAAATCTGAGTGAGTACGTCTCATATCCAAAGTATCTCCAACTAAATCTCCAACACTTTGCAGAGTTTTCCTAGCCCAAAGAGGACCAGGAGGGTCAGCCCCTGAGTTGGAAGATTAATCACTCGAGTGAGAAGGGACATAGTCCTTGTCATCACTACTGTCAAAATTGGAAGACTCAAGGTTCTGATGGTCAGGAGGATCAGGAAGAGGAGCACACTCAACAACATCATCGTCTGATGAGTCAGAATTCGAATGAGCAAGCTGAAGAACCTCAATAGGTAGGGAAGTAGAAGTTGAAGAAGACTCATCGAACTTAACACTTCTCTCAATATAAATCTCATGAGAAGTAGGATTCAACAATCGATATCCCTTCACGCCATCAGGATACCCTACAAAGATACAAAGTTTGGATTGTGTTTCCAATGCCTTACGTTTCTTCTTAGGAATTCGAGCCATAGCCTTGGATCCAAAGACTAAAAAGTGCTCAACATCAAGCTTGCATCCGAACCAGGCTTCAAAGGGTGTCATCCCTCTTACTGCCTTATGTGGAACATGGTTCTGAATGTAATTAGCACAATTCACTGCTTCAGCCCAATACTGTGGAGGAAGAGACTTCGAGTGAATCATACAAGTGGCCATCTCTTTAAGAGTATGGTTCTTTCTTTCTGTGAAGGGTTGTATACAACTGTATGTTGCAAGGAGACTCCTTTAGAAGTACAAAAATCCATGAAACTATTGTTTACATATTCATTTCCATTGTCGGTTTGAAGAATCTTGATAGACTGTTATGCTTGTTTCTTAGCAAGAGCCTTAAAGTCTTGAAAATGTTCAAAGACTTCAGACTTAAGCTTAAGAAAATATACCCAGTATATCATGAATAGTCATCAATGAAGGTCAGCACATAAAGAGCTCTAGTAAACGAAGGAGATGAAAATGGACCAGAAATATCACTGTGAACAAGATCCAAAGGACGAGTAGCTCTTCAGGATTTTCCTTTGTCAAAGTTCTTTTCAGGATGTTTTCCAAGGGTACAACCCTCACAAAGACCCTTAGAAAACTTGACACTAGGTAACCCGTTGACCATTTCGTTTTGGCTCAATTGTTCAAGGTAGCAATAATTTAGATGTCTGAATCACTCATGCCATAACTTACTAACCTCATTTTCATGAGTGAGGAAAGGCAGTGGGCATATAATTAGAAGTAAAGTGGGAAAAGGTATACAACCGTGAATGGTGATCCACCTTTCCCTCAGCCACTGTAGTGTCATCGTTAAGCTCACGAATAATCACCGAGTTAGGACCAAATTCCACTCGCATTCCTTCACCAAGGTGATTAATTTGGTAAACTGATAGGATATTGGTAGAGAGATCAGGAACACTCAACACTTGGTTGAATGTTCCCCCATCCATCTCTACCGATCCACTACCGGAAACCAACACTGTCGTGTCATTACCCATCATGATTTGGGACATACCACAAGGCTCGATGTTGGTGAACTCAACATGTGAAGAAGCCATGTGGTGTAAGGCACCAGAATCTATGGCCCACATCAATGAAGGAGAAACTTTGGCTACAAGGCCCTTTCCTTTCTTCTTATCATATTTTGAACCTTTTGCAGTAGAAGACTCGACCTTTGGAGCATTTTGTTTGATAGACTCAGGAACACCTATTTAATTTTTCTGAAGTAAATGAGTAAGGTGATTATTATTTTTTCTCATACACGTATGCTCTTTATGACCAGGCTTCTTGCAATAGGAACACAAATACCTACCTTTCTATGCTCTAGGCTCAGAAGTCGAAGTGTTCGTGATAATTTTAGTTTTGGTCTTGGTTTCCTTCTTAGGTTGATCCTTTTTTTCTCTCTTCTTTTTAGTCTTCTTTTCCTTACTAGTACTTGCTACAAGGGCATGTGAGTTGGACTTGAGAGACCCCATTTGAATGATTTTTTCCCGTTCTCAAATGAGTTGGAACAAAAAATAGTCAAAGGAGGGAATATTCCAATCCTTGCCCAAGGTAGCTTTTGTAGCGTAAAAAGTTGACACAAAGACATAATATTCAGGACCTAACTTAGAGAGAATCGACAAGATCAGTTGAGAATCTTTCTTCTCTACTTGACATTCCTTTAACAACAATCTAGTGTGGACAAACTTAGAGAAGAATGCTTGTAGGTTTTCAAAATCACTAGGATTTAACCCTAGCAGTTCATTTTCCAACTCATGCGCTCTCATGTCATCTTGTTGTCCAAACATTCCATCCAACATTTTCCACGTAGAATTAGGTGTTTCAGACGACTCAATGTGGAAGAGCAAGTCAGGAGAAAGAGACATGCAAAGAATACCTAAAGCTTCATCACTACGGTTTAACCACTTAGATTTTTCAGGGTCATCGTCTGGTTCAGTCTCAGTTCCCATGGTGATGCAGAATAACCCTTTACCCCTTAGTTTCATAATTATTTTCGATCTCCATTCAAAGAAGTTTGAACAGGGCGTAAGCAAAGGAATTGAAAGTGCATCCATAGTGAAAGGAGTGAGAAGGAATGTAAAACAGAAACACAACCAACAAGGATGATATAATAACCCCCCTACTTTTGGCAATTTATAGTTTAGTGCGTTGAATACAATCGGGTCCAAGCGTGCATTAGGAAACACTTGGTAACTCACCTTGTAATCAGTGTAATAACGTGCAAGAGAGGAGACCACGATCGTGTTTTGGGAAGTGTAGCAAGGTGATACCGTACACAAGCACAATTGCAAAAAACTAGGAAGGAGGTGAAATCAAATCTTGGTTGTGAGAAAAAGTGTCTCACGTCATGAAGGATACCCCCTTGTTGCAAACTATGGCGGATGCACTCACTAGTCGCAAGCAATAATAAGGGTAAAATACATTGTTTTGAACTCAAGATGAGTCTAGATGATCTTCAAAATGCCGGAAAGGCATGCAGAAGACAAAGAGGCGATCAGAGTGATACTGCGCACTTAAGCGCATGATTAGTAAAAAAAATTAACAATAACGCTTTTTTAAAAAGTTACTGTTTTGAAACGTTTGATTTAGCTAAACAATTTTTTTAAAAAAAAATAATGTTAATTGACTAATCATTTTAGAGAAATTGTAATTAATACAAATAGATTTAATTAAATCTAATTAATTCCAAAAAACTAAGTAAGATCTAATACAAAAAATTGAATCCTAATTAATTAAAAAAACTAATTAAGATCTAATAATAAAATTAAATCCTAAAAATTAAAATATATTCCCCCTTTTGTTTTAAAAAAAATTCCACCTAAAAGTTTAAAAAACTTACCATTTAAAAAAATAAACTTACCACGTATTTTCCCAAAAAAATGTGAGGGTTTTTTTTATTTGTTTTTTGTGTGAGTTTGCTGTTTTTTTTTTAAAACTATTTGGCTGTGGAGGGAGGGAGGAATGGCCATTGGAGACAGCTGGACGTGGAGATGCGGGAAAAGGGGAGCTCGTAGGAGGAGAAGGAAGCCGCAACAAACAACAGGAAATAGGAAACCCATGGCCACAACAAACAATAGCAACAGAACTCACGACCAGCAAGCTCACGACCACGCAGGGAAGGTACGGCCACTCAGACCACAGGAGACCTCAGCAAGTGAGAAGGACACACGGCCATGCTAGATCTGAGCAAGGAAAAAAAGTGCAGACTAGGGCAGAGAGGAACTCGGTCAGAGCAAGAAAGCACGATACATGTTTGATAAGTTTGTAGAGCTCGTGTTTAGAGTTGTAGGATGCAGGCATAAACAAAACATGCAAATACCAATGCAACCACCAATTTTAAACCTGGATCTCTGCAAAACAAAACACCATGCAAATACCAAAAAAAAGTGATCTAACAAAGTTTCCAGTTTAATAGGAAAAAAATTAAAAACCAGAATAAAGAACCTCATTTTTTGCTAATCTGCTAAATTTAGCTACAACTAGCTAAATGAAGTTATAAAACCCCTGGAAACTCGAGGAGATCTGCACATGCACAAAGAACACAACAAAGCCGAAATCTTCTCAAGAGCAAGAACGTTAACAATAAATTTCTAAAAGATAATGATCGAAAAAAAAACTTGACCGAGGAGTAAAGAAAAATGAAACCAAGAGTAATCGCAACTCAGATGACAAATACACGTTTACCTAATCTCAGCTTTGATACCATGAAAGAGTTGGTGAGAATCGTATCAAAAACTTTGCACCATGATAGAGTTGCACTGTGAAGGAAACGTAATATCTCCAATGTAATCACAAGGAAGAATCGATCAATCAACTGAAGAACTTGCATAACAGAACAAAGTTTGCACATGTAGAGAAAAGATAGCAGAGTGTCTTGGCATACTCATAAATGTCAAATGAAGGGATACATATAGGGTGCTGAGTAACCCTATTGCATGACACACAAGAAACCCTAAACCTAACCCAAGTGAGATTACCCTCCATATGTGTGTGGAGGACATATAGGATCTCACACACCAACAACATACATGTGACTAATCATCTCACTAAGCTACCATGACCTACTTGTCTTCATACCTTCACAAGAACATCTTTGTCTTCACATTGACTTGAAATTTTCTCTTTCTCACATGGCCAATCAACCTTCAGATATGATGAACTTCTCTTTTGACATCAATGACACCTCATGCTTTGCTACTATCTCCTAAAACATATATAGAAGTACTCAACAATCTTCCCATTTCATTCTTTGGAAACAATAAGGCACATATTTTACTTGATATCAATGACAACACCAACAAAGTACATACCTTTGAATTGACATCAATAACAACACTCAACAAATTGTCATTGGAATATTGCCTCCTAGAATTCTGTTTGGAAACACCAATTCCAAAGAGTTTAGGCGTTTCTTATCGAGCCCAAAAAAGCTCATTTTTTATAGTGCATGTTGTACCAGGGGCTCCCCGCAGGGGATTGACTTAAGCATATGGGCCTTAACCCCACCTCTCTGGTCTACCACCAACTATATTCTATCAAGAATATTTTTAGTTTTTTCCTTGTGCTCAATCAGCCTAGAGATGGATTCATTCCCTTTTTCAACCCTTCTCTCCAAATTTCTTTACCTAGAAGATGGTTCTTTTGGGGGACTCGACCCTACTTCCTATAATTTACAACAAATTTTGGCACATATTCAAAACTGATATTCTATTTCATCTTTGGAAAGATAAAAATAATGTCATTTTTAACAATGTTCATATGGATAGAATTATCTTTGTTACTAATAAAGTGGTTACTCTATCCACTGTGGTGCTCCAAATTCAGAACTAGGCCGAGAAAGTTCAGTTGGAGGTTGAACACCTCCAACACTTTCTCGACCACTTGGCTGCCACTCCCTGCGCTGTCATCCAGGTTCCTCTTGATGCTCCTTGTCACCGCTTGCTACGTCGGTTGCGCCACCCTCCCCCTCCGTCCTAGGATCGGGGATTTCACAAGCGACATTCCTAGAGCTGACAGAGCCCCTCTTCTCGCCATCAATGGTCTCCTCACTCTCATCCCCTTCCCTCGCCCATAGCGGGGTTTTTGGTCACCTTGGTGATTCTGGTGGAGCATGTTGGAATTTCTCTCAATAGGGCAAAGCTTCCATGTTTGTCCCTTATTATTTCTCCCTCTCGCCTGTATTCTGATAATCTCGAGCAACAACAACATCAGTAGTAGCAAGATGAAAGTGGATGGGAGCCCATCCCCAACTCGGCTTACCCTGGTTCCGATTGGGGTGATAAGCCAGATATCCCTCCACCTCCCTCAGCAGCCATGTTTGTCATTGCGGCCTACTTTTCTGGCTCTTTGTTTTGTTCACCCTTTTTTTATTGATGAACACACTCTTATTGTATTTTTGATGTAATTGGTCTCCTTCTTAAGGCCTAAATGGCTTGATGTGATTAGCATTCTGGGGTGTGATTTCTCCACCCATCTTTTGTATGATCAACCTTATATATCTCATATTTTTATTAATAAAAGTGTGTTTTTCAATAAAAAAATAAAATCAAATTAAACCTCATAAAACCTACAAATATAAATTTGTACTAATGTACTAAAATTTTTAATAGGTTATTTACATATGTTATAGGTAAATGTCATAATATATCTAAATTAACAATAAGATAAAGATTATGTGCCATATACTATACATATTAATAAACATAAGATAAAAGTCATTGTTATATTGGACTATTATTAAAGTTTTTGGAGCATATAATTTCTATTACTCTATTGAATATATATGCTTAAGTCGTTAAATACTTGAATGGACACTTTTATTAGATGAATAGTTTTTTGTGTAATTTATATTCCTGTTAGTTAAAGAAAAATAATCTCATGAATACTTCTATTTTAATACTAAGCCTTTTATCCAAAATGGATTACCTATAGCAGAAGGCAAGAGCCACGATCAATCTCTCGAGCAATCTGAAAATGACCTATTCCAGACCATAAATAAAATAGGAATCAAATCCATGACATATTAATAATCAATGTATATGACTTACCATTGTGACACAACCGAAAGGGCTACATATATACACTTGTCAACAATACTAAAATAGAAAAAATCTACACCAAATCCTAGTCTTTGTCTAAGTTCGTTTTTTTTTTAAAAAAAATAAATTACAATAATACAAAACTAATCACATTTTAGTGCTAACCACAATGTTTGACTCAAATATTAACATAAATTAGATTGAATAAAATTAATTTTGTATTTTTTGTGATTAGTAAACAATTTTTTAGAATTAAAATTATGCATCAAAGTCTTGAAGCAACCATGCAAAAAATCTAGGCCATAAGCATAGTGTATCAATGAAAAAAATGGCACGCACCTAATAAATATTCAAATAAATGTGATTTTAATAATTAATTATTCACAAAACATAGGAAAACTACATATATATTCGAATATGTACGTCTATGAAGAAAATTAAAAGTATTTTTTTAATAAGATAACCCCTACTAACTACAATTATTTCTATAAGATAAAACAGAATCTATGAATCCATAGTTCTATAGGTTGTTCTAACCAATGAGATAAGCTTATCCGTCAAATCTTTTACCACCATTCTATAATTATATTCAAGAATATTAATGGCAAGAGACCATTCAATTTTTATGTCTCTAATAATGTCGTACTTTATTTGATTCGAAAAAAGCATGAGGAAATATGATCTCCCTAAAAATGATGGTTTTCCATCTTATCCATTACGTTGATAGGGCCCAACCTGTACTCATAATAATTTTAGAATTTTAGGCAAGTGTGAGCTCTACAACTTCTTAATCCAAGTATTCTCCTCCACTCCTTATCGTCCTCTAGTACAAAAATGTATTCGTTTTTCTCTTCGCATAATTAATATTCCTTTCTCTTTGATTCTTAGTTTGAAAGTTCTTTCCGGTCATAAAATGTTTGACACTTTTAGCAGAGTTTGGGTCATTTTCTCAAAAAAATATTATATCAAATTATTACGTTTGACTATATATAAGAATAATAAATAACTAATATTTATGGAATGCTAAAAATTAAATAAGAAATTGATATTTGTAAATGCTTTTTAAATAAATGTATTCTACACATCTATATTAGTATTATTTGGTAGCTTAAATATAATGTTTATGCTCAAATTTTCACATTTAAAGTTATGAATTGAATTTCTAAATATTATGGAAGGGTTTCTAAATGTTTATTGAGCTATCTATCAATATATATAATTTAAAAGAATTAAGTTCAATACTTAATTTGAATATTTAAAATGTTATAATTTTCTAATTATAAAAATCCAATATCTAAAGAGTGGGTTACGATTAAAAATCTTCTAAAAACGAGTGTAAGTGTTACACTTCAATACCATTTCTATATTTTGAGATTGTTCAATTTTTCAAAATTGTCATCAAATATAGTCCTTAGGATTGTGCAAAGAATACTATTTATTGAAAGATGTAAGGACTGTACATAAATATATTTTTTAGTTAATAAAAAGGGGTGAGACAATATGTATCTCTCAAAATAAAGTAGAAGATATAACCATAGAAATGGTTGCTTAAAACACAAAAGGATAAGTGTACTAGGTTGAATACAAAGGTATAGAGATGATATGGATGTGAAGGCTAGTAAAGATATGTATGTGCTTTGTCTATAAAAATGTGACTTCAAACTAAGATGGTACGAAATTGTATGGTATGTCTTGGAGTGTAGTACATCATAATCTTGATCTGTACAGATTCAGACTAGTGAGTTTTGGCACTATGCAACTTCTTGTACTCGTTGGTGACCTGAAAAAATGTGCTTCAATGCCTAATATTAGGGTTCCTAAATATGCAACTAATCCAAAACAATATTTCCAAAAAGATATTTTCGGTAAGAACTGAAAATCTATTTTTAGCAGCTTTTCAGTAACTTTTAGTATTTGTAATTTTGAGGGTCACTGAAGCATTTGGGGAGTTTTTATTATATCGATAATGAAATGGAGTGTAATCATTGTCAAAATTTACCTTGTCAAGTTCCTTTCATGCTCTTTTGAATAGTTCTTTTGGTTCACACAATGAGTCAATGGACTAGGAAATATGACCCTGACAAGGGGCATTAAATAAAATAATAGTAATAATAGGATATATTTCATATTTTCCCACTTCTATCTTATCAAATGAATCCCTAAGCTAGATATGAATGGTATCCATGTAGGATGATCATTTGGTTCCCATCTAAAACACTTCATATTCTATTTTTAGCAGTTCTTTTCATATTCTCCTTATATAGCTATAAAGCATCTTGTTTTAAATTAAGAGATGGATCTCCAGGAATACATATATCTTGTGGGTTTTTCCTATTTGTATTCATTTACAGTTGCAATTTAGAATCTTTCTGTTTACAACTCTTAAATTCTGAATTTGATTGTTATAACATATTAAGCACCATTGTTAGTGTGTTGTCCATGGGGTTGCACTTCAACAGAGGCTTTGTGGTATCAGATCTAGGTTATTTCATTCTTGCATGTCAGAACCCATGAGGTTGGGTTAAAGCATGGTTTCTAGAATCACAATCCTTTAGAGTACCTTCTTTTTCATTTCAAACAACCTTAAGCAACGTAAGAAGAAATGGGAGATCCCTTCAAAGAAATGCTTGATGAATCCCTTGAGAAGCAGAGGAGGGAAATGATGGCACAATTTGCCAATGTCCTCTCTCGAGTTGTCCCTACAACCGTCCCCACTTTTACAACTACACCCGCATCATGTAGTTCCTTCAAGGGCTTGACACCATTCAATGTAGAAGTAAATTTTGACATTCCATAGTTCGAATGAAAAATCGATGTTGACAAATTAGATAAAAGACTCAAACAACTAGAATCATATTTTTCAGTCAATAATTTTTATGATGGTGAAAATATAACATTTGCATTTCTGAAAGAATCTCTTTATGTTAAAAGTTGTGGGAATCATGCTCCCTACAAGAGGATGATAAATATTATGTAACCATCAATAATAAACATCTAGAAACATGGGGTGGTTTTGTAGAGACCATAAGAGAATAATGTTATCAAGTGAAGACCTATGAAGACTAGTTCAAGAAATTACACAAGCTGGGCAAGGTCATGATCAAACAGTGCAGAGATACACCAATGATTTTCATACCCGTTATAGACACAAAATCATGCACTTTGGGTAATTATCTAGTCATGGTTGCATACTACTATTCATGTGATTCCTAAGTAAGAAAAGTATTAATCAACCCATGTCTTTGGCCACCTTTCTTTGTTTTCTATCGCCACTTTTGATGTTACACCCTTACTTGCTCAGTTTGTCTTTTTATACCCAGGGATTTACCATCCTGGACACCGGCACCCAGCCAGGATGCTAGTGCCAGGCACCTTCATCCCCTCTGGACGCCCCTTACCTCAGTATACTTTGTTCATATCTTTTGGGTCATTTCTATCTGTTAGTAATCATTTTCAAGGTTGATTACGAAATTCAAGCAAGGGAATCATATAAATATAAAGTTATGTGATCATAATAATGGACCAAGCACTAAGCATTAGCTATCACCATCTAAGGTTGTGTCCATCAAGCATCTAAGAGATCCATTACATCTATCTAGCACCATTCAAGGGACACAAGGGCTGGTTATTATGCATACACACTTCATAGGAGGGAAGTTCATTCTATTCCATGCACACATCTACTACATTTCTCTACATCTAACTTATTTTCTTGCTATCAAGTGTAACACGCACAAGAGCCACCTAGGGCATGATTCCAAAAACACACACAAAACTACATTGGGTATGAAATGTAGTGTAGTCCTCAGTCATAAGATCACCATTGTGATAGTTGAGGACAATCTGACCGCTCATTCTACATCTTTCTTTTTTAGGATTTGATGTCTATTTGTGGGTTTTGCATGTCATTATTTCATTGCAGGTTTCCACTGACTTCGACGATCATTATGCGACCTCATAACAACCAAAGGAAAACAACAACAAACAATTTATGACCACTCGGATGGAGGTTTTTTGAGCATTTCCGCGAACATAGGCACCTAGAAAAAAGTCTAGGGAACCCGCAGGCGCCCCTGTCCCTCTCCAGGCACCCCAATCTAGGAAGATCGTCAACTCGCATACTTTTATAAGGATTTTTGTGATGCTTCTCCCTCTCTATTCATCCAGTCATCACTTTGACACAATCTAGGATTTATTACGAAACAACTAAGTCATCTTACCTCCTCTTTGCACTTAGGGTTTTACATGTTTTGGTGTAGTTTGCTTGGATAAATTTATGTACTTAATTGTTTATTTACTTACAACTACAATAGCAATCGGATTAGGGATAAAATTCATCTTTAACCTGATCGCTTGTAACCCAATTGGAAAAAGCGGGTGCATAGGACATCGAGAAGCATTTTATTCTAAAATACTGCAGTGGGTTACACTATTATGTATCCAAGAATAGGAGTTTGTAGACATCAATACTCTTAAGGAATCCTACTGACATGTAGTCAAGATTGAAGAATGGTTCAAACATAGGGGAAATAAAGATACTTCATATTCCAAAAAAGGGAAAGCTAACACCAAACAACAAGGAATGGATGTACCACCATTAATACAAGACAAAAAGTAGGCATGGGAATAATATCCACGAAAAGACTGTGAACTACATAAACTTTTGCAAAGCTAATTGAAATAGACTAACAACTAGTAGTTTAAAAGCTAAGCTAAAAATCTACCATAGAACCATCATGATCATAGCTTATTGAAATTCTTACAAATGAAATTAACATGAAATCAATCATATAACTACAAACATTCCTAAGAAGTATGTATAATTTCCTTTAAAATGTGAACCTATGAAGGTCACAAGCAATAAAATTTGTGTTGTTGCTTCAAGGTGATGAAATAATCTCACTAAGCAATGGTTACAAGGCCATGTTTAGATCTTTCTTTACTAATCAAGCAATAAGGAATGACTGCAAGAGATGAACAAGCTATCCCAAATCAATGGAGAAGGCTCTTAATCATATGCTTTATGATAATACTAAAAACATTATGGTGTAAGGTGTGAAGGTAGGAGCTTGGTCCTTTATATAGCTTTCCTATTTGGGGAAAGCTTGAATCCCAATGAATGTAGGATAAAGGATAAAGTAGATTCAAACTTGTTAAACATGCTTAGAAGAATTAACAAGTGATTAGTAACTCATGGAAGCTAGAGGGTGCTTTAATTAATCAACTATGATTGATTAATAAGATAGAATAAGATTTTCAGGCTATCTAGACAGTTTTAGGAGGAATTTTGATATGATTTGAAGAATTTGAAAGCAGGATTCAGGAAATAAAAGGTTTTATTGATTAAATGCATTGTTAAAAAGGATTAATTAATTAATAATAGTTAAATAATTGATTTGAAGAGGACTATAACTAATGAAGTGTCATTAGTTGGCATCCGGAATGTGATAAAAGCTAGTTAATTAACGAAGTATCATTAATTGACCAAAATAGAGGGAAACATTAGTTAATTAGAAAAAAATCACTAATTATAATGGAAATGATGAGATAGATGATAGTCAGTACCACTTTAGAATTAAAACTGCGTATTAAGATTTTAAGTGTCTACAAAGACATCAGGATGTGGTGTGAGAAGCATAAGAGTAGGTATTATGAAATGAAGGACTATTGAGTTGTCAACAAAATTTTAGTAATAGATTTATGGGAACTAGATGTAGGAGAAACATCTACAAAGAGCAAAGGTACACATTAAGAAGAGGAGTTGATTGTGGATGAATATCCATATACCACTATTTCCATAGTACAAATAGTATCTCCACCAAAAGAGGATGAAAAACATCTATCCCACTTGCATATGTGTGTAAATAGTATAAATCTTCACTTTATTCTAGATATTGGTAGTAAAAGAATATAATATCTACAAAAATAATAAAAAGGCTAAATCTGGTAACAACTCCTCACCTACAACCACACTATGTTATTTGGGTCGGTGAAGGAAGAGACATATATGTGAATCGAAAATGTCACCTTCCCTATCCAATCAAACCATTCAAAGATCATGTTGTGGTATGTGATATTAGAATACTGGATGTCTATGATGTACTTCTTAGAAAACAATACATGTGGGATCGACATTGTATCTATGAGGTGAGACCAAGGAGTGACGTCATTAATATAGATCGTAAGCACTACTACATAATAGAGGTAATCCTTCCCAATTAGTGGCCCCGATCAATGAAAAACAGTGTCAAAGGTTGATTTCTCAAACTAGTACATTTTTCCTACTTATGGTCCATCCTTAGAAGAACAAAAAGGTTGCATAAGCCATAAGAGAGGTCCAAAGATGTCAAATTGTGTAGTAGAAGCATATGGATAAGATGATATATGAATACACATATGTATTTGTACCACCAATAGGTGTTCCTCACCATTTCCATGTGAAACATATAACTAACTAGGTCCCTGGAACACCACTCCCAAATGGGCCCTTGTATAGGCACTCAGTACTTGATGATGAAGAGATCAAGTGTCAGATTTAGGATTCGGCCAGAAGGGGAACATTCAATCAACTGCATCACCTTTTGGAATCTCAATTTTTCTTTCCCAAAATAAAGATGGGACATAGAAAATTTTCATTGACTATTGACCCTTAAACAAAATCATAGTAAATAACTGATACCCATTTCTATAAACACTCATTACACCATGGTAATTCATTTATTACAACAACCCAAATTATACAACACTCTTGCACTAGCCCACACTTGCTCAAGACACAACATAGTCATAGCTAGGCACTTCACCCATACATAGACATAACATAGCTCGGTAATTCATGTGGCATTGCAATCTAGGATTAACACGGCATAACTAAGCACATTGGCACTTCACCCAGACAAAAGTCTAAGTTCTCAGCAAAAGTGCACACAGCTTTACCAGGTCCCTTCATGTGTCTACTGTCAAGATATATATCATGCACACATAGTTACCACTGCATACATGCATACCATATCTACAAAAATTTCATCTCAACATCCTTCACAAAAAAGGAGAGATCTAACAAACTTACTAATTATTTGAGTTGACCCTTGATTTCCTCCCTGATAAAAATCCTTGACTCATGTGGAAATGAGACATCAGAGTGGCCTTAAATGTATACACATGATCCTTAGTTTTCTAACATCTATTAAAGGATGAGGGATTAAATTTTTTTCTAAACTATCATTTACAAGGAGTTGTATGCCACATGGGACACCTTTACATTCCTACAAGGGATTATCATAAACCAATCTGAGAGGATCATTACATTTGGGTTGCCGATCTCTTTGGAGTAGATAAAATAGTGGTAGTTTTACAATATTATTTCTACTAGTCATAACATTATCATGATGTTACCAAATACATCAGGTCCTAGATAGCCTGTGTGATTGCCAATCCATTTAGTTGAAAGTAGTGCCTTTATACCCCTCTTTTAATTATAAGAATGGTGTGGGAGTCTGTCTCAATAGATTTCACATCATGTCTCCCTTCCACCAAGCATGAGAACAATTGTGTTTTGTGGTGGTTGATAGGTTCTAAAAAATGGAAATATTTGCAACTTGCAAGAAGATAATATCAATAAAAGAGACTACAAAGTTATTCTTTAAAAACATTTGGGTTTATTTTGTCCTTCTTGTTAGTACCCTGATTTAATCTCCTTTAAAGGCCAAGCAACATCATAGATTTGACAAGACACTCAAAGGCAGATAGACAATTATGTATGTCGTTTTGTAGCCAGGGAAGCAATCTATTTGACTTTTTAGCACTCAGGCTTTAGATAAGTGGGTAGCACCTTAAAAGGATGTCATCTTATCCTAACTATTTTAGGTTGTGCCTCTTAACCAAGGTAAGAGAACCTATTTTGTAACCTTTTTTATTGAAGAATGCTGGTAAATCCTTCTTTTGCACAAATTTTATAGAGAAGACCTTGGGAAAATATGATCAACACACCAAATATGACTCTCACAAGTTGTCACTTCTAGATTATGAAGATATTTTCAATAAAAGGAAAAGGTTACTAAAGACATTAAGAAATCCTGATTGTTCTGCATAATTTTGCAAGTAGATTTTGTTCCTTTGTTGATACATAGGGCAAACAGGGGTAGTTCAGGGTGGATTAATGGTTTTTAAATGATTTTGCTGGGAGATGAAGCAAGATAAAGTTGATTATACCGGATCTTTGGAGGGACTTCACAATAATGAACAAATTCACAATGGAAAGCTTTAGAATAGTCAAGACGTTCCTTCAACCAGAAGGTGTGCTTCAATGGAGGCCCAGATCAACACGTTTTCACATAATCTTTGAGATTCCAACACGAAGGCTCGAATTGAAAGACTCAATTAAACACTAAAGTTTCTGATTAATCGCGTGTAAGGTACACCTGAAGAATTACAAACAATCTTTATCAACAAATGACAATGCATTGATTTTAAATTTGTTTATCTCATCCAAGATGAAGGCTATTCTTGAAATGAAATTACAAATACCATTAGACTGTCATAGGGACAAGATCTTGTGTGATTTCACAAAAAATTCAGTATAAGATTGCAATAGGAATGAAAGAAACTATTTGCAGACATTATGAAAATAAAGCAGAAACAAAATTGCTAGAGATTAGACACAAATTAATTCCAAGATTGCTTGGATTCATCAGCAGGGGAAATATTCCAGAGAAATCTCAGTGCTTGTCAATGGCTATACATCTGTAACCAACTTGACATGATGGAAAATATAACACAGAAGAAAATAACATGTAATCTCAGCTTTGGTCTCTCATGAAGACGACTTTCTCAATTTTTTTCTCAAGAATTCATACTCCGACCATTTGTAAGAGTATTCTCATTACATTTATACATTTTTTCCCCCTCAATTTTCCCCCCAAAAGAGAATAATATTCGAGGGAACTTTGCTTATTACCAATTTTTTTCAGACAACAGCGTTTAACAAATTTAGATTTGAAATCTGCTAGGTGGACCAGTTGTGAACTGATCACATTTCTTGGGCCTTTGACTAATGACTAGGATGCCATGCCACAACTTTTCAGGATTCCCTTTAATCATTATGATTCTTTCATGCAAGAAATCCCCCTTTTAATCATTTTTTGGAGCCTTTACATAGTTGGAATTTGACAGGTCATCCCCTTTTGCTCTCGAGGAAACGCCTTTTTCACCTTTTGCACCTGCACTTTCATCATTTCATCCTTTTTCCCTCCTTTTCCTCTGAAATTTTACTCTGCAACTTCTAGATCTAGCATTTTACGTTTTTACACAATCCTGAGCAAAATTCCACTTCAAAAGTACTTCAGATTTACAAATTGAGATCCGAAATTGATTCAATTGAACTTTTCAAACCAAAATGACACAAATTTGCCAAAAAATTGATGAATAATGATGCAAAAAATGCATCTTCAAACATTTTGGAGATTCAATGGCAAAAAAATCAAATGAAATGCACAGCTACCATTGATCCTGCCTTTCAACCTTTAATCTGAGCCCTCCACATGGAAAAATGTGATTGGAAATGGGTCTGGGAGCACTTTTTTGACATTTTATAACTGTTGGAAAAAGGTAAAATTTTGAAAAAATTCCCCGCAGCTCCACCCTTCCGCCTTTAGCTCCTGATGTGGGTCCTAGCAGACATGCGCTTCATTTTTTCACTTTATACTTATTTTCCAAAAATGAGAAAGTTCCACATTTTCCCCACAGGCCCGCACCTCCGTTTTTGACAATTCAATGCTGGCATTTACTTTCCTGTCGGGGCTGTGCTCCAACTTACAATTTTATCCTCTTTTTACAAAAGGAAAAAAACCTTAAATGACCCCAAAGCTCCATTTCTCCATTTCCTCGTCTGCTACGTGTCTCAATGGCACATTTTGAGATGGTCTCGAAAAATAGAGACCCCAAACAAGTGCATGATCAACACGTGTCTCAGTCCAACAGAGTCTTCAAGCACCAACACAGGGAGACAAAAAACATGAAAGAGGCCTCAAACTGAGGAAATTCAATGACAAACTGGGAAAGACTAATTTGAGCACCAACTCTTCCCAAAAGTATTGTGTTATATCAAGATTCTAGGTTTGTGGGGGTATTTTGGTTCGCACTATGGTCAATGATGGACATAAAACTGAACAAGTTCACTACTTTCCACCCTCAAACTAATGATAAAATAGAGGTATTCAATTATGTGATTGTACATCTTCTTGGGATGTATCACTCCAAACATCCACACACATGGGATAAAAGTCTTGTGTATGTCCAACATAGGTATGTCAGAGCTTTTCATAGCTTCACGGGACATAGCCTGTTTCAAGTATGTCTTGGATTCCAACCATTGGCTCCTATTGATGTAGCATTTCCCTTTATGTTGGAAGAAGAATTTGCCCATACACAAAAAGAAGTGGATAAGACAACCAAATTTGTGGTATGAATTTGACACATCTAGGAATAGAGTCATGAGATTTTGGAACAAACCAGCCAAAAGTACAAGCAACGTCTTGATGCCCATCGGGTTCCTCATCAATTCCAAGTGGGGGATGAGTTCTAGCTACATCTGCAGAAAGAACGACTCAAGGGTCCATACAAGAAATTGAGACCCCTACGATATGGGCCATACACCATAATAAATTTTTTTGGTGAGAATGCATTTGAGCTCAATCTTCCACCCTACCTCGAGTTGCATCTAGTTTTCAATGTTGAAGTTTGCCGCCCATTCTTTCCTCCACTCTTGGATATATTAGACATTGGTGAACAGTTGCAGAGTACAAAATTGAACCTCGATCGTGCGACACTAGTGAACTCCGATTAGATCATTGACAAGGTGGTTAAGTACATGAAGCATCAACAAATTACACTCTACTGAGTAGTAAAGGCAGGGCAGATGGCACACCAAGGGAAGTGGTTCACGAAGAGCTAGATCGAGAAGTCATTTCCACACCTGGTCAAAAATCTAAGAGCAATGAGGCCTATTGCTTCCTAAGGAGGAACGAATGCTCTATAATAGGATTTTTGAATTTTTTTTTTGGAAAGTCTTGAAAATCTCTATTTATAGCAATTTTTGGCAGCTTTTTGTATTTTGCATTTGTGAGGGTCTTCAGAGCATTTATGAAATTTGGTACCTAACACTGATAAACAAATTGTAATCGCTGTTGGAATTGACGTCGTCAAGTTCATACCGTCATCTTTCCAATGGTTTTTTGCAGTTGACTAATCGGGTCAACTGGCTAGGAGATATGACCCCAACAAGGAGCACTAAATAAAATAATAGTAATAATAGGATAGATTTTGGATTTTTTGACTTTTATCTTCCCGAATCCATCCCTAAGGTGGATACCAATGGTCTTCATATAGGATGACCTTTTGGTTCCCATCCAGAATCCTTCATATTCTATTTTAATTAGTTTTTCATACTCTCCATTGTATAGCTATAAAGTAGCTTGTATTGAATAAAGAAATAAATCTCCAGGCATACATATCTCTTATGGAGTTTGCCAATTGTATACAATTCAAATTGTAATAAAAATCCGTTGGCTAGTACAATTCTTTCATTTTGAATTAATTGTTTTAGCACATTAAGCACCATCGTTAGTGCAATGTCCACCGGGTTGCACCTCAATCTAGATCACTCCATGAGGCTAGATGGTTAGTAGTCCAAAGCGGTGAATTGCATTCATCTTTTTTTCCCACTAATAAATGTTTGGGGTGTGTGTACGGCAAGTGGGTCCCCTTTTATGTTAGCTAAGATGGTCAATATGATTATCTTATCTCTCTCTCTCTCTTCAATAATATAGATTAGGATATAAGTGAGCACCGTTCTAGGGCCTAGGCAGAAGCCAAAGATAAAGCGTTGGGACATAATAGTCATGGATTTAGAAGAGAGTAATCCACATTTGTATCAAAAACCTATTTTAAGATACGAGGATGGGATCTCACTAGAATCCTAAGGGTTTGAAAAAATAATGATAATACCCAGAAAAAGCTTAAGGGTTATAATGCCATTAGGTGGTAAGCGTGTGCTATAAAGGAACAATAATGTAATAGTAAAAAATATGCTACAATATCCTAAACTAATACAAGCTACATGAAAATAATTAATCATATCCATAGTTTACATACTTGGTGAGTGCTTGCCATTTTTTGACTTGGGCGAGTATTGTCCTAGAAAACTTGCTTCCATGTATTTGCAGAAAACTCGCCGCCGAGTATTTGTAGAAAACTCGTGAGTACTCTAGAAAAACTAACGAGTACTCTCCAAAACTGGCGAGTTTTTATTTGATTTTTTAAAACTATACTTTGCATAAAATCTATGTTTTTAAAAGAAATTTAGGTATTTTTTAAGTTGCCAAGTATTTGCAGAGTTTTACTGAGTTTTTTAGCGAGTCAATTTTTTTTAGATCTATCGAGTATGGGCCGAGTACAAGTATGCGAATTATGATCATACCAACATAAAGGAAAGAGATAGGATTAGGGATATTTACCTTATGAAGACACTATTGACACTTTAACCTTCTCTAGGGTTAGTGGCATATCATGTGATATTTGTTGCATGGGTGTATAACAAGAGGGATAGATATAAGATCTAAGTAGACTAGAGATGGGGACTTTAAAGATTTAATTTGACCTCGCTGGTAGAAATTTTATTTTTCGATGCTTCAATTAACCCTATGCTCCAATGATGACTTCCAAGTATAAGCTCCACTAAGACACTAAACCTCTTAAACTTTTAAGGATAGGTTTGCGAGCAAAGGCAAAGAGGATTATGTGATGGCGAATATGAGAAATGAAAACAATAATGCCTCTTTATAGTAGAATATAACATAAAGTCATTGACTCACTTAGCTGATTGCATCGACCATGGTAGATGTGGTCGGCCAAGTAACGATGTCTACCAAATGACATCATCCATTGAATGCAAACACTTAACTAAAAATGTAAGGGGATGAGAGATAATGGAGGTAGAGCAAACACTTGGAAATGATATGAAGTGGATCTGAAGGTGATTTGGAGGTGCCATAGGAAGACGATGTGAAGGTGGTAACATTGGGGTAGTATCAAGTGGTCGTAAAGTGGTAGTGGGAAAGTAGTAGGAATGCATGTTAGGGAAAGTTGGGGGCTGGTTCCACGACGACTCTCTCACCAGGTACTGATACGTTCCTTAAGGCATACACTCAAAGAGGTTAACATGCTAACAACTTGCAGAGAGATTTCATTAGTAAGTGTGAAAAATAAGGTGCATACATATGATCCAACCAAAGATCTTCGTGTGTCACAATGTTGTAACACTAGATGGTTTATGGGAAATAAACATAATACTTTGAAATGAAGTAATAAATGCAAAATCAATCAAAAGATACTTACTTGAACTTACCTTCATGCGAATTGGGATGCATGGTGATTCTCATGTCATGATTGTTGAGGGCTCAATGTTACTTAGTGAACCCAAATGCTACAAGATTGAAGAAGCAATACTAGAAGATAAGTTAGTAAAATAAGTAAGCATAAACAATGTAAAGAGAGATCATAGAAGGGTGCTAGAGCAGGTCCAAAGAAGAAGGCTAGGTTAGTTCCACATAGTCTATGGTAAGTGATAAGTGGGTACTATGACAGGTTCAAAGAAGATTGCTAGGTTATGTCTGCATATCTTATGGTGGGTAATAAGTGTGTTCTAAGACAAGTTCGGATAAATAGGACTTCTGGTTTGGATAGTCTATGGCATGGTTGTAAAACAGGAGTAGGTAAGGTACGGGTAGCCTATAAAGAAAGGCTAAATTAGGTTTGGAAATGTTAGAAAGAGATTTAATGTTTTGTATATTAAGATGTACTTGAGATACTATATATAATATGGCAGCTTTCTTCACTAAGTGTACATGGATTATGATTTTATGTTGGATGTTGCACTTGTGTATTACATGTTTTATGTTTTCATTATTATACTTGCACAAATGTGATAACAATTATGACTACAAATTAAAAGGAAAATGGTAAAATAAGTAGGTAAGATAATAATATCTAAAAAATAGATAATGGAATCCAATAAGACAAAATGATGTCAGTAAAAGTAGGCAAAAAAATATCTAATAAAATCCAAGATAAATCAAAGAAGATAAGGGACGCGGAAAAATAAGTAATAAGGTATAGACGACACCCATGGTAAAAAGATAGTAAATATCGTAACAAAAGATATGCCCCAAATAAAATGAAGATCCAGCGAAATCTAAGAAAGATCAAAGAAAACAAGAGGTGATAAGATGAAACACTGAAAGAAGTAAAGATCAAATCAATGCTCCCATTGGAGTTTCTCGGAAGGTACAACACAACTGTCTTATTGCATGACTAGGGTGATAGGAGATGAGATGGATGCAAATATGGTATTTATAAGGAAGGTCCAATTGATTTCCCAACGTCTTAGCATCTTAACTCACAAATCTTTGGCCAAAGCCAACACTGAGGTTAGTTCCAATGTATATGTAGTAAGGTAAAAAATTCCTATGTTCGAACTTGAGTAGGGAATTTTAGGAAAACATCATGTTAGTGCTCACATGTGTGAGCAAATATATATTGTTAGTAAAAAGGATAGTTTGAGTGCACTACAATATCCTTAGTGGAGAATGAGACTGTTAGTAATCAACATCCCGACATGAGTAATAGGTTTGTGCCATCAAGGAATGGTTAGGAATCCATATTATGTAATTCAGGATGAGTTGTTATAGCTACCCTAAAATTTAGGAGCTATAATTCCTATAAATATGTCATTCTATGAGATGCAAGAAATGTAATGGTTCCAACCTTCCCATAGCTATTGTTGCCCCTTTCCTCAGTGACCCAATTAAGGAGCTGTAGGATCTGCTGACGAGGATCTACAGTATATGTGTGAAAAGGTAGGGGTACTTTAGGAATGCATTTAGCTATGTAGCCTTCTAGCCCATTCAAAAATGATGTACCGCACCCCAATGACGTACCTCAGAATCACTTATATACGAGGTTGTAGATTGTTGGTGCTATGAGATTTTAACCTATAGGATAGGTAACAACCCATAGAATGATATAAAAATATAAAAGGACCTATTGTAAGTGGGATATAAGACCGTATGGGTCTTTCTGAGAATGTACTATGGCCTAGTCTTTTTTTGGCATTTTATAGTTCCTTATGGAGAGGTAATTCATGAGGACTGTATCAAGATGGGTATGAAAGATGATGATGCTAGAGGGCTTACATTTACGGCTATAGAGGAGAACCTACAAGAAAGATGCTTAGGTATTTTTAGAACTACCCTCAAAGAGTATGAACTCATCTCCGTTGTAAGTGTTCCTCAAGTGAGAGAGTGAGCAGGAAAAAATAGCTACCATGTTCTTATGAATATGGTGGAATTCAGTTTGGACCTTAGTTTTTGGTTTGACAGAACAACATTAGTCAATTTTTTTGTTTTTAATTAAAATAGTAAAATGTTCAAATTTAACGAACTTCAACCTGAAACAAAAAAAGAAACAAGAAACACTAACACCTAAATGTGTAAAGGAAAAACTGCATAGATAATACGTACACGTACACGTACACATACATATATTCTTTACACTTAGGGTCAATATACAGACTATAAATTAATTTTTATATTTATAAATTTTTAAAACCAAACTAGACAAAACTTTTTGCAAAATTTCTAAAGTTCCAAACTACCCGAAGTTTCAAACATGGATGCACTGACACTCTATAACTTTTTATGCAGTTGCGAAACTCTTTAATGACCTTCAAATTGAAACCTTAGGTGTCATACATTTAGGGAACCCTCTATATGATAGAAAATATTTTCAAACCCGAACCATGTGTAAGAGACCCTATAAAAATGTTAGTGTTTGGGTTGAAGTGCACTTCTACCTAAGTCAACACTACTCTGAAGAGGTGTGAAACTAAATAGAGCTCTTCACCTAACATGTGATATCTATACAGATGCAACTACTTTGACAACCTAGTTGCTTAATAATGATAAACAATGTTTTGGTGCCTTTAAAATTTCTATGGATTTTCTTTTAAGGTCTCTAGAATGAGAAGCTTGACTCCTAAACTTCATTGGGAGTTCTTCAAACCTATGTGTGGTCTTATCTCGGGTTGTGTTTCCACTTTCAAGGAATTTAGGAGAGCTTGGGGTGCTTTGTGAAAGTATTTTTGAATGTGAGCTCTTGAATGTGCTAGATGATTTCCATTTGAGGTAAATAAATTATTTATAATTACTTTTAAAGGCATTCGTAAGTTTTATTTTCCATCAAGGCTAACCTATGGGATATGAACTATCTCATGAAATCATATCAAATTGGAAAAAATTTCATTGCATGGAAAGAGACAAGACCATATGGCCCAGACTAGAATTTGGTTCAGTTTGGTCCCAACAATATTGTCAAACTAGGAAATTTAGAGAACTTTACAAGATTTTGGGTGAGATGCATTGGATAGTATATTACTATGTATTATTAAAAGTAGTTCTATAAGTGGTTTTGTAGTGTGAATAGATAATAAAGCCATGGAAGAGAGATAATGATGTGTCAACCCAGGCTTGGGATGTGTACGCAAGTCATGATTTAGGCACAAGACCAAATTTATCATTGTAAAATGATAAATTGTCATATTTAGGTGTATATAGAAGGTAGAATAATTAATTCACATTTTAAAATTATGTAATATATTAAAAATAGGTACATTTTGGAAGCAACGTTTTAAGAACATTTTTATTAATATATAGATAAGCAAAGCCCACAAAACCATTTATCATTTCTTTAGAATACTCCAATAAATAATTAATTTATGATTTATACCATAGTTCATAAGTTATTCTATTCCTCAACTTAACCTCAACTAAATACATAGAAACCTTCATAAACTCATAATGAACATTAACCAATAATTATAAGGGTCCTTCACAATATACATCTACAAGATTAAAAAATACCTCAAATTTTAGATCAAACAATTTGGATCATGTCCAAGTGATAACATAATTCAATAACCAAACAGATAGGTAAAGAAATAAACTCTAGCAAGCCAATAAATAGATCTTTGAAGATTAGATCCTTTAAAGTTAGCGTAGACTCCATAAACGATAAGATCCCTCCAAGAAAACTAGCCAGGAAATTGGGGTTTTTCTCCTCCCAACCAACTTGAATATAAAAATATATTATCCAACCCCCAATACAAAGGATTCAAAGGAAACTCACACCACATAGGATATCCACATAATAACATAAGGGCTTACAAAAATCAGATACCTCTAAAGATTATTAAGATTCATACATGACAACAAAGATAAAGAATGGTTTTCTTAATGCATTAGTAAAATCAATTTACATAAACAAAATCACACAAACATATAACTAATGGTGTCACTAACATACCTTAGAGATACTTACAATGTGATAAGGGTTTACATCCATGTAAGGAAGCCAATACCTTCAAATTATTCTTCACCCTCAATAATAAAAATGTTGAATAAAGTAATCACTACCTCTAAGGTACTGTTAGACATTAATATACATCTACATCTAACATAGGCATGATGAAAATATTGTCATTGATGTCAAAGGAATGATGAAGTAAATTGGCTCACTTGGATGCAAAGTCATTATGACACTTATGATGGAAATATTCATTATGTGGGAGTCAAGGGGATAGGTTTCTGAAAAGAGTTTGTGAGAATCGAATCGGAAACGAGGCACCATGAAGTAGTTACGCTCCAACGGAATCGTGATAGCTCCAGTGTAATTGTAAGAAAGAATTAATTAGTAATGGAAGAACTTGCTCAACAGAAACAAAGCTTGCACATAGAGGAAAGATAGCAGAGTGTCTTGGCATGCTCATAAATGAATAGTAAAGGGGTACATATATGGTGCTGAGTAACCCTACTGCAAGACACACATGAAACCCTAAACCTAATCCATGTGATATCACCCTCCAATATGAGAGGAGGACACATAGGATAACTCACACTAACACCCCCCTTCATCGAAGCTGGGGTAGCGGCTATGATGAGTCAGACAAAAAGAGAAGACACTCCTAAACAACTAAGAAAGATGTGTCAATGGGGCCCAGAAACTAAAGACCTGATAATGTGCCCATATACAAACACAATCTTCCTAGAAGAAGAAGAAGAAAAATGGGTCCCGGCATAAATCCTGATGAGGTACCCATGTACAAAAGAATTCCCAAGTAGCGAAGGAAAACCTAGTGGGGAAAACATCCACCACAAAAGAACAAAAAATACTCTCTAATCTAAGAAAGATGCCAAAGATGGGTCCTAGCCATAGACTATCCTATAAAGGTACCCATGTACAAAGGGGAAATCTCTCTGAAAGATGAAAAAGAGGGAAGATGAGGGAGATGTCATGGATGGATCTAAACTCTGTAACTCTAAGAAGTCTCCCAGAAGAATGTCAATGATGAGATCCTCTACCTCTGGACTGAAGAAGAGCCATCTGCACCGTATTATGTGTCTGCCCTTAGGAAGGACAAAAAACATGTACTGGAAATATTCCCACTCCACAAAGGAAACTGAAGGCAGTAGCATGTAGAACTCTGAGTCTGGTTCATGAAAGTGTGACATAGGTCTAGCAAACGAGTGCAAAGGAGCCGAGGGTAATGTCATGAGTGCAAATATTAGAGTATGAAGGGTGAACACCTGTAGAAAGGATTTGCAACTAATGTGAAGGCAATAAAACATCCCCCACAATAGAAAATGGATCCACAAACAAGGGTGGATTAATGAAAGTCTCCAGTAAAGTGGAAGTGGCAAGAGTCCTAGAAGGGGCACTCCCAACAACGAAGATGATGAACTCCTCTAAAATACCTGTAGATGGATGAAGAACCTATATTACATCACAAGTGTACTGTATAGGAGACTCCTCAATATCTGATGAGATGTGGGATGTGTCAATACTCTCTGGAATAGTGAGAGAAGGAGGAGAAGAGTCCTCTGTAGTACTCTCAACATCATAACTAGGTGCACAATCCTCGTCATCAGAAGTAGAACCAACCAATTCTGTATCAATGGAACTGTCATCACACGAAGAAATAGAGGAGACAACTGAATCAGAAGCAGAGGCGAAGAAAGAGTGGGGTCCAATGAAATCTAAGTGAGTAGATCTCATATCTAAAGTATCTCTAACTAAATCTCTAGCACTTTGCAAAGTTGCAAAGTAGTTGCTCTGATACCATGAAAAGAGTTTGCAAGAATCGAATCGGAAATGAGGCACCACGAAGTAGTTACACTCCAACATAATCGTGATAGCTCCAGCGTAATTGCAAGAAAAAACTGATCAGTAATGGAAGAACTTGCTCAACAGAAACAAATATTGCACATAGAGGAAAGACAGCGAAGTGTCTTGGTATGCTCATTAATGAATAGTAAAGGGGTATAAATAGGGTGCTAAGTAACCCTAGTGCAAGACACACATGAAACCCTAAACCTAACCCATGTGAGATGACCCTCCAATATGAGAGGAGGACACATAGGATAACTCACACTAATAGTTTCCATTCTCAAATATGTACTATATTAAAGGATTGGAACATGCAAGAAAAGTTTTGGGAAAGTAAATTTCTCTAGCCGAGGAACAAAGGAAGTTATTTTCCAAGGTATGAGAACAAGGAAGTTGATTTTTTTATGGAAATTTTTTTTAAGGTGCAGATCACCTTAAAGAGGAGATGTCGTTATTTCCAAAAATATAATTTTTTTAAGGAAATGGATAAAAATTGAAAAAGTTATGAAAGGTTGAAGTTTGCATAATGCAAAACAAAGGAGTTCATTTTATAGTGTTTGGTAAGTTTTTGGGCTAGAAATGCCCATGCAACAAAGGAACTTTCCAAAAAATTTCATGGAGTTCAATGGTGATCTACACCTTAAAGCCGAGGAAGACTTCAAATTCCACAAAGATCAAATGAAATCCGTAAAATTCATGAAATGTTGCAATAAAAAGGAAAACAAAAACTAAATCCAAAGAAGACTAGGAAACCCATGGAAAAAAGGAAAAACAAAGTAAGTCTACGGATGACTAAAAAAAATTCACAATTCAAAATAAATTTTTGGAGAGGCCTACCTAGGTTTTTTATGCCCAAATGAAAGTTGTTATGGTCGACCCTTAGAATTTATTTCACCAATTTTTTAGAGATGAACATGATATATAAAGGGATTTAATTGCAAAGTTTTTGTGAAGCTCAAGTATTGTAATGGTGAATTGCTAAGGAAGAGAGAACACACATTAAGGAGAAGGGAAGATTTTTGCAAGTAAATTCATTGAAGATTTGTAAGGAAGAATTTTTATGCATGAGAATAATGAATTGAACATTATCCAAGGCATTAAAGGAGTGGAGTAAAATAGAATGTATTTTAAGAAAATTATGTGAAGGAAAGTTAAGTAATTCAAGGGCATATGTGTATTATGAATTAAAAGAGAGAATTCAAAGTTTTATGATCATTGAGAGGGCATATTTTTGAAGGTGCAAATAGAGATGAGTTTTATGGAGAAGTTTTTTTTGTTTTTATACATTGTATGAGTTGATGTGGTGGTTGGTGACTTTTAATAAAAGATATTGGTGTCTCTTACTAATTTTGTGCTTAGTTGTAAGGATTGGTGTCTCCAATAGGTTGGTTCCTACAAACTTGTTGTATTTTATTTGAGACTGGATTTGGACAGTAGATCCAAGTAGTATTTTCACTGTGGTTTTTCTCCCGAAAGGGTTTCCACATATATTTTGTGTTATGTGGCTATGGAAGTTGTTGATTTTGTTGTTATTAAGTTTTAAAAGAATTAAATAATTGTTCCATACTAATTCACCCCCCACCTCAGTATAAGTGTGTTCTCTTTAATTGGTATCAGATCAGGTTCCTTCAAGAGTAGCTTAACAACTATAAGGTAGATCTCATAATTACACATGGCATGCCAAGAAGATTTCTCTTCAAATACAGATCCATTGTTTTATGGAATTAACTATTATTTTTGGAGTATAAGGATGCACACCTATCTAATGGATCTTAGTTTTGACATTTGGCAATCACTTATGAATGGTTATGTAGCTCCATCAAATCCTCCAACATATCAAGCTAGAAAGAGGGGAAGTGAGAGCAATGAAAAGGATATGAATGCAATATTGTGTGGTTTGTCTGAATCAAAATTTGTTAAACTAATGCATTTTGTTTCAGCTAAGGAAATATGGGATAAACTCAATAACATATATGAAGGAGATGAAAAAGTGAAGAAAGAAAACTCCAAACACATAGAATTAAATTTGAGGTATTGAATATGAAGGATGATGAAAACATTGCATCTTACCTTCTTCGCGTAGGTGAAATTTTCAACACCATTAGAGAGCTTGGAGAAGAATTTAAAGATAAAATGATTGTGCAAAAATTATTAATATCTCTTCCTTTGAGGTTTGATTCCAAAATGTCTTCCATTAAAGAAATGAAGGAATTAAATAATCTAACCATGGATGATGTGAATAGAATCATCACAACGTATTAGATGAGAACTAAAAAAGAAAAATAATCAAAGAGAGAAGCACCCTTCAAAGCATCAAATAAGATGAAGAGAAAGAAGCCCAATCCACATGACTGCTCCAACAATGAGTCAGATAAGGAAGAATCTCATTTTGGGAGGAAGCTAAGGAAAGGATTTAGAAAATACAAAGGTAAATTACCTTTCAAATGTTTTAACTGTGGTAAAGTATGACATTATGCTACTAGATGTCTGTATGTAGAAAATTAAAATAGTGATAATGAAGAAGATCACAACTTAAATGAAGGAAACAAATATCATTACCCTAAGAAGAGTTATAAGCAAGGAAAATATGAGAAAAGGAATAACTTCTAAAAGCACAAGAAAAACCTCTATACCAAGGAGGAAAGAAGTTCATCTAAAGAAAGTAATGAAAGTAACTCTATTAGTGATAAAGAAGAATCATTCTTCATGGCAATATATATAAAATAAATCAAAGGAGAGATGGTTTGAGAAAATGAAGAATATGTTGAAGTTGAAGGTGAAGTAGATCTCAAAGAAAAGATAATTTTTCCCTACATGAGATCAAGATACTAAAGAAGAAGTATCTGAAATAAAATAAAAGTTATAGAAATTTGAAGAAGAATATGGTGCCTCCAAATCTAAAATGTCACAAAATATTGAAAAATATGAAAAGGTCATCATTAGCCTAAAGATTCAACTTGAAGAGATGAAAAATATGGATGAGGATGTGAAATCCTAGATAAAAGAAAAAGATTTTTTTTGAGAAGCTATAATTTAATATTTTTTCTTTAAGGGAAGAATGAAGAAAACATCTTTCAATTTGAAATGTAGTTTGAAGTTTGAGAAGAGCACTGAGATGTTGGATGATATGCTCAATTTTCAGAGGTTACCTTTCAACAAGACTGGGTTGGATTATGAAGAAAATAAAAATATGACTAAATATGATTTCAAAGAGCCACTACTAGTGTCAAATATAGACAAGACAAGAAGTTATACATATTCTCTTACAACTCCAATCAGTAATGAAAGAAACAAGAAGAAAGAGTTTAATGTTCCTCAAAATACCAACATTCCTCCCAAAGATAGATCAGAAAAATTCAAAATCTCTTTTCCTTCAAGGCAGCATCACATGATAAGGTTTCAAAACTCTTTTTATGGTTATTGTTTTTCATGTAATCAGTTTGGCCTCAAAGAAACAGATTTTAGAACTCGTGCAAAATGTTTTGGTAGGAATAAGAATGAAAATGGAATCTCTTATGTGTCCTCAAATTGAAACTATAATTCATTTTCTCCTTTAGTGTATTATAAGGGGATATGTTATAAGTGCAACAACTATGGACATATAGCATGTTTTCTAGAAGTGTGTCTGTGGAATTTCCCAGGAAGAACAAGAATGAGGAAAGTATGGATAATCAAAATGATGAACCTACAAAATTTTAGAATAAGAAGCGGGAGAAAGAAAATAATAAAGAGAAATCTATGCTTGTACAAACTGCATTCCATGCTCAAAATACAGATAATCAATGGTACATTGATAGTGGTTGTTCAAGCCACATGACTGGGGAGAAGATAAAGTTCTTCATATTGAAAGAAGAAAATGGAGGTAATGTGAAATTTGGAGATAATGCAACAACAAGAATATCTGGTAAAGGTATTATTAGCATTAATAATGGTAAATCAAAAACTTAAAATGTCTTGTATGTTGAAGAACTGAAGAATAATTTTTGAAGTGTGAGCCAAATGAGTGAACAAGGATACACTCTCACATTTCATGTTGAAGGTTGTGAGATCAGACAGGAAAGCACATGAAAGGTTGTTACAAATGTGTTAAGGACAAAAATATTTATTATATAAGGTAAGAAAGTCTTATTATGGCTCTAAAGGGCCTTACAAAATATACATTTTCCCTTTAGAACCATAATCCAATTTTTTATTATAGAAGGTAAGAAAGTTGGATTATGTGATTTGATGTATTTGTGCAAGTCCATACCTCAGGGTTGGGGATCCAAACCAGATCCCAAGCCTTGAGGCATGTGCTAGAAAAGGGAAAAAGCATATCATGTACGCATTATGCTTTGTTTATATATTGTGGTCCCCCAACGTCCCTTTCATCCCTTTCACGAGATTTTTGCATACATTTTTTTTGGTCTGTAATTTTTTGTACATTTTTGCACAATTTTTTAGTAGTTCCTTTTGTCCCCTACCCCACTAGTTGAATTTTTCTAATCATGGGTGATAAAATTCAAGCTAATGACAAGAGGAAAGTCAAGAACAAGACACCATAACAATTGGAAGAGATGAAGATAAAGAAATTGAAGAGAATGCAAAAACTTTGTGCAGGGCAAGGTGCATCTACTATATCAAATGTAGCTAATGTATTAGAAAATGGGGATGAAATACATAATGAAAATGTAGAGAATAATGATTTTTCAATGAATAACTATATTGAAATGAATGATAATGTTGGTATGGATGAAGAAATTGATATGAATCCAATTGTTGAACTTTTACTTGAGAATCCAAATGTTAACCCTGAAATTTGTATGAAAACACTGGATGAAGAAAGTAACCTTATAAACAAATCTTCACCTCTAAGAAAATATCCTTCCATTTTGTGAAGAAAACCAATTCACTTAATTGAAATTGATGAAAACATTATAAAACCAATGCCTAATAAAATTTCTGAAAGAAATGCAAGAAGAAAAGCTAGTGGAATTTCAGATTATTACTTTGAGAATTTAAATGACACACAAAGATGTCAATTATTTGTTACATTGATGAAATTAATTAAGATGAGACCTATAATGAAGACCCTGGGGTTGATAACATCTAATGTTGTTGATCAAAATGCATCAATTATTTAAAACATACATAAATCATACCAAACTATAGGTGGCAAAGGACACACCAAAGATAGTAATGTTACACGACGTGCACTTACTAATTGTATACTAAGTGATAAAATAGTTAATAAACACTTGATTATAAAAACAAGTAGTTCTTTGAATCTAAACAGAAAAACAATAATGAAAGAAATAGAGAGACATAAAGATATTGAGTTAGTCAATAATACTGACTATTGGGCTTTCTCTAGCAAACTTCCACGGAAAGACAAGAATACATCTGATATTATAAAATAATTAATTGTAACATTTTGGAATGAGAACACAAGGGTGTCACCAAATAGAAGAGATATAGTAAAAAGAAGAATAGATTCTCATAATCGTGAATTGTGTGCAAAACACTTTTTAGATATGAATCAAACACAATTGTTCTCTAAGTTTAAGAATGAAAATACACAAATTAAAATTAGCCAAATATTCTTTGAAATGAGTAAACCCTTTTATGTGAAAATCAATTACTCACATACCACTTGTTGTTGTAGGCATCATGTTGAATTTTCAATGCATTATGATGTTTTTTGTAAAATACGTCATGTTTTGTATACTGACATCATGTTGCAAGAGTGTGGATTAAATGTCCCATCAAAATATTCAAGGAAATTTATTCCGAAAATATTTTGTGAAAAATCAACTAGACACTTTTTTTTATAACAAAACATGTTTGGATGGAACGTGCAATGTATATGGTGGCTTGTAAAATTTGAAAAGTTGTATCCATGAGGAGAGTACAGATTCAATAGGAAAATAATTGGTTGGTTTTAGCAAATATAAATTGTTGGCATATCAATTAAAAGATGGAAAATAATCTTAGAGGTGTGATCTTGTTACAAAACAATTACCTGTATCAGAATATATGGTCAATTTCAGAGAGAAAATTATATATGAGTATGCAAGGCACACACATAGAGATCGATGGTTAGATGAACAATTCAATTTAAGAAAGGACATATTCCCACTTGGTACTATTGTTTCAATAGTTGACTTCGCATAGAATTACACATAACAACCACAAATGGAGGTTCAGTATCAATATTATAACTCAGTGCAAGTTTCTATTTTCGTGCATATAACATTCAAGCACTCTTGAGAAAGCACTGAGAAAGATCGAAAAATATTAAGAGAGTATCATTTCTACATCAGTGATGATCAGAAACATTCTACAGAATATGTACAAGGGTTTTTCTAGGTGTTTTATGCAAACTTGAATAAGAGGAACATTAGTTTCAATCAACATTACATTTGGTCAGATAACTACACATCACAATAAAAGAATGCATGGATGTTTTATTGGCTAAGAAGGATGCACAAAGAAATAAATTTACAACATATCTAGAGTTTTACTGAGGTAGGGCATGGAAAAGGAGAGCATGATGGTGCAGAAGCATGTGTGAAAACAACACTTGTAAGAGAAGAGTTAAAGTTCAAAGACGGTGCTAAATTTACAAATACAAAAAACATTATTGATTGGTGTGTCAAGAATATGGGCCATGAATCTCAAGAGAGATCAATGGTTTGTAGATATTTTTGGTTGATAGAGGAACAACATCTGGAAAAATTTAAAGATTTTATGACAATTGTAGGATCAAGTGATATGCACTCATTCTGTAGTTCAGATGCAAGTGCTTGGACTATTTGTACTAGGTGCATGGTGTAAACACCTATTGTTTAATCAAAGCTCTATTATTCCTAATATTGCACTAACTATTATCCTTCTTGAAAATTGACAACATACAATCAGTTAGACCTATCTAACTCCCTTCCCACGACACTCTTTTGGCCGTATTCCTCTTATAAATCAACTAAGTAAGCTAATATAGCCTTTTATTGACTAAACCATCTTCTCACTCCCTACTAGACTACTTCTATTAGCTTCCTAGACTATCAATCTATTTTATTGGATTGATTAGACCTCTCAAAACTCTTTCAAAACCCTAATTTCTCTCTAAAACTAGATTAACTAGCCTAACCTAGGTTATTTATTCCTAACTACGGTCAACCTTTACTAAACCTATTCAAATTTTACTTTGATTTGCTAAAGTGCTTTTTGGGATGTTTCATTTGTCCCACATGCACCTAAATCTCTCACTTTCCCAAATGGAAAACTATAAATAGCCCACTACCCCCCTATCATTTCTAAGAACACTTCTTCCCTCTAACATAAACTATAGTATTATTACTAGGATTAGGATTTTTATTTCATTTTATTAAGCTATTTGCTTTATCCTTTGCAACACACCACACACCATTGAGTAAATGGGAAGAACCACTGGCCTTGAAGCCATTAATGGTGAGCTCCCATTCTCGTAAGCACAAACTGATCTATTAGATCCTTATTAGGCTCATTTATTTAAGCTTTCAAGAATAGAGGGTAAATATATTTGTTAAGTTTTCTTGTTTTCTTCAAGATTAATGCATATAAAGTAGAAATCCTTGTTTATTTCTTATTTTATGGTCCATTGATTGGTTTTACACAAATATTTGGGTTTTCTTAAGTCTTCTTACCCCATTTCCATAGCTTTTACAACCTTTCATTAAACACATTTGGCATGCCCAGTGGGATGATAGTGACGTAGATTCATCTCATTATGATAGCGGCGTAGATTTATCTCATTATGATAGCGATGCAGATTCTCAATGTAGCCTCTACGAGGATATTTCCTCAACTAACCTATTCCCTAATTCAGTTGTTCTTATCTTATTAGAATCCAATCCTCAAACCAATTTCCAAGTAGCCCTCGTATACCTCAAACTTATAGATTGGGATCAACAATTTCACGTGCCAATCAAATTCTTGAGAATGATGAGGTATTAACAGAATTCATGGGACTCAGAGACTCTATTCCAACTGGGGATCATAAGAAAGGCTTTGTAATTCAACTAGACACCTATGCATAATTTGGAGAAGAAGTAGAGATGTGTGGATTCTTAAATAAGAAGGTCAAATACAAGAGTAAAAATACTTCAGAGAAACCTTGTGTAAGGAATAAGCACAATTCTCATAGCGACAAACTCTTTGAAACACTCATAGACAAATAGAATGAAGAACCTATGGAAAAAATGAGCTATTTGTTCAAGGATGATGATGAGCTACCTAAGGAGGTTGACCTTACTCGTCCCCCTGATCCTACCTAGATGGAGGATGCTTCTAATATTCTTGTGGAGGAAACCATCAATGTCAACATTGGCTTAGAAGAGGAACCTAGAATGATAAAGTTAGGAGTTTCACTCTCATCTCAAGAACATATGGTTTTTGTAGAGCTATTAAGATAATATGGAGATATATTTGTGTGGTCATACATAGATATGCCTAGGTTAGACCCAGAATTAGTTGGGCACAACCTTGTTGTGTACCCAGATGCCAAACCGATTAAGTAAAAGTTGAGAAAAATGCACCCTACAATTGCACTCCTTGTCAAATAAGAACTAGAGAAATTATTGGCTGTTGATTTCATTAAGCCCATCAACTATCGAGAGTGGATATCTAATATAGTCCTTGTTCAGAAGAAACCTATCGGCATAAGAATCTGCATTGATTTCCTTGATATCAATAAAATATCTCCCAAGGATGATTTCCCCTTGCCTAACATTGATATGATCATTGATTCCACTATTGGTTATCAAATGTTGTCCTTAATGGATGGATTTTCAGGTTATAACCAGATTCAGATTACAGAAGAAGACCAACATAAAATGAATTTCATCACTCCTCGGGGAACGTTCTGTTATAAGGTCATGCCTTTCAGACTCAATAATTTTGGGGCTACCTATCAGCGTATAATGACTGTCATCTTTCATGACATGATGAGTAACATCATGGAAGATTATTTTTATGACATCCTAGCCAAATCCAAAAGCAGAGGAGAGCACCCTGAAGTGTTAAGACGTATTTTCCATCGTCTCCAGGATTACAAGGTGTGATTGAACCCCAATAAGTGTGTTTTTGGAATTTTGTCAGGAAAACTCCTAGGTTTCATTATCTTATAGAGAGGGATATAAGTGGACCCTGCAAAGGTTACAGATATCACTTAAATTCCCCCACCTACTACTCTCAAACAACTGAGGAGTTTACAAGGAAAAATTTAGGAAATTCGTCGCTTTATTTCACAACTTGCGGATAAGTGGCGCCCATTTACGCATCTACTAAAGAAGGATGTTGCATTCAACTAGGGACCAGATTATCAAAAGGCATTTGCATTTATAAAACAATACCTTATTAACCCACCTATACTCATGCCACCTACCCCAGGCAAGCCTCTCCTCTTGTATATCTCTATTACCCAATTTTCTATTAGTGCACTACTTTCCCAATATGATCTAGACCATAGAGAAAGAGTAGTCTATTATCTTAGTCGCACCTTGATTGCCTACGAACTGAATTACCTGTAGATTGAAAAAGCATGCCTGGCTATTGTCTTCACCTTTCAGAAACTTTTCCACTATCTCCTTAACAATAAAACCAAACTAATATCCAAAGTTGACCCTCTCAAGTACCTTTTATCCAAACCCACCCTTACCAGACAAATAACTAATTGGATCATTCTCCTGAGTGAATTTGATATTGAGTTTATGAATCAGAAATCCTTAAAGGGACAAGTATTGGCTAATCAGTTGGTAGAAGCTCCTCTACCAGGAATGGAACCTTTGTGTTTGTACCTACCAAATGTATCCATGATGTATGTTGAAGAGTATATAGAATGACACGTCGATTTTGATGGATCATTCACCTTCCATGGATCGGGGGTAGGAGTAGTGCTCATCACTCCCATAGGTGAGGTTATCCCAAGAGCATTCTATTTGGGATTCCCCTGCACTAATAACATTACGGAGTATGAGGCACTCATCGTTGGCCTCAAGCTAGCTATTACTTGGAATATAAAATAGCTGCGAGTCATTAGAGACTCCCAACTTATCACTAAACAATTTAGTGATGAGTATAAGGTTAAGGATGAGAAGATTATTCCCTACAAGAAATTGGTTGAAACCTTGAAGGAATACTTTACACAGATCACATTTGAACAAAATCCAAGGTTGTATAATAGATCAATAGACACTATGGATATGGTTGGATCATTGTTACACATTCCACCTCAGGAAAGTAAAATGCCTTTCGTTGTAGAGAATTTATAAATGCCCGCATATGACATGTCGAAGTCGTGTTTGGCATGTGAAATTTTTGGTCCATTATCCCCCTGGTATGACCCTATCTTATCCATGATACCTACAAGATGGTACATTTCCCTAGGACATTACCCATTCAAAGAAGAAAGCCCTTATCCATCGTATAGGCCGTTATACCCTCCTAAGAGGCACCCTTTATCATCGTGGCTACAACGGGAATCTGCTTTGTTGTTTGGATGTTACTAATTCAATCCACATTACTAAGGAAGTACATGGTGGTATTTGTGGAGTGCATACTAACGGTATGGTCTTGGCTAAGAATTTCTTAAGTGTAGGTTATTATTGGCTCACCATGGAAGCAGATTGTTGTAATTTTATCAAGAAATGTGAGCTATTGTAAAAGTATGAAAACTTGATACATGCACCAGCATAGGTTTTGCAGCCTATTGCAACACCTTGGCCATTTTCTAAATGGGGCTTGGATCTCATAAGGAAGCTCCATCATTCTTCTTTTAGTGGCCACACCCACATTATCACTACCACTGATTATTTTACCAAATGGGTAGAGGTTGTTCCACTTACTTGCATCATCAGTGTGTAAATTTCTAAATTCATCACGAACCATCTCATATGTCGTTATGGTATCCATTTTTCCATCATCACTGATAATGGTAAATCCTTAAAAAAATGGTTAAGACATTATGTCAACATTTCCATATTCAACTTAAGTGGTCTACCCCCTATTACCCCCAAGGTAATGGACAAGCCGAAGCTACCAATAAAAACCTTATACAAATCATGGAGAAAATGGTAAGTAAGACTGTCCGTAATTGGCACTTACAAATACATCCCGCCATCTGGGCCTATCAAACTTCCATCTACAATCCTACTGGTGCGACCCCATATTCCCTAGTTTATGGAACTAAGGCCATCATACCCTTGGAAGTGGGCTTCCCTCCCTAACAATATCTCTCTAGGATTTTCTTGATAAAGATGAAGACTATAGAGTAGCTTGGCTAGCAGAGCTAGAGCTGTTGAATGAGAAGCAGATAAGAGACCTTAATCACCTCAAGGTTTACCAGAACTAGGTTTCAAGAGGGTATAACAAATAGATCATTCATTGTGAGTTTGACTTAGATGATCTAGTATAAACACCAAAATTGGGTCACACTCCCCTTGGTCCCCTTTTGAATAAAAAAATTAAACACATTCACTAACCATGACCTTTATACCCCACATTAATATTAATTTAATTATTTACAATTAAATTAATACCCATCCTCACCCCATTATTAATTTAAATAATTTAATTAAATGGATGCCCACCTCACATAGACACCTCACCATAGACCTATTCATAGCATGTTTCCATAAATTAATAATACTTAGTTCAACCCTAAAAATCAAAGCCTATTATTCCTCTAACTACCTTCCCGCTCATAAAAACATATCGTCCATTCTGATCCGTGAATAAATGAATGAACCTCACCCAAATGATACGAGATCTACCATTTTTAGAAAACCTAGGGAATCCCACCTTAACTGACACTGGTCATCCCAAAACCGATGCCAATCAACTAGGAACCCTCGTCGGTTACCATTTATTCACCTTGGCAACCTTGTTTTTGGGGTTGGCACATTCTGAGATCAAGGAGAGGAGACAAGAACTACATGCAAGTAGAACCAGAGCCTTTTCGTAATCGTAGACATCCATAGCTAGCACCAGGATAGATCTAGAGCTATTGCACTCACGGTGACATTTCGGGAAGCACCACTACAGCGCCAAGCTCCATCCCACCAATCAATCATCACCACTACATAACCATTGGACCTGCAACACTAGTAAGTACACTTTTTACCTGCATCATCTATTTCTACTTCAGTCTATTGGGTTCTTATATTGTTGTTATTAATTTCCTACTTGTATTATCCTTTCCCCTACCATTTACTTACCTGTAAACCTAACCATTCCTCCACACACACCACAAAACCACCTATACCCGACCTCCACATATTTCTGAGTGTTCCTAATATCCCCATATACTTTGTTATGACCTTTGTCATCTCTACCTGACCTTAGCTCAAACCCCACTAAAAAATCTTATTGAATCCCATCAACCCACCTCCACTGACGTCGATTACCCATAACCATCATCGGTTCTACCTAACCATGATCGGTCATACCCAACCGAAGCTAGTCTCTACGTTTTCCAACATTTTGTAAACCAACAACCACCCACCTACCAAAATAACCCAAGCACCTTACCCAATCTTGCTAAGACCCAGTCTATGACCTATAAACCACCTAAACAACATGTATCCTGACCTGAAGACCTTGACCCACATAATTTTTAGTATTTAATTGGATTGATGCTGATAGTGATCTGAGGCACCCAAATCAAAATACTAGCACTAGATTCATTTATGTACACATTTCAATTATTTCATATTTGTTTTATAAAAATAGTGGATTGACATCCTTCTAAGGAGTGTCACACTTCCTAGATCTAGCATATGCTAGACAGCCCACTGTTATATATTGTTTAACTCTTCTTTGGTGGTCTTTTTTATATTTCAGGTAGTTCCTCCCAGCCAAAAGGAAGCTCTCGTAGTCAGCATCAGATTGAGAAGTCATAACGCATGCACAACCTTCAAACCAACCAACACAATAGGTATTTCTCCTTGGCCCTTACCCTTATATGTTTCTTCACATTCAAAAAACATAATTAAAATGGTGAAACATTTTGGCACACATGGTGGGACCCATTCAGGGTTCCTTGAATTTTCTTCATTCTTAGGTAAAATTGTGTGTTTTTTTCACTTCAAAAATATTACACATTAATTTCTCTCCTCTAGAATCATTCTTCCTCTCTTTATTGTCTAAAAACAATCATGTTTTTGGTGATTTTAAAAATAACACATTCTTCTTTCTTTTTGCATTACATTAGTGAAAGAGCACGCTCCTACCTATTCACCATTTACTTCATCGAACGTAATTTGTCGATTTGGGATTAAAATTAGTTGTATTTCATCCCTGTATACTACATTTAGCTCACATTAAAATGAGGGCAACCTATATGCTGGAAGTCATGCTCAGCTGAAGGTTGACATAAAGAACCATAGAAAGCATTCTCTTTATTCTTCTGCCGAACTACACAAAATCTGAATATACACACTTTCTTAAACGACATCTTACCTGGGAAATCCTATCAACAATCACATGATCAGAGGATTAACAGGTACTCCCCAGCTGGTTATCTCTGACCAGTTACCTATCAGAGGGAACCACCCATGCCATAACATAACTTGAAACCTCACCTTTTAGATATCATTCTTCATAGGATGCCTTCCCAACCAAAAATTCTATTCTGAATTCACATGGTCAGTTCTAAATAGCATAAGCTGAACAAACATAAGAAAATCACTCTTAGGATCATTTTTTTCTTAGTTTTTCTTCTTGACTTGTGTTTTGAGGTGTGATACTACGAATCTACGTTATTCTTCTTCTTTTCACACTCTACCATTATAGTTGGAGTATTCTGACTTTGTCTGAGTGTGCCAGGACCCCATATTTCATTCTCAAATTCCTGAGTTTGACTCTTCATTTGATTTAAATTCACAAAATCTAGTTTCTTCACTACTCTTTCATTTCAAACTAACTGGTGTCAGTCCAATGACCATCATTGGTTCACATATGACCGTCGTCAGTTAAACCTAACCGGTATCAGCTTCTAGTTTTCTTGTTATTTTTTCCTGGACTAGCCTTCATCACTCCTTCTACTTTGTTTTTGGCCCTAAGGGCACCATCCTATTCCCCCCTATTGATATTTTTTTCATACACACTTTCCCCATTACACATTCATCAATCTTGTTTCACTTGTTGAAACTGGTATTTTTCTACAGTGACCGACATCAGTTTCTATAACCAACATCGGTTTCCCATTAACTATCAATGGTCAACCTAACCAACGTCAATGTCTAGTTTGGTTTTTAAAATTCAAACCTTGACAAAATTCACCCTCCCAACCTCATTTTTCCTCTGTTCTTACTATTTTCTATGTCATTTATAGAATAAAGTCTTTCCAGGTCAACACTTACTCACATGGTGTTGACTCGTAGCCAAACTAACGCTCTTATATTCCATGCCAGTCATCATCCACTACCACCTAGTCCTTCACCACCTTATGTCCTGTCACACATGGATCCAAAATTTCATATCACCATTGCTATAGGTGACGAGGAGTTCGCATGAATCCTCGATCAGAATCTCACAACTTTACAATTCTACGTTTCCCACTCTTTCACTCGGGATTCCTCAGTTCAATTAATATATGGAATGCCCATATCCAGATCTCTTTCCATTATCCCCACTTCTACATTAGCCCCTACTAGTTTGACATTACCTTCACCTACTTTACCTCCAGTGGTTTACCAACTAGGCCCCACACCCTCTATGACCACTACATCTATAACATCAGTCACACCTGTAGTATCTGTTGTTCCTTCATTGACCACCTAGACCATAACCCCATCCACGCCCATTATCTCACAGATACCCATTGCAAAACAACCACCTATGGTGTCGGTGACTCCTACCCCATTCTAGAATCTTGTCCTCTCCATCCTGCAATCTCTGGCCCCAATCACTACTATAGTCACTGCGACTACCCCACCTACATATACATATTATCAATAACCCCTTATCTCATTCAGCATTCATTCTGGATATATGCCCTCAGTGTCGGTCTACTATTCTCAACCTTCCTATTCGGCATCACCATACACTATAATGTCACCCACATCATAGGTTTAGTACCAGACCTCTTACACCACAAGAGGTGCCCTTTCATCACAACCTACCAATGACCTCATCAAATTAATGATGGAAAGGATGCAGACACTAGAAGCATCAGTTTCCGGCTCATGCAATTCTCTCACCTACGATGAAATATGTAATGAGCCCATTCATCCATCCATTCCTATTCACCCATATCATGTACATTGGGAAATTCCAAAATTCAACGACTTCAATAGTAAAGAAGATCTGCAGCAACATTTCGGTTCTTCAAATATGGATGTTACCTGATCGCCCATGATGACGCTTTACTCCTATGGACCTTCCTGATGTCGCTGATAGGACTTGCATTAGACTGGTATAATGGTCTACCCAGACATTCCCTCTACTCATTTAATCAAGTAGCCCAAGCCTTCTTAGACCACTTCTCAATCAACATAGTTAAGAAAGTCACCATGATAGATCTTTATTCCACACGACATTATGACGATGAGTTTATCGCTAACTTTATCATCTCACATTTAAGTTAACTCAAACTAAGCTCGTAGAGTTGTTTACTCAGTCTTGCACTAGATCTTCTACACCTTTGACGAGGTATTCACCATGGCATAGAAATTGGATATTTGTGCTATCGAAGAAAATAAAATTCAGCTACGTAACAAGAACACCGCGTTCAAATCTAATGATGCTTCTTCATCTTCGAAACCCCAAATTAACTATTCGAAACCCAAAGGATCTAAAAAATCCATAGTTTTCAAGGATGAACCCTCTCACCCATCAAACCAAGCCAAACCTTCTTCTAATCTCTCTCCCATCCAAGCTTTCCAGTTCAGACGAGAACAAAAAAAGTACACCCCAATAGGAAAACAATATTCTTCTGTTTTGGAAAAGCTTATTAAGGTTGGTTCCATTACCCTTCCACCTATAAAACCATACAATGGTTTTGACCCTGATCTCCCAATGCCTACATGGTATAAAGAACATGAATTTTGTAACTATCATCGTGTCAAAGGTTATAGCGATTGTAATTGCATCACCTTCAAAAATATCATCCAATAAATGTTAGACAACAGAGATCTAGTCTTGGATAACCCAAATGCACCCGCTAACCAAAACCTACATATCTTCAAGAAACCATTCCCTAATCATGCCCTATCTTCCAACCAAACTGGTGACACTTCAACCAATGATAGCAATGTCTGTGAGTTCCACACCATTTTTTAGGACATAATAGTTGCTTCCCAATTGCCCCATGTTCCTTCCATAGAAAAAATCTTAGCCCAAGCTCCCCTACCTGCACAGGAACCTACTTCATCTACTCCTCCACCCACAAAGGAACCCCCTTCCTTTTCTCCTTCACCTATGGAAGAGCCCATAATTAGCACTCTGCATTTTTCCCCTCAAATTACCGAGCAATTGTTAGTGGCACCTATCCTACTTATAAGGGATACATGTCCACTCCCTACGCCATCACAAGGAGAGTCCACCTCATTTAGCCCATCATCTCCTCTACCCATGGAGGATCATGTAGAAATACCATTTCCTTTAGATGACCATTCTTCATCAGACCTCCAAGATCCTACTGATATAATTTCAGCTCTCTTACCCATAGAGTATGAAGCTAGCCATTTCCCTATTTCTCAAACACATTTTACGGGGATTACCACTCGATCCACATCAGCCCCACTTATAGTAGTACCATTTTCATGCTTAGGAAATCACCTAGACTATGTTGATAGAGCTTTACTTCTAGGGCATCTTTTACTTCCTGCTTCAACTCAAATGCAATTGTCACTCACCGACACCTCCACAATCTATCCAAAAGTGTTTCAAGCGACCAAACCAAACACAACCATGGCTATTAGAACACCTTCCATGTCATTAGCCACAACCCAACATACACCTATACCCAAACACCTACCCACGCCTATATCATCTCCCTTACCTAAACCCATCACTACCTTAGGGGTCATGTCGACATCGAACCTTACTCACCCACCCATAAAATTAGATTTAGCCGCATATTCCCAAACCAACACAAAACTTATTCTAGTCCCTAAAAATAAGACCTAGCCTCATAGGCCTCATACACCAACCTCACCCGCCACACCATTGTCACCTTCACCTCTTCCGTCCATCTTAGGACCTCAACCCTAGCCAAGCAACCTTCTTCCACCGGTAAACCAAGAACACAACATCTCACCTCCTCATCACGACCCTCTAATATAGCCAAGTGATCCATATAACCCCCGCCACCACCCATGGCCTTCTTACCACCCATACCACCACTACCTTCCATAACTTATTCACCACCCATGACACTCTCTTCTCTTCCACTAACACCTTCTACCCAACCTCGACCAACCACATCCACCACAACTCAGTTTCCCTCATGGGTAACCCATGCTCTTCCACCATCTATTTTTCCCTCTATATCCCATACTCCCATGTCAGCTTTTCCCAAGAAGGTGAAAACCAAAGCTAAGAATCCGCTACCCTCCAATAAGGTAGTCAAACCAGCCAAACCTTCCATCACCATCTCTTCTGCCCCACTTGCACCAAAACATATGCCCACAAGACCTAAGACCACTCCACATAGCAAACTAGTGGATGTTGATCAAAGAATACATGTCAAAGATCACACAAGGATTCCGCATGGGATAAGAAGGCCCATAAACAAGGGTATAGAAGGACAAGAAGGACCCACGCGCGGAATGCAAGTTCAGCTTTCAAGACTTAGCCGATTTTGAGCATGAAGACCTATTTTTAGAAGGTGGCGTGTGGAACACACCAACAATGCAAGGATGTGTGTGCCATGCATTATCTATCTTTGTAGAAGCAGATCGAACCATTTTGTATGGAGACGAGTTGAGAATAGAATTGACACTTCAGTTAACTACAAGAGGACTATAGATAGCACACTTACATGTGTGGCTATGCTTGTAAAAAACATGTGGCTATCAATAGGATGCAGCCTATTTATGGAATAGATAAACGATGAAGAGAAAGTCCCCACCCTATATATATGATGTTAGGTACATAGTAGAAACATGTATGAATGTGTGAGGATGTATGTGTAACAGATAATATATAAAGTTTGAAGTGTGTATATGTGCATATGACTAAATTATTATATCAGATCCATACACGCATTGGTATAGATTGACAATATTGTAAGGAACTTCTATATTTATTATTAAATGGAAGATATTGGTTGAATCTAAGTTTCATTATGTGTGTAGTTTAGTAGTGCATGTTATTAATTTAATCATGATTATTGTTTAAGTTTGTTCTTTCATAGATCTAAGGGTAGCATGCATTATAGAATGATGGATTAGTTATGAATCTATATGTTTCTCCCTACATCATGCTAGCATCCTACTACAGCAACCCTAAAGAGGGACCTGGTACCTTTGTGCACTTTAGGTGAGCACTCAGTCAAGGATAGGTCATGTGTCAACATGACTTGGGTGTTATCTGGTAAATTCTAGGCTGCATCATTGGTTCCATTACTAGGACCTCTTTTCCAGTTGTTTTCAGGATGGTTCGCAATGAAGACATACCGATTAACTCTAGCAAGTATTAAGGAATGGATACACGATTTGGAGGAAGTATATGCATGGCGGTTCAGTAGTGGATCTGAGTTTAACACACGCACTTGGGTAGAATAGAATCTATATGACAACTTATATGAGAGATTTTTTGTTATCTTTCCAGTAGAACTATAAGAGTGGCTTACTGCTTATGCATCCCAGTGAAATTGGAGGTATCGTGCACTTGTCTGGACATAGGAATAATTTCAAACTCTTTATGATGCCAATCTTATCTGGACTCACATTGTGGATACATGGTGTTCTAAATAGTTATATTCTGGAGTATTCAATTTCAACATACTCTTGCCCATAGGTAGTTGAATTCTAGTTTTTACGGTATCCAAGAGGAACATATTTGCAAGGTATTCCACTGGTGATCAAAATCTTGATGGTAACTTTGAACCTAGAGAATAAACCGATGGCTAACTAAACTTCGCCACGTACGAGGATAGGAACAGGTTTGGTTTAATAAGGTAGACCTAGTGGTAGAAAGGTAGAGAGAGGAAAGGTAGCTTAAGTATAATATGGTGTGCAAGAGGGAGATAGAGAAGCAACGTTCCATTGTAGAAAGTATGGTGTGGAGGAGAGAGATGGCTCGTGAAGGATTTACATATGGTGGAGAAGACATGGAGCCAGAGCATCAGGAACTCCCCCATCTTAGAAAGCATGATAGAGATCCCACCTAAGTCTTTCACCAAAAGTGTGCCAGTAGAGACTACCTGGACCGTGGGCGCACATCTTAATCCACTTGGTGACCTAGCCCTTGTGCTTGGTTTTCCAGTATCTAGTAAGAAAAGTAACCAGAAAACTAATTTGGGAAGTAGAAGAGAAGGAGTAAATCAGGGATCAAGTACAACAATGGCAGGATAGATGGCTTCAATGTCATTTGGAGGAAAATTATTAGGCACATCATCCACATAGAATGTGAGTGCGCACAATTTTGGATTCACCTCTGGAAGTAGAACTACCTCACTGACTTTAGGGGTTCAGTATAATACTACTGTCGGAGCATAGGGGAGTACATCTATAGGTCCTATTCCAACTACTAGTGGTAGATCAGGAGGTATAGGTGGTTCTAGTTATGGTGGATCTGGTGGTTCTGGAGGCAGAGGGTACCTAGGAGGATCTAGATCAGGTGGTCAAGGTCCACAGCAACCACAAAATATCTATATGAAGATGTCTCTTCACCTCTTGGAATATAGAGGTATAGAGGATGCTTCCGAACATGTGCATATGTGTGAAATCTTGTGGCACACTAAAGGGATAATAACTTCTGAACGAAAGGCAAGTTAATTCACCACTATGTTATAAGGGTGTGCACACAACTGGTATAGGAAGTTTGACCTCGATCAGACTTGCGTGGATTATGCAACATTGAGGGATGGTTTCTTAAAAGAGTTCCATATCCTTGAGTTTAAGTAGAAGATTATAAGTGTGCTCAAGGATATCAAGCAAGGCACTACTGAGAATGTACGTGAGTATGATGCTTGTTTTAAGACACTTCTATTTAAGTTATCTTATGATATTCACACTAGCCAACATGTACAATGGTTTGTTGGGGGATTGATTACACCTTTTAGGAGGGCATTGTTACATAAGACATACACTGATCCATGCGAAGCACTGGCAGCAACTTTATGTGCTGAGGAAGTTGGGAGCATTAACACTGGTGTTAATCCATTTCTAGAGGCATAGATTGTGGCTATGGAAAAATAGTTAGAGAAGCTATTTGTTTCACACGGAATGTTTCGACTCTGCAGAATAGACTTGCTTCTATCCTATCATTCCTTTGAGAAACAGATAAGGGTTAGGGCTAGGAGGAATACCTGTTGAATGTTGAGATGGTGTGCGCGTACCGTAGAGAAAGATCAGATCGACTGCGAAGAACTCCTTTTTGTCTTGGAAGGACTACCTACAAGTAAGAATACAAGACCACCAGATTTTAATTAGACAACAAATGAGGGATCTGCCTTAGGCCCAGGAAATATAAAAACTTCCTTTTGAAGGTGGTCAGTTCCCCTTTTAATACAATTTAACACAAATGATAATATAGAAAGCTATTGCAAAATCATGATTTAGGTATCTCGTTACAAAGCAATAGAAACTAAACTATCAATAATAAAGCGTCACGTTGTTTGTTCGGTTACTGGTCGTTGATACGTTCAGGTTGAGTTATAGGGATAAACCAGACTGGATTTGGGGTTATTAGGTGGAAAATAGGCAAGCAAAAGGTTTTGGGGTATAAGTCACAGTGACCGACGCCGGTCACTGGATAACCGACCACGGTTAGAGAACTGCTGCCGGTAGGGGATAATCAATACCGGTAGGGTCAGCAATCTAAGTGCTTCTGGATAGAGGTTGGTTGCAAGGTGATTGTGGGGTTATTGAGATTGGGGGATGGCTGAGGGGAATGATGGGAGGATAGGGAAGACTCAGAGTATGGTAAAATGGCCTTCTGGGCAGTGTCAGGGTGTATGGGTGAAGGTTAAGTGTAGTATGTCGCTGGTAGTAGATCTAGGAATAAACTTATGACGGCTGTGATTCGAAAAGTCTAAGAAATGTTATCAAGGAGAACATACAAGATTCTACTTACTGTTTATTAACGAGAATGCAGGTCCAAGAACTGTGATGGTAAAGGTAGAACTCAGATAGGACGTCCTGATGATCAAAAGATGAGATGTCTTCCCTCACGATGATCAGTTGAGTGTCACAGGGCTCTGGTTGTGCAGTTGCAATCTTGGGCTTGATGTCCTTCTCTGCAAGCTCTCCCTGTTTCTTCACTTGTCTCTGCTCGGCCCAACAAAATTTGGATTCTCTCGATGATTTCTCTTTTTTTCGATCAAATGAAAATCCGATCCTTGCTTTTGGTTGGAAGTGGTCATTTACAGGGAACCGATGGTGGTTACACAACCGACGGCGGTCGAGTAGGAACCGGTATCGGTTAGGTCAAAGCGGGCTATTTTTGGTAAAATAGCTAGCTTTCCCTCCTTTTCTTCCGAGGGATTGGTTGCGGGCTTGGTCAAGTCATTATGAAGTTGGTTTTAGGTGCGGATGAGGAGTAATTAGTCATAGGTGTGGAATTGGACCAAGTTATAGGTCTTAATTAGGTTAGTTTAGGGTTAAGACTAGGTCATGATGAGGTGGCGACATGAGGTGGCAGGTATGGTGATGTGGATTTATTAATTATAAGGTAATTAATAAATAATTGTGTAAGGTTTAGGTGATGAGGTTAGGTTGTGAAATGAGATGCGGGACACAGGGGGTCGTAAGACCCAAATTTGGTGTCTACACTATTAGCGAATTCAGCCCATGAAATGTGCTCAAGAATTTGGTGTATAGATTGTGAAGTGGAAGGTCGCACCAAGGATAGTTGCCCTTGCAGATTTGTACACTCATTACTATTGGACTGTGAGATCTATCATTTGAATCATGATGCTAGTCACTGTCCTTTGTTACAACGCATGATAAATAATAATGTATTTTGCTTTTGCAATATTTTTAGGTCCACGACCCATAATACTGAGGATTTTTTATTGATTTGTGACATCCAAGATGCTATAGATATTGGGGTATGAAATAAAAGTATAACAGATAATTCTAAGGGTAAGAATGAGCACCAGGATCAGGATCATAATCAAACACACTATGATAGGAATGATGGGCATTTTGAAGGAGGTTGTGGAAGGGGATGTGGATATCATGGTGGAGGAAGAGGTGAGTTCCCTCATGGAACATGTTATACATGTGGATCTCGTAACCACTATAGGCGTGAATGTCCTCAGAACATTATATGTTCCTTCTACAAAAAGAACCATAGCTATGAGGAGTGCCCAGATTTATATGAGCATCTGAGTAAGCAGCATAAGAAAGAAAAAATGCATTGGGATAGTCAGAGTCTAGCAAGTGGTAGAAGATCAGTGGATGCCCAAGATAGTAGAAGGACCTAAGGCATTGACAGTGAAGATTACTACACGCGCTGAAGTGGAACATGTAAGAAAGGCATTCCACCAGAAGCCTATGATCACCAAGGAGGAGGTTTTGCATGCAAGGTACCCAAATCCTACTCATCAGAAGAAAGTTTACTAGGATACAATGGAATTGCTAAGGAATATTCAAGGTGAAATGCAGTACCTAAAGGAGTAGAAGAAATCATTGGAGACATTCCAAGTTGATATCGATGATCTATGAGAGGTGTGCAAGATGTTGCGCCAGGAGAACATTATTCCACTATTAGGAAATTGGTTAAGAGTTAACACTTCGTGTAGAAGTCTTAAGACTGGATGATAGATTCTACATGCAAATACTCCTCCTGATAGCATTGACTATGACAAAGAAAATACTTTGAATGTTGTTGTGGATGGGTGGTTGTTGAGCAACATATTGATTGACACAAGTGTGGAAGTAAATGTACTTACATTAGATGCATGGGTACAAATGGGGAGGCCCCCATTGTAGCCATCATCTAATGTGTTATTTATGGCAAACCGAACTAAGGCCACTCCCATAGGAGTTTTGAAAGATGCATCTATAACTATACAAGGGGCCAAGTTCACTAGGGATTTTGAGGTATTAGTGCTTGTAGAAGCAGACAATTTTCTAGCCCTACTTATACGTCCTTGGTGTTATGAGATTCAATAAGGCCTATATCATATTTGAAAACAAGGAGGAAAGGGTTGTGATACCTTTAATGGATGGAAATTCTATGCCATATGTTTAGCATCTAAGTGAGGAGGACTTGAATAGAGTTTATTTACATGCTATTCAGGACCCAGAGGTCAATGAGACATCAAAAGAAGGTATCCTATAGTCGGAGGATTATCATTCTATTAGTGATACTATGAGTATTTCTTGTGATAATTGGGCCCATGGTACATATGAATTGGTAGGATGCGAGGTAAAAAATGTGGTTGCAGACAGGAATGGATTACATTTGGTTCAACAGATAGGTAGCATAGTACCTTGGTATACATGGACAGAAGATCTCCCTGCCTTTCTAAAGGCCATGGAAACACAGTGGACAAATCAAATTAAAAGGAGAGATATGTTAGTATATACATTGCGCGGGATAGCAACACGCTGGTGGGTAGTCCACAGAGATAATCCTATAAATTGGGAAGAGATTGGAGTCACTTTGTGTACTAGGTTTATACAAAACAATGTACCTACGTAAATCTGCACTTATCATGGTGATCAACCTATTCAGCATCGCATTCAGTAGTGTGAGAGACTCTAGACAGCATGACAAAAAGCATTACCACCTTCACTCTGCGTACATAGATTGTATTCTATGCAACAAGTATGCACATGTGCTTGGTATGTATTTGCAGAACTACATCAAGAAACTGGGAACTAGCAAGATTTGACTACATAAATGATCTAGAATTTTGAATACTTTTCAACTAAACCTCTAGTAGATGATGTGTTAAAATTTTTCAAGTGTTTAACTATGGGAGATAGTGCAAAAGTAGAAGAGCATATTCAGGAATTATTTGGTGAGACAGAGTCCGGAGCATGTTTTGAAAAGGAAGAAGAAATGGAATCCATACTACTTGAATGCGCTCACCTTGAGAAACAGAAAGGAAATATGGTTTACATCGTGGATGATGAGGAAGTTGAGAACCTGGATGTTGAACATTCACAAGGAATGTGTGAGGTCTTAGAAAATACAGACAAGGATACGTGTGCCTACCATGAACCCATGAAGACAAATAAGGTGAATATAGGTTTGGAGGTTGATCCTAAGGAGGCCATAATTGGAGACTACTGGTCAGACTTGGAGGTAGAAAAGATCATTGAATTACTCAGGGATTATCAAGACTTATTACCTCGAGGGTATCATGAAATTAAAGGTGTACATGAATCACTTGGGGAAATGAAGATAAAACTTAAGGATGGTGCACACTCAGTTAGAAAGAGACCTTACAGAATGAATCCTAATTTGCGCAAGAAGGTAAAAGAAGAAATTGATAAAATTTTGAAATCTAGAATTATCAAGCCTCTTGATGAGTCGGAATGGGTTAGCCCAATGGTGATTAGTATCAAGAAGGATAGATGGATTAGGATATGTGTGGACTATAGGGAGATGAATGCTGCATGTGTCATAGATCCATTCCCTACGCCATTCACTAAGAAAATATTAGAAGGAGTTGCAGGGTGCGAAATATATTCCTTCATAGATGGGTTTTTTAGGTATCATTAGGTTAGGATTGCTCAAGGGGGTCAAGAAAAGAAAACATTTACTACTAAATGGGGTATTTTTTCCTATACTATGATGCCCTTTGGATTGAAAAATGTGCATTTTGTATTCTTATGCATAGTTGTTCAGGCATTCAAATATTTTCTTCACAACTTCTTACAGGTCTACCTAGATGATTGGATAGTATATCGGCTTGTGAAAGATCATTGTGACAATCTGCGCTTAATGTTTAAACGGTGCAAACAGTTGAGTATCTCTTTGAACATCAAGATGTAAATATTTTCTACACCATTTGGAATACTATTAGGACATATAATATGCAAGGAAGGTTTACAGGTTGATCCAGCCAAGGTTGCGGTCATTTTAGGCCTGGAAGTGCCTACCGGCCAAAGTGAGGTGTGCGGATTTTTGGGTCATACAGGATATTATAGAAAGTTAATAAAAGGGTATGCTAAAATTGCTGCACCCTTAGAATAATTACTGAAGGGAAAAGGTACATTTTATTGGGGAGAACCGCAACAGCCTGCATTTGAGATATTAAAAGAGAAACTTACTACCATGTCCATTCTGCACTTTCCCTCATGGGATAAACCATTTCTTGTGCATGTGGATGCTTCTGGCATGGCCATTGGCACTGTGTTAGGTCAACTTGGTGAAGGTATTATAGATCATCCAATTTGTTTTGCTAGTAGGAAGTTGACTCCTGATGAACGAAACTATATAACTACAGAGCGCGAAGCTTTGTCAATGATCTATACATTGCACAAGTTTCGATGGTACTTGTTAGTAACACCATTTGTGTTTTATATAGGTCACATGGCATTGAAGTACTTGGTAAACAAGCCCATCTTACAGGGGTGGATATGAAAATTGGTGATCCTATTTCAAGAGTTTGACTTCACAGTTGTGGTGAAGCCAGGGAAAAGCAATTCTAGACTGGACCATTTATCTAGAATCAAATCATGAGAGGAAATATAGACAATTGAAGAAACCATGCCAGATGCATAGTTATATAGGTTACAACATGTGCCCATGGAATTAGAATACATTGCTATCTTTCTACGAATAGGTATGGCACTATAAGGAATGAAAGCATTAGAAAAGAATTAGTTTGCTATACACGTGACACCGTTTATGTTAGTCAGTGGTGACCTCTACAAGCTAGGTAGAGATGGAGTATTACGTCGTTGTGTATTATACCATGAGCACAAGGATATCATGGAAGAATCTCATGGTGGTATTGCAAGAGGCCATTATACAGGTGATGCGACTGCCCAAAAGATCCTACTTGTTGGATTATGGTGGGAGACATTGTATAAGGACTGTAAAGAATATTATAAGGTGTGTGATTATTTTCAGCATCTCAAAAGACCAGGGAAAAGAGATGAGATGCCTTTGAGACCGATTACTAGTGCTGAACCATTTGAGAAATGGGCCATTGACTTTGTAGGACCTATTTCACCAGCCACGCATAGGACTAGATCGCGCTATATCATTACTTACACATATTATCTCACACGGTGGGTAAAAGAAGCACCTATGAAGGACTGTACAATAGCTACAACAGCTAGGTTTCTATGGGAGAATGTTCTTATGTGATATGGATGTCCTTTAAGATTGATAAGTGATAGAGGTACACACTTTTTGAATGAGACAATCAGGATCCTATTAGATGAGTTTATGGTTGGACACCATAAAACTACACCCTACCATCCTCAGGAAAACGGAATTGTTGAGGCCTTTAACAAGATGTTGATCCAGACTTTGAAAAAATATGTGATGTTGGAAGAAAGGATTGGGATGACAAAGTGGCAGCTATGCTTTGGGCATATAGAACAACTTACAAGATATTGAACAAAGCCACACCGTTTCAGTTGGTGTTTAGAGTGGAAGTTGTTCTCCCTATAGAATTTATGTTACCTTCTTTGCGCATTGCGTGTAATGGAGGTTTAGCTGATGAACATGATTTAAAAGAGTGTATCAAAAAGATGGTTCAACTAGATGAGCGTCGATCCATAGCACAATGGAGTTAGAAGTAGGAAAAGGCCAGGCAGAAGGCATGGCATGACAGAAACATAATGGATAAGAAGTTTGATATTAGACAAATGGTACTTCTTTATGACTCAAAGTTCTTGCGCCATCCAGGTAAGCTCAAATTACATTGGTTGGGGCCATATGTTATCACTTCTATACTTGAATCAGGTGCTTACCAGTTAGAAGCACTTGATGGAACACGACTACTCGGTTACTCTAACGGGAGTAGGTTGAAGCCCTACTATAAATAAGTCTCCTTGGTGTTTGTAATAAGGTAGTATTGTCATTTAGCTTAGGTTTTCAATTCTGTATTTTCCTTAATGTATTTCCTTCATTGTCGCTATGCTTTGTCGATTTAGTTGTTATTTTTTTGGAATAAGTGTGCTTGTGCGTACGAAGGTACTTACTATATGAAGAATGTTTATGCACAAAGGACTGCACATACTTTTAGTGTGGGGTGGTTGTATTTATCCAGGAAAAAGACTATGGGAATTGAAAGGTAAAAGGAGTAAGTTGTTACGGGTGTGCTTTAAGTCAAAATAAGATTGCTTCTCAAAATTGACCAAGAATGGATATGAATGAAAGGATAGTATAACACAAGGTAAGAGAAGGCCATGATAGCTACCAGGAGAAGGTACAATGATGAGGTACTCGGATGCAGAGGCACATGCTAAAGAGAAGTTTGTGACTAGAGGTTAGGAAGGCACGCTAGAAGGTTATAGTTGGGTGCAAAGATGTACCGTGTGGAACAAATAGATTTGGTCAATGAATGAGGGGATATTTGGTAGGTGAGGGAGTAATAAATGCATCAAAATTTAAAAAAATTATGTAAGGACAGAATGTGGATTCGTTTTTTATTGTTGCAACTAAGAGTATTTTAAGAAATATCCAAGTGCGAAGAGCCAAGTGATAGAGTTAAGGTATGAAGGGTATGAAACCAAGCGTGATAACCAAATATGTGTGACAAGAATCTTACGACCCCAGTGGTGAAGGGTTTGAGCGAAGCAGGGAGATAGAAAAGAGTTAGGTTACAAATTTTCCACGTAGGGCATGATTGAATCGAGCTAGGATTTGATTCGTAAAGTTTTAGAGTTGAAGAGGAGACATTTGCAAGGTAAAAATGGCACTGAAGAAGGCATCTGTAGTAGCAGTAAAAGGAAAGAAGAAGGTGGTCGTTGAAGAGGAAGAGATGGCACCCAAAAGCCATTTTTCGTAGATGTAATATCCAAAAGGAGTCATCATTGGCCAGGAATGGGATTCACCCATTAGAAAGAGCAAAGTAAGTGAATACAATCACAGGAATTTGGAGAACAAAAAGGAGCTTGATTCCTTACTCATTGTAAGGATGAACAAGCACACAGCGGATGACATGGCAGTTTATAATGATGCGGGTGAGAATATTTTGAAGATAACTAGGGTCTACCAGTTGTACAAGCTTCCATATTTTGGGAATTTTGAGCCCTTGTATCAGTGGCTCAGGAGTAGGGTGCATGAAGATTTCTTCTACTTTGCAAAATGCAGAGTTAGAATCTCATCTATGCTTATCTCATCAGTTATAGGTCTAAAGGCCATAGGAGAGAACATAAAAGTGATCTCACAAATAAAGCCATGATTATAAGGACCAAATAGGAGCTGGGGTACCTGAAGGGTCCGTGTGGAATGGACATAAACAAATTGAAGAATTGTCTAATTGTGTAAGTTGCAACCCACCTTGTTACAAAGTTGAATGATCAAGAGCGGTGGTCACAGGTAAATACTATGTGGTTACATGTGGCATGTAAGCTATCAGAAGGGACAATCTACAACATTATAGGCTATATTGTAGAGTAAATAGTTGAATAAGCACACACAGGAGGGAAGATCAGCTTTGGGGCTATTCTACTATCACTAGTATTCATGGAGATTAGAGTACCAGACGGACCGAGGGAAAAAGTATGGGAATACCCCATGGAGAACAAGTGCCCAGCTGAAAGATTCAGCAAGTACCTATCTAAGGGGGCCATGAAAGAGTAAAGGGTGGAGAAGTGGTATAACAGGCTCTGCGTGGCATTTGGGGAAGAGTGACACATCCTAAAGGACCTACCAGTAGTGGTAGGGAAACAATTTTAGTTTGTTGTATATCAGCATTTCTACATTGTGCACTTCCTAATGAAAGATGGAGTCTGGAGCCCTTGGTGTAAATTGCCTTACGCATTCACTGCAAGGTATTTCCAAGCATCTATTCATATATTTATAGACACATGCCGACTGGTCTTCAATGTAGATAAGGTAGACTATGACTACCATACGTTGAGGAATAAGTATGTGTATCCTAGCAGAAGTTCTTATACAAAGAGGATCATTTTGGAAGTGTTAAATATTAAGCCAATAATTCTGGTTGTAGCAGATGTGGGGGCAGCATTGGTGTATCTCCAGTTGAAGCCAAAGATGGAGAATAAAAAATATGTGGAGGATGATTTTGCACTTCCAACACCACCAAAGGGAAAGAATACAATGGAGAACATCCCAACGCCTAAGCCCACAGAGCCAATTGACGTGGAGGATGAGGAGGAGTGCAAAGATAGTGGGGGTTTAGATCATAGAGGTAGGAGACATCCTAAAAATAAGTGTGAAGATGAGCATGTAATTACACCACCTTAGCCACAAGAGGGGGATGATGAGGACTTGAATGTAGTCCAAGGGGAGTACAAGGTTTAAGCAGGTATTTAGGAGAACAAGGTCCCAAGGTGATACTCCAACAATTGTGTGTAAATCACCCAGAATCTCTCCATAGAAGGAGGTTACTGTGCAGAGAAGGAGGAAACTAAAACTGAATGAGGAGGTGGAAGATTCAGAGGAGAGCATGCCTAATTCTCCTACACTTCTAGAGAATATAGAAGAACAAGGTGAGGAACCAAAGGAAAAAGAAGAGGATGATAAAATACCTGAGGAGACAGCTATAGAAAATTTTCACGACATGGAGACACAAGTTCCAAATTTGGAAGCTATAGTTCCTAAGTAGCAATGGTCTAGAAGAACAAGTGAAGAGCACATTCCACTAGCCATGGGGTATGCAGAGGATGCAAGAAAAATTGTTTGTGCCCGCTTCCAGAGCATGATAGCACAGAAGGATTTATTCATCTAGGAGCTAATGGATGAGGACATGGCGACTGTGTGCACTTGAAAGCAACTATCATTGTCAATGCACACCCACATGGATGAGCTTCATTTTGATGTGTGCGAAGAGTCATGCATTTCAAGATGACTGAAGAAGGAACCTCAAGTGAGACACATGACAGTAAAGCCTACTATCATGTCAAATGAGTAGGTAAGCAATGCATTGGTGAAATTTTCTATTGAGGTGGCCAGAAGAAACATGGAAAAAGCTACCACGATCAAAGTGCTACATGAGGAGCTGAAGAAAAAGGACGCAGCGATATTGCACATAACATAGGAAAGGGACTTCGTGCAGAAGAAAAATGAAGTGTTTATCAGCATCGCAGAGGATATTAGGGACAATTTCATCAGAGCAAGGCCACACTTAGAGGCCAAGGTACCACAGACGTTTCCTTTAGCGATACATTATGTAGGAAGGTTGGTGGACTTAATACTTGAAGATGAGCCTCTGCGCATGCCAAAGCCAAGAAGCTCAGAGTAAGATACTGAATGGGATAAATCCTCAGTGATGAGAAAGATCACATCTTATGAAGGGTTGTTGCAAGCATTACAGGAAGTATTGAAGAAAGCAGACCATGTTTTAAACATATGTACAGCCCCATAGGTGCTTATCAACATAAAGACCCTAGAAGTGAATAATTAAGTAAAATGAGAAAGGAGAGATTGTGCGGGATGAGTTGGAATCCATTGCTATGGAAATCCCAGAAAAAGCAGAACAAGCATTCACTGAATGGCATATTTTTGAAGCCGAAATAAAGGAGTATCCAGAGTTGATACTGCAAAGTGATACAGAGGAGGTTGTCTAATAAAAATTCTTTATTTTTCCTACATTATTTCATTCTTATTCCTTCCAATATTTTATTTGTTACTTTCATTTTTGGAGATACCCATTGTTGGGACGACAATGAGATTAGTGTGGGGTAATGTTGATCAAAAAATACATGTCAAAGATCACACAAGGAGTTCACACGCAGGAGAAGAAGGCCATGATCAAGGGCATGGAGTGACAAGAAGGACCCGCACGCACAGAAGGTAAGTTCAAGTTTTCAGGACTTAGCCAATTTTGAGCATGAAAACCTATTTTTAGAATATGGCATGCAGAACACACCAACGGTGTATGAGACGTGCACGCCATGCATTGTCTATCTTTGGAGGATCGGATCGAAGCATTTTGCATGGAGATGAGCTAATAATAGGATTAGCACTTGAGTTAACTACAAGAGGTCTATAGATAGCACATTTACATGTGTTGGCTATGCCTGTAAATATCACATGTGGCTATCAATAGCATGTCGGCCTATTTCTGGAATAGATAAGTGGTGAAGGGAAAGTCCCCACCCTATATATATGTATGTATATATGTATGTTATGTACATAGTATGAAATAGGTGTGAATGTGTGATGGATGTATGTGTAACAGAGAATATAGAGAGTATGAAGTGTGCATATGCACATATGACTAAATTATTGTATCAAATCCATACACGCAGTTGGTATGGATTTAAATTACTGTAAGGAGCTTATGTATTTATTAATAAATGGAAGATATTGGTTGAATCTAAGTGTCATTCTATGTGTAATTGAGTAGTGCATGTTATTGATTCAATCATGATTAGTGTTTAAACTTTTTCTTTCGTAGATATGAGGGTAGCATGCATTGTAGAATGATGGATTAGTTATGAATGTATATTTTTCTTCCTTCAACATGTTAATATCCTGCTATAGTAAGCCCAAAGAGGTACCCGGTACCTTTGCGCACTTCGGGTGAGTGCTAAGTCAAGGATGAGTGATGTGCCAACGTGACTAGGGCATTGTTGGTACCCAATTTTTTTCTCCATTTTAAGTTTGAGCAGCATTAGAGATATGGCATGAAGCCTAAATTCAGATAGATCATGATATGTGTTGTTTTGTAGCCAGGGATGTGATCTAACTGGCACTCAGATTTGTGGAGAGATGGATAGCACTCAAATAGGACTTGATCTTGTCCTAACTATTTTAGGTTGTGCCTTTCAACCAAGGTAAGAGAACCTATTTTGTAACCCTAAAATGGTGAAGGAGATGAATATATCCCTCAATTTGTGCAAATAGTATGAAAAGGGCCTTGGGAAAATATGATCAACACTCCAAATCTGACTTTCACAAGTTGTCACTCCCAGATTATGGAGATATTTTCAATGAAAGGCAAGGGTTACTGAAGACATTGTATGATCCTGATTTGCTTTGTGCATTTTTGTAGATGGATTATATTCTTTTGTTGACACAGAATGCAATGCAGGGGTAGTATGGGGTAGGATTAGTTATTTTGAATGAATTTTTGGTGGGAGATTTTAGACAAGACTAACCAGAATTTGCCAAATTCTTTGAGGACCTTTGCAAGAAATTTGTAAGACCTAAACAACAGAATGCTTCAAAGGGGTTAAGGTACTCCTTCAACCAGGATATGTGCACCAAATGGAGGCCCAGATCTACACTCTTCCACACAATCTTTGACAACCTACCACAAAATCTTGAAGTAGATGAACCAACAAAGCATCTAGAAATCTCTATTTTATCATGACCTAAGGTGCACCCAAAGGTTTACAAACAATCTCTAAATTCAAGGAAGGTAAAGTGATTTTAAATTTGTTTATCTCTTTATCAGATGAAAGCTCTTCTGAATGTGAGATTGCAAATGCCACTAAACTATCAACAAGAAATGAGACCATGTATGATCAAGAGAGATTTTAAATACAAGACTGCAACAGGAGCAAGAAACACAAATTGAAAACATTCTGAAACATAAGTGCATGCAAATTTTGCCAAGAGACAACACAAAATAATCCAGAATGACCAAATTTATCAGCAGGGGAATGTTATAAGAACAATCTCAGAGCTTGTTGATGGCTTTACAACTGAAACCAACTCAACATGATATAAATCTGATGCAAAAAGGAATTAGAAATGGTTCTCAGGTGGTTTCTCAGAGAATGGGCTTCTTCCCAGATTTTCCCATGAAATTCTAAGTTTCTCCGACCTTTTGCATGTCAAAAAACATGCATTATATAACTTTCAATTACATTTGATCCTTCTTTCCCAAGAAAAGAATATGCCCAACATCAAGTTTGTTACAAAATTCCAACATGATTCGCAGATAGGGATGTTTAACATATTTGCAACAAAATTTGCCAGGTGTTTCAAAAAAGGTGAATCATTACAAATCCTTCATCATTATCCATTGTGGAGGCATGTTTTTCATCCTCAAAGCATGCAGACCCCTTTCATTTCATTATTTCATCCTTATCCCTCCAAAATTTGATTCTGCAACTTCTTGATTTGATATTTCACGTTTTGGATGGGCTGGGGAAAAAATTATTTCAAAAACACCTCAAATCTGCAAATTGATCCCTAAAACCACTTGCATTGGTCCTTGCAGGCACAAACGACACGAATTTGCCAAAAAAATCGATGAAAATTGATGCAAAATTCACATCTCCAAGCTTCTTGGAGCAAAAATGGCGGCCAAAATGAAAAATGCATAGTTACCGTTGATTTGCCCTTTTTCCTTCAATTTGAGCCCTCCACGTGTCAAAATACGATTGGGAATGGATTTGGGATCATTTTTTGACTTTTTAACATTTTTGGAAAAATGTAAAATTTTGACTTTTTTCTCCGCCCCTCCGCCCTTGAAATTTGGTGCTGACATGTGGCATATGGTGGGTCCCATTGAAGTCGTGGCTCAATTCTGCACATTTCCACCCTTTTTGGAAATTTGGAAATTTTTCACTTTTTTCCCCGCAGGCCTGCACCTCTGCCTCTGTCCTTGACACGTGTCACCTTCTCTATCGCTGAGGATCTGTGGGCTCATTTCACATTTTAACTCCCTTTTTTTCCAAGGGAAAATTTCTCACTTTTCCTCTACGAGCCCGTGCCTCCAATTTCTTCCCTGCCACGTGTCTCCTTCTCTACTTCATCGTGGGAGCCACGCCTCAAATTTTCAAACTAAGTCATTTTTCCAAAAGGGAAAAATTTCCCTTTTTCCTCTGGTGCCCGCACTCCCCTTCTACACCTGCCATGTGTCTCCCTGTGGTTCATTTGGTGGACCTGTGGCTTCAAATTTTCACTCTGACTCATTTTCACAAAAAGGGAAAAATTTCCCTTTTGCCTCCAGTGGCCCACACCCACTCTATGACTTCTGAAGCCGGCCACGTGTCTCCCTTTCTCATTGGCAGACCCATGGCCCTTTCCTTTGCAACCTTTTCCCTTTTTCAAAAAGGCAAAAAATCTTCTATGTCCCCCGCCAGCCTTCCATCCCGCCTTTGAATAAGAACATGACACGTGTCCTCCTCTGGGACCTGCGGAGGCTTGCGGGGGAAAGTTTGGATTTTTTCCAAAACACAAAAAAATGCTAAGTTTTTAGAAGAAACCCGCCGATCCCTATCCAAAAATGGTCACGTAGGAGAGACTGTTTGAGATAAAATTTGATGGGCAAAGTACACCCATATGATCATCAAAAATACAGAATTTTCCATAGATGCCTGAATTTGATTTTTTCTTCATGGGTGAAGGATTTTTTGGTCAAAAAACAATTGGAAAGTGATTTTAGGAAATTTTTGACCATGGGAATAGATTTTTTAGGGAAAATAAGCATAAAATGAGCAACCACGAGCTCCAAAGGCCAGGAAAAGTGGAAAAAATGACAGAGGCCCGTGGATTTGGAAAATTAGGGCACAAAACAGGGCATACATGTATTTTTCCTTCAAATTGGGGAAAAATAATAAGTTTATGAGCTTTTCAAAGCATACAATCTGGAGGGAAAAGTTTGGCAGACCACCAAATTTGAAAGAAAAATGTTTTAGAGCAACAAAGAACAAAGGGGAAAGATGGCAATATAACAGAGGATCAAAATGGGCACCAACATTGGCTCCTACTTGGGGATGGGCACTCCCAGTGAGTGCCACAAGAAAAATAGGTAGACCAAGTGCCAAAATAATCCATTGGGAAAAGGATTCATGAGCCAAAGCCACCAAAAACTAGCTGAGAAACTGACAAAAATGGCTGCCACACACCAAGGCAAACCAAGAACCACCAAAACACCAAAAACAGAGTAAAAGCCAAACACTATACACTGTACAAGTTGGTGCATACCTCAAATTTGGGGATTAATCCAAGAAATGCTTCAGATGCCTACCATTAATAGGCAGTTCAAGCAATTCCCCATGTAAGTCCTTGAGAAAAAAGGTATTCTCACCAATTCTGATATCAATGGAGTAAGGGCCCATCCACAATGCATCAAATTTACCATGTTTTCCCTTATCTTCATTTCTACTATCCCACAACAAAACCAGATCTCCAATATTGAAGGCCCTAGGAGTGACCTTCTTATCAAACAACCTCTTCAACTTCTCTCTAAATCATACATGTCTTTGGTGGGATGCTCTTCTCTCTTCATCTAGCTCTACAATATGATTAATCCTTGCTTCATATGGACTGACCTCTTGATCCTTCAAGTTGTTGAACAAACTGAAATGAAGATAATTACAGATGTAAGGGCAGTAGAGAGCTTGAGTTCTATATACCAACTCAAATGGGCTCTTACCAGTAGCTCTCTTGGCAGTGATTCTATCAGCCCAAACTACAAATTTCAGTTGTTCACCCCCATTTTCTCTTGTTCAACTCCAAGGTTCTCATAATGATCTTCAATAAGTTCTTATTGTTGGACTCAGCTTTTCCATTCCCTTGGGGGTTATAGTTTGAAGAATAAGTCAGATTGGTTCCATACTCCTTGCACATTGCCATCAAAGGTTTAGCTCTGAAACACATGGCATTATCAGCCACAATCTTGACTGGCACACCAAATCTACATATGATATTATTCAACAAGAATTCCATAACAACTTGGTGTGTTTCTTTCTTGGTGGGGATTTCCTCTACCCACTTGGTGAAGTAATCTGTGGCTACAAGGATCCACTTATGTCCAGCACTAGAAGGGTCTGAGATCTCACCAATGAATTCCATCCCCCATTGTTTGAAAGGAGCTTCAATTGATACAGGATACAAAGGAAGGGAGCCTGAAGCTTTCATTCTTCCAGAGAAACACTGACAACTTTCACATTTTCTAATCAACATGGTTGCATCTTTGAAGAGAGTAGGCCACCAATAACCAGCTCTCAAAACTTTGTGTGTTGTAACCCTTCTAGAAAAGTGTCCTCCACAAACTCCCCCATGGAAATCAGCAACTACTTTGGGAGCTTCATCTTCAGTTATACATTTCAAGAGGACACCTTCAGGGTTCTTCCAAGCCAACCCAAAGTTAGTGATGATGTATTTTTGAGAAGCCATCTTGAGGGCTCTTTTCTTTTAATTTATTTAAATGATCAGGACAAGCATAGGTGTCTGAGGTAAAAGATTATATCCTTGTACCACTCAGAACTTACCAATTTCCCAAGAACATCTACCCTTTCTTCCTCTACCTCATTCACTTCCACAGTTTGCAAGTTACTCTCAGCCATGAGCTTGGAAAGACCCAAACCTCTTACCAATTTTGTGGTTTAAATTTCCATATCATACTCATGCAGTTTTTTCACCCATCTACATATTTTACTTGAGATCTCCATCTCTGATAAGATGTCTTTTACCATGGTGTGGGGAACATAAGCAACAACTTTTGAACTTAGGATATAAGGCCTAAAAACCTTTGTTGCTTTCACCAAGGAAAATGCTTGTTTTTCCATGATTGTATACTTCAACTCAGTAGCTTGTAAAGCCTTGCTAAAGAAGGAAATAGGCCTCTCAGCCCCATCTTCATCCTTTTGGAGCAAAATATATGCAATAGTATTTTCAGAAGCAAAAGAAAAGATTTGGAAAGGCTTCTTGTAATTTGGAGCTGCCAAGACAGGTGCATGTTTCAATGCCTCTTTGATTCCTTCAAAATATTTAAGGGCAGCCTCCTCCCACTTGATAATTTGATCTTTCTTTAACATGCATGTAATAGGGAGAGTCAATTCAGGAAAATTTGACACAAACCTCCTAATGAAGTTGATATACCCAAAGAAGGATTGGATACCCTTCTTTGTTCTTGGAATTGGGACCTTGTTGATTTCTTCTACTCTCTCAGATTCAATCATGACACCATCCTTTGAAACAATATGACCAAGAAGCTTGGCCTTTTGCACTCCAAAATGACACTTCTTTGGATTGAGAGAGATTCCAAATTCTCTACATCTGATCAACATTCTTTCCAAGTGCTGCAAGTGATCTTTTCTACTCCTTGAAAACACAGTCACATCATCCTGATAAACTACAATGAATTCATTTATGTAACCAACAAAAGCAACATCCATTGCTCTTTGGAAGGTATCTCCAGCATTCATGAGACCAAAAGGCATTCTTACATAAACATATGTTCCCCAAGGAGTGGTAAAGGAAATTTTAAATCTTTCTGACTCCTTGACAACAACTTGATTGTAGCCAGAGAAACCATCCAAGGTGGACAACAATTCAGATCCAGTCACTAACTGCAGCATGTTTTCCATGTTTGGAAAAGGATAATTGTCTTTCAATGAAGCTCTATTCAGATTTCTGAAGTCTACACAAAGTTTGATATCTCCATTCTTCTTTCTGACTGGCACAAGGTTTGCAACCCAAGATGAATACCTTGTGGGCTGAATGATCCCTCCCTCCTTCAGTTTCTTCAATTCATCTTGCATTTTCATGGAGAGGAGTGGATTGATTGGCCTTTGCTTCTATCTGAATGGTTTGTAACCTTTCTCAAGAGGGATCTCATGTTGGAATAAGTCTTCTCTATATGCTTTCAGCTTCGAATATGACTAGGCAAGACAGTCTTGATATTGTTTCAACAATTAGAGGTAGGACTATTTTTTTCTTCCTTGCTTAAACTACTACCCAACCAAACTTTTATTGGTTTATCATTAGTTCCCAAGTTATGCTCTTCCACATCCCTTGAGGCATATATGTTTCTATTAATGATGCAATCAACATTGCTAAAATTTGACTCAAGAGCAATAAGACCTCTAGAAATGGTGTTAGTTTTCAATTGGATAATATCCTTTTCCCTACAAATTCTCTCTTCCTTCAGTCACACATGACCATTGGTTCCCAATCAATATTCTAATCTACAAAACTCACCTTGATTTTTTAAGAACCTTTACACTTGAGCATCATCATTAAACACTTGCCAATGCTTGATGTTGTCAGGGACAACTGGCCTAGTTAACACTTCAACATTGTACTCACAATAAGGTGAAATGGTGCAATCTCCAAATCTTGACCCCAACACTACCAACTTGTTCAGCAACAGCATTAAAACTCTATCATGGTGCACAATATTGAAAGAATCAAACATCTCAATTAGATCACAAACTGCATGCTTATATTGTTTCATTCGCTAATTTTTATTAGCATATAGTTTTCTTATTTGTTTGAAAACTAGCTCTGAATATCATTTTGCAAAGATGACCTTGACACAATACTCCCATGAAATTTTTATACCCAACAACAAGGCTTCATACTCAGCAATGTTGTTAGTACATTCAAAATTAAGCTTGAAGGAAAAAACAAACTCTTCTAAGCTAGGAGAAATCAGAATTATACCAGCAATTTGGGAATTTTGAGACCTTGATCAGGGTACAGGAGAAGAGGGTGCTGAAGATTTCTTTCTACTTTGCAAGATGCAGAGTTAGAATCTCATCTATGCTAGTATCATCAGTTATAGGTCTAAAGGCCATAGGAGAGGAACATAAAAGTGATCTCACAAATAAAGCCATGATTATAAGGACCAAATAGGAGCTGGGGTACCTGAAGGGTCCGTGTGGAATGGGAACATAAACAATTGAAGAATTGTCTAATTGTGTAAGTTGTCACCCCACCTTGTTCCAAGTTGAATGATCAAGAGCGGTGGTCACAGGTAAATACTATGTGGTTACATGTGGCATGTAGGCTATCAGAAGGGACAATCTACAACATTATAGGCTATATTGTAGAGTAAATAGTTGAATAAGCACACACAGGAGGGAAGATCAGCTTTGGGGCTATTCTACTATCACTAGTATTCATGGAGATTAGAGTACCAGACGGACCGAGGGAAAAAGTATGGGAATACCCATGGAGAACAAGTGCCCAGCTGAAAGATTCAGCAAGTACCTATCTAAGGGGGCCATGAAAGAGTAAGGGTGGAGAAGTGGTATAACAAGGCTCTGCGTGGCATTTGGGGAAGAGTGACACATCCTAAAGGACCTACCAGTAGTGGTAGGGAAACATTTTAGTTTGTTGTATATCAGCATTTCTACATTGTGCACTTCCTAATGAAAGATGGAGTCTGGAGCCCTTGGTGTAAATTGCCTTACGCATTCACTGCAAGGTATTTCCAAGCATCTATTCATATATTTATAGACACATGCCGACTGGTCTTCAATGTAGATAAGGTAGACTATGACTACCATACGTTGAGGAATAAGTATGTGTATCCTAGCAGAAGTTCTTATACAAAGAGGATCATTTTGGAAGTGTTAAATATTAAGCCAAAAATTCTGGTTGTAGCAGATGTGGGGGGCAGCATTGGTGTATCTCCAGTTGAAGCCAAAGATGGAGAATAAAAAATATGTGGAGGATGATTTTGCACTTCCAACACCACCAAAGGGAAAGAATACAATGGAGAACATCCCAACGCCTAAGCCCACAGAGCCAATTGACGTGGAGGATGAGGAGGAGTGCAAAGATAGTGGGGGTTTAGATCATAGAGGTAGGAGACATCCTAAAAATAAGTGTGAAGATGAGCATGTAATTACACCACCTTAGCCACAAGAGGGGGATGATGAGGACTTGAATGTAGTCCAAGGGGAGTACAAGGTTTAAGCAGGTATTTAGGAGAACAAGGTCCCAAGGTGATACTCCAACAATTGTGTGTAAATCACCCAGAATCTCTCCATAGAAGGAGGTTACTGTGCAGAGAAGGAGGAAACTAAAACTGAATGAGGAGGTGGAAGATTCAGAGGAGAGCATGCCTAATTCTCCTACACTTCTAGAGAATATAGAAGAACAAGGTGAGGAACCAAAGGAAAAGAAGAGGATGATAAAATACCTGAGGAGACAGCTATAGAAAATTTTCACGACATGGAGACACAAGTTCCAATTTGGAAGCTATAGTTCCTAAGTAGCAATGGTCTAGAAGAACAAGTGAAGAGCACATTCCACTAGCCATGGGGTATGCAGAGGATGCAAGAAAAATTGTTTGTGCCCGCTTCCAGAGCATGATAGCACAGAAGGATTTATTCATCTAGGAGCTAATGGATGAGGACATGGCGACTGTGTGCACTTGAAAGCAACTATCATTGTCAATGCACACCCACATGGATGAGCTTCATTTTGATGTGTGCGAAGAGTCATGCATTTCAAGATGACTGAAGAAGGAACCTCAAGTGAGACACATGACAGTAAAGCCTACTATCATGTCAAATGAGTAGGTAAGCAATGCATTGGTGAAATTTCTATTGAGGTGGCCAGAAGAAACATGGAAAAAGCTACCACGATCAAAGTGCTACATGAGGAGCTGAAGAAAAAGGACGCAGCGATATTGCACATAACATAGGAAAGGGACTTCGTTGCAGAAGAAAAATGAAGTGTTTATCAGCATCGCAGAGGATATTAGGGACAATTTCATCAGAGCAAGGCCACACTTAGAGGCCAAGGTACCACAGACGTTTCCTTTAGCGATACATTATGTAGGAAGGTTGGTGGACTTAATACTTGAAGATGAGCCTCTGCGCATGCCAAAGCCAAGAAGCTCAGAGTAAGATACTAAATGGGATAAATCCTCAGTGATGAGAAAGATCACATCTTATGAAGGGTTGTTGCAAGCATTACAGGAAGTATTGAAGAAAGCAGACCATGTTTTAAACATATGTACAGCCCCATAGGTGCTTATCAACATAAAGACCCTAGAAGTGAATAATTAAGTAAAATGAGAAAGGAGAGATTGTGCGGGATGAGTTGGAATCCATTGCTATGGAAATCCCAGAAAAAGCAGAACAAGCATTCACTGAATGGCATATTTTTGAAGCCGAAATAAAGGAGTATCCAGAGTTGATACTGCAAAGTGATACAGAGGAGGTTGTCTAATAAAAATTCTTTATTTTTCCTACATTATTTCATTCTTATTCCTTCCAATATTTTATTTGTTACTTTCATTTTTGGAGATACCCATTGTTGGGACGACAATGAGATTAGTGTGGGGTAATGTTGATCAAAAAATACATGTCAAAGATCACACAAGGAGTCCGCGCAGGATAAGAAGGCCCGAAACCAAGGGCGCAGAAGGACCCGCACGCGGAAGGCAAGTTCAGCTTTCAGGACTTAGCCAATTTTGAGCATGAAGACCTATTTTTAGAAGGTGGCATGTGGAACACACCAACGATGCATGGATGTGCACACCATGCATTGTCTATCTTTGGAGAAGCGGATTGAAGCATTTTTCATGGAGACGAGTTGAGAATAGAATTAGCACTTGAGTTAATTGCAAGAGGACTATAGATAACACACTTGCATGTTTGGCTATGCTTGTAAACAACATGTGGCTATCAATAGGATTCGGCCTATTTCTGGAATAGATAAGAAGTGAAGGGAAAGTCCCCACCCTATATATATATATATATATGATGTTAGGTACATAGTAGAAATATGTATGAATGTGTGAGGATGTATGTGTAACAGAGAATATACAGAGTATGAAGTGTGCGTATGCACATATGACTAAATTATTGTATCAGATCCATACACGAGTTTTTATAGATTGAAAATACTATAAGGAGCTTCTGTATTTATTAATAAATGGAAGATATTGGCTGAATCTAAGTGTCATTTTGTGTGTAGTTGAGTATTGCATGTTATTAATTCAATCATTATTATTGTTTAAGCTTGTTCTTTCATAGATCTTGTTGGTACCCAAATTTTTTCTCCTTTTAAGTCTGAGCAGCATTAGAGATATGGCATGAAGCTTGAAGTTAGATAGATCATGAAGTGTGTCATTTTGTAGCCGGGGATGTGATCTAACTGACATTCAGATTTGTGGAGAGATGGATAGCACTCAAATAGGACTTGATCTTATCCTAACTATTTTAGGTTGTGCCTTTCAACCAAGGTAAGAGAACCTATTTTGTAACCCTCAAATGGTAAAGGAGATGAATATATCCCTCAATTTGTGTAGATAATATGAAGAGGCCTTGGGAAAATATGATCAACACTCCAAATCTGACTTTCACAAGTTTTCACTCCCAGATTATGGAGATATTTTCAATGCAAGGAAAGGGTTACTGAAGACATTATAGGATCCTGATTTTCTTTGTACATTTTTGTAGATGGATTGTATTCTTTTGTTGACACACAATGTAATTTAGGGGTAGTATGGGTAGGATTAATTTGTTTGAATGAATTCTTGGTAGGATATTCTAGACAAGACTAACCAGAATTTACCAAATTCTTTGAGGACCTTTGCAAGAAATTTGTAAGACCTAAACAACAGAATGCTTCAAAGGGGTTAATGTACTCCTTTAACCAGAATATGTGCACCAAATGGAGGCCCAAATCTGCACTCTTCCACACAATATTTGACAACCTGCCACAAAATCTTGAAGTAGATGAACCAACAAAGTATATAGAAATATATATTTTGTCATGACCTAAGGTGCACCCAAAGGTTTACAAACAATCTCAGAATTCAAGGAAGGTAAAGTGATTTTAAATTTGTTTATCTCTTTATCAGATGAAAGCTCTTTTGAATGTGAGATTGCAAATTCCACTAAACTATCAACAAGAAATGAGACCATGTATGATCAAGAGATATTTTAAATACAAGACTGCAACAAGAGCAAGAAACACAAATTGAAAACATTCTGAGATATAAGTGTATGCAAATTTTGCCAAGAGACAACAAAAAATAATCCAGAATGACCAAATTTATCAATAGGGGAATGTTATAAGAAAAATATCAGAGCTTGTTGAAGGATTTACAACTAAAACCAACTCAACATGATACAAAACTGATGCAAAAAGGAATTAGAAATGGTTCTCAGGTGGTTTCTCAGAGAATGGGCTTCTTCCCAGATTTTCCCATGAAATTCTAAGTTTCTCCAACCTTTTGCATGTCAAAAAACATGCATTATATTACTTTCAATTACATTTGATCCTTCTTTCCCAAGAAAAGAATATGCCAAGCATCAAGTTTGTTACAAAATTCCAACATGATTCGTAGATAAGGATGTTTAACATATTTACAACAAAAGTTTCCAAGTGTTTCAAAAAAGGTGAATGATTACAAATCCTTCATCATTATTCATTGTGGAGGCACATTTTTCATCCTCAAAGCATGCAGACCCCTTTTATTTCATTAGTTCATCCTTATCCCTCCAAAATTTGATTCTGTAACTTCTTGATTTGATATTTCACGTTTTGGACGGGCTGGGGCAAAAAACTTATTTCAAAAACACCTCAAATCTACAAATTGATCCCTAAAACCACTTACATTGGTCCTTGCAGGCACAAACGACATGAATTTGCCAAAAAAATGTTAAAAATTGATGCAAAATTCGCATTTCCACACTTCCCGGAGTAAAAATGGTGGCCAAAATGAAAAATGCAGAGTTACCATTGATTTGCCCTTTTTCCTTCAATCTGAGCCCTCCATGTGTCAAAATACGATTGGGAATGGATTTGGGATCATTTTTTGACTTTTTAACATCTTTGGAAAAATGTAAAATTTTGACTTTTTTCTCCACCCCTCCGCCCTTGAAATTTGGCGCTGACACGTGGCATATGGTGGGTCCCATTGAAGTCGCAATTCAATTATGCACATTTCCACCCTTTTTGGAATTTTGGAAAATTTTCACTTTTTTCCCCACGGGCCCGTACCTCCACCTCTATCCTTGACACGTGTCACCTTCTCTATCCCTAAGGATCTACGGGCTCAAATCACATTTTAACACCATTTTTTACTAAGGGAAAATTTCTCACTTTTCCTCCACGAGCCCACGCCTCCAATTTCTTCCCTGCCACGTTTCTACCTCTGCTTCGTCGTGGGGCCACACCTTGAATTTTTGCACTACGCCATTTTGTCAAAAGGGAGAAAATTCCCTTTTTCCTCTGGCAGCCTGCACTTCTTTCTACACCTGCCTCATGTCTCCTTGTGGTTCATTCACGGGCCAATGCTTCAAATTTTCACCCTGACTCTTTTTACAAAAAGGGAACAATTTCCCTTTTACCTCCGGCAACCCACTGACCCACTCTATGCCCTGAAACCACCACATGTCTCCCTTTGCTCCATTGCAGACCCGCAGTCTTTTCCTCACCCTTTTTCCCTTTGACAAAAAGGTAAAACTTGCCTAAGTCCTTCGCCAGCCTTCCATTCTCGCCTGTGAATAAAAACATGACACGTGTTCCTCCTCTGGGACCTGCGGAGCTGTGGGGGAAATATTGAAATTTTTCCCAAAACCAAAAAATGTTAATTTTTCAAAGAAACTCGCCAAATCTCATCCAACCACAAATGCCCATGTATGAGGAGATGTTCGGGATTAATTTTGATGGGCAAATGACATCAATATAACCATCAAAAAACACAAAATTTGCTAGGGATGTTCAAATTTGATTTTTTCTTCATGGGTGAAAGATTTTTTGGTCAAAAAACAAATGGGAAATGATTCAAGGCAATTTTTAACCATGGGAATAGATTTTTTAGGGAAAATAAGAAAAAAACAAGCAACCACGAGTTCTAAAGGCTAGGAAAACTAGAAAAAATGAAAGAGGCCTGTGGATTTGGAAATTTTACGGCATAAAATAGTTAATACCTGTATTTTTCTTTTAATTTGGGGCAAAATAATAAGATTATGAGATTTTCAAAGCATTCAATCTGGAGGGAAACTTTGCAGACCATGAACTTCAAAGAAAAAATGTGTTAGAGCAAGAAAACCAAAGGGGAAAGATGGTAATATAACAGAGGATCAAAATGGGCACCAACAGATTTGAGGGTAGCATGCATTATAGAATGATGGATTAGCTATGAATCTATATGTTTCTCCCTTCATCATGCTAACATCCTGCTATAATAACCCTAAAGAGGGACACGGTACCTTTGCGTGCTTCAGGTGAGCACTCAGTCAAGGCTAAGTGATGTGCTAGCTTGACTTGGGTGTTATCTGGTAAATTCTAGGTTGCATCAATGGAATGAACCATTTCCCCTCTTGTAAAGCCTCTTTTTCCACAATCAACCACACCTATACCCAAACCCACACTCACCTTCCATTACGATCCATTAGCAGTGTTCTACGCTAAGATTTTAACCAATATCTTAGAAACTTCCATCATCACATTACCACCGCTTCGACCTTATGATCCTCTCAAACCCAAACCAAAAGAGTTTGATGAGACCAATATTTGTGCCTATGATCATGTGCTAGGACATTATGTTGAAAATTTTAAGGCCTTAAAAACCGTTCTTATCCAACTTTTTCCTCTTGAGCACAATTTTGAGGACGACAATCTTCTGGATGAGGACCCCATTCCACATTCACAAATATTCCCATATCTTCTTCCATTACCTACTCAACGACTAGTATATCCACCCCCGCAACTCTTTTATCCACCCCAAAAATTCTAAATTAACATGGTCCATATTACCACTCGCGCTCAAAAATACAAGGGAAAATAAAAGGCAGCTAGCCCATCCACTAACCTTGTACCCAACATACCATCTACACCCACACCCAAAATCGCCATTCGATGTCCCGTATATCCTATTTCTAATGGGGTCACACATCATACAATGTGAAAACAATTACACCTATACTCCCTCAAAATGTCTCTATATGACCTCATCCACACTTCTAAGCCACATCATCAAGTCCTTATGGAGGTCCTTCAATCTATTGGGGTTTTACCAAATGACCCCATGCCCGTAGCCTCCATCACTACCCCTCATCATTTAGCTTCTCTCTCTAATTCATCGCCTTCCTCTACACCTCCACATGCTCACCACATAGTCACCCTCAACTTTTCAAGATGATGAGATCACCCCCTTTCAGTCTAATAACCTCGATCCCAATAATTTTAATCTCCATTTTTATTGATAATATACACATACGACACATTATGATCGATGGTGGTGCTATTATTAACATCATCTCCTCCCATGCATACAACCAAATGTGCATACCTGCCAATTACATGCATGCTAACCCAATTATGTTGTGCTCCTTTAATGATGCCATGACCTCTACCCTGGGTACCATCATTCTCCATGTCTGCGTATGTGCCCATACTATCCTGGAACTATTCTACATCCTAGAGGGAGAGTTCTAGTATAATCTGTTTCTTGGCCGACCTTGGATCCGCGCCATGGGTTGTGTCCCTTTGACTTTACACCGCTACCTCAAATTTGAACACAAAGGACATAATTACACCATCTCGTCTGACCCATCACCTTTTAAGACTTGTAACATGTTGTACCAGCTGAATGATGTACTTGTCCTAGTCAAGGCATCTTTCATTACCCCCGCTTCACCTTCATCCACAAACCCATCCACCAAGACTACCACCACCTCTCCCACATCTAATGTTGTTATCCCTACTACCACCATATCCTCTACCGCTGACTCACCTGCTTCCACATCATCTAGCGAGTCTTCTATCCCTGCTACCCATATATCGAATACTGACCCCTTAGAAGGTGTTTTCAATGCTTCACTCTGGGGGAGTACCGCCTATACAACATCAACACGTTCTTCACTCCGCAAGAGTATGGAAACCTGCATCAACACCCTAGTTATGATTACCGCGTAAGTGAGGTTTTTCCTTATGGTGCTCCCTACCTTTGTACTAATCTAACGTATGGGGGACTTGATATCGGCACGTATTCACCCAAACCTCCATCTCAAACACAACCATTTTCATCTAACTTACACTCCCTCACTAACTGCCGCTTCACTCACACTTTCTTTTAGTGGTACACATGGAAAGGATTTGGCTTCAAATTTTACAAACAAGACCACCATATTGTCATTTCATGTACCACATGTAAACACAATGACCTTAGTAGCATTGGCTTTGATGCACCACCTCCCAAGAAGGCTCGCTTCTACCTCATTAAGGAAGACAAAACATCTCCACCTCATTCACCCATGTCACCATCTTCACCCATGGAGTCCATAGATCATGAATCTATTCCTCCTAACTTTTTTTTTGTAAACAAAAATTTCCCTAGGACCTCTAACCTATTAACATGATGGCAAGGCTCCCTCTTCTCTCCCATTCATTTATCCTGACATGATCGATGAGGATACACCTTCTATTATTGTCGTTTAATGTTAGGACGATGAGTCCATCTTCACCTACCTGGGTGCGGAAGATTCTTATATTCACCAGTCGTTGCCTTCTGAGATGCAAACCATATTGAATGAATTGATCATTGAAACCAACATTAACACTCAGGACAACCTACACATTATAAAGATAGGCCAATCTTTAGATGCTACTAAACAGGAAGCTTTTACCTCTTTCCTTTGGGACCATAGCAACGCTTTTTCTTTGTCCTATGCCGATATTCTCGGTATTGACCTAAAACATGTGGTCCATAATATTGTAACCATTCCTGATGCCAAACCCATCAAACAAAATCCATGAAAAATACATCCTCGCATCGCTCTTCTGGTCAAAGAAGAGCTTCAGTGCCTTCTCTCAGTTTTCTTCATCCTACCCATTGACTGTCCCCAATGGATTTCTAACATCATTCCTATCACAAAAGTGATGAGGGGACTCCGCATTTTCATGGACTTCCATGACCTCAACCTAAGTTATCCCAAAGATGAATTTCCCCTACCAGGGATTAACCAACTATTTGATCTCACCGTTGGCCATGAAATGCTATCACTTATGGATAGTTTCTCAAGTTACAATCAAATATTACTGGCTCTAGAAGATCAACACAAGACTACCTTCATCACCCCTTGGGGGACCTTCCACTATCAAGTCATGCATTTTGGCCTTAAAAACATCAATGCTACATACCAACAAGCCATGACTTACATCTTCCATGACATCATGGATCGCATATTAGAAGATTATGTAAATGATATTTTTGCCAAATCTAAACATCGAACCGAACACCTGACCGTCCTTAAGGTCATATTTGACCGTCTCATTAAGTATTGTGTTTGTATTCAACCAAAGAAGTGCGTATTTATGATACTTTTAGGAAAACTCCTTGGTTTCATAATTTCTTTGCATGGCATAGAATTCAATCCTGCTAAAGTTAAGGCTATCCTGGAAATGCCTCCACCTACTAATCTCTGTCAACTTTGAATCCTATAAGGTAAGTTGCAATCCATTCATCATTTTATCTCATAGCTTTCCAACCATTATCAACCATTTCATCATCTTCTCAAGAAATACATTTCATTCAAATGGGATGATGAATGCCATAAAGCCTTCGAATCCTTAAAACAATACCTCCTTCAACCATCAATGCTCATTCCCCTAAGGATGACCTCCCCTTTTACCTATACATTTCTACCACTAATCATTAGGTGTCATGCTCACTCATCGTTATGACTAACACCGAGATAAATCGGTTTATTACATAAGTCGTACCCTTCTAGACTATGAAACTTGATATACCCACGTCAAATTTTTTTGCCTAGCCTTAATTTTCATCGCTACCAAAATCCATCATTACCTACTCAACCACAAAACCTTTGTTATTACCAATACTGACCCCTTACACTATATGTACGCCAAACCCTATCAACATCAATGTGTCGCATGTTGTCTTATGCTTCTTTCTAACCTCAACCTTGAATTCATTCATCAAAATTCCATCAAGGGCCAAGCTATCGCTAAAAAACTAGCTAACACACCCCTTTCCAGGAATCAACTCTCTAACTTTGATTTCCTAGATGAATCTATATCTACCCTCTCCTTAGACGAACCCACTTACATAATGACACTCTTCTTCGATGGCTCCAAGTTTCAGCATGGAGGTGGGGATGGTATCATCCTCATTCCTCTTGATGGTGAACCTATGACTTTGTCTTTCAAACTCACTTTTGATTGTACAAACAATATATCTGAATACGAAGCACTCATATTGGGCCTCCAGGCTGCTTATGGCTTGGATGTTAAGTCCATCAATATCTTTGGCAATTCCTAGCTAGACGTAAAACAAGTCAATGGTATATACTAGTGTCATAATGAGATACTTCAAAAGTATAAACATCATGTATATATAATTTTGACCACATTTTATTGTTACAAACTTTAAACCGCCCCATGTTCTACCAATAAGTTTGTCGATACAATGTCCTTCTTGGCTTCTCAGATACCTGCTTCACCCACTGACTCTAAAATATTTGTCACAATACAAAGGTTACAATCACCCACTTATTTAACTTTTGAGGTCTACTCCGTCAGAACCGTTGCACCTGACCCACGTGATCTTTGGTATAAGAAATATGCAGACTATCTTTCCCTTTCCATTCTACCTGATGATCTCACTCTTAATGGACAACGAGCCTTTCTTAAAAGTTTCTCTCGTTATGTCATCATGGGTGGTCTCCTTTATATGTGTGGCTTTGGTGGTATTCTCTTACGATGCCTTAAAATTTCTAAAATTCCCTACACCATTAAGGAAGTTCACGATGGAATTTGTGGAGTCTAGTTTAGTGGTTTAGTTGCCGTAAAATGCATTCTTTGCCTTGGCTATTATTGGCCAACCTTAAACCACAATTTTTGTGACTATGTCAAATGTTGTGTGAAATGAGAGTAACATGAAAACTCCATCACACACCTAGTAATGCCATGAAGGTCACATGAGACCTTTTTCCTTTCTCTCAATGGGGTTTGGATCTTGTTGGTGAGATCAATCCCTATTCTTCACAATGCCACCAATGGATCATAACCAATACTAAATATTATAGTAAATGGGTAGAGGCCATTCCCCTCATTTCTAAAAAAGCTGAGAAAATATTTGAATTAATCAACCATCACATCATTTATCACTTTGGTGTTCATCACCACCTCATCACTAATAATGGAAATAAATTCAAAACAAAACTCTATACAAGCTCTACGATGCTTTTGGCATCTAACTCAATTTCTCATCACCTTATTACCTGTAAACCAATGGCCAAGCATAATCGACCAATAAAACCTTGAGAAAAATTCTTATGAAAGTAGTCAACAATACTGAGAAGGATTGGAATATGCACATTCCTTTCACCTTGTGGGCTTATCGCACTAGTATTCATGCTTCGACTACTGCCATACCTTTTTCTCTGGTCTACGGTACCTAGGATGTCTTACCTCTCTAATTCCAGATTCCATCTCTTCACATCTCACTATATGACATGCTCAACAATGATGACTTTCATCAAGATCTTTTGATGCAACTTCAGTTATTAGATGAACGTCATCTTAATGCTCTTGACCATCTCCAAATCTACCAAAAATGTATCAAATGTGCCTATGAAAAATGTGTTCATGAACAAACCTTTTGGGTCGGTGACCTCATCCTGAAATAAAATCAACATGTAACCAAAGAAGAGAAAAGTAAGTAGGGAAAATTTTCTCCTAATTGGCTTGGACCCTATATCATTACCCATGCCTATGGATCAGGTGCTTATCATTTGTCTTCACTCAAAGGTAAACCCAAACCTAAGCCCTTTAATTCCTTGCATATTCGACCATTTTATTGTTGACATAAAGTTCTATATCACTTTCTGTCAGTTGATCGCTCGTCCCTTAAGCAATGTCCACCTTCCATATTACCTGTTTTGAGGATCCATGACTAAACAAGAATCATCTGATTACCCGTCACCTTTCAACCTTTTCTTCAATATGAGTACCATGGCTCTACTCATAGGATGATTCTCATGGATAATTTTTTTCTTCTCCTAAGTGGAATCCCATGGTCATTCATCACTCAAAACCACCTCTTTCATAGTTAACCTATGTGTACTATGGTTTTTTCCCTTGAACAAGAACCTAATCTTCCTCTATATTCTTGTCCATGACTTAAAAATCTATAAAAAAAGGGATACAACTCCTTGAGTCAAACTTCCAACAAAAGATGACTCCCTCAAAAGGGACATCTCTTCACTTTATTTACACTACTATAAATATATTGCTCCCTTGAAGGATAGCTATATCAAGTCATTTCAAAAATACAATAAAAATATCCAGAAGCTTCCTGCATCGATCATATTTGTAAAGACCTCAAGTAGATAATATAATTAAACCATATAGACTTTACACATTGATTAGTCTATTAAAAATACAAAAAAAATGAAGAAAAAGATGAAATTTTCGTCATGGAATTGCCTATTTTTTAACCTGGGTTTGTTGCTAAGAAAAACATGTTGTCGTACATTAAGTTACGCTAAACCGCCCATTCTCACCTCATTGCCTTTTCATCCTAATTTCCTCGTTACCCAAGGGACTTTCGGCAACCATGACATTTCATGATTATGTGACTTTCTTCACCCTTAGAATAGTCCATTATGTAAGGCCTTTAGGGTCTTACGTTCATAATCCCATCTGGGGTATGGTCAAGTCATTAGGGTTCTTATAAATTAAGTGGCTCTTTCCCACCTCTTACTATTCATTTTCCTCATTACTTATTGCTTATCCTACACAAGACCAAATCATCAACACCTATATTTAAAACAACTCAACCATGCCTATGACCTAAACTCAACCATGCCTATGACCTACATTCACCCATGCCTAACACCTACCAACCCATTCCTCTACTTCATCATAATCTTCCCTAGCTTATGGGAGAACTACGTCAGCCTAAGGTCCCTTTTTGTCAGGACTATGTAGGAAGCACTTTGATGGCATGGGGTCCTTGGAGGTTAGCTCAGCCCCTTTTCACTTTCCTATTCACATTCTACCCTAGTTGGTTTCCATTTTATATCAATAACTGTAAATTAAACCAAACAAGCATCAATTATTCACATTTTTACCACATCATCAAATCATTCATTTATCATTTTCACATTTCCATTATAGCACATATTTGGAAATGTAAACCCTAACCTAAATATACATCACCATTTTTCCCTCATGTTACCTACAACTTGGACATTAAACCATGCCTAAACCAACCTAACTCCACCATCCCTAAACCAACTTGGACATTAAATCATGCCTAAACCAACCTAACTCAATCATGCCTAAACCAACCTGACTCAATCATGCCTAAACTGACCTGACTCCATCATGCCTGAAATGACCTGACTCAATCATGTCTAAGCCAATCTAACTCCACCATGCCCACATTGACCTAACTCAATCACACCTATTTGACCTCACTTTGCCATGCCTACACGACCTTGACTCAATCATGTATAATTCACCTAATTTCCATCACATACACACAAAATAATGGAAATTAAATGCAAGTAAACCATCCATACTATAAATACCATCATCTATAAATTGGAAATTCTGTGTATACATACATATGTACATAGCTAAAAATAAATATAAAAATATCAAATAATCTCATGTACATCCTCACTCTCTTCAGCACGCGAGCCGATATATCTCAAAATACACAAATTTTTTTTGGAGGAACTCTAAACAATCAGGCATCTCCCCATCAAATGTCCTCCATTTCTATCTCACTTGTCTCCTTGTCCTCCTCTACACCTGTGTGGCATCCTGCTAACATCTCACCACCCACCATAGGCCTTGATTTAACCTCTTCTGGTACCTCACCTAGAGCTGGCCTCTGTGCACTAGTAGCCTCACCCTAACCCTGTCTCGGGGATCATTGGATCCCTGTACTCTCTACACTATGAGTGTGGGACTTGGTCCTCTCACTCGAAGCCTGTTGTGCTCTATAATCAACATAAGATGGGACATCTATCCCTGTGGCAAACAAGTGGTCCTAATAATATCATGCCTCACCTAAGGCATCCTTTAACCTAGCCATAGGTATTGTCTGTGGTGGTGCCATTGGCCTTTAACCTTGTACCTATACCAAGGGACCCTGTCTCACCCCTTTCTATAAAATGGGACCCTCTCCCTGAGCCTGTGTGGGTGCTTATGTAGGTACCTATCCTTGTGTTACTTGAGCCTGTGTAGGTACCTATGTAAGTACTTGTCCCTGTGCTACCTAGGCCTCTAGGGCTATAACCTATGCCTGTAATGTGGAAACCTAAGCCTCTGACCATGTCAATTGTCCCTACACTATCCCCAATTGTGTGACCAAAGTCTCCACCTACCCTGTAGGGTGTCTCTCTGAATTGTAATGGTCACCAGGTCTGGCTTCCTTGACCTCGGTGGTACTACTCACAGCTATGCCACCCACCACTGTCTGTACCTATATGTAACTCTAGAATCATCAATCCTTCAGTCTACCACCTACTCCTCTTGCCTTATAGGCATCATTGGCTGCGGTAGAGGCATAGGCCTCTCCATGTCATCCATCCTGTACTGTGGAAATGATGGTAGTATATCTTGGGGATATCCCAACTATCACCTATTCCTATCAACGAGGATCATCTCATGATCACCAGCACGACGCCCCTCTATCCATCTCACCAGTTGTAATCCATCCATCTCTATGGCCATCTGCTTATATGAAGGTAATCCCACATATGGCCTCCAAATGATGTCCACGCCTAAAAACCCCTCTAGTAAACTCCTATAATAGGCTACATCATGTGTAACCCTGGAAGCTCAGCACTCTCCAACCACAAGTACCCATCACCTGTAGCCCACCCAAACAAAACCTAGCTCAAATGCATCAATTTGGGGCATTCCCACTAGATGCACACACACGATGTGCTCATACGCCCAATAGTGTAGTAGTAAGGTGTAGCACAGGCTAAACCTCCGCAATCACCCATAGGCCCATAACTCTCTATACAGTTGCACCAAGAAGGTTGGTGCCCATGCAAACTAGGTCTTATCCTCCATCATATCATGCAGAACCCCCATCAATGATCATGGAAATCTCCCACCCTCTGCATCTTTTTTGATCGGATAATACTTGTTAGAGATCACACAAGAAGTCCGTGTGAGAGAGAAATCTAGGATCAAGGGCATGGAGGGACAGGAAGAACTTGCGTGCGAAGGGAAAGTTTAGCTTTTGGGACTTATCTGATTTTGAGAATGACCAACTATTTTTAGAAGATGGCGTGTGCAACACACCAACGATGCAGAGACGTGTGCTCCATGCATTATCTATCTTTAGAGGATCAGATCGAAGGGTTTTACATGGAGATGACCTAAGAATAGGATTGACACTTTAGTTAACTATAAGACGTCTATAAATAGCACACTTGCATGGGTGGCTATGCCTGTAAATGACGCGTGGCTATTAATAGCATGCGGCCTATTTTTGGAATAGATGAGCGGTGAAGGGAAAATCCCCACCCTATATTTATGATGAGAATTACATAGTAGTGGGGCATGAACAGAGAGAGACATATATACACATAGAGACAGACATATATATATATATATATATATATATATATGAGAGATGGATGTGTGTGTGATAGAGAGATATATGATGGAATTACTGTAACCAATCCATGTGCATCAGTAGAGACTGGAATTAATATAAGAATCTTATGTGTTTATTAATAGATGAAATATATTAGCTAAATATAAGTTTCATTACTATGTGTAATTGAGTAGTGCATGATTCAATCATGATTACTATTTAAGCTTGTTATTTCATAGATCTGAATGTAGCATATGTTTCTTCCTTCATCACGCTAACATCCTCCTACAACAACCCTAAAGAGGGACCTGGTACCTTTGCGTGCTTTGGGTGAGTACTCAATCTAGGCTGAGTGATGTCCTAGCATGACTAGGGTGTTATCTGGAAAATTCTAGGCTCAGTAATCTGGCAGTGCAAAACAACACACTGCCTCCATCATCAGAACTACTAGCCTCATCTCCTTCAAATGGGTGTAGTCATTTTTACCCTTAACACAAAAGAAAGGAACCCCATGTGTGTCAGCCTATCACCCAGTGAAAGTTAGGCACTCACCCGAGGAACGCGTGGGTGATGAGTCTCTCTTTTATGTGAGTTTAGTGGGAAACATCATCGATGATTTGTGTTTAAAAGACTCTCAAATGGATTTAGGACATACAAGAACCACAGATCTCAGGACGGCCTCTAGACCCTTGTATTCATTTCAAACAGAGTACTTAACAGAATCTATAACATGTATCATAACAAAAATAAGGATACAGGCATCCATACTTAGCATAAAAGGAAAGATAACTCATGAGAGAGAAGTATGCATTAGAATCATTGATATTCATGTCTATATAATAGGTAACCTCATTACATCCATGGAGCCATTACAGAGTGTCATAGAGAATTAGACTGCAGTCATGAATTGCAACTAGACTTATGTTACTAAGCTAAAAAAAAGAAAAATATTGTAATCCCCATGCCCAATACATCCTTTCCCGAATGTAATTACCCATTAATAGAGTTCTTGTATTATTTCTATAGATCTCCACCCACACTCTATGTATCTTTGTTTACTCTGCAGGTGCTTGTATTTATAGCTTTTTTAGACTGCTAACTCATCCTCCATTACCCTCATATCTGATACCAAGTGTCTGAATGTGGTCCTCCATGCGAGCATGCTCCTCTAGGCCTGAGCTTCCCACTTTATCCCACGATGTGCTTCTAGAAGATTCTACTGCAGGAATGCTCCTTCCTGGGTCAACCTGTCGCCAGGCTGGCATCTTATCCATGCTCAGTCAGGTCATGCTTTTCACGTGTTCTACCCTGAACGTCTAATTTTTCTAAGTCCCGAGCCCTTGGTTCTATCTGTGTGTGTCACGTGCACCACAGGCTTCCTTAAAAACCTTGCCTTGCACACCTTTCTTTAACTGGGACCTTGTACACCTACGTGCCTTTTGTACTTAGTCAATATTATAGGGGCCCAACATCACCCCACACTACGCCTATTTTCCATCCGTAGGAGCACTTCCCTTAGTGAGAGAAAAAATACAAATAGGCTTACACCTAGGAAAAATAATACGAGGATGAAAGAATGGGAAAGAAGAAAGAATGGGAGAGTGAAATAATCACTGCAATAGACTGGGAAAATCATTTTACAAGTTGGCCTCCAATTTATTCTAGGCATCAACTTCATCCTGTGCTCTTTGATAGAGGTCACCGACCAGGGTGTTTACCTCCCCAAAATTTATTCCATCTCCTTGCGCACTCGTAGTGTCCGTGATCTTCTCCAACTCCTTGCATATATCCTCCAATGCATTCATTCTTCGTGTGATACACGGATATAGCTCCTTCAACTGGTTTTTGATTGAAACCCTTAAGGTTTCAATGGCCTCTAATTTCTTCTCAAGCTTGACAAGGATTTTGTCTCTCTCCGCCCTATTCCCCTTGTTTTTCTCCTGGAACTCCTTGAGTTCTACCTCATGAGTGGCAACCAAGGCACCTGCCACTTTGTCTTTGTCCACGCAATTATCGTATGTGACCTTAGTGGTCTATGAAGAAGCCCTTACATCAGCAAGCACTTTTTTGTACTCTGCGATGAGCGCTATGATTTTCAACTTATCTTCCTTTTCTAAACGCACTACCACTTCCTCTGCAGACTCCAAGGCTAACGGCTATCTTTCCATGGTGAGGACCCTTGTCAAATCCTCCAGGCATCCCAAGGTAGATCCATACTTTTATGCATGTGATGCTAAGTCTGGATGCTTCAATAGTATGGCCCCATTGATGGATTCTATTTTCTTGTACACAACACTCACCTTGGCCTTTTCATCCTTGAAATCCTGCTGGCACTGGGCATTGATTAACCTTTCCTAGCTCAGATCCTTAGTTAATGTAGCTATCTCTTCCTCTTTCTCCTTCAACTCCCCTTCCAGATCCCTGATCCTATCATTTTACCCAAAGAGTCTAGCTTCTAACTCAATGGAGACTTTTTTAAGCACTTTACTCAGTTGTTCATCCGAGAGATGTTGGGCATCCACCACTGAGTTATCTTCTCCAGGTCCTAGAAATGTTACTATTGCCCCTTGGCTTACCTCAAACTTTGGTTCATCAAGGTGGGACTCAATTACCCAAGATATCATCTTCCTCGTCCATGGGTAGGCAGTCTCCTTGTCAAAAGATGGCATGCATACAATCTCCTCCACCAGAAGCATACTCTAGAACTACATGCAAAACACCTTCTTGGGGTCATCAATATAACCCATATCTGGCCTCCCTCCTCTGTGCTCCTTCCTCCCATGTGCATACCCTTGGGTATACTTACAGTTAAAACCGAGCCTCTAGTGCTGCCACGTTCCTCTTCCACGCTCTCCTTCTCCTTATTCAACACTAGCTCAGCGCTATGCTCCACCTTATCCTCCACCATGTTCTCAATGTCCCTTGTCTCCTCTTCTTCTGCCACCTTGGCTATTTGCTCTTGTGTCGAGCTTGGAACCTCTTTCCTTTGCGCTCTAGCCTCTTCAACTTTTCCCATGTCCTGGCGCTTCCTCCTACCTGGCTATCCTTACACCGCACAAAAAGAAACCCTTATTCTTCTTCTCTATCTTCCTCCTTTGAATAATGTATATTGAAAACAGGTGGCCCTTGATCTTTCCCAGGGTCCTCTTCCCCACTTACTTCTTCCTCACTACCATCCTTCTCTCCTTTGTACTTTCCCATACTTCCAGCTTCTTTCGAGGTGGTCTCCTCTTCTACCCTCTGCTTTTTCCTAACCGGATATTCCGATGTAGTTGACTTTGTTTCTTCTTCTGATGACTCCCTATCTGATGGTTCTTCTAGTTCTAGAGTCTTTTCTCTGATTACAACCTTTTTCTTATGCGCGTATGTATTGGTTCTGGCACTTGTCCCAGGGGAACCTATTTCTTGTGTCTCCACCACACTTGGGATTTTATTTTCTGATTTTTTTTCCTCCCATTTGGGAGTGGGTATTTTCCTCCCAGTTAGATCCTAAGGTATAAATACCTCATTCTCTAGGTATGTGCCCTTCTTCGACTTGGGCCTTATGTGAATGTAAACGTGCATCGAGGATCCTCCTGCAAAGGGTAGAGTCATGGGCCTTGTCATTTGTACTTCATGTGACATGTACCACTCTATGTATGCGAAATTGCCAGGGTAGACCAAACCCTTTTTGCAATTCCCTGTGGTCTTTGTCCAAACTACCAAGGTCCAACTTAAACTTTTCAGACTCCTTGAACCTGTTTACTCCCGCTTGGAAGTACTGAGTTGTGAAGGCAAAGGGGAGCTTGCATCATGGGCTCCATGAGTCATCTATCAACTTGAATCTTCCCAGGCAGTAATGTTGGTACATTGCAAATTCTACCTCTCCCCTAGTGGCCACTAGTAGTTGTTCAAGAATTCTCCATTCTACCCTGAACACGTTCCTTAGGCATGTGTACCACTTTTACAAGCATGCCTTGTGCACTGTTGTCATAGTGTCACAAGCGTACTTCTCAAATATTTTGGTGGGTGAGGGTTCTTCATCAGGGAACTCCCATATGAACTTATCTGATGCATATGGTACCCCCATCTCTGAGAACATGATGGTCAGTAGCACATTTCCAAAAAGGATCCTGTCACCTTCCTTTGTACAGTTGATACTTTCATCCACAATGAATGCTGACAAATTATAGATGGTTCCCTCTGAAATCTTTCTGTAAATGTTTAACCATGACTTACTGACTTGAGTCCATATCTCCTGGCCATTTAGCTTTGACACAAGGTGTGCAACCATCTTCATTACTGGATCCTCGATGTCTGTGACATCATAATACCTTCACCCCTTATTGCAAGCAAGAGTGGCAATAGTTTCTTTAATCACTTCCTTGTCTGTCAAGTCATCTTCCAACCCGTCTCCTTCACAGATGAGACCTGTGAAATGTGAAATGAGCTGGGGAGTTATGAACATCTTGTACCCCACGAAGTGGAAATATTCCTCATGCACATGTGACATTAGCCACTGATACAGTCACTCAGGTTTCCTAAAGTAGGGCAACTCAAAGAGTTGTAGTAACCCTGCCTTCTCCAATTTGACCTTCACGTCATCATTATTTATGGGCAAACCTTCTAGCATCCTCTTGTTTGTTGGGCGTACTAAATCCAATGCCAAATCCTTTTCAATTGTGCTTGTTTGATGATTATAATAATTTACAGACATATCCCTAAGATGGGACTCCCACTCCTTCCCCAACAACACTTCATCTGGGTACTGCATTTCTGCATACCATTCCTCATTTGTGCTTGCTTCAATTTCTTTCTACTTTCCCTTGCCATTTCCTTTGCCCTTCTTGGGTGTACTAGCTGGTTTCTTAGGTTCCATTTTCTAGGTCTTCTACCCACTTCAATCAATTCTATTCCTTTGTTCTTCTATTCTCTCCAACCCTAGATCTCAAACTTGTGAAGAAAATTACTCACACACGTTCCCTAGTTCTTCAAACCCTAGCTGGGCTACTCCCTTCACAAGACAACGTCTTCTCACACTTTCTCCCATGCCCGTGAAATCCCTTTCTCCTGGTTCGCAATTACGAACTAGCTACTCATGCTTCAATCCTTTCAAATTTTTCTTCACATGGATTAGTTTTTTGGAAGCCCTAGTTTGCAAAGGTGCAAAAAGCACTTTTTTCTCTTATACGTAAAGTGAAAAATGAAGTGTCCTGACCCCCTTATTTATAGTTTTTTCCCTTTTTGAGCATTAAGTGCTACTTCACCTACCACCATAATTTCTTCATTTACTGTGGCTTTTTCAAACAAATCCTGACTTAAGCGCTTTCCCTCATGCACCCAACTTGCTTGGAAATTTCTCCAACCTTCTGACATGTAACCAATCCAACCTAATAGGAGACTCTTACGCATGAAAAACCAGCACCGAAGGCACTTCTTTTGTCCTAATTTTTTCTCTCGCCTACCTCATGTTGTTTAATATGCTTTCTCCTCCTTTGTACATGGGATCTATAAGTAGCTTTATCTTGGCACCAATCATCCTTTTTCTATCTTCTCTCTCCATTCCCCTCTTTCAACTGGGACATTCAAATGGGATTTTTAATACAAACTTCCTTAGCACTTTAACCATGTGATCCTTCATATTACTCCACCCCACACTTAGAATGATGTGCGGTCCTCTATGCACTCAAAAATTCTCAAAAATTAGTAATAAGGTTACTAGCGCCCAAGGCGCAAAACAAAACAACATCGTGAAAGGGAAACACAAGAAAATAAATGCATGAAGGAAAATTCTAAACTAACTGGAAAAACTACCTTATTTACAAACACCAAGAAGACTTATTTATAGTAGGGCTTCAGCCTACTCCCATTAAAGTTTCCAGGAAACTTCGTCCCATCCAGCACTTGTAATTGGCCCGTGCCTGAATCAAGGATGTATGAGATTGTGTAAGGACCCAACCAATGGACTTTCAACTTCCCAGGATGGCACAAGAACTTAGAATCATATAGAAAAACCATCGGCCCAACATTAAACTTCTTGTTTCTAATGTGGCGATCATGCCAAGCTTTCTACTTTGCTTTCTCTATTATTTAGCTCCACCTGGCGAGTGATCGTCTCTCATCCAATTTCATTAACTCCTCAATTCCTTCTTCTAGCGCTTTCTCATCAGCCAACCCTCCTGCACATGCTATTCATAGAGAAGGTAACATAAATTCAACTGGTAGAATAGCTTCCATGCCAAACACCAACTGAAATGATTTGCCTTTGTTATCCTTTTAGATGTTGTCCTATAAGCCCATAATACTGTTGATACTTTGTCATCCCAACTTGTTTTCCGACATCACAAATCTTGGTTAGGGTATGACTCAATATTTTTTTGAATGCTTTTATGGTTCCATTTTCTTTTGGGTGATAGGGTGTAGTCTTGTGATGAGGCACCATGAACTCTACTAACAAGATCCTCACGGTCTCATTCAAGAAATGTGTACCCCTATCATTGGTCAAACTCAACGGACATCCATACCTCGTGATAATGTTCTCCCACAAGAACCTTGCCATTGCAGTTGCTGTGTAATCTTTAGTTAGGGCTTCCTCTACCCACCTGGTCAAATAATCCATGCAAGTGATTACATAGCATGACCCAATTCTACGTACTGCTAGTGCAATAGGGCCTACAAAGTTTATTGCCCACTTTTCAAAAGGTTCCATGCTAGGGATAGGGTGCAAAGGCATTTTATCTCTCTTTCCCAATTTTCCAATGCACTGACAATGGTCACACACTTTACAACAGTCTTTACAATCCTTGTATAGGGTTTCCCACCAAAAACCTACAATTAATATCTTACACGTGGTGGCATCACCTACATAATGCCCACCCGCACTTCCTCCATGTGCTTCCTCCATGATGGTCAGGGGCTCATGCTCTAATACACACCTGTGCAAAACTTCATCATGTCCTAACTTTTATAAGTCTCCATTGATTAACATGTAGGGCACGACGCATATGGCTAACTCCCTTTTCTCTAATTCCTTCATTCCTTCCAACACCACATCTTCCTTTAAAAATACTGCAATCTCTTCCAAATCTGAGGGCGTGCACCACAACCTAAACATTTACACATCTAGCATTGTCTCCTCAATACTTTGTGCATCCTCCGCTAAATTAATTCTCGACAGATGATCTGGTCCACAATTGATATTCCCATGCTTCACTACAATGGTGAACTCAAACTCTTGAAACAAAAACACTCACCGACATATGCGCCCTTTTAGAATAGGCTTGTTCACCAAATACTTTAATGCCATGTGGTCGGTGTAAAACACAAAAGGTGTTGCCAACAGATATTGTGTAAACTTGAAAAGCGCATAGATCATTGACAATGTCTCGCACTCAGTTGTGTTGTAGTTCTTCTCTACTGGTATCAGCTTCCTACTTGCGAAACACAGATGATGATCAACAATTCCTTCACCTAGTTGTGCAAACACTACTCCAATAGCATTCCCTGAGGCATCTACATGGACATGAAAGGGCTTGTCCTAAGAGGGAAAACATAATATAGGTGTGGTAATAAGCCTATTTTTTAATGTATTAAATGCCCTCTGGTGTACCTCTGCCTAATGGAAGGCACTTCTATGTCTAAGCAGCTCCTCTAAAGGCATTGTGATCCTGGCATATCCTTTGATGAATTTCCTGTAATAACCCATATGCCCAAGGAATCTGTGTACTACGCTCTGGCTAGTAGGCTCCCCTAACCCCACAATAATTGCAACTTTAACAAGATCTACTAGCAATCCCTCCTTACATATGATATGCCCCAATAAAGTCCCAAAGGGTGTAGTAAACACACACTTCTTAATGTTGAGGAATATCCTCAACTGCCTACACCTCTCAAACATTAACCATAAATTGTCACAATGATTTTTAACTAGACCATACACTATCCAATCATCCAAATAGACCTGAAGAAACTTATGGATGAAGTCCTAGAATTCTTACACCACTATGCATGAAAAAATAGCAGGCACATTCTTCAACCCAAAGGGCATGACCGTGTATGCAAAACTTCCCCAATCAGTGGCAAAAATTTTCTTCTCCTAGTCCTCGTTTGCAATCCAGAATTGGTGGTACCTCAAAAATCCATCCGTAAAGGAATAGATTTCATGCCCAGCGACTCCTTCCAAAATTTCTTCCATGAAGGGGGTCAAAAAGGGAACAATGACACAAACTACATTCAACTCCTTATAATCCACGCATATCCTAATCCACCCATCCTTCTTGATATTGATTACCATCGGAATTATCCATTATGATTCCTCCACTGCTTCAATTATCCCAGAAGCTATCATTTTTTCTATCTCCTCCTTAACCTTCACGCAAAAATTGGGATTCATCTGGTAGGGCCTCTTCGTCACCGGGTGTGCATCGTCCTTCAGCTTTATCTTCATCTCCCCCAAGGAATGGTGAACACCTTTGAGCTCATGGTACCCACGTGGGAATAAATACTAAAATCTATGCAACAGATCGATGATCTTAGAGACTTCCTTCTTCTACCAGTAATCTCCAATAATAGTTTCATTAGGTTATTCTCCTGAACCGATGTTAACCTTCTTTGTCTTTAAGAGCTCATGGTAGGCACGCACGTAAGTATCAGCATTATCCACTACCTCGAACATCCCTACAGAATGGCTAACATCCAAGATTTCTGATTCCTCTCCATCAATCACATACACCAAATTTCCTTTCTCCTTTTCCAAGCACGTGCACTCAAGCTGTAACTCTTTTGTTTCCTCTACTTCCTCTTCAAAGCGTGCCCCCAAACTTGTTCCACCCAGTAACTCCAATAGCCTATATTCCACCATGGCACTATCCCCCATTGTAACACACTTGATACCCTACAAGGCCTTATCAACTGATGGCTTGGTACTTTGATACTCAAAGGTTTGAATAAGGTCAGCCGCAAGCTCTTGTCAATTCCCTATTTGGCGGCGTGTCTTCAAATGAATGTACCATGCACATGTGCAACCCTGCAATGTAGAATACAACTTGTGCACCCAAAGGGATGGTGGCAAAACTTTTGCGCCTTCTCTCCAGACTCGTTCACACTCCTAGATAGGGAAAGAGGTGGGCTCCTTCCCATGGTAGTCCTTGATGGTGGTGGGCATGTTGCTCCTAGAGAATCTGACAGAGAGAGCAATTTTTACTTTGTGCCATTCCAAAAGACTCTTCTAATGTGTAGCCCACCATCGTGCCACTAATGTGTATCCCACCTCCTATAGAAAGATCCCAGGGAAAGCTCCTCCTGAAGACTTGTGGTATCACTTACTGACTGATCATCCTCAAACTAGAATAGGATGTATTATCTCTGGGACCTTGATTGAGTGCACATATATCCTTTCCAGAACTTCTTCCCCCAAGGGTTTAATATAGGGTGTCAACTTCCCATCAGCCAGGGGTATAATGACCTACTCCTCCTTGTTTTCAAAGCTGATGTACCCTTTGTTGAACCAAAGGTCCGCATTATTCTTATAACACCATGGGTGCCGAAGTAGCGCTGGGAAATTGTTTGCCTCGGCGAGCGCCAAGACTTTGAAGTCCCTAGTAAACTTAGCTCCCTGGATAGTAATAGTTACATCCTTTAAAACACCAATGGGCATCACCTTAGTCTTGTTTTCCATATACATCACATTCAAAGATGGTAGTAACAAAGGTCTTCCCATCTGATGCCATGCATCCAAAGTTAGAACATTAACCTCCACCCCAGTGTCAATGAGGATATTACTAAGGAGTCATCCATCTATAACTGCATTCAATGTGATCTCCTTGTCATAGTCATGGCTGTGAGGGGGAAGGTTTATGTGTAATACTTACCTCTCATACTCTCCTCCAGCGCATGGTACCTTCTCTCTCAACCATGATCCTAGCAAGGGAATGATATTCTCTTGCCTTAGCATTTTACACACCTCTTTGACCTCATCCAGGTCATCCTTTGGCACCTCGACTCTCCTTCCTTGTTCCTCCCTCCTAGATTCCTCCTTTAGACACTGGATTTCCCCTTGTAAACTTTGAATGACATCCATAGTGTCTTGATACACCTCCTTCTGATGCGTAGGGTCTATATACTTCCCATGAACTACTTCCTCCCTTGAAACTAGGTTCTTCTGTCTTAGCACCTCTCTTGCTCACGTGGCTTTTTCCCTTGTTGTTACCAAGACAGGATCCAAACCTGCATCTCGTGTTACCCAAGGTATCCACTGGGTGTCTACCTTCTTAATACTGACCATTGTAGTGCCATTTTATTTTTGGTGCTACTGATTCATGTGCTCAAATAATTTCGGGCACTCCTCATACTTATGCTTCTTTCCACACCACGAGCACTACAACAGGTCCAGGCATTCACATTTTTAATTATTTGTAGATCCACAGTTGAAATAGGTTCCACGTGGGAACTCATTCCATCCTCCTCTGTGGTTACCATGAGCATGAAATCCTGCTTGAAAACATTTTCCATGCACACCTCCATCTGCGCATTCCTCATAACGGTGATCATCACCCTTGGAACTACTGGCAACACTAGTCTGGCGCACCCCATGATCAATGGCCTCATGGATCTGATCAATGAGCCTACAATCCTTAGTATTATGGGTTGTAGAGGTGCAAATATTATAGTAACAAGATACATTCTTCTGGATTACATGTTGTAGCAAAGGGAACCTACTCGTATCATGGTCCCCATGAAAAATTTAACAATCTATTGCCACGGTGCGTATTGTCCTCTGGGGGCAATTATCCTTAACATGCCCCTCTACTTCACAATTTGTGCACCACAAACCACTTCGAGTCTCATGGGCTGAGTTCACAGACAATTTTTCAAACTGCTTGACTATAGCAGTAATCTAAGCCTCCAGGAATGGGCTAACACCAGTATCAACACTATCAATAGCCTCGGCATGCAAAGCAGCTTCCAATTCCTTGCACGAGTCTGTAAAAGTTTTATGAGATAAGGCCCTTCTAAAAGGAGTGATCAACCCTCCAACAAACCACTGAACATGCTATGAAGGGTGAATATTATATGATAATTTTTACAAGAGATTTTTAAAGCACACATCATACTCTCGCACACTCTCTGCCATTCCTTGTTGAAGCTCCTTCAAAGTGTTGATGCTCTTTTACTCAAACTCAAGAATGTGGAATTCTGCCAAGAATGCATTCTTTAAAGTGTGCATGTATACTTTGCTTAATCCTAAATCAAATGAAGTAATAACTACCACCTAAAATAGTTCTACAATTTAGCTAAAACAAAGCATAAACACCATCAAGATAGAGAACTAAGCAAGATATAAACTAACATTATAACTTTGAAAACATGAGATCAAAACTATACATGCTATTGTAACATCTCTACTCTCCTAGGTTACCAACAAAATGTATGGACCTATTTAGCTCTAATGGCAATCAAAAATTGCTTTGTTTGATCCTTAAAGAATGCAAGAATAGGAAGCTTTAGCTCTTAACAATTGTGACCTCTTAAGAAAACAAAAGGCAAGCTCTTAGTCTCTTTGCTATATACTTTGCATTTTCTCTCTTAAGAAGTTTAGGTGTAGGTATAAAGGTAGAAGGAGGGATCCTTATACAGCCTAATGGATAAAGGAAATACTTCATCCCTTTGCATGTGGGATAAAGGTAAAACATTATTAGGAATGGATAATGTTGCTTTATAAAATGTAACCTTACTTTAGAAGGGTTTAATTTATGCTTAGCAAGTCATGGGAGTTGGGGGGTGTTTTAATTAATCAAGGGTGATTAATTAATAGGTAGATGTAAGCTTATAGAAGATAATTAGATGAATATTAGTATGATTTAGGCTATTAGAAGGGGATTAAATCAATTAAATATTGATTTATTGGTTAAATTAAAGGGATAGCTAATTAATTAATAATAATTAATTAGTCTAGATAGAAGGGATGATTTATTAACGGAAGGTCATTAATTAGGGTATTTGTTGGATAGGTGACTTAATTAATTAGCTTAGTGTAATTAATTAATGATGATATGAGGGAAATTGAGTGCTTTTGATGATATGTCATTGATTTGTGAGAAAGAGGATAATTAACGTAATTTAAGTATTTAAATTGCTTGGGCGTAATTATGGGTGTCTACATTTGCCCCTCTTTGGGGTGGCGTAAGTGACACCACTTCAAAGATAGTAGACGGGTGGAATTTTGAAGAGGTAGAAGAAAAATTAGTAGAAGTGATAGATTGCCCCTCGAGTGTCGATGGGGTGATGAAAGAAGGCGATTGACGATCAAAAAAGGTGAGAGATAGATAGAAGAATTGGAAGAGGCAAGATGCCCCAATAAGATGGAAGAATAGGGGTGAGAGGAAAGCGATGTAGAAGAAATATGGAGGAGAGAGAAGAGCTTAGCCTCTAGCCACTGTGTATTGGAACAATTTTGGTGTCATCATCTTTCCATAAGAGCTACGTCATCGGTCCTTATGAAAAATATAAGCATATGACAAAGGTAGAACAACATGAAAAGCCATACTACAAATGATTTTCCATTGCTGAAAACACCAACTCCATGCAACATAAAAAATGAAATGCAATACGAGAAAGTCAAATATGCCTAACCCCATACAACATACAAAATGTAATGCAATATGAGAAAGTAAACAAGCTAAACCTAACATAGAAACAAGTACCATGTTTTTGTTATCAAGCTTCAGTTCCAACCTATTCGAATTAATGACAAGGGTTAATGATGGTGCCCCAAGCAAGGATACATGCAAATGGAAACCATATGACACTTCGGTCCGATGAAAAAGTAATGTGCACTACAAAATAGTACCAGGAAACTCATTGTGCCCCAGAGTATAGACGAAGTAAGTAGCCTAACTTTTATTGATGGAGGTAGATCAAGATGATCCACAAGTCGCGCACATGGACAGGTGAGAACCAAAGAGTGATGTTTTATAGATGATTTTCCATTTTTAGAAGTTTTCTTAAACATATTTGAATGTTTTTATTTTTCTAACATATTTGAATGTTTTTGTTATTTTTCTAACATATTTGAATGTTTTGATTTTTCTACCATATTTAAATGTTTTTTTTTTTTTCTAACATATTTGAATGTTTTGATTTTTTAACATATTTGAATGTTTTGATTATTTCTCTAACATACTTGAATGTTTTGATTATTTTGAAAAATTTATGAAACTATGTACAGGAAGACAAGGAAGTATGGATGCCCCCAGTGATAGATGGGAGGTACAAGGGCATAAGGCCATGTGCGTGCGAGAAAGGTGAAGATGTAAAAAATTCCCCGGTGATTAGGTGGGAGTATTCAAAGGAAAACTCTTCACAGGTAGAATTCAGACCCAAGGCCATTATGGATAGGTTCAACATGATGATGAACATAAACCAATGAAGTTCTGGGAAGAAGCAAGGATTCCCCCAACGTAAGTTGGTCTAAAAGAACATGATAGAAAGGAAGGAGAAGACAATTTTTGTGAAAGGGGACAAAGGTGTCTGAAAACATGGCAAAAAATTAATCTTATACACATGGATGTTCTGAATGAAGTAGAATAACGATTTGAATGATATGAATGTAGCTTAGAAGCCTCAAAATGAAGAAGTGATTAGCCAAAGGCACAAATCATGAGACGAGATATGGACTAGAGTAAGAGTTTGAACAAGGTCTAAAAAAAGACACTTGGTAACATACTAATCCTATTTACTCATAGAGATCCAATGTGTGTACGTGGAATTTATTACCTCTTGAAGGGAAGATTTAATAGACAACAAGTGAATACAACCTAGCCAATGTGTAGGGATGATTAATTGTGAAAGGTGATTTTGTGAATGGATGGTGAAAGGATAGTCGTACATTGCTCCGTTGCTAGCCAGGCGTCCATAGCCCCAATGGAGATGTATTTGATGCTAATTGCAACATTTCTCTACTGCCAGTTAGGCATCCATAGCCATGATAGATATTATTGGAAATACCCAAAGAGAGTAATATATCAATGTGCTTTTTCTTTGTAGCTTTTAGCTTTTTATTTTTGATTGATTTTGATTCTTTTACTTTTTGAAAACTTATTTCAGCTCTCTTGTTTGCCAAGGGGTTAAGAACCACTGATGGCTTGATGGAAGGAGGTGGAAGTGCTGACGATGATGAAATTAGCTATTATCAACAAATATGTCCAAAATTTCTTCACAACAAGTTTATTAGATGTTGAATGTGATAGGATCTCTAAGAGGTCAGTCATTCTATAATTTACCAAGGTGATGAAAGAACAAGGTCAAATGGATACCATAGAGATAAATGTCACAAAATGCATGTGAATAGGCTAACCAAAATATCACTGAAGGGATGAAAATGGTAGGAATAATTGCAGAGGAACGATAAGAAAGGGAAGAAAGAAACATCCATGTGTACTTAACACTTGATTGTAATGTTTGATCTTTGTACCTTTGATTTTTGTTGTGTTTTCTCATTTTTTGTAGTTTTGAATTGTTTTATGATTTTTATGATTTTTTAGATTTTTGGGACCAACAATGTCAATCTGCATGATAGGATCCAACAACGATGTGTGCAACTTCCTTGATAAGGGAGACTAAGTGTGTTTGTTTATCAAGAGTGATATTATCCCCAATCTCGATGATCATGGTGAGTTCATACTAAATAAATGACTATGATTTGTTTTAAAACATGGGTTTTGTATGTGGGAGTTTGAGTTCCCTATCCATAGGTTTCTGCACTTTGTGCCATACTTGATGGGTACGTTGGGGTGCATTCTAGAATCGTGTTTGATTTAGAATTTTGAGATTTTTTGATTTGTTGGGAGCTATAGAGCTCTTTACAGTTTTGATATGAGCTTGATTAAGAAACCTTTTGGGTTTATTATAAGCTAACGTGTGACTTGTCTAATCCCAAGAAGGAGAAAAAATTAAACGTGGACATTTAGAACTGATGAAAGAAATGACCACAGGCTTGCCACCATCTTTGGGAGAAGAATAATGTGATTGATGAAAAGGATACGGTCTAAGGATTGAAGAAGATGGGCTACTGGGAGGTGAGCCATAGATAGAAGATGAAGGGCTACTAGGATTTTCCCAAGAATAGAAGAAGAAGGGCTACTAGGATGTGACCCATAGATGTAAGATGATGGACTACTCGGGGGTGATCCATACTTAGAAGAAAAGGGGCTAGTTGGGCGTGCCCCAAGAATAGAAGATAGTAGACTACTTGAAAATGTCCCACAAATAGTAGAGGGAGGGCTATTAGAAGGTGACCCACTCCTATATGAAGATGAAGGGCTACTTGGTGTTGACCCCATAAGAGATTGTGATTGAGGAATTATGATAGACAAAGCGTTATTGGGTGACGAGAAGATAGGTCATGGATCAATGCAAGACCAACGAGTTTCATCACATAATAAAGAATGGGAAGATGAAAGATTAAGAAGAGGATCAAGTTGCATGATCTGAGGCTCTTCCTCCATTTCTTAATAAAAGGAATCAACCTTTTCCTCACAATATGCAGACACATCAAAGTATAAAGAGAATCCTTTCTCGTAATCTGCTAAAGGAATATCTTTATATGCCCCTATAAATGCCCTGATTGTTTCTTCATTCTGAAAGAGATCAATCGATATGAGTTTTTGATCAACCACTAGGGGTTGACTGGAAGAAAGAGATCCAATTGGTGTGGGAGACTTATAAGATTCTTGATGATGATTTATAGAAGAAGATGATGTGGGGGACGAAGAAGATGTGTAGCTATATGTCTCAGGAGTAGAAGAAGGTGGTGTGAACCTACCTATACCATGGTATGTCGTATGTAAAATAGTAGGATTAATTCCAAAGTCTGTAGATTGTGACGCATGGGTCGATTCAAACATTTTTCTCAAAGGACTTTGAGTCACACGAATCTTCAAAGGAGGAATACTTATTGGGGGTGATTGATGAAGAAGTTCCTATGAAGAAGGGGAGGACCATGATTCAACAATCTCATTGGATGAATAATAACAAGGGTCCTACAAAGAAAGGGAGGACCGCGATTCAAGAATTTTATTAAATTTTTTATTGTATTGATTTGGAGTCACGTGTATCTTCAAAGGAAGAAGATGTCATTGAGGTGACTGATAAAAGGGGTCCTGCAAAGAGAGGGAGGACCATGACGTAGGAGTCGCATTAGATGAAGGATGAAGATGATTTGTGGTGACACAAATCTTTAGAGGAGGAGAAAATTGTTTAGATGACTGATAATAGAGGTCCTATGAAGAAGGGGAGGACCATGACTTAGGAGTAAAATTGGATGAATCTGAATAGTAGTTTGGATCCAAATAGTAGTTTGGATCCAAATCATCAAAAGAATTAGAAGAAATGTTTGGATTGGAATCCTTAGAAGAAGAAGAAATGTTTAGATTAGAATCAAAAGAAGAGTGGGTGGAACTCAAATAATAATTTGGATCAAAAGCATCCAAATCATACCAGTGACTATGAGATGAAGGTGGGGAATGAGTTACCCGTATGGGCTCTGTGATGCCTACTTCAACTACCACTTGAGACCAAGAAACAAATTAGGAAAATTATGGAATAATTTTTTTTTTATAGGAAGAGTCTACAACCAAGTTGCAAGACACTAGTTTGAAACTAAATAGGTTCCAGAACAAATTCTGATTAACCAAACACAAGATTTCCATTTTTATCTTATAACAAGTTTACTAGGTTCCAATTTGGAGGTTACAAGTTTTATTAAGGTTCAGGGAGAAATTTATCGCCAGGCCTGCTCTCTATCAAGCCCTAAAATTCAACTAAATTTCTCACACACTTAGAGTTATCAAAACTTTCCTAAACTAGGCTCATTGGATAGGAAATTTCCTCACCTTTCCAACCATATAAATAAGTCCTCCTAACTCCTTGTAAAACTCAAGTTATGGCCGGGCAGAGTTTTAGGGGAAAATTTTCCCTTGGAGGTCCGCGGGGTTAGGGAGAAAATTGGGAAAATTTTCCCAAATGCCATGTGTCATCACGTGATTGGTGCGGGAGAGCGGGTCGCGGGGAAAAATTTGAAATTTTTCCCAAAACCAAAGTCTCAATTTTCCAAAGGAAAATTTTCCTCCATGCCTCCGCACTTGCTCAAATGGCCACGTGGCGCTTTGTGATTGGCCGCGGGCCAGGGAAGAAAAAGTGAAATTTTTCCAAAAGTGTAAAAAGTTAAGTTTTCAATTCTAAATCCTCATTCCTCCCTGCCACGTGTTAGCACGTGATTGGTGCGGGGCCGAGGGGTTGCGGGGATAAAAGTGAAAATTTTCCAAAGACAAAAAAATAAATAAATAAATAAATGGTTAAGTTTTTATTAAGGATCCGCACCTCCAAGGTGCCACGTGGTGACTTTTGATAGGATGAGAGGGTGGAGAGGTCGCGGGATTTTTTGAGAAATTTTTCTATAGTTCAAAATTTAATTTTATTTTTTTTATAAGGTCGAATTATTTCATTTTTGTTTTGGGATGGCCATTTTGAAGTAAAACTTCAAATGGCCATAACTTTTGATAGGAAGCTCCATTTTAGGAAAACGAGGACTTTCCGGAAATCTCTCAAAGTCCTCTTTGCACAGAAATCATAAATTTTGGAATTAAATGAAGTTTAAAGGGTTAATTTTAAGAAATAGATCTGCAGGGTTTATAAAATTGAAAACTGACAGTTTTTCAAACTTGCAATTTTTATAAAATTGAATCCCTTCCTCCACTCCGCATGCCAATCAGACATGGGGGATCAACTTAGGGAAGAATTAAAATGTTTTAAGTATGTCAATTTGATCAATTTATTTAAGTTGTGTTTTTCTCCATCAAGGGACAGAAAAACGACCTAGGAAGGGGATTGTTTCAAAATTTAAATTTGTTGGATTGTTTCCTCGAGTTTACTTTGTCAATTTGAGTTTGGTGTAGTCTTGGCATAGTAACATATGACATTTTAAAGTTAATTAAGAAGTATAAATGTGAGTTGTTCATTTATTCAAATGTATATTACCAGTTTTAACTTTAAAATAGTGAGTTTATTCCTCTAAACTGATTTTGTAATTTTATCAACTGAATGTGCATATTGTTCTAATTCAGACAATTACAATGCTCCTTAGATTATACATTCAATATGCAAGATTGATTTCTAGTTCAAAACTCATTTCAAAAATATAAATCTTCTATCATTTCTTTTATACGTACTCTCTTTTCTAAAATAGAATTTGTATAATATATCAACCATGTGATTTCCAGAACAACAATGCAATTGGGAGAAGGATATATTTCTTTCATTGATTTCAAACAACACATTACAATTTAAATCCCTTCCAGTTGATTGAATTTTCAATTTCCAAAAGGATACAAGTATATCATTTCAATTTCATTTCTTTACAAGTAAAACAGAGAATTACAATTCTTCTCTACATTCCTCAAATTTTATTACATCTTTCAATAACAAGGTAAACATCTCACATATCTATATCAATTACATTCATCCACTTGAAGTGGGTGGGGTTACATTAAAACTACTCAAAGGAATGACTGTCAAACTGATTTCTCCAAGCTCCAAATAGCAACATGCTAATTTCTTCATCCTTTAGCTTTTAATCACAACAAGGAAGGGGGAAAGGCAACGCTCTCCACCCAACCAAGACATCCAATGGGAGAAGAGAAGCCATCTTTCCCCATTGGCCCCCGAGCCCCAACCATAATGGAATGGATCATGAACATCAACACATGGCAACAAGGCTTCTTCACATACAAGCATATATTTTCACAATTACAAAGAAACACAAACAATGAGGTGTAGTTCTCAACTACCACAAGCAATTTCAATCAAACTAAGGCTCCTTCTCCAAGAAAGCAAGCCAACAAGAGCAAGATCTATGGGGGTCTCCTTATGCCTCCCATGTTGAAATTGGGCATCCACCAAAATCAAACCACCATAAACTCAATCAAATCCCATAAACCTTATATCTCCCAACCCCTCCTTATGCCCCCCCCCCTTATGCCCCCCCCCCAAGAAGTAGGAAATGCAAGCTATTTCCTTTCCTAGGTGATCCCAAACCAACACTCCCTCCACAAAGAACAAATGCCAATGACAATTTCCTTATGCCCCCCCATTTGAAACCCCATAGTCTTCTCTTTTTACACCATGTCCTAGGCATTCTACCCATCCCTCAAAGAATGAAAACACAATACCATTCAATATTTTTCATGCAAGAAGGGGAAAACAACAATTTAAAGGAATGAGAGCCTACCTCTCCATAATAGAGATTTGCTTTCAAACAACAAATTATTTTTGCTCAAATCAGTCCCAAAACAACAAATGCAAAGCATGCAAATCAGTCCAAGCTCCTTCCTAAAAAACAAGCTCCCAATGCAAGAGAAAATTTGACCCCAAGAAGTAAATGGCAAGGTTTCAACAACCTCCAAATGAGGAAGAAATTCCATTTTAAAGGAGAGGATGGAGGAGGATGATGTGGATTCCAAGTGGGATGCCACATCATTTTTCCTCATCCCAAAATGAAATCACATCAAAATAAAATACATCATAATAAATGTGAATGACAAAATTACTTACATACATAAAATCAACCCATACCCAAAAGGAAAATGCATTTAAAATTTGTAAGGCAAGTGCAATCACTTCTTTCATAAAATCATGTCAAAACATAATAAAATAAGTTGCTTTTGACTCTAAAATTATAATCATGGTTGGTGGAGGTTTTTGAGAGGTGTGGGACAAGTTTAACTTGTCCCACAAGCCTCCAAATTTGTCCTTCAAGGCCAAATTCGAATTTCAAAGAGGAAGGAGTGTTTGACCTTCCAAAATCAGCCTTACAACCTCTTACAAATTCTCACACAACCCATACTTGGTAACTTACACACTCTTCTAAAATGCATTAACTTCTATGACATTTATTTATGACAACCTTTTGACATAAGATTTATTTAATTACCATAAGGTTATAAAATATATAAATCAAATTTCATTTTCAACCAAGGCAAAAACATTTTAAATTTCACATTCCACATCCCATTTAATTTAATTAAATTTTAACTATATGACTCCCACATAATACTATCATATTTAAATAATTACAATAAAAGCACATTACAAAATAAAACACACACAACAATAAATAAAAAAGGAACACATAATAAACATACACACATATGCCCCATGGTCACAAAAGTGGAAATCCTAACACAACACAACACACAAATCAACACAGTTGCCATGGTGACCTTGTTGATTTCACACTGAATTCCAATATGGTTAGTCTCCAGTCCCCTGACATTGTTGTGATTTTTAACCTGCAAAATGCAAAATACCCCTTCGGCCTCGTGGCCATATCAGAACATCCAAATGATATAAGCAACATACAATTATTAAATCTAAATCACAACAATATCGAGAATTTAACATTTATCTTTTAAATTCAATTGCAACTATATCATCATCCAATAGATCTCTATACTAGAGCTATTTAAAATCTCAATGTCACATGTCTAAAATTAAAAGCAATATGATATCCATGTCAACCAGTATATCCTCATCAATAAAATAACAATAATGTATCAATGATCATCAAGAAAAATATCTACATCCAGATTCAATACTAATTCAGGATCTAACATCTAACCATCATACTAATCAAAACATAATAGTGTCCATAATAATCCCTGATACATCATACTACATCAAAACATAATAATATCCAAAATATGATCAATAGTGTCAGGATCAGTTATCTAAACAGTGTCAAAGGAGAGTGGGCACTACATCCCCCTCCCCTTAGACTTGACTTCCTCCTGGAAGTCACTAGAACAAATGTGGAAACTGCACTTGTAAAACAGTAGCATCCTCCCAAGTGGCTGCAGTCTCATCATATTTGTCCCACTGCACTCGTACCTGATCAATCTCTCTGCCTCAAAGGCCCAGGGTCCTGCGATCGATGATACGGATGGGCTCCACCATCACCTGCCCCTGATCTTGTACCTAAAATGATGTCCAATCCAGCACATGAGAAGGATCTGTGATGTATCTCTTAAGAATAGAAACATGAAACACATCATGTACGTAAGACAAGCTGGATGGCAATGCTAGATGGTAAGCCAACGGGCCAATACGCTCCAGGATCTCAAAAGGTCCAATGAATCGAGGAGCTAGCTTAGAACCTTTTCCATAAAGGATCAGACTCTTATGTGGCCTAACACAAAGGAAAACCTTCATGCCCACATCAAAACTATGCTCGGTTCTATGCTAATCAGCGTACTTCTTCTGCATATCATGTGCCTCCTGCAATCTATGCCTGATCAACACTACCTGCTGCTCCATGTTCTGTAAGAGAGCTAGTCCAAGAGATACTATATCCTCCAACCTATCCCAATTAAGGGGTGTCCTACACTCCCTACCATACAAGGCCTGAAAAGGAGCCATACCTATAGAACTCTGATAACTATTATTGTAGGCAAACTCCACAAGATACAGATACTCCTCCCACTTAGACTACTGATCCATCACGTACATCCTGAGCATGTCCTCCAAAATCTGATTCACCCTCTCAGTCTGTCCATATTTCTCTGGGTGATAAGCTATGCTAAAGTTAATCTTCGTCCCAAGAACATATAGCATGGTAGTCTAGAAATGGGAAGTGTACAAAGGATCGCGGTCACAAATGATCTTCTGCGGGATTCCATGCAACCTGAAAATCTCATCTCAGTAGACACGTGCCACTGCACTAGCTTTATATGTGGTCTTTACCAGAGAAAAGTGAGCTACTTTTGTCAATTTATCAATCGTGACCATGATGGCGTCATGGTGATATCTCGACATTGGTAACCCAACAATGAAATCCATGGAAATGGTGTCCCATTTCCACTCCGGTATAGCATGAGGATAGAGAAGGCCAGCTAGATGCTGATGCTCGGCCTTCACTTTCTGGCACTCTAAACAGTGTGACACAAACTAAGCCACGTCCCTGCGAAGTCCTCTCTAGTGATATAACTGTCTCAAGGTGGCGTGCATCTTCTTCACCCCAGGATGGGCTGAATAGGGTGCACGATGTGCCTCTGTCAAGATGTCCTGCCTCAAGCCTCCGTCTCTAGGAACATAAATCCAACCTCTATGCCTAAGAAGACCATCTGCCTCTAGTGAGAAACCATCAAATTTCCCCTCAAGGGGTCTCTGGGACTCAATCTCTGCTCGGGCTGCAATGTAGAAACTGTCAAGAGGAAGCTGTTGAAGGATCCTGCTCCGTAAATCTATGCTCACTGAAGTAGCCATGCTCAAATGCCTCCGTCTGCTGAGAGCATCTACAACCACATTCTCCTTCCCTTTCACATGCTCTATCTCCATGTCATACTCACAAAGCAACTCCATCCAACGTCTCTGACGAGTGTTTAGATTGGGCTGCGTGAAAAGGTGGCGAAGACTCAAATGATCTGTCCTGAGTGTGAATCTCTGACCAAGAAGAAAGTGTCTCCATCAAACTAAAGCATGCAAAACTGCCACAAGCTCAAGATCATGGGTAGGATAATTAAGCTCATGATCCTTGAGTTTGCAAGACTCAAAAGCTACAACTCTGCCCTCCTGCATAAGAACACCTCCAAGGCCTGCCAACGAAGCATCTGTGCATACAAAGAACTCACCATGTGGATCTGGCACTGCAAGAATGGGTGTTGTAGTGAGATATCCCTTCAGGGTCCTGAAGGCCTACTCACACCTATCTGACCAAACAAACTTCTTCCCTTTCCGCTGAAGGGAAGTGATGGGGTGTGCTATCTGAGAGAAGTCCTGAACAAATCTCCTGTAGTAGCCTGCTAACCCCATAAAGCTGCGCACCTCTGTCACTGTAGTGGGTGCTGGCCAATCCATAATGGCTCTAATCTTGGAAGGATTGACTACGATACCTTCCCCTGAGATGATATGACCCAAGTACTGTATCTCTGACTGAAAGAAAGCACACTTCTCCAAGTTCCCGTAAAGCTGCTGCTCACGAAGACACTGAAGAACCTGACGAAGGTGCTCCTCATGCTCCTTATGCGTACATGAGTAAATCAGAATGTCATCAAGAAAGATGAGCACGAAGCGATCTAAAAAGGTACTAAATACCTCATTCATCAAACTCATAAACATTGTGGGGGCATTCGTCAAACCGAAAGGAACCACTGTGAACTCATAGTGCCCATACCTCGTACGAAAAGTAGTCTTATGGATGTCTGTCTCTGTAATCCTCAACTGATGGTACCCAGACTTGAGATCAATCTTAGAGAACACTGTGGCTCCCCTCATTTGATCAAACAAGTCATCAATGCGAGGCAGGGGATAACGATTCTTGATCGTTACCTTATTCAGCTGGCGGTAGTCTATGCATAACCGCAAGGATCCATCCTTCTTCTTCACAAATATAACCGGTGCACCCCAAGGGGATACACTAGGATGAATAAGGCCTTTCTCTAGAAGGCCCTCCAGCTGCAACTTGAGCTCATAGAGCTCTGGGGTGGTCATCTGATAAGGAGCTCGTGAGATAGGCTCTGCTCCTGGAACCAGATCAATATGGAAATCAATCTCACATGGGGGTGGCATCCCCGGTAGCTCCCCTAGGAAAACATCTACATACTCTCTCAAAATGGGATGGTCATCTAGCGATGGCCCACTAGACCCATCCTTTGTCTGGTCACTGACTGTGACTGCATACATCTGACAACCCCGTCGCACACACCGCTTGAGCTGCATAGTAGAGATAGTGCGAATAGAAACAGGTCTCCTGACCCCAGAAATCACCGACTCAACTCCAAGATCATCTGCACAAGATATAGTCTTGTGATAGCAATCCATCCTGGCCCTATGTGCAGACAACCAATCCATGCCTAAAATGACTCCATACGAGCCCAAAGGAAGTACGCAGAGATCTGAAGTGGTGGTGAAAGGTCCCAAGTTAATAACACACTCCTTTACCAAGGAGTCTATAGAGACCTTGGCTCCCGAAGCCATCTCGACATCCCAACTATGACCCTGTCTAACAGCCACCAACCTACATCACTCTACTAAGGATGGTGTAATAAATGAATCAGAAGAACTAGAATCAAACAATATAGAAATAGGAACACCTCCAATGCTACCTATAGTCTCAATGACCGTGCTCTGGTGCTCGGCCTGGCGGTTCTCAACTGTTGCGTAGATCCTGTGACTCCGTCCCATGTCTCCGACTATAGGCTCTGAGATGGGTGCCTTACCCTTATTAGGGTTCTGGGGGAAATCTCTCCAAAAGTGTCCCGCTGCTCCACACCTGAAACAACCACCTGAACCTCTCCAAGGAGTGGCACTGCCAGAAGGTGCCCTAGAGGTAGGTGTTGTGGATCCTGATGATCCAGCTATAGTTCTGTTGTGGCCTCTGTGGTCGAGCTCCTACTGACTGAGCTCTAGCTCCACCCTATGTCCTGGTGGGTCCCCTAGGAGGAGGTCCCATACTATGACCTCTCTGTGCATCAGCTCTCTGAGGAGGCCTAAATGGTGGGCGGGACTGCTACTACTGCTATGGTCTAAAAGATGACTGTGAAGAATGCTGACCACCACGAGGAAGAGGAGCTGACCCCCTCAATCTACTATCCTGCAACTACTGAATACGGCTCCTGACCCGGTCTCTAGCCTGTTGGGTTTTACCCCGAGTCTCCTCTGTAATGTAGGCCTTCTCAACGGCCTCCACTAATGTCTGTGGGCAGTGGATCCAAACTGCACCTCCAATGTCTATATTAAGGCCCCGGATGAACCTGTGGATCCACACCTGCTCATCCTACATGTAATCAACGTACTGAAGTAGGTCCAGGAACCTACTCTCATACTCGGCCACTGTAAGGGAAGCCTATCGAAGGTCATGGAACTCATCGATCCTCTGCTGTATGAATCTCCGTGGCAAGTATCTACTCCTGAATCTCTCCTCAAACAGCTCCCAAGTGACTGTCTCTAAATCTATATGGAGCTTCTGCTCCTTTGTCCTCCACCATACTCCAGCTCCATCCTTCAGTAGATGGATCGCAACATGAGCTTTCGTGTTGCTAGAATAAGGAAAAATCTTAAAGCAACCGCTCAAGCTAACTAGCCAGGCCTCTGCCTGGAAACCATCTGTGTCATCTAAATAATGTGATGGCCTAAGCTTCAATATCTCCCTGATATGATCCACAGCTGGGGTCTGACGGCCTCTGGGCCTCTCTGCCTGCCTGTCCCCGAGCCTAGGGCTCCGAGACCTCTCTCTCTATCCTGAAATATGGTCACCATGTCCCCCCAAAGGAGACTCTGCTCTAGCTGACTCTCCATGAAAATTCTCTCCTCCATCCTCCTCACCCTGTGGAGGAGGTGCATGTCCCTCAATGGAAGTATCTCTGTCCTGTTCTTCCTAAGTGCCCTCCTACTGATCCTCCACGTAAGGCGGCATTAACATCCTGGAGGGTCTGTAAAATCTGTGGTAGGATAGCTGCTAAACCCTGGTCTGGTGGTGGTGGTGGTGGTGGTGGAGGTGGTGGTGGTGGTGACTCTGAGCCTCTGTGAATGTTCCTCCTGCTCCGTCTAAGCTCCCTGCACAGACCAGAGTGGGAGTTAGTTCATTACCTTGAGTTTTCTTTAGTTTTCTAAGTTTACTAACATGTTCAATTTTCAATTAGTTTTGTTTTCTAGATTATCAATTTGCTAGTTTTAGGTTTCAAGTCTCAATGTTTCTAGTGTGCCCAATGGTCCAAGCTTTTGAACCACTACTCTGATACCAAGTGTAATGCCTACTTCAACTACCACTTGAGACCAAGAAACAAATTAGGAAAATTATGGAATAATTTTTTTTTTATAGGAAGAGTCTACAACCAAGTTGCAAGACACTAGTTTGAAACTAAATAGGTTCCGAACAAATTCTAATTAACCAAACACAAGATTTCTATTTTTATCTTATAACAAGTTTACTAGGTTCCAATTTGGAGGTTACAAGTTTTATTAAGGTTCAGGGAGAAATTTATCGCCAGGCCTGCTCTCTATCAAGCCCTGAACTTCAACTATATTTTTCACACACTTAGATTTATCAAAACTTTCCTAAACTAGGATCATTGGATAGGAAATTTCCTCACCTTTCCAACCATATAAAGAAGTCCTCCTAACTCCTTGTAAAACTCAAGTTATGGCCGGACGGAGTTTTAGGGGAAAATTTTCCCTTGGAGGTCCGCGGGGTTAGGGAGAAAATTGGGAAAATTTTCCCAAATGCCACGTGTCATCACGTGATTGGTGCGGGAGAGCGGGTTGTGGGGAAAAATTTGAAATTTTTCCCAAAACCAAAGTCTCAATTTTCCAAAGGAAAATTTTCCTCCATGCCTCCGCACTTGCTCAAATGGCCACGTGGCGCTTTGTGATTGGCCGCGGGCCGGTGGAGGAAAAGAAAAAGTGAAATTTTTCCAAAAGTGTAAAAAGTTAAGTTTTCAATTCTAAATCCGCATTCCTCCCTACCACGTGTCAGCACGTGATTGGTGCGGCGCTGAGGGGTTGCGGGGATAAAAGTGAAAATTTTCCAAAGACAAAAAAAATAAATAAATGGTTAAGTTTTTATTAAGGATCCGCACCTCCAAGGGCCACGTGGTGACTTTTGATAGGATGAGAGGGTGGCGGAGTCGCGGGAGTTTTTGATAAATTTTTCTATAGTTCAAAATTTAAATTTTTTTTTAGGTCGAATTATTTCATTTTTGTTTTGGGATGGCCATTTTGAAGTAAAATGTTAAATGGCCATAACTTTTGATAGGAAGCTCCATTTTAGGAAAACAAGGACTTTTCGGAAATATCTCGGAGTCCTCTTTGCACAGAAATCATCAATTTTATAATTTGGTGAAGTTTATAGGGTCAATTTTAAGAAATATATCTGCAGGGTTTGTAAAATTGAAAACTGGCAGTTTTTCAAACTTGTAATTTTTATAAAATTGAATCCCTTCCTCCACTCCGCATGCCAATCAGACATGGGGGATCAACTTAGGGAAGAATTCGAATGTTTTAAGTATGTCAATTTGATCAATTTATTTAAGTTGTGTCAATTTTTCCATCAAGGGACAGAAAAATGACCCTAGGAAGGGGATTGTTTCAAAATTTAAATTTGTTGGATTGTTTCCTCGAGTTTACTTTGTCAATTTGAGTTTTGGTGTAGTCTTGGCATAGTAACATATGACATTTTAAAGTTAATTAAGAAGTATAAATGTGATCTGTTCATTTATTCAAATGTATATTACCAGTTTTAACTTTAAAATAGTGAGTTTATTCCTCTAAACTGATTTTGCAATTTTATCAACTGAATGTGCATATTATTCTAATTCAGACAATTACAATGCTCCTTAGATTATACATTCAATATGCAAGATTGATTTCTAGTTCAAAACTCATTTCAAAAATATAAAGTTTCTATCATTTCTTTTATACGTACTCTCTTTTCTAAAATAGAATTTGTATAATATAACAGCCATGTGGATTTCCAGAACAACAATGCAATTGGGAGAAGGATATATTTCTTTCATTGATTTCAAACAACACATTACAATTTAACTCCCTTCCAGTTGATTGAATTTTCAATTTCCAAAAGGATACAAGTATATCATTTCAATTTCATTTCTTTACAAGTAAAACAGAGAATTACAATTCTTCTCTACATTCCTCAAATTTTATTACATCTTTCAATAACAAGGTAAACATCTCACATATCTATATCAATTACATTCATCCACTTGAAGTGGGTGGGGTTACATTAAAACTGCTCAAAGGAATGACTATCAAACTGATTTCTCCAAGCTCCAAACAGCAACATGCTGATTTCTTCATCCTTAAGCTTTTAATCACAACAAGGAAGGGGGAAAGGCAACCCTCTCCACCCAACCAAGACATCCAATGGGAGAAGAGAAGCCATCTTTCCCCATTGGCCCCCGAGCCCCAACCATAATGGAATGGATCATGAACATCAACACATGGCAACAAGGCTTCTTCACATACAAGCATATATTTTCACAATTACAAAGAAACACAAACAATGAGGTGTAGTTCTCAACTACCACAAGTAATTTCAATCAAACTAAGGCTCCTTCTCCAAGAAAGCAAGCCAACAAGAGCAAGATCTATGGGGGTCTCCTTATGCCTCCCATGTTGAAATTGGGCATCCACCAAAAGAAAACCGCCATAAACTCAATCAAATCCCATAAACCTTATATCTCCCAACCCCTCCTTATGCCCCCCCAAATTTATCCCTTATGCCCCCCCCACAAGAAGTAGGAAATGCAAGCTATTTCCTTTCCTAGGTGGATCCCAAACCAACACTCCCTCCACAAAGAACAAATGCCAATGACAATTTCCTTATGCCCCCCATTTGAAACCCCATAGTCTTCTCTTTTTACACCATGTCCTAGGCATTCTACCCATCCCTCAAAGAATGAAAACACAATACCATTCAATATTTTGCATGCAAGAAGGGGAAAACAAAAATTTAAAGGAATGAGAGCCTACCTCTCCATAATGGAGATTTGCTTTCAAACAGCAGATTCTTGTTGCTCAAATCAGTCCCAAAACAGCAAATGCAAAGCATGCAAATCAGTCCAAGCTCCTTCCACAAGAACAAGCTCCCAATGCAAGAGAAAATTTGACCCCAAGAAGCAAATGGCAAGGTTTCAACAACCTCCAAATGAGGAAGAAATTCCATTTTAAAGGAGAGGATGGAGGAGGATGATGTGGATTCCAAGTGGGATGCCACATCATTTTTCCTCATCCCAAAATGAAATCACATCAAATGCAAATACATCATAATAAATGTGAATGAAAAAATTACTTACATACACAAACTCAACCCATACCCAAAAGGAAAATGCATTTAAAATTTGTAAGGCAAGTGCAATCACTTCTTTCATAAAATCATGTCAAAACATAATAAAATAAGTTGCTTTTGACTCTAAAATTATAATCATGGTTGGTGGAGGTTTTTGAGAGGTGTGGGACAAGTTTAACTTGTCCCACAAGCCTCCAAATTTTTCCTTCAAGGCCAAATTCGAATTTCAAAGAGGAAGGAGTGTTTGACCTTCCAAAATCAACCTTACAACCTCTTACAAATTCTCACACAACCCATACTTGGTAACTTACACACTCTTCTAAAATGCATTAACTTCTATGACATTTATTTATGACAACCTTTTGACATAAGATTTATTTAATTACCATAAGGTTATAAAATATATAAATCAAATTTCATTTTCAACCAAGGCAAAAACATTTTAAATTTCACATTCCACATCCCATTTAATTTAATTAAATTTTAACTATATGACTCCCACATAATACTATCATATTTAAATAATTACAATAAAAACACATTACAAAATAAAATACACACAACAATAAATAAATAAAAGAAACACATAATAAACATACACACATATGCCCCATGGTCACAAAAGTGGAAATCCTAACACAACACAACACACAAATCAACACAGTTGCCATGGTGACCTTGTTGATTTCACACTGAATTCCAATATGGTTAGTCTCCAGTCCCCCGAAATTGTTGTGATTTTTAACCTGCAAAATGCAAAATACCCCTTCGGCCTCGTGGCCATATCAGAACATCCAAATGATATAAGCAACATACAATTATTAAATCTAAATCACAACAATATCGAGAATTTAACATTTATCATTTAAATTCAATTGCAACTATATCATCATCCAATAGATCTCTATACTAGAGCTATTTAAAATCTCAATGTCACATGTCTAAAATTAAAAGCAATATGATATCCATGTCAACCAGTATATCCTCATCAATAAAATAACAATAATGTATCAATGATCATCAAGCAAAATATCTGCATCCAGATCAATACTAATCCAGGATCTAACATCTAACCATCATACTAATCAAAACATAATAGTGTCCATAATAATCCCTGATACATCATACTACATCAAAACATAATAATATCCAAAATATGATCAATAGTGTCAGGATCAGTTATCTAAACAGTGTCAAAGGAGAGTGGGCACTACAGGGTCTCTAACATGAAGAACCATAAAAGTTTTAGTTGTAATTGAAATCTTTTGATTTGAATTGCTAAACCTAGGTTCCATATTTTTGTAAGTATGGGGAACCGCGTGATAGTCAATTATTTTTGGCACTGTTTTAAGCACAAATGTCTAGATCTAGATAGTGTGATGGAACTCCTTCAAAGGGAAGGAAGTGACATGTTGATTTGGGTAGCATAAGGACAACTAGCTAGACATTGTGTAAGTATTGAGATGCGTGCATGATTTTTTGAAGAAGGTCTAAGGAAAATAGACATTGTGACGTCACAATCTCAAAGAGATCGAAAGGGGTTGTCCTAGAAAATAAGTTTTTTGAATTAATAATCACAAGGAACAATCATGCAAGTGTGAAACACAAAGCCAATCAACAAGGAAATACACCATATGAAAATGCGATGCAAAGATGATCAACACAACGTCAATATTTATGTCAAGCTAGAAATGAACAAGGCGTAAATATTAACAAAGGGTAGATGTGAATCCCAATCAAAGGATACCACAACAAGTTTAACAACCAACAAGGCCTAAATGTTAAAGGGTGAGGTTTACAAATGTAAGCTACGTAACCACACAAATTGGACACGTCTATCAAGCTTTGTGGAGAAGTAAGATATTAGTGTCAAAGTGGTATTGAAATGATGTAAACAAAGTAAGTGACACCCTTTAAGATTTGGGACAATGTTTAAAAACAAACTAAGTCAAAGTATACTAAGGATGTGTTAAACTGTGGGCAGCGTAACGCCACAATACAAACACTTAGATCATGTTTATGAGAAATGTGACATAAGTATCTTAATTATGTCGAGACAATGCAAACGAGGTAACATGTCAAAGGGAGATAAAATGATGAATCATTCCTAACTATGATGATGATCCTGACGTGGGTATCAAGATCATAAAGGCTACCAATGATATAAATACATCTCCACACACTTTAGATGTTTAACTAACCCAGCCGCAAACATGGCTGGGCATAAACAAACAAAAAAGTGGCAGAAACAATCGATTGGTAACATAGAGGTAGTCACCCTTATTTTGATCAACAAAGTGTCAAAAAAATGTGAAGGAAGTAGATCAAAATGGCGATGAAAAATGTTGGCTTCACTTCGATAGAGTTTCACCTTACCTTAGGGTAAGTAAAAACTAAGTGAAAGTAACGCGTCACACGTTTCACAATACAAAGATGGTTCACAACTCAACACTTTTTTGGAATGGTCAAAGTGGGCTCCTAGCCAAAGTATATTTTCCTAGGTGGTTCTCTCGTCCTAGGTGCTACAAAGATTATCCATGAGTGGGACAATTTAGCTAAAAATTCATACTTACTAGTTTGGAAGTATCTCAACATTTCCCTCTTCAAGCACAGTGGGCAATAAATGCGTCCAATTGTGTACTTAAAAGGGTTGTGTAGGGATAACTTGTAACATTATCTCACAAAGGAATCACTAGTCAGGTAGGTAGTGTGGAGCACTTCCCGTTTTGTCCACAAGGTTCCCTCTTTCGTGGACTACTTTGGGGTTCTTAGAACCACCCCCTTTGTTGTAGATTAAGGCGTTATGCCAAAGGGGTTATGTTCCAGTTGAGCAGAGAGGGATGTACCCTTTTCTGAAACCTGTAATACACTGTTTTGAATATGTTTTTCTTTTTATCTTGTTTAATTAGGTGTGGTTTTCTTAAACACCTTTTGGCAACCTGTATAACAACTGTATTAGTAGTTTTTGATTTTTTTTTTATTCCTCCTTTCTTGGACAAGCGTTTTTAGGTCTTGCACTCAAGTGTTTGTAGTTCTCCAAGAAAATCACATTATTTAAAAAAGGATTAAGAGTTGATTTTGATTCTCAAGATCATCCAAGGATGTAAGAGAAGATCATACACAACAAATAATCTAGCTAAAAAGTAAAAAAAATATTTTCAATCAATGAACCATACAAAATTCTTGATAAATGTTCATTCCCCTAAACCAAAAGTGAAAGATGAAGTTTCCAATTTACCAAATGTTATAAAATGAAGACTAAAGTTTCTTTTGATTCTCAAGGTCACCCTAAGGTACAAGAGAAGATCATACACAAACTTTATCCCAACTATATAGAAATGGAAAACTTCAAATCAAAGGACCTTTGAAAAATACTTTGTAAAAGGTTCATTCCCTTAAGCAAAATGAATAATCAAATTTTCAAGTTTAATCCCAATGTTAAAAAGATAGAGATCAAAGTTGTTTTTAATTCTCAAGATCACCAAAAGGTGCAAGATAAGAGCATACACACGCTTTGGTTTAAATCGAGTAAGCATGGAAATACAACATTCATCAAAACATTAGACATGTTAGAAAATGACCAGTTTTAAACTAACAGAAAAACTTGAAATTTCTGTAAGTATAAATCTAAAATTTATGTTTTCATTACATATTTAACTTCAATACCTTTCCAACGCAAAAAAATGGAGTCATTTCAATTTCGGGAGAAAAATTTATGGCCTTTGGAAGATGGGTTACTCATATGCTCTTATGCTCATGGGTATGCACTTGACATGCACTCAAAAAATGTCAAAAAACGTCCCTTAATCTGTAAAATGGGAAAAAAATTCCAACCAAGATTCAATTTTGACAACCCATCACATTAATATATATGAATAGAAGACTCAACGCTATCAAACATTAACATACATGCTCAAAAATTTTAAAATTTTCAAGAAATTGACAAAACTAGCATGTAGAATGATGAAAAAGTAAGCTCTAAAAATGAAAACATGATGAAATCTTGAAATTTTCTCACCAAGATTAAATTTTGACAGCAACCCACCACATTAATATGTAAATAGAAGACTCACCACTATCAAACACTAACCTACATGCTCAAGAATTTAAAATTTTCAAGATATTGACAAAACTAGCATGTAGAATGTTGAAAAAGTAAACTGTAAAAATAAAAACATGAAGAGATCTTGAAATTTTCCCATCAATTCCAATTTTGATAGTACTTCACCTCCTTTATACCTATAAGGAAGACTCAACACATGCAAACTCAACAAAACAAGTTAAGAAAAATAAGTTAGATCAACATGTGTAAAAGAGGGTTAGTAACCAAAAATGAAACTTAACTACAAAAACTTGAAATTAAGTGCAAATGACAATGGAGTAACTCCCACCGAGGGTGCCAAATTTGTGCATGTATACTTTTCTTAATGCTAAATCAAATGAAGCAAGAACTACCACCTAAAATAGTTCTACAATTTAGATAAAACAAAGCATAAACACCATCAAGATAGAGAACTAAGCAAGATCTAAACTACATTATAACTTTGAAAACATGAGATCAAAACTATGCATGCTATTTTAAAATCTCTACTCTCCTAGATTACCAACAAAATACATGGACCTATTTAGCTCTAATGGCAATCAACAATTTCTTTGTTTGATCCTTAAAGAATGCAAGAATAGGAAGCTTTATCTCTTAACAATGGTGACCTCTCAAGAAAACAAAAGGAAAGCTCTTAGTCTCTTTGCTATATGCTTTGCATTTGCTCTCTTAAGAAGTTTAGGTGTAGGTATAAAGGTAGAAAGAGGGATCCTTATATAGCCCAATGAAAAAGGGAAATACTTCATCCCTTTGCATGTTAGATAAAGGTAAAACATGATTAGGAATGGATAAGGTTGCTTTATAAAAGGTAACCTTACTTTAGAAGGGTTTAATTTATGCTTAGCAAGTCATGGGAGTTGGGGGGTGTTTTAATTAATCAAAGGTGATTAATTAATAGGTATATGTAAGCTTATAGAAGCTAATTAGAGAAATATTAGTACAATTTAGGCTATTAGAATGGGATTAAATCAATTAAATATTGATTTATTAGCTAAATGAAGGGGATAGCTAATTAATTAATAATATTAATTAGTCCAGATATAAGGGGTAATTTATTAACGGAAGGTCGTTAATTAGGGTATTTGTTTGATAGGTGACTTAATTAATTAGCTTAGTGTAATTAATTAATGATGATATGAGGGAAAATGAGTTCTTTTGATGATATGTCGTTGATTTGCGAGAAAGAAGATAATTAACACAATTTAAGTGTTTAAATTACTTGGGCATAATTATGGGTGTCTAAAAGTGTGCATCATACTCCCACACACTCTCTGTGATTCCTTGTTGAATCTCCTTCAAAGTGTTGATGCTCTTCTACTCAAACTCAAGAATGTGGAATTCTTCCAAGAATGCATTCTTTAAAGTGGTATAGTCCACTATTGTCTGATGAGGGTCATACTTCCTATACCAGCTATGCGCGTGCCCTTGCAACATGGTTGCAAACTGACTAGCCTTCCATTCTGGGGTTATGATACCCTTTGCGCACCATAGCAATTCACACTTGTGAACATGTTCTAAAGCATCCTCAATACCTCTATAATCAGGTAAATGTAGAGACATTTCAAAGAAAACTTGTGGGGGTGGTTGGGGCCTGAATCCTCGAGCCAGAGCCTTGGTTTCCTCTTATGTTTCCTCCATCACCTGATCCACTAGGTCCACCAGGTCCTGAACCACCAGATCCACCAGGCCCACCAGGTCCTGAACCACCAAACCCACCGGGTCCACTAGGTCTTAAACCACCAGACCCACCAGGTTCTAAAGTGGTCGTGCCAAGGGTCCCCACATTTCCACTGAGCTATGTGCCTATAGTCTGCAATAATGCCCCACTACTAATAGTATACCCCGTGCCACTCCCAAATGCGAGACCAAAAGCTTTTGTGTTTATACCTTGCCCGAAAAATTCCTAACAATGCGTTGGTGTTTGTAGCCATAGATTGCCCAAACGAGAAATTATACCTCCTGGGTGTAGACCGATCACTTCCAATGTAACCAACTGTACCGAAAATATTTTCCCCCTGATATGGAAAACCAAGTGCTAGGTTCTAGTCACTAGGTGGGCACATATACACGCCAATAGCTCTTCTTTCTCCGTGCAACAAACTCTCATCAAAAGCCAAAGGGGTCTCTCTTACACATTTACCAAGATGGGGATGCATAGACTGCTCAGGTTCCACATCCTCTACATGAACCTCAAATCCTTCCTGCAATGTCTACCACCATACATACATCACACCTACGACCTCACGTTGTCTAGCAATCTCCCTTTCATGCGCTTCACCATACTTGAGTCATCTTTCCTCCGTATCTTTCTCCGTCACAACATCTTCCATCTTCCTCCACCCTAGCTTCCTCACCCAGTGCTCAGAATGGTTTATCTGGCCATTGGGAATGCCTATAAACTCATGGTAACCATCAATATTTTCATAGCCAGACGTACAACTCGTAGAAACTATCCTTTGGGATCATGCAGAAACTCAAACTGAGCAACCTCCGGACAAGAATATGTGGAAATGGCATACTCTAGACTGTAGCTAGCCAATACTCCTTTCCAATAATGATCCACAACATGGATCCATGTCAGATATGCATCTTGTAGCCTTTGATATTCTTCTTCGGTCCACACACATGATCCATAATGCCAACTTGATCTAGATGTATAGGTTGTGAGCCATTCATACAGTTCCACTAGGAAGTAGAAGAAAAAAGTCTCATACAGATCATGGTAGAGGTTCTCTTCCACCCATCTACGTGCATTAAACCTAGGTCCAGTGTTGAATCTCTGAGTGAATTCATCCTCCATGCTCTAAAACCATGATTCAACACTCTCCAAAGTTAACTGCTCTGTCACTACTCACTACATAGACCATGATGAATGTTAATTCCCACTATAACTTCGAAAAGAGGTCCCGACAACAGAACCAATATGTAGTAATTTTTACCCTTAACAAAAAAGAAAGGAACCTCATGCGTGTTGGCCTATCACCCAGTGAAAGCTGGGTGCTCACCCGAGGCACGTGCGGGTGTCGAGTCTCTCTTTTATGTGAGTTTAGTGGAAAACATCATCTATGATTTTTGTTTAAAATACTTTCAAATGGATTTGGGACATACAAGAACCATAGAACTCAGGATGGCCTCTAAACCCTTGTAGTCATTTCAAACAGAGTACTTAACAGAATCTATAATGTGTATCATAATAGAAAGAAGCATACAAGCATCCATACTTAGCATAAAAGGAAAGAGAACTCATGAGAGAGAAGTATGCATCAGAATCATTGATATTCATGTATATATATTAGGTAACCTCATTACATCCATGGAGCCATTACAGAGTGTCATAGAGAAGTATAATGCAATCATGCATTACAACTAGACTTATTTAACTAAGCTACAAAAAATAAAAATATTGCAATCCCCATGCCCAATACATCCTTTCCCGAAATGAAATTACCCATTAACAAAGTTCTTGCAGTATTTCTGTAGAGCTCTTCCCACACTCTAAGTCTCTCTGTTTACTCTGTAGGTGCTTGTATTTATATCTTTTTTAGACTACCAACTCATCCTCCAGCGCCCTCAGATCCGATGCCAAGTGTCTTAATGTGGTCCTCCATGTGAGCATGCTCCTCTAGGCCTAAGCTTCCCACTTTATCCCATGATGTGCTTCTAGAAGATTCTACCACAAGCATGCTCCTTCCTGGGCCAACCTGTCATTAGGCTAGCATATTATCCATGCACATTCAGGTCATGATTTTCACATGTTCTACCCCGAACATCTAATTTTTCTATGTCCCTAGCCCTTAGTTCTATCCGTGCACGTCACGTGTGCCACAAGCTTCCTTAAAAAACCCTGCCTTGTGCGCTTTATCCTTACGCGCCTATGCACCTTTTGTACTTAGTCAATATTTTAGGGGCCCAACAATGGGCTTGGTACATATCTCCATAACTCATGCTAGTGCTATGTAACCTCAACTTCATTAGCCCCTCACAAAACACTATCAGCATTAACTCCTCAGATGCCTCTGAAGAAATCGAATACACCTACGTCCCTTCTATCAGTAACCGCAGGATCCTATGCACATCCTCAAAGGTGACGGTCATCTCACCTATCAGAAAATGAAATGTGTTGGTCACCAAATCCCATCTATTAATGAGGTCAACCATCAAACTCATCTTCCGAACTATATGTTGGTAGCATCTAACCCCAATAAGGTTGACCTCTGTAATATGTTTCCACTCCTCAGCTATCACGCTCCCTCGTACTATTACTAATAGGGGTGGTACCCTATCACGCATTCGTAACTGGTCCCTCGCCTGCATCCAACACACATTATTAAACCTTGACCATACCCACATTCACCCTTGACCCGCCACTTATAACCATTACCCTGCCTATTTTCATTCAACATTACCTTCCTATCTCACCCAACAACCCTTATTCATCTCCTAGCCCATTTTTCTCTCAATTCCAACTGACATCGGTTCATCTTAGCCAGCAGTGGTCTCCCAAAACCGGCATCAGTCACCCCATCTGTGACCGATGCTAGCTAACTCCCACAGATGATGGCCAACCCTTGACCGACGTTGGTCACTGTTGCGGTGAAAATTTGTGAAATCCCTTACCTATTCCTCTCAAAATTCCCTATTTCTCCCTAATTACCCACCCATTTTTACCCAAATCCAACCTCAACCCCTCCCCCACCCTCATTCACCTAACTACACCTTCCTACATTCCTATTTCACCCATTTTCTTCCCAAATTCAAAATTAATTCCCCCCCCAACCCCATTTTACCCTAACCTGATTTCTATAAACAAATCTACCTAACAAACAAGGAATGGGATTGAATCTTACCTCGTCACGATGTTGTCTCCATGGGGGCACATATGGCCTTTACACTGGTGGCCCACCCGAACCTTCTTCTGCCTCTTCCATGCCAAAATCTGGCTCGAATCTCTCCACCAATCAACTCGGTCCACCCAATCTTGTGGACATGTCTACCTCACTCCTCTCACCACCCAAATCTCTCCACCTCAGCCAAGTACAATGCCCTGTCCTTTTCTCTCAAAAAGTGTCGAAAATTCAAATGGATATGTCATTTTCTCTAATGGTACAATACAAAAATGATTACGTAAAATATGTAATTTTTTTTATAAACCCACCTAGACCTGACCAACGCCGATCCTATTTATGCCTTAGCCAACTGATTTCGGTCACCCTATAACTGACATCGATCGACCCTTATAATTGTTTGGTCTTGCTAAAACATCCTTTTTCCTACAACCATATGTTCCCACGCCCCTTTTTATCATCCTAGACACCCCTTGAACCATACCTACAAACCTAACCTACCCCTATATTTCATTTATTATGTCTTAGGAGTAGTTCTTTTACTTATACCTTGGCCTTACCCATGTCGTTACCTATATACCTTGACCTAAACCACTTTTTGTGACCTTTGACCCTTTGTGCTTGTTGTACCTTGCGACGTGGTTACCCATGTTGTTCGGCCTACCGAACTTACATTGCCTATTGTTGTGTTGTTTATCCTAACCCGGCCTTTGGTGTATTGAAACATACCTAAACGTTCCTACACCTGACCTCTATTGTGTTTCTGCACTATATCCTATACCTTGGATATCAGAATCACTTCAACCCTGTTTGGATAGACCTATCGGCCTTAGCCGACGTAAAGTTTGAAAGCTTCTCAACCTACTACCATGTCACAGTTTTCAACATATACATACGTTCAACTGCCACTACCTTTGACCCAGACCCATTAACTTGTTTACCTGATTTGACCTTTTCCCTTTACCTAATGTTCTCATTGATCTTCATTTTCCCACCTCATTTTATCAAACCACTCACCACTTCTATCTCTCACCTCATTGGTTCTTAGTCTGAGGGGGGTTACCTTCACCCACGCTTGGGGCAACACCACCCTCACTTACACTTGACACAACCATTCCCTATTTTTGTCAACGCCGCTTACTAATACAAGTTGCATGACAAAAAGGGGGAAAATGTAGACACCAAAATTGGATCACACTCCCCTTAGTCCCCTTTCAAATAACCAACTTAAACACATTCACCTAACCATGACCTTTATACCCCACATTAATATTAATTTAGTTATTTACAATTAAATTAATACACATCCTCACCCCATTATTTATTTAATTACTTTAATTAAATGGATGTCCACCTCACCATAGACCTATTCATAGCATGTTTCCATAAATGACTAAGAATTAGTTCAACCATAAAAATCAAAGCCTATTATTCCTCTAACCACCTTCTTGCTCATAAAAACATGACATCCATTCTGATACATGAATAAATGAACGAACCTAACCCAAATGATGAAAGATCTACCATTTTCAGTAAACCTGGAGAATCCCACCTTACCCGATGTCAATGATCCCGAAACCAATGCCAGTCAACCAGGAACTGTCCTTGGTTACCATTTATTCACCTTAGCAACCTTGTTTTTGGGGTTGGTACATTTTGAGATCAAAGAGAGGAGAAGAGAACTTCATGTAAGTAGAACTAGAGCCTTTTCATACTTTCAGACATCCATAGCTAGCACCAGGACAGATCCAAAGGTATTGCACTCACGGTGAAATTTTGAGAAGCACCACTATGGCACCAACCTCCATCCCACCAATCAATCATCACCACTACATAACCATTGGACCTGCAACACCAATAAGTAAACTATTTACTTGCATCATCTATTTCTACTTCAATCTATTAGGTTCTTCTATTGATGTTATCAATTTATTACATATATTCTCCTTTCCGTTACCATTTACTTGCCAGTAAACTTAACCATTCCTCCACCTATACCCAACCTCCACATATTTCTAAGTGTTCCTAAGATCCCCATATACTTCGTTATGACCTTTGTCATCTCTACCTAACCTCAGCTCAAACCCCACTAACAAATCTTATTGAATCCCATCAACCTACCTCCACTGACACCGGTTACCCATAACTATCGTCTGTTCTACTTAACAATGATCGGTCATACCCGAACAACGCCGATATTTGTGTTTTCCAATAATGTGTAAACTAATAACCACCCACCTACCAAAACAACCCAAGCACCTTACTTAATCTTGCTAAGACCATGTCTGTGACCTACAGACTACCTGAACAACCTGTAACCTGACTTGAAGACCTTAACCCGCATATTTTTTAGTATTTAATTGGATCGACATTTATAGTGATCTAAGGTACCCAAATCATAATACTAGCACTAGATTCATTTATGTACACATTTTAGGTATTTCATATTTGTTTTATAAAAACAGTGGATTGATAGCCTTTTAGGGAGTATCACACTTCCTGGATCTAGCATACGCTAGGAATTTCATTGTGATATATTGTTTAACTCTTCTTTGGTGGTCTTGTTTTCTATTTCAGGTAGTTCCTCCCAGCCAAAAGGAATCTTTCACAGTAATCATCAAATCGAGAAGTTAGAACATGTGCACAACCTTCAAACCAACCAATGCAACTAGTATTCCTCCTTGGCCCTTACCCTTATCTATTTCGTCACATTTCGAAAACATAAAGAAAATGGTGAAACAATCTAGTACTGAAAGAAAATCATAATAATACCATCAAATATAGAGAAAATAAAGGTAATTTTGAGGCCAACTGGCTAGGGCCTTATGTGGTGGTTGCCAAGTATGGGTCAGGATCTTATAAACTGGAATATTCAAATTATGAAGAGACTCTGGAAGAAATTAACACCATGCCTCTCAAGTGGTTCTACGCTTAAGCATGATGAGAATATTAAATAAGAACTAAAAATGGAAAAACAAAGAAAAAACAAGTAAAACATGAGAAAATTGAGAAAACGGTAAAAAGAAAACATGTCGTTTGCATGTGAAAACCACACAATTATGGCACAGTGGGTAGGTCTTTTGGTGAAAACCGGGTTCCAGGACTCAAGGAGGATTCTCCGGTCACAAGTCACTCTGGCATCAGGACGGGAAACCCTTGTAAGCTAGAAATACAATGTCATAAGCTAGAACGTAAGTAAACCTACGCAAGAATCCATCTTCATAGTGTCATGAAAATGGCTGGTTTACTCTTATATCTTCATGATGGATGTGCCTTTGAATATTCCCATAGTAACGTTGTAAGCACAATCACAGTCCACTAGTGCATGCATACAAACAAATGTGTTATTATTCACACTTTGTATGTTCCCACATCACGATGGGAAAATCCACGTTTCCTTTTCATTGTACAATAGCTTTCTGAACAATGACCTTAGACAATGTAACAAACAAACATTCATGGAAGAAGATACATCCAAAATCTAAACATTCATCAAATGTCCCTTCTAGGGATAGAACTACACCAACGTTTCAACATTGTCTCAGAGAAAACCTCAGAAAGTATGTCAAAGAATGTATACCTTGATAATAGAAAGTGCTAAGTACAAAGTGAAAAACATTAGCAACTATGGTGTAAAAATGTGGATTCCCACTGATAAGTAGTGTGTCAAGCATCAGTAGTTACATGTAGAAGCTCTGTATCAAGATCACAACTAGAAAATAATGTGAATGTGCATGTTCGTGTATGGTATTGATGATTGTAGACACTAAAATTAGGTCACACTCCCCTTTGGTCCCTCGACGAACAAACACACTTCATCACATTCACCTATCCATGGCCCCCTTTCACCCCACTAATATTAATTTAATAAATTTAATTTAATTAATGTAATTATCCTCACTATATCTATTATTTAAATATCTTATTTTAAATAATATCCACACATACAGTTCACTTAGACACCTCACCAAGCCAACTCAGCCTAAGACCTATTCTTAGCAAGTTGTCCATAACTAACTAAGACTTACCCAAACCCTAAAAATCAATGCCTACATTCCCTCTAACCACATTCTTGCATGCTCACAAGAAGATCCTAGTCTAATCCACGGGTTAATGACACAAGATCCAAGGAAATCAAGAGGATCTCCCTAGTTTAGTAAACCTAGGAAATCCCACATTGACGGATGTTGGTTACCCCTAACCGTCGCCGGTTACCCCTAAGATCAATGATTAAGCCGGAACCACCATTGGTTACTCATTTTAACCCCAAAACAACTTTATTCTCAAGGTTGGAAGTTAGAGGTTGGAAGTTGGAAGAAAGAAGTAGAATTTTGGATGACGAAAATTAACAAATCTCATAGAGATAACACATCTTTAGAGAGTGAATTCCAGCGAGAATCCACAACCAAGGAAGGAGATCAGGCATCTTTTCCTACATAGCCATCCCAGCCATGATCTGATCTAACCAAGCAAAGAGGAATGTACATGTAGCCCATGAAAAAGAATTTCCTTCAGTTGGTGATCACTTGCAGCCTTCAAAGCCTCTCATCAGCACCTCCATCCCTCACTCATAGGCATTCATGACCAGAATCCAAGTAATTATAACACCATACTTTTCTGGTTTATTTCATTCCATCATATATTGTTTACCTAGCCATCTATTGACCTTCTCTAACATTTCTACCTCCATATACCTATTAAAAATCTCACCAAAGCCTACCCCAGTCACCAAATACCTCATCTCAACCAACCAAAGTCCTTTGTGTAATCACAAAGGAAACCCAAAGCTTAATTTTGTGGCATTTCCAGATTTCCACAGTAACCGGCACCGGTTACACCTAGACTACCATCGATTACCCTTAACCGACATCTGGTCTCTGTATTTACCCATACAACCTAGAACAGGGATACCTACCCACCAAATTTCATCTTACCCTCATCCACATGTGATCTGCTTGAAACCTCTGTCAAACCTACAAAACCTAGAACCAATCATTTGACCTTTAGATTTTATTCTATCTTAACCTGTTAGATTAGATCTATTTCTTATTGTGTTTTAAGTGAGATACATAAATCATTAAAAATTACAATAGGATTTACTTTGTTTACATCATTAAACTTGTTTGAACTAGTGGACTGACAGCCATCTAGGAAGTATCACACTTCCCGAATCTAGCATACGCTAGGAAGTTCACTGCTCATATTGTTTAACTCATTCTGGTGGTCTTTCTTTGCATTACAGGTATTTCCTCCCAGCCAAAAGGAAGCTCTCACGATCAGCTGTGGATTCGAAAGTCATACGTGCACAACAACCCATCAACCACCATTTAAACAGGTATTCCTCCAATGCCTGTTACCCTATTTGTTTTGTCAACACTTCAAAGAAATGATCTAAGAAACAGGTGAAACATTTTGGCATGGTGCCTTTTTGTGTTGTGTGGTGGTTTATTTGCTTCCCCTAGATTGAATCTTATTTGATTTAATTGTGTGAGGCATTAGGTTAATTCGTAGCTTGGGTTCACTTATAGAAAAAAAAATTCTTTTCCATCATTTTTTGTGTGCATCTTTTAGGATTCATTTTACTTAGATTGAATGCCAATTTAATATGTTATTAAGGTTTGTTTGAGTTCATTTCTAGTTGCATATTGTTTTGGTTTTGTTTTTTTGTGTATATTTTTTTAGTCTTGTTAAACTTTTTGCTCGTGTGTTTACTGTACATCCATTTGCTATCACATCTATCATCTATCATTTCATCACATATAAACATCATCTGATACATCATATATACAAAAAAATGGTAAGTTTTACATCATGCATGTATAATAAGCTAATCATCACATATTGTATCACCAATGGGGGCAAGAGGGGTTGTGCATAATCACAAATCTATCCCTCCACACACACCAATATCATCTTGTATCATACCAAGTGCTAGAATAGAAATCAGAGACATCCCATAAATCCAAAATATGTGATACCATCTACAGATATATCATCAATGCAAAAAAATGAAACATAAACATATCTAAGGCAAATTATGTCACACATATAAAGAAACAAAGAGCATACATCATGATACAATCATATGCAAAACATAAACCATCATCATAAGAGCATTATCAAAGCATGACATAACAATAAATCATCGAATGTCCATATAATACATGTATAAATGTCTATCTCAACATCAGGTATAAATCATCGATACAATATGCCATCTAAAAAGGGCATGCATCAAAACTTAACCTTCATCATGAGGCATCTAAATAATGGTACATCAATCTATACATCGATCAAAATAAGCCTTCATAAGAGGCATGTATACATATAATACATCTGTACAAAATTAAAATGGAGGAATCAACCATAGCTCACGCCCTCTCCGGGGCTCCCAATTCCTTGTCCTGGGGGATGGTAAAGTGGTTGATTTGATGGGCCTACTCTAGGAGTACCACCTTGTTGTCCAACTAACTACTATACAACTAGCTAGAAGATTGATCTGACTAATTGACATGACCGCCACTACTAGGAACCTATCCCACTCACACCTAGTTTCTCAAAGGGAGCCACCCGCTACTCTTCTGGGACTACTTTGAAATAGGTAGTCCTATAATACAAGGCCTCACCGCTAGCCCTCATAACATCTTGAATCATGTTGGCATCACAAAAAGTAATGGCTTCTTGAACAACAGTTTCTTGCTCTCCTACCAATCGGCCTTTATCAACATGGTCCTGTCATGTGGTAGCGGCCTCTCGATCTCTATCTGCAATAATAGTCTACACCTAGACTCAAGCCTTGTCCCTCTGAATGATAAAACCTTATGTCTATTCCTGGGCGTGATCCCTTTGTGCAACAACCATCTACACCTGAGTATTTCACTTGTGTAAAAGACTCAATATTTGAGCCCCCTGCCCTGCCAACTAACTAATCTGGTGTTGGAAGGCTGCACCATCCCCACCCTAAGTGGCCTATGCTTTGTCTTGGTCCCTCTCAGTTGTCAAGACCTATACCTAGGCACTAGCCTCATCTCTCTCTATTGTAAGGGCATGTACTTATGCCCTGGCCTCATCTCTCTCCCCCTGCTACCTATAACTACATGGCTATTGTCACCTATAACTATTGCTAAAGTGTAGCCAACTATCCATCATCACCACCACCCCTTAGAGCATGAGGAGGAAGACCCTGGTTTGGAAATACCAACTATAAGGGGGCATATATCCCTGTTGGAATGCCTACTAGAGGAAAATATATACCTAGAGCCCTATGTGCCTTTCTCTGCCTGAGTCAGGGCCCCTATCTCTAAGGCTCTTGTAATGGAGGACCATGTTCCCTAACCCCAACATGATGTTTTCTGTCAAATGGATCATCATCATCATTGTCACTACTAGCTCCACCCTCATCACCGCTAGGACACCCCACTGGGGGTTCCCTCACTCCTGCATCATAAGATGCCCTGGGAATGGTCAAGTAGCATGGAATCACTCCATGGTACTAGGGGGCATACTCTAGCGTACAACCAGGATCTCTAATCTATCTCTAGGGTACCCACATGGCTAGTACCACCTGTAAGAAGTTGGTTAGGGCCCTGCCCCTGGCAATCTATGTCCCCATATCACAATACTATCTAACCCTGCGAGCATACCACATATCTAACCCATGTACATCCTGGGTAATACCAATCTGTCTATGGCACCTATCCACTCTATAAATCTCCTGCACATAGTTGCGGCTTCCCAGCATGAAGTGCTCAACAATCACAGTGTTGAGCTCTAGGCCATCATGTGACCATTGAAAGTGTCTATAGGGCCTCCATACTACTATGGCTTGCTGAAGGTCATCTAACTTGTGGCGGTAATGATAGGAATCTCCCATATATGGCTGCACATCATCCCTAATTGGAACCCATCCCATAGAAGAAGGCTCCTCCAAAGCTCGAGCTCTCAAAACACCTATAGGGCAGCCAATAGCAATGTGGTCCCACACCCAAATATGCAATAATCTGGCTAGTCCTACCATCTTCTGAAGGTAGTAGGTGATCAAATGGAGGTCCTAGTACAAATGTACTAATATGCATTAACCCCAGCAGTATGTCTCCCCATCAATCAATCCTCATATCATTCCAAGGAGACCAAGTGGGAATGAAGCCCCAGTCTTGTTAGGAAGTAAAACTCCACTGAAAAAGGCCATCATGTAGACTACCACACAATCAAGATCTCGATCCTCGAAGCAACATGACAATCTAACAATCATCCCACAACGTGGTATCATTGGGACACTGAATAGCTCAATAATACACCGATCAATGTTGGGCTGGTGATGGGTATACTGGATCAACTCTCCCTAAATGGGAAGCCACCTATTGCACCATGCATCCTCTAGTGTAATCATGATCTCGCTAGTTGGGATCCAAAATCATTGACTCTCACTGTGTCACCTCTCAGCCAAAACTATCAGTATGTTGTGATTCAAGGTAATTTGTGGCATATTGGCCACATAAGCCAATCCTATGATGTATAGAAGGTTATCCAATATCCTCCTATCATCTTCATCAAATTGTTCCTCTATCGCCGCTAGCTGGCCATACCTCTTGTGGGTATGTAAAATGGGTAGTATCCACTGCAAACAAAAGAGCACATGTTAGGATCTAATTTTGTATCTACTTCTATTTCATTTTCTATCTATTCCTAGCCATTTTTCTAGAAAAATTCTTCTTTCATTCAACGTGCTAATTTTTCACCTTCTTCTATAAACCATCTAGTCTATTTTTCATCTGCACTTAGCTATTTGGTTGCGGGGATGAATTTCCCCTTTTTCCCTAGCATGTGTGCCTCTACTTTGGCACCTATGCACCTATCTCGGTGTATACACACCCAAAATGTATATTCCTATGATTTGACGCATACACACCCCACCCAACGCATACGCTTACCCCCCATTCTTCCTATTCTTCCTATTTTACCTAGAATGCATGCACCCCCAGAACGACGCATACGCTCAACGTTCAACGTGCATGCATGCACATCCTTTTTTTTCCCAGGCACATGTGTCTCCCCTTTTGGCAGATACGTGGGTTTTTACCTATTTTTTGACACATACACATACACGTACCTGTTATTTTGATGCATGCACGTGCACGCATCTGTCAAAAAATGCCAAATCTACCCTAAAAGATGAAAAAACCACATTAAATGGATAATTGACAAAGGAGGGATAGGACACTCACGTAGGTTCTGTCTACTGGGTCCCGAAGGACTCTCAGATTTGATATCCCCATCTCCTCGTGCTTGGTAGCCTCATCATCTCACTCCAGGGATATCACTCTCAGTCACAGTAAAAATTCGTAAGAGCTCTGTTATAAATGAACTAGTCATTATTGTTTTACCCCCCCCCTCAAGTGGGTATATTAGGTTGTCGTGATGCCCCCGGGGCATGTTTTCTTTGTCATGATCACTCTGGTACTTCTTATGCTCATTGAAATGATAATTTTTATATCTAAAAATGATTATTTCTACTTTTTTTGCACGCTAGAGCACTCAGTGCAACCTTTCGGTCACTTCTTCAACCTGCAACAATTTACGGATATTCCAAACACTTTTTTCCCATCATTTTTCCTCTATATTTCCTCTCTTTCCTCGTCACGATGTTTATTTTTATTAAAAAACTATTGTTTCTTGTAATTCTTCTGGCCAGGGCATTTTTTCTCTCTAACACCCTTGCCTTCACCTTCAGGAAGTTACACGTGCTTTTAGGAGATGTCCGATCTCTTATGAAAATTCTTCTGACCGATCAAAAATTTAAAAAATTATAAAATTGATTTAGAAAAATCAAAAATAGTATAAAACTTTGAAAAATGAACTAAAATCGGTAACCAGCTCATTTTTTGGCTGAAATTTGTGTCTTTTGCATGGTGCTCATCCTATATCATGTTGGTATTTTCACATGTTTTGAAACTACGAATTGCGAATCACCTTGATCTACAATCATTTTACAAAATCTACCGCTACTTACTTCGTCTATACTCTGGGGCACTATTAGTTTCCTGGTATTGTTTTCATCATGCACGTTGCTTTTTCATCAGACCCAAGTGTCCTCTATCATTTCTCTTGCATATGCATATTGCTTAGGGCATCATTCTTACCCTTGTCATTTATCAAAACATTTGGGACTCTAGCTTGATAACAAAATATTTTTGCAACCTATCTTGAACATTATTGGTTTAAGTGTGTGTGACTGTACTTATTTCCCTGTTACATGAGTTTGTTTACTTCTTGTATTGCATTGCATGTTTGTATGTTGCATGGAGTTGACCTTTTAGCAATAGACAGTTGCTTTATATCTTGGCTTTCCATGTCACTGTACGCTTCTGTTCGTATGCATCACATTTTAATGAGGACCGATGATGAGGAAGTCTCTAAGCAAAATGAGGATTTAAATAGTGTATACAATTAATTTGTGGATATGCTCAATATCTATCTTTCTTGTTTTCTCATATTCTCTTCGCATCCTGCCCCTTCCCCATTCTTTCTGCTTATATCTCACCTTCTTCAAGCATCGATCAACTTCTTTCATCACCCCATTGACACTCGAGGGGGCATCTCTTCATCCTATTAAATTTTTCTTCTATCCCTCCAAAAAATTTCTTCTCTTTTATAGTTTGTTCTACTTTCTTTGAAGTGATGTAACTTACATCACCTCAAAGAGGGGCAAATGTAGACACATGTAATTTAGATCATTGCACTATTATTCGACTAATATTACACTAGTTGTGCTTCTCCCTGCAAACTAATGACATATCACCGCCGGTTCAGACCTATCTAACTCTCTTCCTACGACATCCCTTTTGGTCGTTTTCCTCTTGTAAACCATTTAAACAAGGCTAATGATAGCCTTTGTATCTAACTACATTAGCTTCTTACTTTCTTCTATTCCGCTTCTACCACCTTCCTGAACTTATCAATCCATTTCATTGGATTGATTCAGCCCTCTCAAAACTCTCTCCAAACCCTAGTCACTCTCTTAAACGAGTTTAACTATGCTTAACCTAGGTTAATTAGTCCTAACTATGGTCAATCTTTACTAAACCTAGTCAAATCTAAGTTTTGACTTGCTAAATTTGCTTTTTGGGCATTTAGTCATTTGTCCCACATGCACCCAAGTTTCCCACTTTTTCCCAAATGGATAAACTATATATATCCCTACTACCCCCTCTCTCATTTTTAAGAATTCACTCCCTTCCCTCCTAAGCATAGATTATAGTATTATTGCATCTAGGTTCTAGTTTTCAGTTTCTAGATTTCATTTCTAGTTTAGATATTGAGCTATTTACTTCACTTTTGCATTGTCACATCACACTCCATGTAGAGTAAAAGAGAAGAACCATTGGCCTCAAAAGGCCATATAATGGGGAGATCTCTATTCTCTTAATCACTAAAACTGATTGCTTAGAACCTTATTAGGTTCATTTATTTTACAGCTTTCAAAGAATAGAGGGTAGTTATAATTAGCTTAATGTTAAGTATTGAATGTTTACTTCAAGATTAATGCATGCTAAAGTAGGAAGGTCCTCGTTCATTTCGTACCTGGATGGTCCATTGATTTGTTGCTTGCACAGCCTTTTGGGGATTCTTTAGTGAATTCTTACCCCAAATCCATGGCTTTCTACAACTTTTCTTTGAACACACATGGATCAACTATAACTATTTACAAAAAATGCATGGATTTTGTGTAGACAATGACTGTGAGTTCACAACATTGGGTGGATGAATGGTATTTGTAGAACCTCTAATTACGTTCGACACACATCAAGTTCCACTAGAATTGCAACTTGCAGGGTACTTCAGTTCATAACCCTCATAACATCACATAAGACTTTTACTAATTTTCACCCATGTTTTAGCTCCAACATGATGCATACATATATGTACTTTCTCAATGTATTAGATGGATAAGCATCGAGTTACACATGGTCAACTCTTGAATCTATACATAAAACTGAGGTCATTATGAATAATGTGATCTAGGGAACAAAGTAATTTCACTTATTGTGACGGAATTTAACATAGATTAAACAACCTACTACATGTTTGGTTGTCGAAGAGTGAGAATACATCCTCTATATGACTTTAAACACAGAATTCTTTCAATTGTCTAGACCTTGAGTATTCCACTAGTGTCAAACCCATTCTAACTGGATATCTGGGGGCATATCGAGGATCTCCCTATCCTTCTTTCACAATACATTTGGTTGTTTGACTCATTCTCTCGAAGTATTTCATTGAAAGAAGCGATGCACTATGTTACATTTGGTTCTTGCAATAAATATTATAATTGACTAAACATATAGTATTTTAGTTATTTTGGCTATATATCACTAGTTACAGTATCGTGAATTATATCATCATAGCAATTCATTGCTACTAAAAAATACAATAGCAGTTCAAATCATTGTGGTTCATTGAATACAAAAATGCAAGACATATACACATAGCTTGAGTTTAATTAGCATATTTACATTACATGATGGTGTTTAAATTCACTATGGTCTATTTGATAGCATATATCTATTCTACTTGCTTAATACACATGAATATCATGAGGTATATTGAGATGCCAATGCAAGCTTCACACACAGAACGTGGTTGACACTGTCAGATAGAGAATCTAGCTTGGTTCTCTTAACATTCTTCTCTTAGGGGCAATCCCCCACACTATATAGGAGTAATTGTTTCATCATAGTTCATTTCTACTTCATCATTATGCTTGATTACATATATTTTGTACATGTTATCTTATTGAGATTCTCATGACTAACAACATGTGTCTATATGCACCACGCTGACATTATCTAGGTGCTTGGCAATGTGCATTTCTTAAACTGACTTCTTACTGATGCTTTTATCATTGCATTTGCACATCATAGGACAGTGAGAATACCAAGTTTTATTTTTGAAAAAATTGTCATAGAATTTATGTATATGCACCCTAAGTGCCTTGTTTCGGATCTAACCATATGTGTCTAGGTCTCCACGATGTTTGTGGCTCTATGCATGTCGAAGATATAGTGTGACATTTATGGTCTCTTGTGCTATGTGATTTACTATTCCATTATACGAGGTAGCTTGTGATACCATGGGGAGTGTCCCATGTTTTTGTCTTTAGGCCTAGATGTGACTTTTCATCTAGGCCATGTTATTACTTATGTTTATTCACTTAGACTATTGTTATCCCATGCTCTAAGTCATTCTGATTACATGTAGCTGTCTGTTATTGTATTACACTGATTTTTATTACACTATTTCTTGTATTTGTAAATACATAGGACAATGAGAACTCCACCAGAAGATGTAGAAAACTTTTGTATGTACAAGTTATCATAATATGGACCTGACATGTAGGTTTCATATCTGATGAGCCATCTCTAGATTCGCTCAGAGTCAAATGATTTATCACACATTCCTCGAAGATAGAGGGCATTCATTAGTGTATAGGATCTTAAGGGACTACGCCTGGATGCAGGTATTCTAGGTCAATGCACCTAGAGCTTTGGTATAGGGAAAAATTACACCTCAAAAAGTGTTTACCTAGATACCAAAATTTGGTATAAATTACAGTCAGGTTCAATACCATACAGCTTTTGTTAGGACCATATTGCATCATGACAACCTGGCCCTATTACAACATACACTATTCTACCCTGAAAATGAGATGAAGTAGACACATTTAGATTCTATCTACATTTCCTAGAAATTATGCCAGATGATATAGGATAGGTAGTCATGATGCTTCCTGATATAATCTCAGGTCAAATTTAGGTTGACATAATTCAAATAATTTTATATGGGGTTTTGTAAAATATTTCACTCGACTACTGTACTCAAGGTCATAGTTCGACCAAAATACAGGGTATATCTTTGATGGCATAACTTTCCTTCTCCATCATCAATGTCAACATCCTACACATGTCTCTTTAGATCCGTAATACGGCACACAGAAAGGGCATGGGGGCACCCATTCTACTAATATACCTTGTGTCTAGATATATACAAATCCTTTCGGCCTGGATCCATCTGTCAGCGATGTGGTCTATGCATTTACGCGTGAAATAGTGTAGTTAAAGTCAGTGTAAGTTATGTTATATACTATATATTTACATATCCTCATTTCAAATAGGACCATGTGTCTAGGGTTAGTAAAAAAATTTGATACATGATCTTCTCCTTCACAGGGTGCTATTTGTACCCCTCTCTTCTGTCTCTCTCTACCACATATTCGTCCTGTTCGGGTTATATCCTCGTCCAATACTCTAGTTTTTCCTTAAGAGCACAATTAGGGAATGCTCACCCCTATATCCTTTGAAAGGTGATTTCTCAGACAACGTGGCAATCCAAGATACATCTCGTTATATCTGACACCTCAAGGAATCGAGAGCTCTTCCCTATACAAGACAAACTCACAGTGTATTCCATCTGCATGTTGGTTACATCTCTTTATGTCACTATTATTTGCAAACGCACGAAATAGTGTAGTCTGACTTAGTGTAAGGATGTCAGAAGCTATATTTTGCAAACGGTAGCTGTTGGGATAGAACCATCTGACTACCACTCTATGTCTGTAATGGTTTCAGTCATGGAGCATTCCAGTGGACGCCAACAAATTTGGATGACAAAAACTCCAACCACAGAAAAAATTCTTCCGGCCTACACTAATGTCGGGCGTATTTCCTTTAAGATCCCATGTACCATTTTACATTTTATACTTCGACAGCGGGGGGTGGGTCGGAGTCCATGATATTTGAGACACGTCAAATTTGGTCAGATTTAACACTTTTGACATTGTTGGCCCTATATGAAATTATTCTTCTTGGCTAAGGAAAACACTTATATTCTATCTCCATTCAATTCTCTTGTTGTCCTATTGTTTGTAAATGCACGAAATCTTACAGTTTGAGTCAATGTAAGGTTGTCAGACGTAATATTTTGCAAATGAAAGCTCTTGGTGCCAAACCGGCTACGCATACACATCTGAATGGCCTGCTAAACACTAGGGGAGGTGTTGTTTTAGTTACCTACACTCCTTGTGCTTCTGGGCTACCTCGTCCGGGCGTAGTCCCTTAAGAGCCCTAAGACCAAAACACGCTATATCTTTGACATGTGATTTATTAGATTCCATGGCACCTAGAGATGTCTCATCAAATCCAAAACCTCCACATCAGATCCCTCTACGAAAGGCTCTCATGGTTTTATCTATCTCCATTTGTTTCTTTCACTATCCTATTGTTTGTAAACAGGTGAAATAGTGTAATTTGAGTCAGTATAAGGCTACTAGATGCAATACTTTGCAAACCAAAGCTCTTGGTGCTGAACCGACTATGCATAAATGTCTGGATGGCCTGGTAAATGCTATGGGAGGTGTCATTTCAGTTTCTTATTCTCCTCGAGCTTCTAGGCTACCTCATTCGGGCATAGTCCTTTAAGAGCCCTAAGACCAAAACATGTTATATCTTCGACACGTGATTTCTCAGACTCCGTGGCACCTAGAGATGTCTCGTCAGATCTAAAACCTCCACATCAAAACCCTCTACAAAAGCATCTCATCGTTTTTTTCATATCCATTTTATTCTCTCATTGTCCTATTGTTTGCAAATACATGAAATACTGCAGTTTGAGTCAGTGTAAGGCTGTCAGACGTAATACTTTACAAACGGAAGCTCTTGACACCGAGACGACTATGCCAATACATCGGGTGGCTAGGTTAAATGTTAAGGAGGTGTCATTTTAGTTTCCTACGCTCCCCGTTGCTTCCGAGCTACCTCGTCCGGGCATAGTCCTTTAAGAGCCCTAAGAGCAAAACATGTTATATCTTCGACAAGTGGTTTCTCAAAAAAAAAACTTTGTGGCACCTAGAGACATCTAGTTAGATCTGACACCTCCATCTCGAGGCCCTCTAATAAATCCTTTCACATTGTTATCCATCTCCATTCGGTTTTCTCTCAAAGTCCTATTGTTTGAAAAATTGAAATACTGCAGTTTGAGTCAGTGTAAGGCTGTCAGACGTAATACTTTACAAACAGAAGCTCTTGGTGCCTAACCAACTATGCCAAAAAATTTGGTTATGTTTCTATTGAACACTAATGGAGGGCCTCATTTAGAGGCCAAAGCTCCAGGTGCTTTCAGGATACCTCATCTAGGTATAGTCCCTTAAGAGCCCTGAGACCAAAACATGCTATATATTCGACAGGTGATTAATCAGACTCGATGACACCTAGAGACATCTCGTCAATCCAAAAACCTCCACATTAGGACCCTCTACAAAATCCTCTTATGGTTTATCAATCTCCATTCAGTTCTCTCATTGTCCTATTGTTTGCAAATGTGTGAAATATTTGTAGTTTGAGTCAGTGTAAGGCTGTTAGAAGAAATACTTTGCAAATGAAAGCTATTGGATTGAACCGACTATGCCAACACATCGTGGTGTCAGGTAAATTTGCATAAAGGATTGGTGGTTTTCATTTTTCATATGGCCTCCCGTACTTCTAGGCTAACCTTTCCAAGCGTTAGTCCCTTAAGATCCCTAAGACCAAAACATGTTATATCTTCGAACGTGATTTCTCAGACTCCGTGGCACCTAGAGAATGGTCTCCGTCAGATCTAAAACCTCCACATCCAAAAAAACCCTCTAACAAAAGCATCTCATCGTTTTTTTCATATCCATTTTATTCTCTCATTGTCCTATTGTTTGCAAATACATGAAATACTGCAGTTTGAGTCAGTGTAAGGCTGTCAGACGTAATACTTTACAAACGGAAGCTCTTGACACCGAGACGACTATGCCAATACATCGGGGTGGCTAGGTAAATGGTAAGGGAGGTGTCATTTTAGTTTCCTACGCTCCCCGTGCTTCCGAGCTACCTCGTCCGGGCATAGTCCTTTAAGAGCCCTACGACCAAAACATGTTATATCTTCGACAAGTGGTTTCTCAAACTTTGTGGCACCTAGAGACATCTAGTTAGATCTGACACCTCCATCTCGAGGCCCTCTAATAAATCCTTTCACATTTTTATCCATCTCCATTCGGTTCTCTCAAAGTCCTATTGTTTGAAAACATGTGAAATACTGCAGTTTGAGTCAGTGTAAGGTTGGCAGATGTAATACTTTACAAACAGAAGCTCTTGGCGCCAAACCAACTATGCCAACACATTTGGATGTTCTATTGAACACTAATGGAGGCCTCATTTTAGAGGCCAAAGCTCCAGGTGCTTTCAGGATACCTCATCTAGGTATAGTCCCTTAAGAGCCCTGAGACCAAAACATGCTATATATTCGACAGGTGATTAATCAGACTCGATGACACCTAGAGACATCTCGTCAAATCCAAAACCTCCACATTAGGACCCTCTACAAAATCCTCTTATGGTTTTATCAATCTCCATTCAGTTCTCTCATTGTCCTATTGTTTGCAAATGTGTGAAATATTGTAGTTTGAGTCAGTGTAAGGCTGTTAGAAGAAATACTTTGCAAATGAAAGCTCTTGGCATTGAACCGACTATGCCAACACATCGTGGTGTCAGGTAAATGCTAAAGGAGGTGTTTTTTCATTTTCTTATGCTCCCCGTACTTCTAGGCTACCTCTTCCAAGCGTAGTCCCTTAAGATCCCTAAGACCAAAACATGTTATATCTTTGACAGGTGATTTCTTGGACTCCATAGCACCTAGAGACATTTTCATTAGATCCAACACCTCATCTGAGAGTTCTTATTTGATGAATATATTCTATTAAGAATGAATTTGATATGGGAATTTCTAAGAACACACGGGATTTATCAATCACCTAGTAAATCTTTCTTGTTTAGTTCTGAATGGGAGTCAGCTAGCCTACGGCTTAGTGACCTTCCATTCATTGATAATTTATGCTATGATAAACCCATGGATGCTTTCAAAAGAGCCTTCAAAAAGATAGGGGTAGTCATCAAGCCTAGTGAAGGGTGTGATGTGATTTCTAAATAACTTGAAATGCCTATAGATTTAAAGGTAATAACATGAATTTGACAGGATTAGACAATCACGGATTTTGAATGTCTAAATCAGAATGTCATTGCATCTGGAGACATTCTCGAGCATTGGAGTGCATATGGAGAGACATTCTAAAAATATTAATAGATGAAAGGCATCAAATTGTGACGAATCTCAGATGTTTTAACAGGGGAGAAGACTAAGAAGCATTGAAGAATGTATTTGAAGAATGTATTAGGTGCATGATAAACCTGTAAATGCAAATAATGTTTTTTTGTGAAAACTTAATTTATGTATGTTTTCAACAGGTATTTAAAACCATGCTAGAATGAAAGTATTTACATAAATACACAAACTTACCACAAGTTGTCAATCACACCGAATCTGCATCTCACTCTCAGATGAGTCATTGGGATCTCCTAAAGTACAAATGGGGGTATGAAGATGACAAGATGGAGGAGTCTATGCCATCAAAGTCAAAATGGAGGGGGTTGAAGTTCCCTACATACACATAAGATCATAAAATCTAAAATTGAAATTAGCAAAAATAGAACTAAGTACATGTATGTGTAATGACAATATTTTAACTAATTTTATCAATATAAAACTATTGTTTTTACCCCACCACGCCTGTGAATCAAATGAAAAGGGCTACTACCTATCACAAGTAACTCCTGCATATACACAATGAAGGATATTATTAACATAATTTAATAATTCTACAATGAAATACTTTACTAACATGTAATTTAACATAATATGAATTACACGAGAAATTTAACAAAATTTACATGTTGTTTGAATACTTTAGTGAGTTGTTGTGCAGATGAAATCATAGTGGCAACACCTTTCTCTACTTGTCGCAGAGATGGTGGAGTGTCTAGCACAGTTAGCATCTTTATCAAACATGTATCACGTGAGTTAGATGAATATACAAGAACATACATCTATTTTACTTCAAAAGTTTTATATATATATATATATATATATATATATATATATATATATATATATATATATATTTGCATGTATGTGAAAAATTTACACAATTAACATTCTAAATTACCTCTATGAATATATGTGTACACATAGTGCTTTCCGCATATGGTTGGGATGAAGATGTGCCTCCCACGCGCTATAATATCAATGCATGTACATGTACAAATACAATTATTTCAAAAATTTAACATATATAAGTAAATCAAGTACTCCAAACTTTTTGTAACACACATAATAAAACATAACAAATACCTGTGAAGGTGACACCGATGACTGTAATCCAAATGTCTCACTCAAAAAGGCATTTGACATAGTGACATTATTATGTGCACCCCTAACACCAACTCCACCAAAATCAGTATGCATGAAAGTATCGTCATCCTCGGGCCCCAAACATATGCTACCACATGACAAGAAAAGATGTGGCCTCATGCTAGTACTCCCTAAGGGAATACTTTGTATACCTCTGTGAGCATCTAGCTTAGAAATCTCCCTCATATGTCAAACAAGGGTTGCATATATCCCTTGAAGTGTGTGGAGTGTATCAATATCTAATGTCTCCTTCACTACTGAAGGGACAGTCTCAAGGTGAGGGGGCTTCTGTGTGGGGACTCTACTCTGCTCAATAGGTGCACATTGTCCACCTGGTCAATCCTATTGAGATCCTTTTCCTCGGCCCTAGAAATCTCAAAAATCAAAATAATTTGGGATCTCGTTGAGGATAAACTCGTAATAGAGTTTCCTCATAAAGTATAGTGGCACCTCATTGTTATTGCAAGGAGGAAAATCAAAAACCATCCACCATCAGTACCAAAAATTATTTTTAATCAAATTATTATTGCACCAATGGATGGGAAACAGTTTGCATGAAAACGGAATAGGAAAATTAGTGTGGGGGTCCGTGAATAAGGCGCATATGAGGTCTTTTGTAATTTCTTTTTTCTTTACATCCACATATGACAATTTTTTGGAATAATAAACCCTACAAACCTCTCTGTAAGTTGGCCAATGATCAATTTGCCCCATTGTCACATCAACTTGAGCAAGTAATGCCTCCAATGTGTTTGTAAGATAGGCACGATGGGGGGTTTTAGATTGTGAATCTCTCATTCTTTTGATTAAATCCTTAATTTAAATTTTTTTTTCAACTATGTGGGCTGCCAAATCTTCTTGACTACCCAAGGATGTTGAACAACTATGGGAGGGTTCGAAGGGATGACAAGAATAACAAGGTTTGGTTGTGGTTGATTCCCTTGACCTTGAACTGTAGCAATAAAAGAAATTTATTTAATTCAAATTCTACTCTATAATAATCATATTTACATGCAATTTTGAGAAAATAATTGTTCCTACCTCTTCTCCATGGCATCATTGTTGATTCAAATCTTCCTGGCGATCCAAAGATGATCGTTTGATCTTGAGATCTAGCTGAATGAAAAAATGTGAGGGCACAGTTAAGCTCTGAAACTCGCGTTTGAGGGAGATAAAATGATAGAGGCTCGTGCCTCTTTTTTTATTTATAGAAAACATAACGTGTACGCGTTATGGTTTGGTAAATTCTAAACCTAGGAAATTAAAACGCGATCGCGTTATAATAGAACGCATACACGTTTTTATTTTTTCAGGTTTTTTCCACTTTTTCCCCCTCAACTTCATGCACTTACCATATACCTTGTTAATTATATCTTGGATTAATAGATACTTTCCAGGATGTAGGTGAAATTGTGATTGCTTATCATGCTTTACTAGATTAAATTACAATTTAAACAGTATTTTTAATTGTTTAATCATGTTGATTTCATTATTTGGAAGGTTTATAAGGATGGCTTGATTTATATTTGTAAGGTTGTTTATTTATCAATCTTATATTGATTCACATATTTATGTTTCTGCAACTGTGTGAAGTTAATTGATTTACCATCTTGGTATGGTTGACTAAATTTTGTGAATACCTTTTTCGGAAAACAAAGGTATAGAATATAATCGAGTCATAGACCCAGGATTCTATTTAAAATGTTATATTAAAAAAATCCTTTATAAGGCATTCATACTAATGTTTACTAGTCTGTCAAACAATTATGAATCGTTTCGTTTCAACACAAAAATATACATACATACATACATACATATATATATGTATGTACAAGAGTACACACACATACATATAAATATATAAATGGAAAATGTATATATATATGTATGTATATACATATATTAATGTAAATGATTTGGGCTTATGTTTTAATACATATCGTAGACCTTATTAAGGTTGAGCCATATTAGGTATGGAAATGCAATGTAATAGTGTATGGGATGGGGTTGGTAGCTTAATCGAGCCCCCACCCAACCTCGTATCGAGCTGTTCGTTTACTTGTTCACCGAGCCATATTTAGAATAATGAAATGGCACATTCGTCAATGTGCTAGCAAATGGAAGTTATGGTTTGTTTGTTGGTTGATCTCTAACCGTGTGATGGAAGATAACCACCAAATATATGGAAGAGATTATAGGTTTGATGGAGGAAACACTAAAATTGGTAGACGATGGATTATCAGGGAATTTGTGAGGAGTTGGAAGGAATTAGGGACAATTTCATTAAATGAAATTAATTAGGCTCCGTAGCCTCACGAGAAATGGAAAGCTTCTCGCGGAAGCTACTGCTGAGCTAAGTGGTTATTTAGTTTATCATTTTTCAGTTTAGTCTTTTGGCTTGCCTTTCGAGCTCTGCATGTAAACTTATAATGGATATTTTTGGGGAAAACTATTAGGACTTTCCATGTAAAATTTTACTCCAATTTGTTCAGAGGGATTATATATAAGAGTTATGGATTTTACTAATCTCCTATTTTATTTTGAAGCTATTCTTCTATATAGTTTTGTGTGTGATATTTGAAAGGTTTCTTGGGAAGAAGAGTAAGCGGATTCAGTATTCTGTAAAAGTATTACAAGAATGGGATCGTCTCTTTCTCATCTTTATAATTTATAGCATTAAGATATTTTAATGATTAATGATGAAAATTGTTTTTCTATTCTTTCTTTTGTTGTCTTCATTATGGGTATGGTTAGTTCTTTATTTAAACATCATGGTTGAATACATACCATATTTTATGGTTCTTTATATATATGCATCTATTTGAGTGAAATATATGTCTTATCTTGTGTATAGACAAGTTATATATAGTTTGTTTCTAATAAGGCCACAATATTGTTGTGAATATAAGTGTTGGGTATTAACCATTCTACAAATGCATGTTGCATGTAGTCATGGGCATCCTGTAAATGACTTGGGTACCATTTTTATTTGATTTTTTTCACCTAAGTACGAGTGGGATCATGTTTCAATCCCGGTACAGGTTGTATATGATGAATGTATGCCTCATATTTTTGAGATCAAGCTCGATAATCTGTAACTTAACATTTTATCGTCATTGTTCATCATTTTAGGGCATCAATATATGAGTGGTTGTCTATCTACCCATATTTTCATCTTCATTTACCTGTGTTTTGTTGGGTTTTTTCATTCCTAATTAGATGTTGTATATGACGACTATGTGGATCTTATTTTTGATCTCAAGCTCATATACTTGTAGAACATTATTTCCACTTGTTCACTATTTTGGGTAATAAATATAATAGGGGTCATGGGAATACCCAACTCAACATTTTGGTCAGATCCTACGTTGCATTACAATGGTTTGATGGTTTATCAAATGGTTGCATCTAGTGGGGAAAATGTGACTTATTTGCCTATTGTTTTTAGGGTTTGTGATTACCTCTATTACAATTTGAGTACCAAGTTGTTTTCTCTGGTCGATGGATTATATGGTCAGTTTGACCACTCTAATGTTCATTTTATTGATTTTATTAGACTATTATATCGTCGATGCTGATTGTTCACTTGATTATAATTAATTGTATGGGTGAATGCTTATGAAAATTTGACTTACTTAGTTAATGGTTCAAACGAGAGCTTAATGGGGTTTACTTATGGGAATAAGTCTATAGACTTAGTTTGATTGAGTGAGAAAAATATAGCGTACTCTTAGGCTTGGTTGAGTCACTTCCTTTGTGTTGTAAGGATTTAATGTTAATTGGGTTTTTTTGGTTTGGATACATTAAAGTATTATTGGATATGTTAAGGTATTTGATGAAAATCAAGTGCAATTATTTTATTAAATTATTATTATATAATAGTGCATGGGATTCTATTTCTTTAAGAAAGAATAATGCATTATGATAAGTGAATTAATATGTCAATAAGGATTATTGATTTGATGATATTAAAATATTGTGTTTCAATATTTTAATTTACTACCTTATCTAATTAAACTCTTAATATTATTATTATTAAGGTGTGACTTGAGTATTATTATACTATTTTCTTTTAAACTCAATTATACAAACCTGGAATGAAATTTGTGTGGTTTGTATGAATGTCTATTGACTCGTATTACTAATATATGATGCTGATATAAACATGAATGCATGTTAAGTATTAACATTATTACTTATTGATTGTTAATAAATAACCTTGAGTTGGGTATGCATAACCTAGTTGATATCTTTATGTATGTTGATATTCATACATGTGATTTGTGAGTATTATAAATTATTCTTTTTATGACTTAGTTGGAAAATCATATGTTTCTTTTATTTGATTATGAAAGAAATGGAAAAGGATAAAAGGGGAAATGATAAGTTTTTATCTTAAATGATTTTTAGATTATGTTGTTTAGTTAAATTATGTTTTATTGAAATATTTCATTGTTATAAATAGTAAAGATAAGATGGTTGAATTTTTCATGCCAGTTATTTCAAACTGTCAGGTGCCTAACATTTTTATAGATGGTTGAATTTAGATCTTATCTAAAGGATGAATTATAAATGGCTATGTTGAATTCTTATTGATATGATTAAAGAATGTATTCATTACTTGACTATTGTATAAGCAAGATTGTGCTTTTCTGAATAAATTTTTGAAAGGAATTATGGCCTCTGAGATTTTGTATTGTTTTTGGAAAAAGGAAATAACAATTTCATATTCAAGTTTTGAATATTACTGTAATAATGATCATGGTTGTTTATATCAATTATTCAGTTTTTGGTAAATAATTGTGATTAAATTATTCCATTTATTTTATTAAGTTAGGTATTATCATATGGTTGATTAATGAAACATGATTGAATAAACTCCTTAGTGTATTAGCTTTAAGTATATTGGATGAAATAAATCTATATTAAGGAAATGAGATATAATCTATTAAAATAATTGAATATGGCTTATTATCTTATGGTTGTATGATTAGTGATTAATGATCATTTATTATTCAATCATGCATATGTAAATTTTATGTTTTGAAATGATTTTATTACATTCATTTGATAAGTTCAATTTTTTTGTACTCGAGCCAACAAAATGACAATGTTGTAATTTAGAAAAATTAGGGATTTTGTTAATAATACAATAGGTTGTCCTAATTATATTAAGATGTTTAATGAATGTACATAAATAAAATTACAGAATTTGATTACGAATAATTAATTGAAACTAAGTTATGGACCTTAGGATTGAATAATTAATGTGATGGAATATCGTTGCATTATGAAATATGAACCTTTTGTAAAACTAATTCAATGAGGTGAATAGTTAGGAAAAACCTAATACATGGTACTCAGTAGGCCAACTTTAGATGGCTATTATAGTGAGGTGATCATCGAATGATGCGGATCATTCAATAAATATTGTTATACAACAGTTATCCTAAGTTTTCCCTCAAGCTTCATTTATTACAATTGTTGTAATCAATAAGGAATTGAGTTATGATAAGATGTAGAGTTTGTTTGTTGAGTTTGGTCCAGTTCCTCTGTACCAAATTATGTTGGCTATGGGGAAGAGATTGATCGCGTGACGACACAAGTCATTACGTGAGATTTTTCTCTCCCATAGGTAACCTAAGTGGGAACATTCATGCTTCATCATAATGGATGAATAATTTTTCTATGTGCGTGACTTGAATTTAATTAACTTAAACAATTGATTCAATTCTGATAATGGAACTAAGTGACATGGTGATGGGACATGTTTTAGAGACAATGTGAAGTCTAGAAATAGAGTATGCAATGCATGACTCATAAACTTTGGCCGAAGTAGTGCATGTCAAGACAATGTCAGGTTCACCTAGTTCTAACTAATGTGTGAAATGTCTAATGGGATTAAATTGATTGAACCCTAGGTAGACATTTGTAAAATCAATGTTGAGAAGGGAACTAGTGAGTATACTTTGTATACTGACTCGAAAGATTACTTTATGGGAGATTGAGAAGGATCTAGTTGACCCATTAGATATGCACGTGCTTTATTGATTTTTTATCTAAAGAATTATGATTATAAATTGTTGGATTTAAATGTTAGTTTATACATTTAAATCAGTGAAGGCATATGTTAAATTTGGGAAGAAAAAAATTTCCTGTAATTGTGATGATTGGAAAGTGGTTGTTACTCAGAAAATGACTGGCCAAAGCCAACAAAAGCATAGAGAGAACCCCCCCAGATAGAAAAAAATCCCTCCAACAGTCCACCCAAAGTTCAGGAATCTTCTAGCTTCCCCTACTTAATTTAAACCTTCAACTGATTTTTTGAGTCTGTCTCATGGTCATCATGACCCTTTTTCTTATCCAATGGTTGGCTAGTGGGAAAATACCAATCTCCATAAGCTTCTCCTCATCTGAGCTACTAAGGTGCAGCTTGAGCCTGTGTTTCTTCTGAACCTTCTCTAGCTTCTCCATCATGTACTGCAATGTCATCACCAATTTATTTAAGTAGGTGAGATCATCTTTGAGAGTGTTATGAAGATTTCAAATACCCTTTGAGGTTTTAATGAAATCCCTCAAGTTGTCACCCAAATCAGAACCCACCTCCCTAAAGAATCCACATCTTTTTCGACCTGCTGAACCTATAGAGTAATCTTATCTAGAGCCATGCTCTAATTCTCAGCTTCCAACTTCTCCTTACCTTTGGAGGAAATCTCCCCCTCTATACATGTAAGGGTCACTGCATTCACACTCTTATCTTTACCATCCCCATCCATGTCACTATGCTTCTTCCTACACAACATGTCCATATGTTTCACTAGGGTGTAATTGTCATCAGAATCGGTTGAAATGGAACCCATATCCTTAGAAATGAGGGGCTTGTCATTCCTATAGAGGAGAAAAACAAGGCCACGGTGCAGGGGGGTTTCGACCTCACCCTATTTGAAATCTTTAATTGACACAAACAGAGACATAAAAATTTAAAAAGGAAGGCTCGTGACCACATTTTGACGAAACATGTTAAACATTGACAAGTGGTGAGTGTAAATTTTCCTATACTTTCCTTCCAGCATAATATACCTCATAAGATGCAAAAAAATAGTGTTCCAAATTCTTGGGATATAATAATGAGAAATACCATCCACCAAAAAATAAAATTTCTCATTACCTATGAAGAATGTTTGAATTTCATGGTTTCTATGATTCATATCTTAGAAGATATTTAGGTCATTCGTCTCCAATCCCGAAGCCATAGAAATAGAGAGTTCAGACATTGTGATTTCCATAACTCTCCCCAGCACCCTTCTATTATCCCAAGCCCTAGCGAAATCCAAAGCTAGAAAAGGATATGAGCCCGTGAGCCTCGAATTTTCGAACAACAAATAACATTTACATTCTTAGTGAGATTAAAGGATGAAAATGCTACATGGGGAAAGTAGATGAGAGTTGGCTACGGCCTCGAAAAATGGATCATATAATTTTTTGAAATCTAGTGAAAATTAGTACCAAGCAAGTTGTAAGAGATATTTCAAAGATAACTAAACCATCAAACACTCTCTACAAGCAATGCCAACGTGGGAATCAAACAAGAGTTAGATTAAAGACAAAGGATTAATCAATAACAAATCCATTGGAACTTGTTCATGCAGACCTTTATGGACCTAAAAGAACTCAAAACATGTAAGGTGGAAGTTATTTTATGTTATTTATTAATGAGTATTCTAGGATAACATGGGTTACCTTTCAAAAATATAAATCAGAAGAATTCGAGAAGTTTAAGGCTTTCAAATCCTTGGTTGATAATGAAATTGGTTGAAGAATCAAGTTTCTAAGATCTTATCAAGGAGGAGAATTTACTTCAAATGAATTTGAGGAATATTGTGAGCATTGTGTAATAAGGATACATTAATCAACTACAAGAACTCCTCAGCAGAATGGAGTGTAGTAAGAAAGAAAATAATGGTATATGATATGGCTAGAATAATGTTTAATGGATCTAAGTTGTTTGATATGTTCTAGAGAGAAGTGGTCAATACTGCAGTTTACATTTTTAATAGATGGAAAATTAGAGTAAACAACAAGACACCCTCTGAATTATGGAAGGGTGGACCAGCAATAATAAAATATTTCAATGTGTTTGGAATAAAATGCTATATCAAAAGAGATGATGAATACTTGGGTAAGTTTGATTCCAAATCTAATGAAGGCATTTTTCTTGGTTACTCTTCAAGAAGTGAGACTTATAGATGCTACAATATGAGAACAAACAAGATTGTTGAAATTGAAAATGTGAAATTGAAAATGCTATATCAAAAGAGATGATGAATACTTGGGTAAGTTTGATTCCAAATCTAATGAAGGCATTTTTCTTGGTTACTCTTCAAGAAGTGAGACTTATAGATGCTACAATATGAGAACAAACAAGATTGTTGAAATTGAAAATGTGAAAGTGGATTATATCAAGTATAAAAATAATAAGACACAAGAAATTGATTATCCAAAGGAATGAAGCAGCGAAGGTGAAGAAGAATATGAAAAGGAATAAATTGAAAGAAATTATACAAAAACACCATCCAGATATATCCAAAAGAATCATTCAGAAAATTTGATTATCAGTGATAAAAATGTTAGATTATTGACTAAAAAAGATTGGAAAATGCATCTGAACCTATAAGCTTGTCATTAATATCCAAGGTAAAACCTAAGAATTTTTTTGAAGTAAGTGAATACAAGCATTGGATTGATGTTATGGAAGAAGAGCTAAATCATATTGAGAAGAATGAGACTTGGGAACTTTTCCTAAGACCAAAAGGTAAAAATACGATTGGCACCAAGTGGATTTTTAGGAACAAGCTAAATGAAGATGGTCAAGTTGTGATAAATAAAGAAAGATTGGTTTGTAAGGTTTTTTCATGTAGAATGACTAACCCAAAAATAAAATAAAAATAAAACATGACAACTAAGTCCCTAAGTGAAATCATGCCTCCTAGTCACTGTGCATTCTTTCCCTGGCCAACCGAAATTCAATTTCACCCCCATCCAAGCTTAAACAAAAGTATTAACAAGTTCATTAATTATGTTTCCATGTGCAGGAAAGAGTACTCAAGGTGATATGTGAATTTAGTAAAATTCAACAAAAGACTACTTCGTCCAAAGGCCTAAAAGGATTATTTATGGCCATTTTGAAGCTAGTAAACATCCTTTGGGAGAGTTCAAAAAATATATTAAGCATCCAGAGGTGTTTTTGCGGAGTCTTGAAAGTGTTGGAAGTAATTTAGGAATATTTAGGAAAGTTTTTCTCTATCAGGGACAATCTTCTCAACAGTAGGTTTTCTAGGTGCATGGAACAAGCACTATAATGGTGTATCCTAACTTCTATGGATGATTTATAGAGCTTTGTAAGGAGTTAAGAGCTAAAAAATTAGGCATCATAAATATATGAGAATTATCTATATGATGGGAACATCCATTTTGATCTAAGGTGTGAAGGTTTCACGAATAACTCCAAACAATGCAGATGCCTTTCTTTATTCTGAACAAAAAGGGGCCTAATTTTTTAATTAATGAAAAATTAAAGTTTTAAAATTTGTTCCATTGTCTTATAGTGTTTTTTAAAGTCACAATCATATAATATTTGACCCCAAAACATCATCATAAGCCTTTGGACTGAAAAATCTAGTTTCCTAGCCCTTTCTAGACATCTAATGCAAATCTGGATTTCCATTCTTGGCACAGGTGCACTTTTCACTTCCTTGTGTCCCAATTTTCCCCTTAGAGACAAGGGGGACATGAGGGACACAAATTTTTTCCCTCATCCACCTCCCCAAGGTGCAATTTTATGTACCAATTATCCCCTCTACTCCCAAGGGGATAAGGGGAACAAGAAAATGCGCTCCATACAAATTTGAAGCTCTTGGACCCCCGTGCGACCTGACCCAACTTTGCAAGTGATTTTACAAGCCCGCTTATCTCATCCACCTCTCATCTCATGCTTCCAATGTTCATGATACTAATCCAAGGTGCATTTCTCTTCCCCTATTGTCCCAATTTCACCATATTTTAACTCCAGTCAAACTAAACTTCGACCCGGGTTCAAGGTACAGTCAACATGGCGAGTTAAAAATTCGTAAAACTCATTTAAACTTCTCTCTCACCACATAGTTATCCATTTTCATAAAATTATTGTTGAAACAATACTCAACCTCCATTAATGGCTTCCATACTACATCATCAAAATTCTTCTTTTATTCTAGGGAGATCTGGCAGGCAAAATCATCTGAAACTTGGAGTGAATGATCCTCAAAAAATCTACTTTCATTGGGACCATTTCTTACATAATGAGGTGGCTAATTTTTAGGGATATAAAAGACTGTGTTTCCTCTCAGCACTTTGTCATATTTGAAGAATTTTACATTTTCCTGAAGACCCAATGTGTGAAAATCCCTGAAACTTGGGAAGAATGATCCTCAAAAAATCTACTTTCATCTGAGTCATTTCTTGCACGATGAGGTGGTTGGTTTTTGTAGATATGGAGGACACTTTTTTTCTCATTATTTTTCCCCCATCGATGAAAATCTCATTTTTCCACTCATCTAGATAAGGTAATCATCTAAAAATAGAGCAGGGAATCTTGAAATAAACCCATAATTTCAAGACTATTTTTTTACAATCCGACACGTGTAGGTGCACTTACTAAAAATAGCATGTGTTCATGGCATGGAATGTATAAAAAAATTAAGTTGTAAAAAAGGAAGATCCTCATAATTCTTGACATTCCTAATGAGCATGAAGCATCAAGAAGTGAAAACAGTGAAAAATTGTTAAAAATAGTAGTCCCGCCAAGACCTGCTAACATAGTAATTCTTGGAATCAGCCTAGAAAACTATGACAACTCTCATTTTTCTTATCTCATTGATTTTTTTCATCATCACAATTCTAGGAAGGTGTCTTGTAGCCTAAATAGAAAATAAAACCCCCCATAAGCTCAGATATCATCAGTTCCGAGGAGATCTTTACATAACACAGTTTGATGAAAGAGGGTAGATGATCTAACTCATTCCAATTGTGGAAGAAGGAAGTCACTCTAATTGAATTCATTCATACCAAGGACATCATGTAGATCATAATGACTGCAATCAAGAAAATCATGAGGTCGATGAAGAGTTTGAAAAGAATGGAGAGCTTCATTCGAGTTCAAGTAACTACGAGGATGATCATCATGAGCATGATCAGAGAATCTCGCCATGAGTGACTATGGTAGTCATCTCGAGGAATGCATAACTTACGAATTGTTTTTAAACACTTGAGCCATGCTTGATAATTTCCTCACATCTAGCAAGTCAGAGAATGTGGAATTTGCATCACTTCAATGCAGTTTAGAAGTCAAGAAAATGGAAATCACTCTCAAACATCTCTTCAAGTTCCATTCAGGAATCAATCCTCCTATCTTATGAAGGAAATTTCATCAGCAAATATGGAAGAAAAAATGTGTTCATAAAACCTAAGAAGGTTTCCACTCATGTAACATCTTGGTCAAGGAGGTGAATTGAAAAGAGGTCATCATGCTCAAAGGTGAAAAAGGAATCTCATGTGATAAGTTAAGAATCATCATATCCTGACTCTACCATTGTGTCCAAATCTCTCCAACGAACTAGTTAAAATGAGATAATCAAGTCATTGAGATACTCAGTACCATCATATGTGAAGAATCAAACAGTCATCTATCCCCTTGAGAGGCATATGAGCAATAAGGTGAGTATTCTAGAACTAAAAAATGTAAGAGGATTATCTTCATTTGAAGTACCATGTTTGTAAGAACGATAAAAAATCTCAGTTTCACCTGTTGTAACTCACTTAGTAGTTCTCCAAAACACTCATTCACCACCTGGTAGTGTGATCACACCCTAAAGGAATAAACATGTGCAATCACCTCATTTTGGTTCAATGAATGGCCATAGGATAGGAAACTCATTCAAGGATCAATCCTCTATCTATAAAGTGATGATCTATTGTAGTGAGTAAAATACAATCATAAAAGGGGTTTGAGCATCATGGAGTGGAATTGTGATCACAAGGGTGAATTGTGAAGTCCTAGATAAGTATGGAATTGAACCTCACTCCTTTCTTATAATCTGAATAGATCGTTATGTTCCCATTTCAACATAGATCTCATGATAGTGTTTCTGAACACTTATTGAATGCTTTGGAATGATCCTACATCTCAAAAAAGAAGGAGAATTTGATCTCGGTGCTTCAATTCAACAAGCTCTTTGTCATTGGATCTCTCTCTCTCTCTCTCTCTCTCTCTCTCTCTCTCTCTCTCCATATCCTAATTCTTCACAAAGAATGAATTTTTCCCCCTATTTTATCTTATTCACATAAGTGACCCTCAACTCAATATTGTAAGTCATTTTTCATCAATAAGAAAAAGATTCATTTTCCATTCCTAGGAATGTGGAAGACCACAAGTGATGAGGGAAGGAGAAAAGTTATTGTTAGAATTTGAGGATTATAATAAATACGGATTTAATCAACTTACATATTATATAATATTATAATAAATATTTAAATAAACATTACATCATAACATAAGTAAATAAAGAAATATGTACAGGAAATAAATAACACAAGTGACACAATATTTATAGTGGAAAACCCCAATAGGGTAAAAACCAATTTGAAAATAACCTTTTACTTTAGAGAATTTATTTTACATCAAGTAAGATCACCTCCTCCTTTGAAACCCTATTTACCAAGGGTAAAACCAAATCACTTGATTTGCACACATTTGATATATTTCTCAAATATATCAAATGAGTACCTAAAGTCTTTTTTACATGTTCTCACAAATTCTCGTAAAAGGTTATTGAACTCAAACATATATGAGCCTTTTACAACCAAGGACCTCCTTAAACATATGATTACACTGAATTTTTACCAGTAAACTCTCACAAATTCTCGTAAAAGGTTATTGAACTCAAGCATATATGAGCCTTTTACAACCAAGGACCTCCTTAACCAATAACACTAAAGATTTTACTGAAGACAACCTTTAAGGTTTTTCTACACTTCTTTCTAAAAAATAAGTCGATGAGGTATACATGCCCGAAGGTCTTTACACTTTCCCGTAGGTATTTTTTACAAATGCTTGAAGTTCTTTTACAAAAATCAAGGTCCATTAGGAGGTGACATTGTCATACAGACTCCCCCTCAATGGAAATTTTGAAAATCCAAGTTTTCCACGAAAGTGACAAAACTTTGAAGTACTCAAGGAATTTGTAAAGATGTCAACAACCTGCTCTTTAGTCAACATGAACTTAAGATTTATCTCATCACTTAGCACCATATCACGGATGAAGTGTATATGTATCTCAATGTGCTTCATCCTCTGATGTTGAACTGGATTCTTAATCAAGAGTAATACAACTTTGACCACCACATAGAAGAGAAATACTTTATTTAGCTTCCATGTGTATCATTACCAATAGCCGCTGCAGCCGCATGGCTTCTTTACTTCTTCCATTGTATTTCTCTGCCTCAGTAGAAGAAATGGATACTTTTGATTTCATTTTTTGTTCCAAGTAATGGTTCCTACACCAAAAAACTTGAACACATATCCAATATATTTTATAACACAACATCAGTATGGTTAGAATCACAAAATCTATATAATATAGCATTTTCATTCTTAGTATAATGCAACCCTTAATTGATCTTTCCTTCAAAATTCTTTTTGCAAGATTCTAATGATCTCTAAAAAAGGTTCCTACATAAACTTTAAAGTAATTCCTACTATATATGAAATAACTTATCTAGTTATAGTTAGATAAATCAAACTATCAACTGACAGTGTATATAAAATAAGATCAACATTTTTCATATGCAGATTTAGGATCAATATTTATTCCAACTTCCATTGAAGTAGAAAATGGTTTATAATCAATCATAAGAAACTTTTTCAATACAATGGTTACATATTGTGTTTTGAAAAATAAAAATAAAATGAAATACAATCATACAAAGAACTTGATGTGAGAGACCTAACTCATTCATTTCAAAGTACTACTTCAATTTCTTTTTAATCCTATGAGTTAAATAAGAATTGTCACCAGTCATAAGCAAATCATCGACATATATACATATAATGATAATATGTGAGCCTTATTGCTTAGTTAATATATTATTGTTAGAAGAAAAATTAACAAAACCTAACAGTTTAAAGAAGGAAATAATTTTCGCATACCAAACTCTAAGAGCTTTTTTTAAACCATACAAGGATTTCTCAACTTATAAACATAGTTTTATTTACCAGTTTCTTCAAATCCTTTAGGTTGAAACACGCAAAGTTCTTCTTTTAAATTTCAATTCAAAAAATATTTTTCTTATCTATTTCATGGATTTCCCACCCAAATTGAGTGGCAATTGTAAATAAGGCTCTAATAGTATTCATTTTAGCTACAGCCGAAAATGTCTCAACATAATCAATACCATGTTTCCGAGTGAAACCTCTTGCAACAAGTCTAGCTTTATGTTTGTTAAAACTACCATCAGTATTATATTTTACTTTGTATAACCACCTAAACCCTATAATATTTCATGGCTCAGGTTCATACAAGGTAATTAACACGTGGTATATATGATGGTTTCTGATCATTTTCCTAAGGTTAATAGGATTTGAACTTTCTAACATAGATTAAACCTAATTTAATTTCTTAGCTAGGAAGATAGGAGTTTCTGAAACATCTATAGCACCAAAATATCATTGTGACCATTTACTAAATCAGAATCAAAACCATTATTCAGTAGCATTTAATGAAGTAACTTCTATAGAAGAAGACAACACATGTAAACATTTCACTAGATTATATATAAACATTTCATATAAGCTTCAATAATTAACATGTCCTAACCTTTCATGTCATAATTTTAAATTATTCAAACTTTGAGATATAAAACAAGATGTAGAAGAGATATCATAAAAAATATAGAGACCATTTCTTTTAATTCCTTTAGATATTGTACTCTCATTACTATCCTTGCTATACCAAGTATCCTTCATGCATAGATTCTATTTGTGTCCATACCTCTTTCGGATGTTCGATATTACCAATGTGTAGAAGGTACTCATCATTCACATTACACCAAATCATAGAGAGAGTATATTGCATTCATTGCAAGAAAACATGCATGTTATCTACAGTTGTTTGACGACCGGTGGGAGAAACCTCAAATCCAAAAACAATCGTCTATAGTTTCCTCGCCATAAATTCTATTTTGACCCAAATGTTGTAGTTAGTTTCATTCAGGATATAAGTTTTTTCAAGATAGTAGTTGGACATCATTGTTTTGTTAAACCTGTAAAACACACCTCATTATAATATACAATGTACCACAACGTTAGATATATTTATCGAAAAAAAAATACTTTTAATAGAATCAGATCTAAATTTTATAAATCTAAATAAACTATTTGATCATAACTAATTATGTCATTACAATGCATATTAATTAACCTCCCATGATCAAAATAGTAACCCACAATGTAAAGGGTTCTACATTATACCCCAAACTTATATAAAAAATATTTCCAACCATATATAAGTGAATAAGAAACTCTTAATAATGCATAACTTTAAATTTCTATAAAAAATAATGTAGAGAAAGATCCAGCTAGCTTAAATTTGACATTTAAATGACTTTCCTAATGAATTTTTTTTTGGTTTGTTGTGACGGTTATTTGACAGTCAATTTTAACACAGTGAATTTTTTGGAACCTACGAGCTTAAATTTGAAGTCTAAATGACAGTCATATTGTCTTATGTTTGGTCTACTGTGACGGTCAGTTGACCGTCACATTTAATGAAACCAAAACTTGTTGTGTATTTTCATAATGTGAAATTCTAAAATTTATTCTTCTATATAATATTAAGGAGGTTGTATTTTAATACATTAGAATAACCTATTATAATTTATAATGTAAAAATATATACACTTTTTAAAAAGAGGTATATAGCTTATATAATGTAAATAGAACACACCATATAGTCTATAAAAAATTATAAACTATAGTATTATTATTATTTTAAAAACATATAACCCTTATTAAAGGGGATTGAAGGACGTAGACCAGGTTAAAATTATTTTATTAGGTGCGAGTAGATTTATGAGAATATAGATTAACCTGGTGATTTTACAAAGGGGACAAGAATTTCACCCGGCCAATGAAATAAATTGAAATCCCTATTTTCATGAACCTTGTATCCTCCTTCATTTACTCTTGATTTTTACAATTGAAAACATTTAACTTGCACACATTAAAACTATAGAAATATAGGAAAATATTTCATATAATTCCTAGAAGCTAAAAACTTTATAACTTTTATGTGGCTATAATTACCAATATTTTAATAAATATTTACCATACTTCACGTGGGCCACCAATAAACTAGCTTTTTTTAATTCTCCATTTATACCTGGGAATTCCACATTTATACCTGAGATATTATCTCATTTTATTTTCACTCCCACTCTTATATAAAAAATCTTTAAATAGGTTTATTTATATAGTTTTTATAAACTATAAGATATAAATGAATGGGGTCGCCCCCTTACATAGATAATATAAATGGTTAGGAACACATGTTAGGTTTTAGGTTTGAATACTTATTTTTAAAAACTATTAAAATTATATTTATTTTGCTATACAAATATGTGTGTATTATAAATTATAAAAGATTACTATAGTTTTAAGACTATAGTATTTACATGAATTTATTAAAGAAATAGAACGAGCCCTATTTAAAGGGACTCTGACAACTATACATGACTCCTTGATAAAAATATGTAAGAAAAAATTTAAACCAGGATATCAGAGCCACTGCATTATTTTACCCCATTCCATGGATCTTTAACCCCGAGCCAATAGAAAAAATTTAATTTTCCTATTCTCGAGGAAAATTGTCTCCGTATGGGAAACCTTGTGATTTGAATTTTTACATGTTTACCCAGCGTGCACATACATTACAAACTATACAATAATTAATAAAATATTTCTTAAACATTTTAACCTTTACATATGATATTCATTCCTAGGTAAACAATGTATTCCATATCCCCTTTCACTGAGGGTTTTAAAGACGGGGGATCCACCACGTTTTTCCTGCAAATACCAATTCTTCACAAAATACACAATCTTAGTTTGCACAAAAAATGGAAAGAAGGGGGGCTTGATCATTTTAAATACCCTTTTGGTTTGGTTGAAAAAACTCGTAAAAATTAAATATATTAAATACAATAACTTAGACCTAACCTATTTAATTTAAACCATGCTCTGGTACCATGTTAGAATTTGAGGATTCTAATAAATACAGATTTAATCAACTTACATATTATATAATATTACAATAAATATTTAAAAAAACATTACATCATAACATAAATAAATAAATAAATACTTACAGGAAATAAATAACACAAGTGACAATATTTATAGTGGAAAACTCCAATAGGGTAAAAACCACTTTGAAAATAACCTTTTACTTTAGAGAATTTATTTTACATTCAGTAAGATCACCTCCTCCTTTGAAACCCTATTTACCAAGGGTAAAACCAAACCAAATCACTTGACTTGCACACCTTTGATATATTTCCTGAATATATCAAATAAGGACCTAAAGTCCTTTTTATATATAGTGATCAGGTATGTCTCCCAGCGCACATTTTCAACCTAAACGGTTCACACATACACCTAGGTTTATAATATTTAATACTAGAAATATAATCATTTCATGATATTAAATATTTAACCTAAAGTATATACCTAGGTTAGTATATTTAATAATACAAATATAAATATAAACATTATTAAATATTAACCTATATATTAGTGATGGGCCCATATACGTTAAGGGTTGGCCAGATCACTTAATCATTATATTCTAACCATGTGATCACACCCCAAAGGAATAAACATGTGCAATCACCTCATTTTGGTTCTATGAATGACCATATGATAGGAAACTCATTCAAGGATCAATCCTCTATCTATAAAGTGATGATCTATTGCAGTGAGTGAAATACAATCATAAAAGGGGTTTGAACATCATGGAGTGGACTTGTGATCACAAGGGTGAATTGTGAAGGCCTAGATAAGTATGGAATTGAACCTCGCTCATGTCTTATAATCTAAATAGATCGTTATGTTCCCATTTCAACACAAATCTCATGATAGTGTTTCTGAACACTTATTGAATGCTTTGGAATGATCTTGCATCTCACAAATGAAGGATAATTTGATCTTAGTGCTTCACGTCAACAAGATCTTCGTCATCAAATGTGTCAATCTCTCTCTCTCTCTCTCTCTCTCTCTCTCTCTCTCTCTCTCTCTCTCTCTCTCTCTCTCTCTCTCTCTTCTTCTTCTTTCTCCATATCCTAATTCTTCTCAAAGAATGAACTTTTCCTCCTATTTTATCTTATTCACATAAGTGACCCTCAACTCGATATTGTAAGTCATTTTTCATCAATAAGAAAAATATTCATTTTCCATTCCTATGAATGTGGAAGGTCACAAGTGATGAGGGAAGGAGAAACATTATGTGTGAGGACATGAAAGGATAGTTTTTAATGCTATAAATTTGAATGGATTCTCCATTCCAAAGGGTTAGCAATTATTGATTGATTGTATGCTGTTGAAATTCACCACTAATACATCAAGCAATAAAGGTTACATTTCTTCTATTTTTTATGCTTATGTTCCTATATTCTATCTCTACTTTCACACTTTGTAAACATGGTAGTCTTACAAAACTAAGAAATGTGGTTGTGCCTTTGACGAATGAAACAATAGAATTGTGTCCATGACTTGTTAGTCTTATCATTGTTAGCATTATTGTGTTATTCTACTTGAATGTGGACCTACTCTGGTTATTGTATGTGAATGTTGTAAGCCTACTCACAATAATAACCTCTTTCTTCGTATTTCTCTAACTCCCCTTTACCTCTCCTCACTGCAAATTACTCCCTTGTACTATGTATAAGAACTTTGCCACAAGTTTAGTGGAGTATTCATGTTTTATCCTCAGTTTATTGGCCACCTCATAGATTTAGGTAGTTTGCATTCAATAATGGGAGCCTCCCCATACCCAAGGAGGTAATTAGCCCCGTGACCGTTGGTGGAAACCAATAATTTGCACTGCTACAAATTATTCACAAAGGGGTATGCACAAGTTGAAGGTATTGATTTTGAAGAAAAAATTTCTCATGTTACAAGACTAGAAGCTATAAGAATGTTCCTGTCATTTGCTTGTTTTAAGAACTTTAAAGTCTATCAAATGGATTTCAAATGAGATTTTCTCAATAGAAACTTAGAAGAAGAAAATTATATTGAACATCCAGAAGGATTCCTCTTATCAAATGATAAGGATTATGTGTACAAGCTGAAGAAAGCTATTTATGGATTGAAACAAGCCCCCACAACATGGCAATCAAGACTATATAAGTATCTTCAGAAGAAATGTTTCAAAAAGGGAATTGTTGATAGTAATATTTACATCAAAACTAAAGTTAAGGATCAGTTGAATATTGTGGTGTATGTAGATGATATCATTTTTGGAGGTAGTAGTGACAAAATCTATCAAGAATTTTTTATGGAAATTCAGAAGAAGTTTGAAATGTCCATGTTTGGTGAGCAGTCATTCTTCCTTGGGTTACAAATTTCTCAATCTGAAAAAGGTATATTTATTTCACAAACTAAGTATATTAAGGAGATGTTGAAAAGGTAATAGAATATTGCAAACCAGTTAGTACACTCATGGTCATAGGTTGTAAATTAAGCAAGGATGGTGAATATCTTGAAGAAAAGCAAATTATTTATAGATCAATGACTGGAAGTTATTGTATGTGATGTCATCAAGACCAGATGTAATGCAAACAGGAGGTATGGTAGCATTTTTTCAATTTACTCCAAAAGAAACTCATGTGCAAGTTGTTAAAATAATATTCAAATATTTGAAAGGCACATTGGATTATGGCTTGTGGTATCTACGAGGTGAATATTTCACTCTAAAATCATATACAAATGTTGATTGGGTTGGTTTTGTTGATGATTGAAAGAGCACAAGAGGAGGAGCATTAATTTTTGGAAATAGCTTGGTATCTTTGTTAATCAAGAATCAAGCTTCTATTTCTTGTTTTACAGTTGAGGTGGATTACATTGCAGTGGTGTCATGTTGCACACAAGTTGTATAGATGAAGTAAACATTAAAGGACTTCAAGGTAGAGTTTTATTTTCCAATTTCCATACTTTATGATAACACTTGTGCAATAAATATATCAAAGAAGTCGATTATTTTCTAAAACAAATCATATTCCCATCATGTATCATTTTTTGAGAGAGCAACTTGCAGAACAACAAGTTGGAATTTATTTCCAAAAAAGAGTAGATTTTTGATATTTTCACTAAGCCTCTTCCAAAAGAAATGTTTGAATATCTCAAACAAAATTTGGGTGTGATATCTTTCTCATCCATTCACTAAAGGGAAGCATAAAATCAGGGTGAGATAATCATTTTTAGCTCCATAGTGAAGATAATTCTGAAAGAGATCAGCTAATGCATATTCCAAGGGAGAGAGTTTTGACATTTATTCCTTTTACATTGATGTTAAAAGGGGAGAGTTACAGAAAGGGGGAGAACAACAAGGGGGAGCATTGTGTTCTTTTTATTCCTTTAGGTAATTAATAATTTTTATTATGTACTTATGATTTCTATATAGGTTGTCATTAATGAAAAAGGGGGATATTGTTGGAAATATTGTCATTGATGTCAAAAGAATGATGAATTAAATGGGATCACTTAGATACAAATTCATTATGGAAATTATGATGGAAATATGCATTATGTGGAAGTTAAGAGGATAGGCCTCCATCCTCAAATATGTATTGTATCAAAGGATTGGAACATGAAAAAAAAAATTATGGGAAAGTGAAGTTCTCTAATCATGGAACAAAGGAAGTTACTTTTCAAGGTATGATAATAAGGAAGTTGATGGAATCTTGTTTTAAGGTTAAAATCACCTTAAAGAGGAGATGTTGAAATTTCCAAAAATATAATTCACTAAGGAAATGGATAAAAATTGTAAAATTTATGAAAGATCAAAGTTTGCATGTCGTGAAACAAAGGAATTTATTTTACAGTTTTTGGTAGGTTTTTGGGAAAGAAATACACACACAACAAAGGAACTTTCCAAACAATTCCATAGAGGTCAAAGGTAGTGTTCGTGCAAAATCACAACACCCCCAAATGAGTGGTGGATCTATTTTTCTAAGGTAGGGTCATTTAGTGTGATTTGCATAACATGGGACCATCTCTCAAGTTGTGGGACTTGCAGACTTGAGATGGCCCTCCGGAGAAAGTCGGCTTCTATAATTTCTCATGATCCTAATGCTAAACTAATCCTAATGCAGAAATGACGTCTAACTACACCTATCCTAACAATGCCAAGGAGACAAGGGGAGAGAAAGTGCATAAAGAGGGAAATCCTACACTAACGAGGTGATAGCACCAAGAAAAGGGAAGTGTTGATCATCTATCAAAACGGCCAAGAAATGAAGGGAGGTGAGGTGAGCAATGGAGAGGATGGACAGCAGCATCACAGACCAAATGTCATATTCACATAGAACTCCATTTATGATCCCCACGAAAATAGCTCTCAGATCTGTAAATGAAGCGTCCAAAACATGCACAGAATACTCCAGAATGATGAGAGGCGAGAAGATGCAATGAAAACAAGCGAAGGATGGACAAACGCATCCCAAAAATGAGTTTTATTGCTTCATAAATTTGCGCAGAGCATCATACATAAGCAAAAGGCAAAGAATTCCATTTACAGAGTAGGGGAGGAGGTTCACACTCCATTTTCGACCTTGGGGAAGAAAAGAAGAGGGGAGGCAAAGAAGAAGAACGAACAACTTTTATAATGTATCATGCCCCTGTATTTATAAATTTGATCAAAGAGAAGAAAGAGAGAGAGAGAAGTGGGAAATGCAGGTCAAATATCAACCACCGTTGTTAATGTTTTCTACTAAAATCTACCCCCTGAATCCATCTTTACTGCATCGATCTTCAATTCGGCACCTTGAAGGAAGAGGAAACGTCTTTAATAGATCAAATCCAATCTAGTTGTAGAGACTGATGATCCTGCATTAAAAGCTCGAAGACCACCTACCCTCTCAAAAATTAAAGTTTCGGGCTCTCATGGGATAGATGAGGTCGAGATCTTTCCAGCGATATCAAATTCGCAATCTCTTGAGCCATGAGTCAAAAGATATGCCCCTTTTGAATTTTTGCATGGATTTTGTACAAATAGGCGGGAAAACAACTTGAAAATGGGTCCCTCTTTTGATTGGGATACATGATAGCCAAATTGGGATAAAAATTCGGGTCCATGGGCCCGTAATTTTCCTTTTATTCTTTTGCGCAAAAATGCAAAAACTCAAAAACCTCTGAAGGCCTGAAACTTCATCTGGACACGTGGCTTGTTTTGGTTGGTTGGGAAATGCATTTCCATTTTTACCTCTATGACTTTTGGACAAAAGGAAAATTTTCAATTTTCTCCCCGACGCCCCACCTTGGCTTTGACTTGAGTTTATATGTCGACTTTTTCCCTCTTGGGCGAAGTCACAGGTTTTCTTATAACTTTTACCCCTTTTCAGGCAAAGTGTGAAAAACTAACCTTTTCCCCGACTCCCCACTTTCCCCTGGGACATGCATCAGTTTGGCGCTTGTTTGGGAACCTTCTCTCTATTTCACCCTTGAATCAGCGCCATTGAGACACTTAGCAGCCTCTGCCGGCCTATTTTTGCATTGACTATTCAACTAACTCTACCCCCTTTGAGGACACGTGGAGGCACCACGCATGTTTGCAAATCTGACCCAAAGTTTTCCTTTGGAGGAGTGTTGGGTTGACACTTGTCGGCCTCCACTTCTTTGTGGATTGTTCAACAGTCCTTCTTACTTTTTAGACTTTGAGCTAGTGGAGGCCTCACGCTCATTTGGGTTTCTTCCCGAGGACTGACTCTTGGAAATGCACTAGGATGACACGTGGCACTCTCTGCTTGCACTTCCATACTTAGTCACTTTTTACCCTTTTCTTGAACCAATTCGAGCTCAAAAACTTCCAGACTTCATCGTTTCTTTTGTTTCTTGCATCTGGTCTCTTTAAAATTGTCTCCTCTTTCTTCTCTACCCCCACCACTCCATTGTTGATTACTCCCTCGACCCTTTAAATATATTTAGGATGTGGAAATGCTCAAAAGAACCGTTTCTTCTATTTCTTCTTATGCGAGGTCGAATTTGACTCTCTCGGGCTTCTATTTTTCACTTTTCCTAGTTCTGGGACGTGATCTCATGGGTCTGTATCATTTCCCTTCATGTTCTCTTTATGTGTAAGGCTTGTTCTGACCAAACTTTCCAGTGGGAAATTTGGGATAACAATTTGGCGACTCACGGGGACATCTGCCTACTAGATGAAGAGACCAGTGGCCTTGAAGCATCCATTGGGCATGGAGCCTGCTTGATAACATGAAGCTAATCCTTGAGCCACTAGGAGCCTGACTGTAAACCTTTTCTATGTTTCTTGTAACTGTGATCCTGCCCACGTGTCTACACTCTCAATTTTCATAAGAGAACCTTGGAAATGAAGTTTCTGAGAGTAGAAAATTGTTTTGATTTGAGGCTTTAATCTGTTCCTCAAATGGACTGTCTCGAAACAACTTTTAGTTGCTCTGCATTTGTTCCCTATTTCAACTTGCAATTGTGAGAGGAAAACATGAGCCTTCTTTCCTTAAATAGTTAAGAGCCTGGCCTCATGCCCCTCTGAAGCAATACAAACAAAACTTATATACAAAGACCAAATCATACATGCCTCAAATGAGACATGTAGAGTGTGCATAAGCACTTCTTCTAGAAGCACACCTATCTACTCTACTCTAACCAAGAGAAAAGGGAGTTTAAATAAAGCCTGCAATTAGCAAGAAAAAATAGCTTCCCTTCCTCAAAAATGGCAGTCATGCAACTAATTTGGCACTAAACGTGGCTGGTTAGATGAGTGAAAAACTGACAATAAGCCAATCCTCCACCCAAATCATCAAGGTATCAGCATTAATGGAAAATACCTCTTCAAGATGACCTGCATTGGACTCTTGGAGGCATTGATGGTGACCCTTGGTACTTTGATGATCATCCTCATGCCCTGAAGTAGGCATGACTGGTTTTGGTCTCTCCTTTGGCTCTAATGAAGCCAAGTACCTGATTAGGCATGGTCTGATCCTTTGGATGTGCCCATTTCTCTGAAATTCAACTCGAAAATTGGAGTCTTCTTGTGGACTTTCTTGGGTGGATGGTGTGAGAGAAATGATGACATCCTCCTACCTTTTCTCTTCCTCCTCCTTTGAAGAACATGGAAGAGTCATGTCTTCCAATCTTGGTTCTAGAGGGCTGTTATGAAGTGTAGGCTACTATTCCTGAATCTTCTCCTCCATAGAAGTAGGATCATGTGCTTGGGATGTGAGAGATGGAGGAAAAAATGATGTGATCTCCATGGGTTCCCCTCCATCAAGGCAATCCTCCAAGTCAAACAGGTAATCTTCCTCCTTTCTGTCCTACCGCATGTTCTCAACATCCTTCATGGTGTCCTCCTGATCTACAATTAACTCACCATGGTTCCCTTCATCCTCAAACATGAAGTTTGAAAGCTCAAACTCTTCCTCAACATCAGAGCTTGAATGGGATGAAGTGGGAGGAAGAATTGAAGGTTCTTTTGTGTCATGCTCTGCACTTGCCTCTAAAACTATATGGTCCTCCTCCACAGCCGGAATGTAATCCTCTTCTTTTGGATTAGGAGTAGCTCCCTCTTCCCCTACTTGCAATGTGGCTGGAGCTTCCACCACTTGGGGCTTGACCTCAGCCTCCTCCATAGGCTTAACTAACAAGGGAACCTTTGAAAACTCAAATTTAGCATCCCAACTCTTCAGATTTTCTATCATTTCTTCTAGGTTGGGTTCCTCTATTTGATGTTCTCCTTGGCTAGTTTTTTTATTGTTTTCTTCCCAAAATGGAAATGGGAAGGAAAGAAGAGTGGTGGGTGGGGAAGGCATTTCTTTTTGCTCTTATAGAGGGGAATTGTATTTGGAAGGGAAAAGGGCAAAGAAAATGATGTGAGGTGGAAGACTAGGAGATGGAGAAATGAAATCAACACTTGGGGCAGCAAGTGAGGGGCTTGACTCCTGCCTCTGCTGAAATTATAAAGATTGAGGAAGAGATAATGAAAGACGGGGAGCTGGTGACTGACTTACCCATTGACAAGGTTGTCCCGCACTTTGCTCATAAGCCCTGATCTCCACTGTCCATTGTGCAAGTTGGGGTAGCATTTCAATCATGAAGTCCAGCTTCTCCTGAGGGTTGTAGTGTCTTGGAAAAGGGCCTTCCTATGGACAAGGTACCCTGCAACCGATGTTGAAAGCCCTCATTTGAATTGTTGCCCTTAATTGAACCATGCCAGCCTCCATTTTTTGAATCTTTTCCAACAGAACAACATCTTCTGTATAATTATCACCATTATATGCGTCCGCTTGTTCTTGATAAGCTTCATAGTCAAACTAGTTTTGACACTTCTCATATGGGTAAGCATAATGGTTCTGGATCTTATTATAATGCTGATCTGGGGGAGTTGGGAAATACATTGGAGGTGGACTGTATTGCTATAAATGTGAGTTCCATAAAGGGAATGAAGTCATGATTGCACAACCTCATGGAATGGGGGAAAGTGAAAGAGATGGAGGAATAAATGGATGAAATGAGTGGAAATGCATGGAAAAGGTCTGCAACTCAGAGAATGGGTTTTTTACCAGATGGAGTCGCCAGATGTGCTTGAAAGTGCCTCCAAAGGCTGAAATCTTCACCAAGAGCACATCGAACCTGATGAAGTGAAGTAGTAAGGTGCTTCAGACCTATCCCACCGGGCATGCCAAAATTGTTAGTGTGAAATCACAGCACCCCCAAATGAGTGGTGGATCTGCTTTTCTAAGGAAGGGTCATTTGGTGTGATTTGCATAACATGGGACCATCTCTCAAGTTGTGGGACTTGCGGACTTGAGATGGCCCTCTGGAGAAATCCAGCTTCTTCTTCTTGATCCTAATGCTAAACTACTCTTAATACAGAAATGACATCTAACTATACCTATCCTAACAATGCCAAGGAGACAGGGGAGAGAAAGTGCATAAAGAGGGAAATCCTACACTAATGAGGTGATAGCACCAAGAAAAGGGAAGTGCTGATCATCTATCAAAACGGCCATGAAATGAAGGGAGGTGAGGTGAGCAATGGAGAGGATGGACAGCAGCATCACAGACCAAATGTCATATTCACACAGAACTCCATTTCTGATCTCCACGAACACAGCTCCCAAATCTACAAATGAAATGTCCAAAACATGCATGGAATACTCCATAACAATGAGAGGCAAGAAGTTGCAGTGAAAACAAGCGAAGGATGGACAAACGCATCACAAAAATGAGTTTTATTGCTTTAGAAATTTTCACAGAACATCATACACGAGCAAGAGGCAAAGAACACCATTTACAGAGCAAGGGAGGAGGTTGAGACTCCATTTTCAACCCTGGGGAAGAAAAGAAGGGGGGAGGTAGAAAAGAAGAATGAACAACTTTTACAATGAATCCTACCCCTGTATTTATAGATGAAAGAGAGAGAGAGAGAGAAGCGGGAAATGCAGGTCGAAGCTCAACCATTGTTGTTAATGTTTTATGCTAAAATTTACCCCCCAAATCCATCTTTATTGCATCAATCTTCGATTCGGCGCCTTGAAGGAAGAGGAAATGATGGAAATAGATCAAATCTGATCTGGTTGTTAAGACTGATGATCCTGCATTGAAAGCTCAAAGATGTTTCTCCATTTTTCTTCCACCTACCCTCTCAAAAATTAAAGTTTCAAACTCTCATGCAATATACGAGGTCGAGATCTTTCCAGCAATATCAGATTCGCAATCTCTCGAGCCCTAAGTCGAAAGATATGCCCCTTTTGAATTTTTTCATCGATTATGTACAAAATAGGCGGGAAAACAACTTGAAAATGGGTCCCTCTTTTGATTGGGATACATGGAAGCCAGATTGGGATAAAAATTCAAGTCCACGGGCATGTAATTTACCTTTTAGTCTTTTGCGCAAAAACACAAAAAATCAAAAACCTCTGAAGGCCCAAAACTTCATCTGGACATGTGGCTCCTTTTGGTTGGTTGGGAAATGCGTTTCCATTTTTACCTCTATGCCTTTTGGACAAAAGGAAAATTTTCACTTTTCTCCCTGACGCCCCACCTTGGCTTTGACTCAAGTTTATATGTTGACTTTTTCCCTCTTGGGCGGAGTCACGGGTTTTCTTATAACTTTTACCCTTTTTGAGGAAAAGGGCGAAAAACTAACCTTTTCCCCGACTCCCCACTTTCCCCTAGGGCACGCGTCAGTCTGGCGCTTGCTTGGGAACCTTATCTCTATTTGACCCTTGAATCAGCGCCATTGAGACACTTAGCAGCCTCTGCCGGCCTATTTGTGCATTGACTATTAACTAACTCTACCCCCTTTGAGGACATGTCGAGGCACCACGCATGTTTGTAAATCCGACCCAAAGTTTGCCTTTGGAGGAGCGTCAGGTTGACACTTGTCGGCCTCCGTTGCTTTGTGGATTGTTCAACGGTCCTTACTTTTTAGACTTTGAGCTATGTGGCAGCCTCACGCTCATTTGGTTTTCCACCCAGGGACTAACTCTTGGAAATGTGCCAGGTTGACACATAGCACTCTCCGCTTGCACTTCCATACTTAGTCATTTTTTGCCCTTTTCCTGAACCAATTCGAACCTGAAAACTTCCAGACTTCACCGTTTCTTCTATTTCTTGCATCTGGTCTCTTTAAAATTGTCTCCTCTTTCTTCTCTGCCCCCGCCACTCCATTGTTGAGTCCTCCCTCGACCCTTTTAAATAGATTTAGGATGTGGAAATGCTCAAAAGAACTGTTTATTCTATTCCTTCTTGTGCGGGGTTGAATTTGACTCTCTCGGGCTTCTATTTTTCGCTTTGCCTGGTTTTGGGACATGAGCTCATGGGTCTGTATCATTTCCCTTCATGTTTTCTTTATGTGTAAGGCTTGTTCTGACCAAACTTTCCAGTGGGAAATTTGGGATAACAGGTAGTTTGCGAGGGTCAAAGGTGGTCCGCAAAGGTCAGGAAATCCAAGGAAGACTACAAATGCCTCATAATAAAGTGAAGATCAAAGGAAAGTCGTGGAATTCATGAAATGTTGTAATACAAAGGAAAACACAAACTAAATCTACATAATACTAGAAAACCCGTGAAATAAAGGAAAACAGAGTAAGTTTACAGATGACTAAGAATTTTTTAAAATTCAAAATAACTTTTTGGAGAGGCCAACCTAGGTTTTTTGGTGCCGAAACGAAAGTTGTTATGGACGACCCTTAAAATGTATTTCAACATTTTTTTAGAGATGAACGTGACATATAAAGGGATTTAATTGCAAAGTTTTTTTGAAGCTCAAGTATTGTAATGGAAAATTGTTGAGGAAGAGAGAAAGTGAATTAAAGAGAAGAAGAGCATATTTTTGCATGTAAATTTGTTGAATATTTGTAAGGGAAAATTTCTATGCATGATAAGAATGAATTGAATATTATATAAGGCATTGAAGGAGTGGAATCAAATAGAAGATCTTGCAAGAAAAGTATGTGAAGGAAAGTTAATTAATTCAAAGGAATATGTGTGAGATGAATCAAAAGAGAGATTTTAGATTTTGATGATAATTAGAGGGTAGATTTCTGAAGGTGTAAATAGAGATGAGTTTTGTGGAGAAGTGTTTGTTTCTTTTATACATTGTATGAGTTGATGTAGAGGTTGGTGCTTATTAAGAGAAGAGATTGGTGTCTATTACTAATTTGGTGCTTAGTTGTGGGGATTGGTGTCTCCAATAGGTTGGTGCCTATAAATTGTGGGGATTGGTGTCTCCAATAGGTTGGTGCTTATAAATTGAGGGGATTGGTGTCTTATGTAAGTTGGTTCCTAAAAAATTATTGAATTTGATTTGTGACTGGATTTGGACAGTAGATTCAATCAACCTTTTCTCTTTGGTTTTTCTCCCGAAATGGTTCCACATATATTTTGTGTTATATGGTTGTGCAAGTTGTTGATTTTGTTGTTATTAAGTTTGAAAAGCATTAGATAATTATTCTACAGTGATTGACCCCCCTCTCAGCATAAGTGTGTGCTCTTGAAGGCTTCCTCCCGCAAAGGGAAGGTAGAGATGGGAAGGTGAATTTATAAGGATTTCTCAAGAAAACTTATTTTTCAATCATGTCATCTTAGTTGAAAACAAGATAAAAATCCTTGAATGCTTTAACATTCTTGATCTCATTCACAAATGTTAGATAATAGAATATATAGACACAACTATACACATTTTTACATAGAAAAATAGAACACTCTAAAACAAAGGTTACAGATCCATAAATAAAGTCACTAAATCTATTTTAAAATTTAAAATAAAAGAACCCAAAAAATATAGTAATATAAGCATGCCTAAAGAAACCATTAAAATATAAAAACTATATTGAAACAAGTGTAAAAGTATACCAAAATCATTCAATCTCATGACCATATATAATATATTTTTTGGATGGAAAATATCTTCTCTTTTCGATTTGATCATATATATTTTAATATTTTTCCTCCTTAAGAATCGGTAAAATGCCCCTCTACCGAAAGAGAATACATTTTGTAGAAATCCTATGAATTGCCCACATAATCACAAAGTGAAACTCGTCCCTTTGGTTATATTTCTTCTTTTACACTTAACGAATCCTCAAGTTTTCAGACCTATTTAAGCATCCTTCATGTTTCTCTTTGGGTCCCACCCAAATTTATCATTCTTAGAAGAGATGGATTTCTTTCCAAGATTATTTGAAGCATTATCCTCAAAATATGACATGTTATATTTAATAAGTCTTTTGGAGTGCATAAAATATCTAAAAGGAGTATTTACGTTTGTCTTCTAATGATACGACTCTAATGCAAAGGATAAGAAAGGGAAATTAACACATAGACTAGCACGATAATACTAGGCACAAGATAATAACAAGTTTATCACAATAAATCTATATAATAAAGTATGTATTTTACAAAAAGGTATGGTAGACCAAGAATGTCCATGGATCATGTAGTATGCACAATGGATCATTTATATTCCTTGCATTTTTTTGTTGGAGCCGATTATTACACACTCATCAATACATCCAATACAATGGTACAATTAATTAAAATATAATATAAAATGGTACAATCACACAACATATAAAGGCACAATTTTATCACTAAAGAACATCCCATCACATTAATATTCAAGTGACCAACACATGAGTATCACATCCAATTTAAAATAATTTATAAAACATATATTCATCATAATTCAATAATCCATTTATATAATTTTCACCATATAATTAATAGGTATGATCAATGATAATATCAACACATGCACATAACCATAATCTAGTAATAAAGCATTACATTCTTAACATGATTAATAATAATGTTAGTAGTGTGTTGATATATAAACATAACCCATAACGATTTAATCTCAATGATAATTTATAATATGATGATCAATTTTAGTACTATAAAAAACATTAAAGCAATTATATACAATTACTTCCAAGTGGACCATAATCATATCTATTATCCAAGATCCTATAGACACCAAAATCTACATAAAATCATTATTGCATCATGTTTTTGTTAGGTTGTTATGTACATAAGTTTTGAACAATGGAATAAGATCTTAGTGACAACAGTCTTGTTTTGTATTTCTCTGTGTGACTGATTGAACCCCATTTCTTATTATTAGGTCTCTTTAGTTTGATTTTGAGTTACCTTATAGATATCTTTGGAAACCCTATTTCACTATTATTTTTTATCTAATCCTTGTCCAATATTGTATAATAAGGTCAGGACCGTACATGAGGTCTTCATCATTGTGTGTGGTCTTGGCCCCTTTTGTTTTTCACTTTTTTTCTCTTTATGGGCCCATTTGTCACTATTTTATCTATTAGGTTATATATTTTGGGTCGGTCTTTCCCACCACTAAGGTCCTAAATTCAAAGTAAGAACTCATATATATATATATATATATATATATATATATATATATATATATATATATATATATATATATATATAATTCTAACCTAAGAATTTATTATCTAGCAATCACCAATCTATGTACCGCTTATTGAGATGAGAAAGAAAGGACCACATCTACACACTTCATACACATAGTAGAAGGGAATAGTTCTTAAGTTTTCATCTACACACAAGGGTTTCTATTGGGGTGAAGTAGCATATCATGTTATCACTGTTAAGGCATGAGGCCAAACCTAGGTTATGGGATAGTTGCATGCACCTTTGCACAAAGCACTAAGAGAACTACATTGAGTTTGAAATGTAGTACAATGCTTGGTGGTGCAAAAATAACTAAGATAACTACATTGAATTTGAAATGTGGTGCAACACTTGGTGATTCACAAATGGTTTGACCACTGAGGTCATTTTGACTCAAGCATTCATATTTTTATTTTTAGAGCTAGTGATTGTTTAGGTTTGTTGGAGGATAACTAGGGTTTTGTAGGTTTTAGGTGCAACATATAGGGTTTCATGTGAATTTGAATATATCAAGGATCAAAAATTAGCAATATAGAGTGACACTGAAATTTGTAGATCCTAGCTACATGAAGATCAAAAAACACGGTTTGTTTAGAACCATACCACTTGGTCATGAAATCTTTATATGGTCTTGACCTAGTAGTTTGACAGCTCTTGAAAGTGATTGTTCCATATTCTATGCTCTACTCATTTCCTAAATCACTCATGGACATATCTTGAATACTTTTTAAATTAGCTAAGTGCATTTTTCCATCTTGTTTGTGCTTCAAACTGTACGTGCTTAATTGTATGATGGATTTCTATGATCTAAGGTGTAAATATGAGTTCTTTTAGTAGTGTAATATTAATTTAATGAAATTAAAACTTATCAAAGAACTGAGATCAAATAGATATAATAGCAATAAGCAATATCTATCATGTAAGAGACAAACAAGTGTAAGCAATATCTGGATAAGAATGAATTAGCTTTTATTCAAAGATCTAGAGTAATTTTGAGTTGTAAACTGGGTGGAACAAGTAAGACCTGGGTTGAGTAAGCTTCTTCCAGAAAATTGGCATTCGAAACACCTTTAGACATAACCACTTAAAGAAGGATAGGAATGTATGGGTGCTAGTGTCCAAATTGGCATTAGTGTCCTAGCAAATACTATACCTTTGATCTTTTTAGGGTTTGAACTTGTCTTCTTCCTTTCAATTATTTTCACATCTACTTCACTATAGGGTTCTTATGTCGCACCTGGATATGAAAAATAACCCATAGATACCTATGCAAAACTCAAGAAACCATTAGATGAAACAAATAATGCATATTCTTGAGTCGAATTGACTTCGATAGTAACCCAAATGTGATTGTCACCGATTGTTGCACTACATTTAAAAATATATGTAGTTCAAGTGTGTGTGTGATATGTGTGTGTGTGTGTGTGTGTCCCTTAAAGCTGGGTTTCCCTTGTGCCATTCACACCAAGGTAGAGGGATAAAATTAATTTTCCCCCAAGATGAATGTGTGAGATGGAATTCAGAAATAGCCCCTCCTAAGTAGTGAATAATGTAGCTCAAATGTATTCCTTAAATGTTTCTCTTTTTCTCAAGTAGTAGATAGGAATTAATAGCCCAAATTACCCAACCCCTAATAATAGTAATTCAAGTATATATATGATTCCCTTGTTTGAATTTCATCATCAACAACCAAAATGTTCAATTCAAAGTGATAAGAAAGTTTTTAAAAATATAACAAGTAATGCAGCATTTCAAATTTGAGAAAAAGGAGGAAAAATGAGAGAAGAACCCAAAGGGGACAATAACACCTGGGCTCTCTTGTCCCTAATGGGTGGTAATGTTTGGGATGCTCATAGGGTATAATGGAAAATACAGAGTCGGGTCACATGTTTTTCAATGTCCAAAAGTAAAGGTGTAGTTCCAAAAAATCTAAAGATAAAAAGTATAAGAAGATAAATAATGTAAATACAAAGAAAAATAAATGTTCTAGTATTATCCTTGATGCTCCATCTATGAAATTATTAAATAGAGGTATTGGTTTTTCTATTTCCCCTAAATTAATCCCTACCAAGGACATTATCATTATCATTGAACAATCCTTATATGGTTTTCCTGAGTTAATTGCTGAAGAGGTTCAACAAGATTGTGTTGTCCTTCTTAGAAGAGTAAAATCACTGAAAAGTAATATAACTAAAGTTGAATTCATTGCAATAAATAACCTTTAAGATAATAAAAACCTAGTAATTGTTAAAGTTGATAAAGGAAATGCATTGGTTTTCCTTGATCATGTAGATTATGTTTCTAAAATGATTGATCATCTTAATTGTGGTAGCTATAGAAAATTAATTAAAAATACCGTTAATAAAATTTTAAAAATTGTTTCCAATGCAATTAAAAATTCCTCTTTGGATGCCAAGATTAGGAAAAGTCTCATTCCTACAAAAGAAAACACCCCTATAATTTTTGGCCGGCTTGAGATTTATAAACATAGTGCTCTTATCCGTCCTATTGTCAATATCATTCACTCGCCCACTTACCATCTCACCTCCTTCTAGCCAAAAAATTTAATCCTTTGATGGGTTGTTCCTCATCAAACATTAAAAACTCTTTTTCCTTTGTGGAATTTTTTAAATTGTAGAAGGTTGAAAAGGAGGGCTCTATCGTTAACTTTGATGTAGTCTCTCTCTTTACAAAAATCCCTATTGATGAAGCCATTCTTATAATTAGGGGTATCACTGATTCTAAAACTGCAAACCTTGTTGAAATTTTTTAAGATCTACCTTCTTTAGCTTTAACAGTGAAATTTATGAATAGACTGAAGGTATAGCTATGGGATCCCCTCTCTCTCCTATTATTGCTAATTTTTACATGGAAAACTTTGAAAATAAATTTATTGAGTCTTCTCCTTTGAAACCAAAATGGTGGAAATAGTTTGTAGATGACACTAATGTTTACTTGATTCATGGCATTGAGAAGCTCAATGATTTTCTTACTCACCTTAATAACATTTCCTCACATTCAATTCACTATGGAATCTGATATCAATAATATCATCCCTTTCCTTAATATATATTATTTAAAAGAAAATAAAATGGGACTCTCGCCCATTGTGTATTTAGAAACAAAACGCACACAGACGGTTACCTTAGAGAAAAATCCCACCATCACGCATCCCAAAAATATGGTGTGTTAAAAACACTTACCTCTAGGGCTTCGTGGATTTCTGATAGCGAGAACTTTAGTAATGAATTATCCCACCTTACTAATGTTTTTAAGAATAATGGCTATAATGATCATGTGATTGCTAATACATTTAAGAAGGTTTGTGATCTAAAAATCTAGGTCAAAAATTTTATTATATATTTATTTTTATTTTTTTAAGACCTTCGGACCCCTATAGGCTTATTAAAATTACCAATAAAATTACTCTGTTTTAAGTAAAACAATCCAAAATAATGCAAGAATATAAATCACACTACACATGGATTGATTACGGAGTTTGGTAATAGCCTACGTCTCTGAGTTCTTATCGAATCATTCCACTAGTCAAAATTTATAAGTACAATGTTATTTCTTACAATAAAATCTAATGGAACTTCACTTGCCTAATAGTACTCCAGTCATTCAAAGAACTCTGATGACCATTCGGGATCATCCTCCACCTTCCTGGTGCACAATCTCCTTTGGAATTCGATCGGCCTTCCAGACGCTATCAATACATCCTACGACACTCCGGTCGACACTCTAGGCTTCGCAAGTGTGGTGCTATAGGCCAATTGGGTAATTCCCAATTTTACAATTTTCTTATTTATAGTAGGACTTTTCTATCAGATAAGCTAAAAATAGGGATTGGCTCCTAGGGGCCTTACAATAGGAGGAACAGAAACCAACGAGCATGAAAGAAACAAAAAATTCCATGAAAGGAGTTAAACATGCTTAACTCTTACAAAGAAGATCAGGTCTTAAACCAAAGAGAGTAAAACACAGAAAAAGAAAACCGGCTCTAAAACTTCAAAACTGCAGAAGTTCACCAAAAGTCTACCAACAATCCAGAAAACCCAACCAATTTTTAGGATATCCTTCACTGCTACCAATGTGACTACCTTTGATCTCAGCGCCCTTGTCATTTATATCTTCCCCCAGCTCGTCCTCGGAACTACTGATGCGTAATTTGAAATTCCTCCTTTTAGTGTCTTCCTCCATCCCTTCTAACCTATCACTCAACTTTTTGACCTGATACTCCAGCTCTATAACCTTCTATTTGTACTTCACTTGAGCAGAGATAATTTTCTTAGAAGCATTAATGACATCTAACATAGTTTCCCTTTGACCAACATTGGTTTCCGCCGTCGCCTGAAGCACACCCTCTAAGTACTTAACCTTTCTACTCAAATCCGCAAAGCCCTTAAAATTACCATCCCAATTCCTCTTTCTTGAGGTGCTTGCTTCCCCATGACCTTCCTCACTCTTCTCTTTACTAGAATCCTCCCCCACATTTTTTCATTTCTCAGCCTTCATCTTAGTAAGGCATTCCGCAAGAGTGAGATCATCCTCTTCTGCTTTATCTTTCAAAGAAGAATTTAGAATAGGTTTCCCATTTTCAAACCATAGAAGGATGAGCCCTTCATGCAAAGGCATCTCTACCTTCTCCTTCTGGAAATCCATCAAAGAATTTTTCAAAGACATAAACAGAAAGAAAGGGATGCTCAACATGACCTTATGGCGGAACATATTTAGAAGGGTCATATGGTGGGTATATATTTTTTGGTATTTTCCTTCTAGATTTATATAGTTCATGATTTGAAGGAAAACATCTCTCCATATTCCCGGGATACACGACCTAGAAATACCATCAGTAAAGAAATATCACCTTTCCTTACCCATGAAGAAAAGCTCAATTTCATGTTCTCTACGGGTTTTGTCCTTAAACATTTTGAGCTCTTCCATTTCCATATTCGTCGCAAGGGAAATGGTGGACTCAGAAACCTCGATTTCCATACCTATGACCTCAAACTTTCCCTCTTTCCAATATTTTTCAAAATCCTTTGATAGGGAGGGGTCATGACCATGTAATTTGGCAATGAAATTACTAAAACCCCCAATCTTAAGCTTGTTCCAAAAATACTGATTAAAAGCTTCAATGTTCTAGCTAGCAGGTTCAACTCTGATTCTATCACCGCCCATCTTCATGAAACCAAACTTCCCCTATTTGCTAACACTTCTCAAAATCAGACCCCCTTTCACACTAACAGAAACCGAGGAATACAATATATTAAGTAAGTTGTCACATCCCCAGAGATCACTCATGCCAACATCATCAAACTTAGTGCCCTCTATCTCTAATAATGGTATCATTAATGTTTGTGGGCAATTTATAATCTTTACACCAGATCTTGTAATCATTACTAATGGCTCTGTAATTAGCCATATTATATTCACACCTGTTCCCTTAACGCAAAGTATGATTATAAGAAACCCTTATAAAATATTTTAAAGTTTCCTTAACATCGTTGAGGATATTTCTTATAGGCCAATTAATGGAACCCTGATTATTAAGGGCATTAATAATAACGAGAGAGTCACCTTCAATCTGGATATCCTTGAAACCTTTTTCTTTAGCCAACAAAACCCCCCAAAGAAGAGCTCTAGCTTTCGCCATATTGTCTGTTTGCCGACCTAATGGACCAGCATAAGAAAACAACCAATCTCCTTCATTGTTTCTTAAAATTCCCCCTCCCCCAACAAGACCCAAATTCCCTTTTAACGCCCCATCAAAATTTAACTTAACAACTTTTGCCACAGGCCTTATCCAACTGGAATTCTCATTTGTTTTGTGTAATTCCACCGGTCTAAGGGTGAACTTATCAAGAATTTTGTGCTCTCTTTTTGGGCAGGGTTTCTTTGCTTTTCCTTTAAAGAGTTTGATGTTTTCCTTAATGGCAACCAAACATTTTCTTCTAAATTTCAAGAGAAGAGATTTCTGATCCCGAAATATACAATCATTCCTGACCTTCCATAATTCCTAAAAATAATGAGGGAGGGCAATATTCCAAGCCCAGACCAAAATGGGAAAATAGAAGGGACTATCCCATTGAGAACAACAGTGCTCAATCGTCAACAGCAAGGTCCATTGGATATTGAACAGATCTAGAATGGAAGAAAACACATCATGGGAGAAGGAGCAATGAAGGAGGAGATGGTTGACATTTTCCTCCTTCCTACAAAGAGAACATCTGTTGGGAATCTTCATTCCCCTTTTCCTAAGATTATCCAAAGTCAAAAATTTATTTTGGGCAGCCAGCCAGTAAAAGATATTAACCTTTGGGATAAGATCCTTCACCCAGAGCTTACCCCAATAGTCCTTGTGCATATCAGTCTTGAAATTTAACATGTAGGCAGATTTAACCGAGAAAATTCCTGAATCTTCCTCTTTCCATTTGATAGAATCCTCCTTGGTTTGGAACATGGGTATATGAAAATCCCTTAATTTCTTGTTGAGATCCCAAAAGGGAAGGATGTCATCATCAAAATCCGGAGGAGGTTCAATGGTTTCCCATCTGATAGAATCCTCCTAGATCCAGAAGTCATGAATCCAAAATTTTCATGTTTCCTTGTAGAACTGAGCAACCCTTTTCCATATTTCTAGGTTAGCTAAGGGGTAATCCTCAATCCAACTATCATACCAAAAATTTATTCTAGAGCCTTTGCCTATCTCCCACATAGTACCTTTGGTTAAGATTTCTTTGGAGGCCACAAAAGAGTTCCAAAAGGAATGCCTATTAACCAAAATAAGCTCCCTCTTATTTTGGGTTAACTTACTCCCTTTTTTTCCTCAGTCCAAATTTCAAAAAGTTTAGGTACTCAAGAATTTCTGGAAAATACTCCATCGGATAGAGAATTTCTTCCCCTTTCCAGAAAGGTAAAGAGCTTTTTCTAACTCCTTGTATTTTTTGAGTTATGGCTCGGTGGAGTTAGAAGGAAAACTTTTCCCAATGCAGACCTGTGGGGCTTGGGAGAGATGTTTGCCAAGGAATCTCGGACCGGCGGGGAATCAGAGGAAAAATTGAAAAATTTCCCTTTTGTCAAAAAGGCAAAAATTAATTGCTGAGTTGGCACATCAAAATGCTAATGTGGGCTGGCGGACCTTCGAAGGCGAATGAGATTTTTTGACTTTTTGTCAAAAAGTGTAAAATGGAAAAAAAGGAGCCCCTGCCTCCGCCAACCCAATTGGATGCCACATCATCAGAGGATTTGCGAGAGAAAAGTTCAAAATTTGCCCGAGTTGTTTTTTGCCAAAAACGTTAAGGAAAAACTCAGAAGGCCATATATTTTGATCCAAAGCTCTATTTTTGACGTTCTTAGTACCAATGGAAAGATCTGAATATTCCCTTCATCATGGAATATTTGATTTTGGATTTTGGTAAATATTTTGGGAAGAAATTTACAAAATGCATTTGGTGTGGAAAAGATAAAAACCAGTTCCAACCACTAGATTTAATGAAGTATGGGTCATTTTCTTTGGTCTGCGAAGTAGATACATGGAATTATGAGCTTTTGCATCAAGCCCATCAATAGAGGAAGAATTAAAACACATTTTAAAAAGTGGTTGGAGTAGATCCCGCATTTTTTCCTCTCTTCTCGTGTTTTTTCCTCTCTTCTCGTGTTTTTTCTATAAAATTTAAACAGATGCATATAATTAGTGGTTGTTCATTCTTCTTCCCTGGCCCCCTCTCTCTTTCTTCTCCAGGGTCAAATATGGAGTTCAAGTCTCCTCCCTTGGCCTTGTAATGGCATTTTCTTACCTTTTGCCTATTAATGGTGTACTGTGTGAACTCCTGGAGCAATGAAATCTATTTTCGTGATGCGTTTTGTCCATCCTTTACTCATTTTGTTGTCTCTTCTCACCTCTCACCATTGCAGGGTATACTGTGCATATCTTTGATGTCCATCGCAGGTTTTGGGAGTTATGTTTAAGGGGTTTGAAATTGTGTTATGTCTGAAATTTATCCTTGGTATGTGATGCATTTGTCCATCCTCTCCACTACTCACCTCTCTCCATTTCAGGCAATTAGGTTTGTGATCAGCAGTTCCCTTTTCTTAGTGCTATCACCTTTATAGTGTAGGATTTATTTATTTTCATGCTCTCTCTCTCCTTGTTCCCTTGAAATTGTTAGATTAGGAGTAGATAATCACATTTCCTTCCTTAGAAATAGTTTAGTGCTAGGATTAGGAAGAGGAACTAGCCTTCTCTAGAGGATCATTCCCATTTGCAAGTCCCACAGCTTGGGGAATGATCCAATGTTATGAAAATCACACCAAATGACCCTACCTTAGAAAAATAGATCCATAACTCATTTGGGGTGATGTGATTTTGCACTAACAATTTTGGCATGCCCGGTGGGACAGGTCTAAAGCACCTTAACACTTCACTTCATCAAGTTCGATGTGCTCTTGGTGAAGGTTTCAGCCTTTGGAGGCACTTTCAAGCACATCTGGTCAACAACCCATCCTCTGAGTTACAAACCTTTTCCATCCATTTCCAATCATTTTCTCCCATTCCATGATGTTGTGCAATCATGACTTCATTCCCTTCATGGAACTTACACTTGCAGCAACAGCATTACATTCCACCTCCAATGTTTTTCACAACTCCTCCGAATCGGCATTATGAGTAGATTCAAAATCACTATACCTATCCACAGTAGCAATGCCAAAACCAGTTTGGCCATGAAGCTTATCAGGAACATGGATATGCATATAATGACAGCAACCAAATGGAAGATGTTGATCTACTGGAGAAGATTCAAAAAATGGAGGCTGACATGGTTCAGTCAAGGGGCATAGCATGAATGAAGGCATTCAAGATTGGTTGCAGGGAACCTTGTCCATGGAAATACCCTTTTCCAAGACATTATATCCCTCAAGAGAAGCTTGACTTCATGGTTGAAGTGTTGCCTCAGCTTACACAATGGATTGAGGACATTGGGGCTTATGAGCAAAGTGTGGGACAACCTTGTCAATGGGTAAGTCAATCACCAGCTCCCTGCCTTTCATTTTCTCTCCCTAAATCTTTACCATTTCAATAGAGGCAAGAGTCAAGCCCCTCACTTGCTGGCCCAAGTGTTGATTTCATTTCTCCATCTTCTAGTCTTCCATCTCATTTCCCTTTCTCTTCCCTTTTCCCTTCCGAATCTATGTCCCCCTCACCAGAGCCAAAAGAAATTCCTTCCCCTCCACCACAAACAAGGGAACAACTAGTGGAGACCCCACCCACCACTCCTCTTGCCTTCCCAAGTCCATGTTGGGAAGGGACTCCAAAAACCAGCCAAGGAGAACATCAAACAGAGGAACCCAACAAAGAAGAAATAATAAAAAATCTGAAGAGTTGGGCTACAAAATTTGAGTTTTCAAAGGTTCCATTGTTGGTTAAGCCTATGTTTCGCACAGAATTTTAGTTCCAGAATAGAATTGCTTCTATCCTTTCATTCTCTTGAGAAATAGATAAGGGGTTAGGGTTAGGAGGAATACCTGTTGAGTGTTGGGAAGGTGTGCGCATACCGTAGAGAGATCAGACCGATTGTGAAGAACTCCTTTTTATCTGGGAAGGACTACCTATAAATAATAATGCAAGACCACTAGATTTTAGTTAGACAATAAGTAAGGGAACTGCCTTGGGTCCAGGAAATACTAAACTTCCTTTCAAAGGTGGTCAATTCCCTTTTAATATAAATTATTGCAAATGATAATAAAGAAGCTATTGCGAAATCACGATTTCGGTACCTCGTTACTAAAAGCAATAGAGACTAAACTACCAATAATAAAACATCATTATGTTTGTTTGGTCACGGGTTATTGATACGTTCAGATCAAGTTACAGGGATAGACCAGGCTGGATCTAAGGTTGCTAGGAAATAAATAGGTGAAAGGATGGTTTTGGTATAAGTCACAGTGATCGATTCCGGTCACCGGATAACCGACCGCGGTTATAAAACCGCTACCGGTAGGGGATAACCGATATCGGTAGGGGCAGTGATTTAGGGGCTTTTGGGTAGAGGTTGATTATAGGGTGGTTATGGGGTTTTTAAGGTTGGTAGATAGCTGGGGGGAATAGTAAGGTGACGGAGAAGACTTAGAGAGTGAGAAAGATTTCTTCTGGGTAATATAGGGATGGATGAATGAAGGTTAGGTGCAGGGTGCTGCCGGGTGTTAGATCTAAGGATAAGATTATAATTACTATGAATCAAAAGTTCATGAAGTGGAGTCTAGGACCATATGAGATACTACTTACTACTTTCTGATGAGGATACAGGTCCGAGGAATGTGGTGACGAAGGCCAAGCTCAGGTGGGATGATCCGATAATCGAAAGTGAGCTGATGAAGCTATCCTCTGACTCTCCCAATGCTTGGATGAGTGTGACAGTGATCTCATTGATCAGTTACAGTCTTGGACTCAACGCTCTTCCCTGCAAACTCTTCTCTCCTTGTCACTTGTCTCTCCCTTGCAAAATGGATTTGGATCCTTCGGTTTTGGTTGGGGGAGGTCATTTACAGGGAACCGATGGTGGTTACCTAACTGATGCACCGGTCGAGTAGGGGACCGGCGTCGGTCAAGTCAAAGTTGGCTATTTTTAGTAAAAATAGCCAACTTTCCCTCCTTTTCTCCCGAGGGGTCAGTTGTGGGCTTGGTCAAGTCATTATTAGGCTTCGTTTTGATGCGGGTGAGGGGTGATGAGTCATGGGTGTGGGTCTAGACCAAGTCATAGGTCTTAATTAGGTTAGTTTAGGGTTAGGGCTAGGTCATAGTGAGGTGGCGAGGTGAGGTGGCAGGGTTGGAGATGTGGATTTATTAATTATAAGGTAATTAATAAATAATTCAGTGTGTAAGGTTTTAGGTGGTGAGGTAGGGTTAGGTTGCGGGATGAGATACGGGGTACAAGGTGTCGTAAGACCCAAATTTGGTGTCTACATTTGCCCCTTGTTGTCGTGTATCTTGTCTTGTAAAGCTGCACTGACAATAATAAAAGTGGTTGCCCCAGTTAAGGGTATAGGTAATCCCCCTCAAATCTATCACAGATTGAGGCGACATGAAATCAGGGATAGGGTTGATAAAGGGTAAATGATGGTGAGATGCTGGTAAGATGGTGGGGTAAGTTCAAGGAAGCTGATGCACACGTTAAAATGTAGTAGTGCGACCAGGGTACATGTTTTGAAGAGAAAACAAGCAATTCATAGGCAAAGGTCGATAGTTTATCCAAACAAGGCTGATATAATCCTGGTATCCAAGGCATAGGAAGTAGCTCCAGGGGATATAACGGGTAAGGTACCGGAACGTTTAGGCATGTTCGGCAGTACCAAATGGTTGGTTTGGTTGAAATAAACGTCACGGTCTTGGTCTAGGCAAAGCTGGTCGGCTGAACAAGTCAAGTATCCTAGTCTCATGCTAAAACATGAACAGGTGAGCTCGATTGAACAAACAGGTACATGATGGGTGGAGATAATTTTTGAGTTACAGGGCCTCAGTCGAGGTACTTAATTGGTGCGGCCTGTGGGTCGGGCCGATTGGGTGGGTTGGGTCAAGCCTGGGTCAGGCCGATTGGTTGGTTGCGGCCTTGGGTCGGGCCAATTGGTTGGTTGCGGCCTTGGGTCGGGCCGATTGGTTGATTGCAGCCTTGGGTTGGGCCGATTGGGTGGTTGCGGCCTTGGGTCGGGCCGATTGGTTGGTTGCGGCCTTGGGTCGGGCCGATTGGTTAGTTGCGGCCTTGGGTTGGGCCGATTGGTTGGTTGTGGCCTTGGGTCAGACCGATTGGTTGATTGTGGCCTTGGGTTGGGCCGATTGGGTGGTGGCGGCCTTGGGTCGGGCCGATTGGTTGGTTGCGGCCTTGGGTTGGGCCGATTGGTTGGTTGCGGCCTTGGGTCGGGCCAATGAATTCAAAATAAGGCTATTTACCAAAGGCCGACGGTAGGCGATGTGGTGAAAAATAGAGTTCGGTGGATAAGGGCAGGAGTTAGGGTAAACTAGGCAGGTAACTGATGATATCAGTTAGTGGTGACCAGTATCGGTTAGGAGACCGATATCGATCTTCTAGGGCGTGCCCTAACCGATATCGGTTAAAGGTCAAAACCTATAAAAAGAAAAAATGCGGCATGTCATTTTCACATTGTGAATTTGAGTGCCAACTTTTTCTTGTCTGAGTTTTAAATTGATTGGGTTGAGTTTTTGGGCTGAGTTGGCACTAGTTGAGTGGGGGAGTGAATTATTGGTAGGCCCCAGAGATCAGGAGGTAGAGTTTGATTGGTTGAGGACCCTGCTGAGGAGATTTGGAGCTATGGCACAACCTGGAGGAGCAGGAGGTGCTGGAGGAGCTGGACCACCACCACCTATCCCACCACGACGACGTGTAGTTGTACCGGTAGGCTCTAAATCCCTATTTGTGTGAAGTTGATGAATTTAGCTAGGATGTGGGTTTTGGGGTAGGAATCCAAAATTTGATAAAATAATGAATAAATGAAGGTAAATCGTAAAATGGAGTGGGTAGATATGTTAGGTAGGCAAAAATGGCAGGGTGGGTAAGTTTTTAAGCAATTGTGCTGGGTAGATAGGTAAAAATAGGAAAAAATGGGATTTGGGGGCTGTTTTTTGTCCGGCCCCAAAATCCCATAGTGACCGATGTCGGTCACTAGGCGACCGGCAGCGGTCATAGCGTAGGTTGTGTAGATTAGTGGGTTTAAAGACCGGCGTCGGTCATGTGTCGACCGAAGTCGGTGCATAAAAGATGGACATACACTGTTGGTGGGGGACCGATGGCGGTCGAGGGTGACCGGTACCGGTCACCATGGGTAGGAGGTAAGGTTGTGAAATTTGTTGTGTTGGTTTGTTGTAGGTGGGTAGGATAGATTTTTGGGGTGAAGGGGGAGAAGGTAGAGTTGCTAGGAAAGGTTATTGGGGTGGGGGTAATCGGGTGGTTAGGGGCCGGTGCGGGTAGGATAGGTTAAATTGGTTGAGGTATGGTTAGAGGGCGAGAGTAGAGCAGGTGGAGTATGAGTGGGGTGGTTGGTAGGGTGTGGGATAGGTAAAGGGGATATTGTAGATGTTTGTGGGGTGGGGTTATTGATGTTGAGGGAGATGAGGTGGTTTAGGTTTGATTGGAGTGGGTAGGATATTTAAAGAAGGACCATAAGAGTGAGAGGAATTTATAGATATATAGGGTAAGATATGTGGGTGTAGATGTGTTTATAGAGTCGGGTTGTGATTGGGTGGGTGTGTGAGTATAGAGGGTGAAGGTAGTTGTTTTGTAAAGGGTAGGCCTAATGGAGTGGGTTGTTTTTGCAGGCACGCCAGCAGCTGACGATGCGAGATCGGATGCCACCTCTACTGGGGCAGATGCGGCCACATGTGACTGCAGCACAGTGGGTAGTCATGCAGGAGGTTGGACTTGGCAGAGTCCAGAGGTATAGGGCTGTGGATAGGGACCATAGCCTGATGGTTGCCCTCATCGAGAGATGGGATCCGGCAACCAATGTCTTCCATCTCCCTACTGGAGAGATGACAGTCACGCTAGAGGATGTGTATCACATCCTGAGACTGCCGATCATCGGTGAGGAGGTGTTCCGGGTGGATGCTGAGACAGTGATGGATAGCATCCTGCAGGTATTTGGGGATGCAGCCCCATTGATTACATATCATAGTGTGAGCATCTACTACGGCGATATGTATCACACGCATCGACAAGAGACACGGCTTGCCATGCTGATGATGATCAGTATCACCTGCTTCACCCTCCCTGACTCAGAGGGAGGCCGCTTCCCATGGGCTCTGATGGGAGTGCTACATGAGATGGTGGAGGAGCACACCTGCTATGCATGGGCACCGATGTATCTGGTGAAGCTATACAGAGAGCTCTGGGGCTATCGCCGTATGAGGTGATTCGGGATATGTTCGACATTCTTGTTACACTGCTGGGCCTACGAGCATATCGTGTGTTTACGACCAGTAGGGTTGCCCCAGCAGCCAGGGCCACAGGTAGTTTATAGGTATGGGTTTCAGAGGTGGTTGGGGGTCGTGGGTCAGCCACGAGTAGTTATCGCAGGGTGGGATGTCACTTATTACAGACATATGTTAGAGGTCCTGACTACCTTAGATATTATATGGAGGCCATACAGAGGCCAACAGTCCCATGGAGGAGCCCGAGCACAACTGCGTTGGATCGAGTACATCTTCTGGATAGCTGGATGGAGACCCGAGGAGTATGAGTGGATTCCCCTAGAGAGGGTATGACGACAGTTAGGCCTACGGCAGGATGAGCCACCTCCCTTCCCACAGTATCGGAGGGAGGATGTAGAGGCACCACTGCCTCTACCGCAGCCATTGGACCCAGTCTGGGTAGCAGAGAGACCGGCAGATGAGATAGTGGACGACGTCGGGGTGACAGGTTCATTTTTGGTTTGGTGGGCAGGGTAGAGGGCAGCCATGAGAGCACAGCCTGCATAGCCAGATTTAGCAGCTGTTACAGCGGAGAGGGACCGTCTCCTGGGTCAGGTGTAGTTACTACAGGGGTAGCTTGCTGCTGCACAGGCACAGATCAGAGTGTTACAGGGGCAGTTGGCCCAAGCACATGGACAGGTACAGGGACAGGCACAGGCATAGGCATAGCCTCAGGTCTAGATCCCTGTTCAGGCACAGGCACAGGTCCCTGTTCAGGCTCCAATGGCAGCTCCACCGCCACCACAGGTACAGGCTCAGGGTCAGGGTGTACAGGCAGGGCAGGGCCCACTTCTATTAGGAGCCGGGGGACCAGCCCCACCAGCCATGGTGGCATGGGCCCGATACATGGAGGCAAGAGTGGAGGCCCATTATTATCAGGACGTACTAGATGGTACCGGTGCCGAGTATCAGCCATATGTGGCTCACAGAGCCGAGACATCCTAGAGTCACAGGTCACAGGGGGCCGTAGCCACAGCCGGTGGGTCGGTTACATGGAGGAGGTGAGATCTGACACAGGGGCCAGCTGAGGGACGGGCCGAGGGAGGGGGAGAGAGCTGAGTCACCCCAGGAGCGGAGATGGGTTTTGTTGATTTGATAGAGGATTTGTTGATAGAGACACCGGTCTGCGAACCGAGTGTGTATATAGAGGCCTGCGTGCCCTCATAGGATTTATGTATGCATTTTTGTTGTATATACCGGCCTGCGAGCCAAGTACTTTTTGTATAGTTGATACAGCCTGCGAGCCGAGTCATTTTGATAGTTGATACCGGCCTGCGAGCTGAGTATATTTTTGACATGAGAGACCGGCCTGCGAGCCGAGTTGAGATTTTGACAGAGACAGCGGCCTGCGTGCCGACTTTGTATTTTGGATTACAGAGGCCCCATGCAGGGCAAGTTGTATATTTTGACATTGATTTGATGATATATATAGATGATGAGTTTGATCCACATGGTGTGTATAATGTTTGATTTGATGCATATATTAAAATGTTGTATGTGTTTTGTCGATGGTATTGGAATTTGATGTATATATAGATGATGTTGATGATGTTTTGATGATATGCATATGTTTTGAAATGTTGATGTTTATTATGATGATGGATGTTGATAGTGATGTCGTTATGCAAGGAAAAGAGGCGGGCTCTGCCAAAAAAAAAAAAAAAAAAACAAAGAAAAGTATTAGGTTTAAGCAAGAGGAGACAGATGACCGATATCGGTTAGATAACCGATGTCGGTCACAACCTGACCGATATCGGTTACTCTTAAACGAGCTTTTCTAAAAATAGAAAAGCTTGGGAGGCAACTGAAATCTTATTTTTAGAGTCATGCAACATGTTAAATACGAGGATGCGAGGTTGTTGACGTCGATACAGGTAATTGCATGGGAGAATTGAGTGATAAGGAGGAAAGAGACAGGTAAAGTGATCGTGGGCTTGGATTAAGAAGGCGTAAAGGCAAGTAATAGTGAAGAGGGTGGTGAACATGGCTGAACAAGGAGAAGCATCCAGCGGGCAGAGAGGAGAGGGAAGACAGGTTCCACCTCAAACTGCTGCATCCCAGGAGGTATAATTTTTGGTTGGAATTAAATTTTTGCATGCGTATGAATAGGATGTGGGAAGGTAAGTGGGTAGAGATGAAAAAGAAAGGTGATAGGCAAAGGTTTGGGATGGGGTGAGTGTTATGGGGTAGGTAATCAGGGGTTTCGGATATGTTTTTAGGTATAGAGAGGCGAAAACAAGCGAATAAGTTATCTTAGGTGGTGTTTTTGAGCAGGGTAGATGGAATTGACAGTGACTGATATCGTTTAGGAATAACCGGTATCAGTTATCTATAACCGGTATCGGTTATCTATAACCAGTATCGGTTACAGTGTAAAGTTGCAGATTGTGATAAAAAACACGTGGGAATTTATTTGTTGATTTGTTGTTTGTTGGTTTGATGTGTGCAAGCACAGGCAGGGTTGAGGATGAATGATAGGGTGCCAACTTTGTTGTCACAGGTCCGAGCAGATGTAACACCAGCTGAGTGGGCATTAATAAACCATGTGGGGTTAAGCGGAATCCGCTATTATTCACGAATCGCACGCAATCATGCTATGTTGCAGGCGTTGATTGAGAGATGGAATCCTAAAAAGAATACCTTCTATCTGCCAATAGGGGAGATGAAAGTGACGTTAGAAGATGTGTTTCGAATTTTGAGACTTTCAATTATAGGAAGACCAATGTATCAGGCAGGGCCTAATGCGGCGCGGGCAGCGATAACGACAATATTTGGTCCAGCCGCACGAGATTTGACACAGCGAGGTTTGACATTCACTTATGGTATAATGTTTGTGGCACACCCTAAGGAAACAAGGTTGGCCGTGATATTAATGATAGTGGTGGGGTATTATGCATTACCGAGAGCGGACGGGGGAAGATTTCCAAAATCATTGATGTGTATTATTCGGGAAATGATAGAAGGGAGTGTTACTTTCGCATGGGCACCCGCATATCTGGCAGAGCTATACAGGGGTTTATGGGCATGCAAGTGAAATCACAGGACTACACTGGATTGTGCATACTTATTACATTGTTGGGCCTATGAGCACATTGTGTGTGTGCGACCAATAGGCCGACCCATCCAGGAAGGAGAGATAGGAGTGCAAAGGTTGGGATTCAAGCGATGGGTCCAGACAAAGCAAGAGGCGAGATCTGAGACCGTGACAGAAGATGCTGATTATTATAGGCAGATGTGGGAGATGGTGACGATTGTGGATATCCATTGGAGGCCTTACGGGAACTATATGGTGACGGTGAACATAGCCAAGGATTTGAGGGGTCTAGAGCGATTGAGTTGGATCGCGGGACAGGCCAGGTGAGTACAAGAGGATTCCTCTAGATCGTGTGTGGTGACAATTTGGATTTGTTCAGGATATACCCATGGCTCATAGACCATACAGGAGGATCGACGTCGAGGCACCATTCTCACCTCCACGGCCGACACTTCCAGAAGGACCAGAAGAGACAGCAGCCGATCGCAGGGTAATGGATGCAGGAGTGACAGAGTCTTATAGATTATGGTGGGCAGCAGAGCTATGAGGTACACATGAGAGGGCCGATCATCTTGACATAGCTGTGGTTATAGTGGAGAGAGACCGCCTGCAGGGTTTAGTTCACCAGCTTCAAACACAGGTGAATGAGACTATGGGATTGTTAGAGGCTTCGCAGTCATGAGTGGGGAGACTAGAGGCAAGATTCCTCCACGCGAGAGGGCGTATTCGTATGTTACAGGAGAGATTGGTGGATCAGTGGGAGGAACCAATAGCAGTGGCACCTTTGAGGACGGAGAGGCTAGGTGAGCGGCGTCGACAATCACCATCACTTCTTGGTTCGGGATGAGGCGCGGGGGCCTAAGTGAATTGCACAGGGGTAGAAGAATAAATAAGGATGCCGACCTGTGCATCGATGATAAAGAAGATGTATTTGTTTAACATCTAAATAAAACTGACTATGTATGTTGATTTGAGTTTATGATAATAATAAGAATGTTTGTGTTTTGAATGTTTGGATTGAAAAAGGATAAAGGTGAGTGTTATCAATATAAATATGTGAAAATATTTATATTTTTAAGTAAAACACAACACATGATAGGTGATGGTAGGGGATGGTCGAGCTAACCTTGGGAGACCCCATGTCTCCTAAGTGCTGCCTACATAGCCCATTGCACAAAGCAAGGAGGGGCCTTAGACCGATGTAGTTCTCCCTTAGGACCAGGGAGAGGTGAATTCAGGTAATTTAGTTGTGGTTAGGCAATTTGTTTGGTTGGTAAAAGTTTGATGTTGGTAGATTAATGTTGTTGGTGTGGGTGTGGGTATAGGTGAAGTGAGGGTTAGCTTACCCAAGCATAGGAAACCATGTCCTAATTAAGATCAACACACAATCCTAGATTTGGGTAAAAGAGGTAAAATTGTTCCATAGTTGGAAAGAGCTAAACAAACCACGTATTATCGTAGGATGAGCTTGAATCCCTAGGTACCTTGCATAGGCGAGAAGTCGATAGGTGAAAAGAGTTGTATAATCACAATATATCAGATATATGCACATCCCTTGAGTTTTGTTAATTTGAAGAATGGTGAGGTGAGGTGGATGGTATAGCTGAGGTGCAGAGAACTTATTATAAGGTGATTATTCTGACGGAAGAGAACCAAACCAAAATAGACAAGTCCATGACTCAAAAGTGCTTTTGAATACTGCTTTTATTTTTCTGGATATAGACTGATCAATGCGGGAAGTCTATATGGGATATGCATTTTGTTTTTCTTGAGGTCTTCACGAAGCTGATCAATGCGAGAAGATTCTGATAGAGGCTGACTTTGTATAGTTGTCCTTCAAGGGAGCAGTCTATTTATAGTAGCAGATGTGGCGTTGCACATAGCTGTCCTTCGAGGGAGTAGTCTAGTTATAGTAGCAGATGCGGCTTTTGCACATAGTTGTCCTTCGAGGGAGCAGTCTAGTTTATAGCGTGGAGGTCTAGATGTCTGTTTGGCATGAAGCATCTAAATTTGCAGGAAGTTTGACTCAAGAATATCCCAGAATTATATAATTGAGAACTTGTTATTTTAATACTTTTAAGTCATGGACCAGACTAAAAAGGAGAAGGCCTCTTTATAAGGAGGTGATGATCAAACTACGTGGGTTTGATTTTACTTTGAGATGCACGAAAAAAAGGTGTATGAGGTGGTAAAAGAGCTCAAGGGACGAGCGCAAGGTGGATAAGGAGTGATGTAACACTAAATTCAACAATAGAATGGTCGGAGATGCAAGGCATTAAGGGGTTCAGGCTCAGGTTTACCATTAATCGAAGCTAAATGATAAGTACCTGATCTGTAAGTGTGAGTGATAATGTAAGGCCCAATCCAATTAGGAGTAAATTTTCCACGTTTGCTCTTTTCTAGTTTGGTTACATGTTGATTCTCTTTGAGGACAAGATCACCAATTTTAAAGGTACGCTCATGAATTCACTTATCATAAGCACGCTTAATGCATTTTTGATAAATTTCAAGGTGGTCAAGTGTTGTAAGACGACACTCATCAAGAAGCTACAATTGTGCTAACCGCTCTTGGCGGAAGTCATCATTGGTGAGAATATCCTGAAGAGATATTCTAAGGGAAGGGATTTGTATTTCGAGAGGCAAGATAGCCTCGGTACCATACACCAGAGAGAATGATGTGGCATTAGTGGAAGTATGAATGCTGGTACGATAAGCCCAAAGGGCAAAGGGGATGTGATCATGCCAGTTTTGACCAGAATCGTTAACAACTTTCATGAGAATTTTGGTTAAGGTTTTGTTAGAAGATTCAGCCTGACCATTTGCTTGTGGATAGTAGGGTGACAAGAAGCTAATTTTGATACCAAATTTGTCACAAAGGGCTTGTAACAGCTTATTTTTGAAAGATTTGTCATTATCGGTTATCAAGTGATGAGGAACACCGAAACGGAAAATAATGTGATGATTGATGAATTCAACAATTTTCTCCTTTTTGGTTGAAATGAGTGGAACGGCCTCCACCCATTTAGTGTAATATTTGGTTGCCGTGATGATCCAATGGTGACGTTGCGAAGAAGGTGGATGAATCTCACCAATAAGGTCCAAACCCCATTGTGAGAAAGGCCAAAGATCTCATGAGACCTGTAGCGGATGGCTGGGATTATGTTGAAGGTTGGCATGTTGTTGACACATAACACAACGCTTAACATATTCACAACAGTCTTTATTAAGAGTAGGCCAATAATATCCTAGGCAAAGAATCCACTTGGCCATGACAAAGCCACTAAAGTGCCCACCACAAATTCTGTCATGGACTTGTTGGATGGTATGAGTGACTTCAGCGCTGGTTAGACATTGAAGGAGGATACCATCAAAGCCACGTTTATAGAGAATTCCCCCCATGACGACATAACGAGAAACACCTTTAAGAAAAGCGTGATTGGCATTACTATTAAGGTCAGGTGGGAGAACAGAGTTTGTAAGGTAGTCGTGAAATTGGTGATACCAGGTATCCTGCGAGTCAGCAGATGCATTATTTACCATACAAACATCCAGGACTAAGTAAGATGGGGCAAAGAGTTGTTGAACCAAGACAAATAAGTCAAAATTAGTTGGTGATGCAAGAATTTGCGAGGCCAAGAAAGCCATAGTATCCACAAATTTATTAGTTAAACATGGAACGGTTTGGATAGTATAATGGGTAAATAAGGTCAAAAGTGAATCTACGTAACGTTTGTACTTTTGAAGTTCCTCATTTTTACATTGGTAAATGTCAGTGACTTGATTTACTACCAATTGAGAGCCACCAAAAATGTGAACAGACTTCACACCTAAGTGTAACGTAACGTGGAGACCCAAAACAAGGGCCTCGTATTCCGTTGTATTGTTAGTGCAGGGGAAATCGAGCCTGAATGAAAGAGGCATAGGTTCACCTTCAAGAGGAATGAGAACAATGCCCACCCCTCCACCACATTGGCATTTAGATCCATCAAAGAAGAGAGTCATCAAATAAGATGTATCATTGAGTGAAAGAGTTGCGATGAGTTCATCAGGGAAAGTAAAATTGGTAAATTGTTCCCTAGGTAAAGGGGCTTCCGCGAGTTGGTCTATGATAGTTTGTCCTTTGACTGATTTCTGGTGTACGAACTCAAGGTTAAGGTCGGCGAGGAGCATAAGCCATCGGGCGATGCGTTGGTTTAGATGAGGTTTGGCATACATATAATGTATGGGGTCAGCGTTGGTGATGAAAAAAGTTTTGTGATTCAGGAGGTAATGTCGGAGTTTGGTGGCCACGAATGATAGGGCTAGGCACAACTTTTCAACATGTGTATACCTAGTTTCGTAATCCACAAGCGTACGGCTTATGTAATAAATTACTTGTTCTCAATGCTCGGAGTCACGATGTGCGAGCATGGCTCCGATAGCATGGTCGGTGGCAGAAAGGTAAAGGTAGAAAGGGCGATCGTCCTGAGGTGGGATAAGCACGGGTGGCTACAAGAGATAAGTTTTAAGAGCCTCAAAGGCATTGTGGCACTCGTCACTCCATTGAAAGACAATGTCCTTTTTAAGGAGATGATGGAAAGGTTGACATCGATCTGAGAGTTGTGAGATGAAACGACGGATAGATTGGAGTTTTCCCTGTAAACTACGTAATTGTTTTAGGTTAGTGGGTGGGGGCATTTCTAAAATAGCTTTGACTTTAGCGGGATTGACCTCAATGCCATGCAAAGAGACGATAAAGCCAAGGAGTTTTCCCGAAAGAATGCCAAAGACACACTTCTTTGGCTGAAGATGAACACAGTATTGTAATAGGTGATCGAAAATAATGGTTAAAACATCGAGATGTTCACTGTGATGTTTGGATTTTCCAAGAAGATCATCGACATAATCCTCAAGGATAGTGTGCATAATGTCATGAAAAATGTAATTCATAGCCCGCTGATAGGTCACACCAGCATTCTTAAGGCCAAATGGCATGACACGATAGCAGAAGGTGCCCCAGGGGGTAATGAAGGTGGTTTTATGTTGATCGGCTGGGGCTACTAAAATTTTGATTATATCCCGAGAAACCATCCATGAGAGAAAGCATCTCATGGCCCGTAGTGAGATCAACAAGTTGATCAATGCTAGGTAGGGGGAAGTCGTCCTTTGGGCAAGCGAGGTTAAGATCCCGAAAATCCGTACATATCCGAAGTCCCCCCGTCGCTTTAGTGACAGGTACTACATTAGAAATCCATTGCGGATAGTCAATAGGTAAGATGAAAGAAACAGAAAGGAGTCATTGAAGCTCTTCTTTAACCAAGAGAGCAATGCGTGGATGTATTTTTCTCAGCTTTTGTTTAACTGGTTTGGTGTCTAGTTTCAGAGTGATGTTATGGACAGCAATGTTAGGATCGATTCCTGGCATGTCGGCGTAGGACCAAGCGAAAGCTTGATTGTGGGCACGGAGAAAGGTAGTGAAGGTGGATTGTTCTGATGCATCGAGAGATTGTCCGATCTTTACAATGTGAGGATCGTCCTCCATGTGGATGTTGATTTCTATATCCAACTCATTCAACATGGTTTGGGTGTCAGATGGTAAGGCATGTTGAATATAAGAGTCATCCGCACCAAGGTAGGTGAGGATGGAGTCATCATCCTAGCACTCCACAACATTAATAGAAGGCAGGTCTTCTTTGATCATGTCTGGATGTAAAAGGGGGAGAGAAGATGGGTCCTCACCATTGCGTTGATAAGTGAGAGGACCTAGGAAGATAGCATTCATGAAAAAAAAAGTTAGGAGGGATAGATTCTAGGTCTATTGACTCCGTAGGTGAAGATGGTAAAATGGGTGATGATTATTCGAAATGGGTGACTTCGTCATCTTCCTGGATGTAATTGACACGAGGTTTCTTCAGTGTAGGTGGTTCAGAAAACCCAAGACCACTACGATCTTTTTGTTTGTGTGTTGTTATGGGAATAACCGTATGTCATCCTTTCTCATAAAGATCGAAACCAAAACCTTTCCAAGCACAGCGCGTCAAGAAGGTGAGGGCAAAACGACGGTTGGTTAGATATTGAAAATATGATTGGAAGGGAACCACACCAAGGGGAGGTTCGGGGCTGACAGAGGATGCGTCAACAACCCCATACGTTAGGTTTGTGCGGCAATTAGGTGGTCCGTAAGAGATCACCTCCCCCACATGACGGTCGTAGGTAGGATGCGCATGTAATTGTCCATACTCTTGCGGGGTATAGAAGGTGCTAACATTGTATAGGTGGTACTCCCCCAGCGTAAGGCGTTGAAAAACACCTACCAAGGGATCCGAGGTTGGGATGTTGTCCGCAGGGAAGGAAGTGGTATTCACGTCGGTGGTTTCATTGGTCGAAGGTGTGGGTGCAACTAAGGTGGATGGTTGAGCTGTGGTTGAAGTAGATGGTTGGGTTGGATCAATGGGTGTCTTGACTGGTACAAGAACATCATTAGGGCGGTATAATATATTGCAGGTTTTGAAGGGGGAAGCGTCAGCTGTGACGGTGTATGACTTCCCTTCATACTCGAATTTGATGCATCTATGTAAGGTGGAGGGAATACATCCTATAGCCTGGATCCAAGGGCGGCCTAACAACATGTTGTATTGGAATTATCCCTCAAGGACATAGAAGATTTTGGGTAAGGTATGTGGCCCTACATGAATGTTAAGGATCACGGTGCCTAGGGTAGAAGTAATAACATCGTTGAATGAACGCAACATGGTGGGGTTAGCACACATGCAGCTAGGAGGGATATTCATCTGTTGGAAGGCTTTGGAAGAGACGATGTTTAGGCTAGCGCCCCTGTCGCTCATAACACGACATACCCGGATGTCCCGGACGTAAGTCGAGATGAAAAGAGCAGGGTCAGGATCTTTTACACCAAAGACGACAATTTCTTCTTCGGAAAAACTGACAGCACCAGCTTGCTGTATAGGGACAGAGGTGGTTATGGAGGTAGGCTGTTTGGTGAGAGAGGCAACATGGTTGGGTGTGAAGATGGAGGTGACGGGCGAGGTTTCGTTAGGTAGGTGTTAGTGTAAAATCACAGCACCCCTGGACGCACATCAGGCTTCTAGGTTGATATTCAGGCATCCAGTGTGATTGCACAACATGGAAACCTCTCTCCAAGTGTGGGGACTTGTGAAACTGAGAGAGGAATCTCCAGATTAGAGGCTGGTTCCTCAAACTCCTCTGATTTAGATCTATATTTTGCAAGACTACAGAGGTTTAGATCCTAATCCTATTCTAACTTGCAAGGAGACAGGGGTAGAAGTGCAAAAATTGAAACTAACTAAAGATGGTGATGCACCAAAAGGAGTGGTGAAACATATTTGTCATGCAAATAGAAACAGACCAAAGTTCATTACATAAGACATACACAGACTGATAATGTATAATCTATTATCTGAAATCAAGCAAATAATACAAACAGAGGATTGAAACCCATTCACAGAGCTTGCATTATCATTTCAATGTCAAAACACACATTACACCCTCAGAGAGGTAAAAGAAAACTGTTACAATCCTTGGAGAGGTCTGATCCTTCATCAATCACTTACTGGAGGTGAAAGAAGAAGTCTGCTATGCCCAAAAATGTTCCTCTCTTTGAAATGAGCCCAAAACTGGCTTTTAAAATGCAAGGGTCGAACCCAGGGAACAGGAAACGTACAAAGGCATGGGAGCCCATTCTTTCTTGACTGCAGGTGTATTAAAACGGCATGGAGGACCTTACAAACCCATACCCTATCATTTTGACCGGATTACAGGAGAATGCGACCCATTCTGCATTAAATCTGGTCGTTGGAATGTCATTTCTGGCCATGAACACGCGTCAGATCCGTTTCTCAATTTTCTTCCTCCAGACTGCTCCAAAACGCAAGATTAATCCCGGAATCATGTAGAGAATTTTACCAGCTTTCCGTTGATATAAAGAACGTGCAAATCCGAGCTCTGGATCAAAATTTATGGCGATTTGAAGATCTAGGGCACAAAACAGGCGACAGCGTGTTTTGAAACCTTTCCCGCGCTCTACCACCTGGATGACACGTGGCAGGTGCTGAGTGGACGAGCAATTCTCTCTCCTCCGTCTTTCACGGGCTTTCCTTTGAAATTTCCTTATGGGGCCCTTAACTGGACACGTGGCGCCATTTCATTGGTTCGCGCTGACCCTTTAAAACTTTCCCTTTGACTTTTGACTTTTTTCCCTGAGACACGTGGCGTGATCTGGTTGGTTCTCGGCCCTGCCGGCTCTTTCGCGCCCTTCACGTCTTTTCATCCCGGATGTCCCAAATGCTTAGTGCTCCTTGTGCTGATTTCGCGTGAACTGGCCGGTTCGCGTCCATTTGTCCCGCTTGTCCCAGTTGCCTCCGGACTATCTTGACCCTTTTCGCCCGGTTCGGCCGGTTCGCGCCTTTTTGTCCCGCTTGTCCCGAACTGTCCCTCTTAGCAGTTAGTCAATTTTCTCCCTCCTTCGGCCGGATCGGCTTTTCGCGCCCGCCGCGTACTTTTGTCCCAGATGTCCCTGTTGCTATTTTGGACTGCCTGTGCTCATTTCGGCCGATCCGCGCCATTTTGTCCCAAATGTTCTGACTACCCCCTAGGACTAGGACTTAGCCAATTTCCACAAATTTTTCTGGATCAACCTACTTGCTTTCTGCAACTTTTTTCCACGTTTTCTCAGAGCTTGCTCCTTTCTTCTTTGGCCAGGGGAGTTAAAAAAATATCTGAGAGAACCTCTGAATCATGATGTTTGCTCTGAATCAATCAATGTGCCTAGGACTTGAATATTTTGATGCATGTTATCAAAATTACCCTGGGGGGTGAATTTTGGATAACAATTTGGCGACTCAGCGGGATCATCTGCCTGCTAGATGGAAAGACCAGTTGCCTGAAGCAATCCATTGGGCATGGAGTCATCAAATATTCTGTTAGAATCCAAACTGACTCAGAATGTGCAAGGGGAAAGATGGAATGTGACCTGATGAAAGTAAAGACATGTTAAACATCTCCATGGACAGCAAGTTGTGCCAAGGCACTTAGGGAAAACAAAACTAACCTACAGCAAAACAATGTGCACAAGCACTTGGAGGAAAGAAAATCTAATCTAATATTTACAGGTGTAGTGAACCTCCCTCTAGAAGCAACGCTTGAGATAGATTCCATTTACTGGAATCTGCAGTTCTTCACCATCCAATGAAGCCAATTGGAAAGCATTGTTGCTCTTGCACTTTGTGACCATGTATGGGCCACTCCAAATGGCATCAAATTTTGAATGCCTTCCTGGTTTTGCTCTGTCCACATCCCATTTCAACACTAGATACTTGGGGCGACGGTGTTGAGATGCCTGTGGATTTCTGTATGGGTGCAGAAGGTGTTGGTCGTGTTAAAGAAAATATGAGATGCATGGTGTATTGAGGCAAGGTGGAGGGGTGAGGCCCCAATATAGAAGGTAGGTGTGACGGCGAGGGTTGAATATGTGCCTGCTGTACTGGTGTGATCGGGGGCGAGGGTTTTAGTTGTGGCGGAGGTATAGATTGGACTCGAGGAGATTGGGTCTGTCTCTTAGGTGGATGGAGGGCTTTATTTTTGGATAAGTCTAACTGTTTAGGTGGGTGCGTCAGGTTGGGTATTGGTAAGGTCCCAAGCGTAGGGGAAGGTTTGGTTAGGTTGATAGAGGTTGATGAGGTATTCGGAAGAGATGAGGGGGGTGGAGGTGAGAACATAGGAATTTTGAGCTTTTGTAAAAACTTCGAGTATATGATAGAGGTGTCTGGATTAGTCATTTGCATTTGAGTAGAGCATGGTGTTCTCAAACGTGCCCATAAGAGTCATCTATCTTCTGGGAGATGACAATATTCACGTATGGATGGGCATTTTGATATGGAAGAGAAGTGGGTTGTGATTCTGGTCCACTTGGGGTGTGATACAAGGGGCGAATGAGGTGTTGTATCAATGGGTGTTAAGGCGTCAACCGGTCGCTAGAAAGATTTAGGCGATGAAGAACTGATAGGGAAGAGGGCATGTTCTAGAGGATCTATCATGATTAAGGAATGTGGTGATGTACGCTTGAGGGGTTTCTCTTCTAAGGACGACAAAAAAAGTGGCGATCCTTCTTCTTTTACAGCAAGAGCGGTGGAAGGAGATGTTTGGGCAATAGATAAGTTGGATAACATCCACTCACAGTCTTACAGGGAGGTGGTGTAAGAAGGTTCTTCTGTGAGGAGAGAACTCTGGGCGGTTGGTTCCTTTATGGGTAAAGGAATAGTAGGGCTGTCCTCTTGTCCTGATGAAGGAGAAGGGGGCGAGGACTCTTGCGTCGGTGAAGAGGCTCGATTCAGAATTTCTTCAATGGAAGCCCTTAGTTGGGAGTTGAAAATCACATGGATCTCATGCACACTCTTTTCCTCGGCTAAAGTTTCTTAGTTTGTGGTACTGTTAGAGGAATGGTTTGGAAATGGTTTGTTGAAGATTTTTAAATTTCTATTAGCGGGGGCATTAGGATTATCGAGGGTTATATCCCCGGCATCAACCATTTCCTGCACTATGTTTTTCAACATCTTGCAGTTTTCGTGGTTGTGTCCCTTCACATGATGGAAGTTACAGAAGTCATTTTCTTTATACCAGGAAGGTATAGCACAGGCAGAATCAAACCCAGAGTGAGGTTTAACAAGAGGCAAGGTGATAGCTCCTGCTTTAAGCAATTTGTCCAAGATCACTTCATAATTTTCTCCCAAGGGAGTGTACTTGATGGGCTCGGCTTTATACTTATAGGTGGATTTCGGCTGGGTATAAGACGATGCTTGAGATTTAACCGTTACTGAATATACAACTCCTTTTGTTTTTGAAGCAGCTGATGTGTGAGAGTTGGCGGTGTTGGGTTTGTTCATGGAGTCCTGGGTTCGGAAATTTAAGTTTTTGTTGCGCAACTTCAATTTCTCCTCCTCTAAGGCCCGAATCTCTAGTTTCCGAGTCATAGTAAAGGCCTCATCAAAGGTGCGGAAAGTTTGAATTTGGAGGGTGGGAGAAATGTGTTTAGCGCAGGCCCGTGTAAAGAGTTTGATGAGCTCGTCCTGAGGTAAGGCATAAGTAAGTTGGTTGATGAGGCCCTGCCATCGTCCAACGAAATTTGTGATATATTCGTCTTCAAATTGTCGAATGACATAGAGATCGGTAATGGATACTTTCTTGGCAATATTGATAGAGAAATGATCCAAGAAAGATTGGGCTAACTGGTTAAAGGAGAATATTGAGTGCTGGGCTAAAGTATTGTACGACTCCAAGGTAGGTCCTGATAAGGACATGGGGAAGGTACGGAGTAGTAAGGCATCGTCATGAGCAATCAGATAGCAAGCATGTCTAAACGATCGCAAGTGTTGTTGAGGGTCCTCCTTACTATTAAAGCGAGTAAATTTTGGTAATTCCCATTGAGGAGGATATGTATGAAGGGGGACAGAAAAATGAATAGGCTCTCGACAAACTTGCTCGTATGTCAGGGTGTTACGGCTTCCTGAAACAGAAGCCTCAAGATTTTGCATCTTGTCCATCATTTGTTTGATTAAATCATTGGTTGGGTTAGATGATGGTGTTGTCGTCGTAAATGGAGGAGGATTGGGCAAACGTTGATAAGGTATCGATGATGAATGTGTTGGGGCTGCCGAATAAGGGTGTCCTATATAAGATGTTGAGGCCACCGGATGCGTTTGCGGAAATGAAAAGGTGGGTGGAGAATGAGAGGGAAAGCTCATGTGGACAGGTGGTAAAGAACAAGTTATGAAAGAGGTAATTTACAAGAGGGATCAGGTAGGGGTAGTGGATGGTAGTGATATGTGGGGCCCCAAATTAACCAAAGGAAAGCCAATTGGTGCAGTATGGACCATTGAATCCACTGAGCTGGGAGACGGGGCTAAGGATGAAGACGGTGAGGTGGAGTTATTAGGTGGGGAAGGAGCTAAGTGGGTGGCTATACTAATAGGCATACCCAAGAGGAGCTGACCGTTAGGTGTATGGTCAGGGGTATGAGACAAATAATACTGTACGGTGCCAAGATTAACATCCAAAAATTTAGCTAAATCCGGATCTCCGACAGAGATCTTGGGAAAAGCATTGGTGTCTGTAGGATTCCCCATAGGATGTGAAGGGGTTGACTCAGGAAAAGACATAGAACAAGCATGTGAAACCATGGTGTCGGCTTGTTGCCAGGTGATAACAACCATGGACAAGAGGATACAACAGAGAATTAGTCAATCAGGAACAGAAAATGCAACAAAAAAGTTGGAATTGGTAGGTTATTGTGTAGACACCAAATTTGTGTCTTACGACCCCTTGTGCCCCACATCTCATTTCGCAACATAACCTCATCACCTAAACCGAACACAATTATTTATTAATTACCTTATAATTAATAAATCCACATCGCCATACCTGCCACCTCATGTCGCCACCTCATCATGACCTAGTCTTAACCCTAAACTAACCTAATTAAGACCTATAACTTGGTCCAATTTCACACCTATGACTAATTACTCCTCATCCGCACCTAAAACCAACTTCATAATGACTTGACCAAGCCCGCAACCAATCCCTCGGAAGAAAAGGAGGGAAAAGCTGGCTATTTTACCAAAAATAGCCCACTTTGACCTGACCGATACCGGTTCCTACTCGACCGCCGTCGGTTGCGTAACCGCCATCGGTTCCCTGTAAATGACCACTTCCAACCAAAAACAAAGGATCGGATTTTCATTTTGATCGGGAGAAAGAGAAATCATCAAAAGGATCCGGATTTGCTTGGCCGAGTAGAGACAAGTGAAGAAACAGGAAGAGTTTGCAGAGAAGGACATCAAGCCCAAGACTGCAACTGCACGACCAGAGCCCTGTGACACTCAACTGATCATCATGAGGGAAGACATCTCATCTTCTGATCATCAGGATGTCCTATCTGAGTTCTACCTTTATCATCACAGTTCTTGGACCTGCATTCTTGTCAATAAATAGTAAGTAGAATCGTGTATGTTCTCTTTGATAACATTTCTTAGACTTTTTGAATCACAGCCGTCATAAGTTTATTTCTAGATCTACTACCAGCGACATACTACACTTAACCTTCATCCATATATCCTGGTATTGCCCTGAAGGCCATTTTATCACACTCTGAGTCTTCCCTATCCTCCCATCATTCCCCTCAGCCATCCACCAATCCAATAACCCCACAATCACCTTGTAACCAACCTCTACCCAGAAGCACCTAGACTACTGACCTTACCGGTGTCGATTATCCCCTACCGGCGGTGGTTCTCTAACCGTGGTCGGTTATCCAGTGACCGGCGTCGGTCACTGTGACTTATACCCCAAAACCTTATTCTCACCTATTTGCCACCTAACAACCTCAGATCCAGTCTGGTTTATCCCTCTAACTCAACTTGGATGTATCAACGACCAGTAACCGAACAAACAACATGACGCTTTATGATTGATAGTTTAGCTTCTATTGCTTTATAACGAGATACCTAAATCGAGATTTTGCAATAGCTTTCTTTATTATCATTTGTGTTAAATCGTATTAAAAGGGGAACTGACCACCTTCGAAAGGAAGTTCTATATTTCCTGAGCCTAAGGCAGATCCCTCATTTATTGTCTAATTAAAATCTGGTGGTCTTGTATTCTTACTTGCAGGTAGTCCTTCCAAGACAAAAAGGAGTTCTTCGCAGTCGATCTGATCTTTCTCTACGGTACGCGCACACCATTTCAACATTCAACAGGTATTCTTCCTAGCCCTAACCCTTATCTGTTTCTCAAAAGGAATGATGGGATAGAAGCAAGTCTATTCTGCAGAGCCGAAACATTCCGTGCGAAACATATTGGTTTGTCAGGAACTGTAAAACACAGTAACCGATATTGGTCTGATAACCAATGTCGGTCAGACTGTAACCGCCATCGGTCAGGGAACCGATGTCGGTAGAATAGGACCGGTGCCGGTCACTGTGAAGGCAAAGAGAGAATGTAAGAGGCTGCTGGTTTGGGGATAACAAGGCTTAGTATACCCACCAAACTATCTGAAGTGATAACTGAGATAGGATATAATAGAAAAACAGCACTGAAAAAAATAGAAAACAAGCAAGATGCACAAGCAAATCAAGAGACTAACCCTAGGATTAGTTTTAATCACTTTTGGGCTTATGCCTTAGATGCAAGATGATGTCAATCCTAAACAAAAGACCTAAGGGAGATGTCAAGTTTGTTTTTTCTTGTAAGGCTACCTCAATCGGGCGGAGGAATACCGCGGGAAAGGGGGGGGTGTTTGAGATGTTGTGAAGATTATGATGTGATTTGGTATGTGTTGTGCAGTGAGAGTAAGATTAATTTCTCATCAATACCGTGAATATCACCCCCACGTGTATGACCTGTTACTTAATCTACGTTCACTAGAATTAAAAACATCAAGCAAGAATGTGATGCATGTGTTTTAAACCCAAATCAAAAATGATATTCGATGAAGCAAAGAAAGAGAAGAGGTCAAGAAGATGACTTTCACTAATGCAAAGATGCGAAAGAAAGATAAGTTCTTTTACCAAAATGACAAAATATTTTGTGAATATTTAGAAGAAAGAAACAGCAAGTGTGCTCCCTATATGAAAACAAGCAAGAAAGAAAGAAACCCGAATAGGGTCCCACCAGGCGTGCCAAAATGTTTCGCACAAAATTTTAGTTCCAGAATAGAGTTGCTTCTATCCTTTCATTCTCTTGAGAAACAGATAAGGGGTTAGGGTTAGGAGGAATACATGTTAAGTGTTTGGAAGGTGTGCGCATACCGTAGAGAGATCAGACCGATTGTGAAGAACTCCTTTTTTTCTGGGAAGGACTACCTATAAATAATAATGCAAGACCACCAGATTTTAGTTAGACAATAAGTAAGGGAACTGCCTTGGGTCCAGGAAATACTAAACTTCCTTTCGAAGGTGGTCAATTCCATTTTAATATAAATTATTGCAAATGATAATAAAGAAGCTATTGCGAAATCACGATTTCGGTACCTCGTTACTAAAATCAATAGAGACTAAACTACCAATAATAAAACATCATTATGTTTGTTTGGTCACGGGTTATTGATACGTTCAGATCAAGTTACAGGGATAGACCAGGCTGGATCTAAGGTTGTCAGGAAATAAATAGGTGAAAGGATGGTTTTGGTATAAGTCACAGTGATCGATTCCAGTCACCGGATAACCAACCGCGGTTATAAAACCGCTACCGGTAGGGGATAACCGATATCGGTAGGGGTAGTGATTTAGGGGCTTTTGGGTAGAGGTTGATTATAGGGTGGTTATGGGATTTTTAAGGTTGGTAGATAGTTGGGGGGAATAGTAAGGTGACGGAGAAGACTTAGAGAGTGAGAAAGCTTTCTTCTAGGCAATATAGGGATGGATGAATGAAGGTTAGGTGCAGGGTGTTGCCGGGTGTTAGATCCAGGGATAAGATTATAATTACTATGAATCAAAAGTTCATGAAGTGGAGTCTAGGAGCATACAAGATACTACTTACTACTTTCTGATGAGGATACAGGTCCGAGGAATGTGGTGATGAAGGCCAAGCTCAGGTGGGATGATCTGATAATCGAAAGTGAGCTGATGAAGCTATCCTCCGACTCTCCCAATGCTTGGATGAGTGTGACAGTGATCTCGTTGATCAGTTACAGTCTTGGACTCAATGCTCTCCTCTGCAAACTCTTTTCTCCTTCTCACTTGTCTCTTCCTTGCAAAATGGATTTGGATCCCCGACATTTTGGTTGGGGGAGATCATTTACAGGGAACCGATGGTGGTTACCTAACTGACGCCGGCCGCGTAGGGACCGATGTCGGTTAGGTCAAAGTTGGCTATTTTTAGTAAAATAGCCAACTTTCCCTCGTTTTCTCCCGAGGGGTCAGTTGTGGGCTTGGTCAAGTCATTATTAGGCTCGTTTTGATGCAGGTGAGGGGTGATGAGTCATGGGTGTGGGTCTGGACCAAGTCATAGGTCTTAATTATATTAGTTTAGGGTTAGGGCTAGGTCATAGTGAGGTGGCGAGGTGAGGTGGCAGGGTTGGAGATGTGGATTTAATAATTATAAGGTAGTTAATAAATAATTCAGTGTGTAAGGTTTTAGGTGGTGAGGTAGGGTTAGGTTGTGGGACAAGATACGGGGTACAGTGTGTCGTAAGACCCAAATTTGGTGTCTACAGCCTATGGAGGAGGCTGAGGTCAAGCCGCATGTGGTGGAAGCTCCAGCTATAGTATAAGCAGGGGAATAAGGAGCTACTCCTAATCCAAAAGAAGAGGAGTACATTCTGGCTGTGGAGGACCATATAGTTTTAGAGGCTCCAAGTGCGGAGAAGGCCACAGAAGAACCTTCAGTTCTTCCTCCCACTTCATCCCCTTTAGGCTCTGATATTGAAGAAGAGTTTGAGCTTTCAAACTTCATGTTTGTGGATGAAGGGAACCATGGTGAGTCAATTGTAGATCAAGAGGACACCATGAAGGAGGTTGAGCACCTGCAGTAGGACAACAAGGAGGTAGATTACCTATCTGACTTGGAGGATTGCCTTGATGGAGGGGAACCCATGGAGATCACATCATTTTTTCCTCCATCTCTCACATCCCAAGCACATGAGCTTGCTGCCATGGAGGATAACATTCAAGAACAGCAACCTACACTTCATAACAGCCCTCTGGAACCAAGATTGGAAGACATGGCTCTCCCATTTTCTTCACAGGAGAAGGAAGAGAAAAAGTAGGTTGATGTCCTCATCTCTCCCACACCATCCACTCAAGAAGGTTCGCATGAAGACTCCATTCTTGGAGTTGAAATTCAGATTAACAGGCACATCCATCGGATCAGACCGTGCCCAATCAAGTACTTGGCTTCATTGGAGCCAAGGGAGAAGCCAAAACCATTCATGCCCACTCCAGGGCATGAGGATGAGATACAAAGTACCGAGGATCAGCTGTCATACCTCTTCAATCCAAATGCAGAGCAACTAAAAGAGGTATTGGATTTGTCTTCAGTTGATACTTTGGTCATTTGGGTGGAATATCAGCTTGTAGTTAGTTTTTCACTCATCCAACGAACCATGTTCAGTGTCAAATCAGTTGCATGGCTGTCATTTTTGAGGAAGGGAAGTTATTTCTCCCTGCCAGTTGCAGGTTTTGTTTGAGTTCCCTTTGCTCTTGGTTAGAGTAGAGTAGGTAGGTTTGTTTTCAACAGAAGAAGTGCTTGTGCACACTCTACATGTTCTATTTGGAGCATGTATGATTTTTAGTTTGTATATAGTTTTTGGTGTTGTTGTATTGCTCTTGCACAATCCATTTCAGTTGGCTTTTGGTGAAGATCAACTCCAATTTTTAATGGGTTCCCAAGTGATTCAGAGGTAAAATTTTCAGAGTTAGATTAGAGAATTGGTTGTCAGGCTTGAATTCATTCTCAATGGATGCAACTAAGGCCACTGATCGTTCATCTAGCAGGCAAATGACCCATGTGAGTCGCCAAAGTTGTTAACCAAAATAAGCTCTCTTATTTTGGGTTAACTTACTCCCTTTTTTCCTTAGTCCAAATTTCACAAATTTCAAGCACTCAAGGATTTCTGGAAAATACTCCATCAGATAGAGAATTTATTCCCCTTTCCAGAAAGGTAAAGAGCTCTTTCTAACTCCTTGTATTTTTTGAGTTATGGCTCGGCAGAGTTATAAGGGAAACTTTGCCCAAGGCGGACCTGCAGGGCTTAGGAGAGATGTTTGCCAAGGAATCTCAGACTGGTAGGGAATCGAAGGAAAAAGTTAAAATTTTCCCTTTTGTCAAAAAGGCGAAAATTAAGTGTTGAGCTGGCACATCAAAAAGCTAATGCGGGTTGACGGACCTTCGGAGGCGAATGAGATTTTTTGACTTTTTGTCAAAAAGTGTAAAATGGAAAAAAAGGAGCCCCTGCCTCCGCCGACCCAATTGAATGCCACGTCATCAGAGGATTTGTGGGAGAAAAGTTCAAAATTTTCCCGAGCTATTTTTTGCCGAAAACGTTAAGGAAAAACTCAGAATGCTATATATTTTGATCCAGAACTCTATTTTTGATGTTCTTTAGTACACAAAGCTAGAGATATGTATGATAAAGGCATCATGAAGGCTATCCTTGGATTTTAGATTGTAGGTCTATATTATGAGGAAGAAATTTTCACAGTGTGTTTTAATTACAAATAAAAAAGTCACATAGTCAAGAATTGTTTAGAATATCTAGTAAATTAGTTTTGGGAAAAGAATCGGGTTGTTTTCTTTAACTACCATAAGCAGGGATTTTTCCAAACATTATTTTGAACCACCTAGATTTATCTATAAGATGAATGCATTCGAGAGAAAATAAAAAAGGATATACAGAGAAAATGAAAACTCAAAGAGTAAGACCAAGTCAAGTATGGTTGAGAGAGATGCTAGAAAGAAGAAAGAAAAATGGGTATACAAGGTCAAGTTAAAAAATCAAAAGTTATGACATCAAATGATAACAAGAAGATAACAAGTAGGGTTCATTTTAAGAAACCTCTTAGAAATCGGAGGTGGAAAATACCTAGTGAATATCCTCAGAACTGGTTTCACGGGAAGGTGAATTTTTTAGGGGTCTGACAAAAAAAATTTCACCTCATTTTTAAGTGGTGGGACAGAAGGCTGCAGATGCGTGACAAAGATTTGCTTACGCGTGTCAACAAACCTCATTGATGTGCATCAACAACCTTGTTGACACACATCAATGTGTTTTGTTGACACGCGTCAACAACCTTGTTGACGTGTGTCAACAAATCTCTGTCGTGTGTCTGCAGCCTCCACCATCTGGTCACGCAACAAAAAAATTCTCTGTGTCGCACATCAAAAAACTCTGAAAGAGCAGAACAAATTTCATCACAGAAAAATAATAATATAATTTCAATGTATTCCAGGGCTTCTCATTCAATACGGCACATTACAATTATATAGAAGAAGTTGCTCCTATACTCAAGGAGGTTGCTCTAACAACTCTCCCTATAATAGCTCTACACTTCTATTCTACGTGAGTTCACATAACAATAATATTGTTATGATTTGTTTATAATAACAAATCTATAACAATACAACTATTTATGGTTTACACATTACACATTAATAATAATCACAAAAATATATATTTGCTCAAATATGTGAGCACTACTCCATTTAAATCCTAACATTCCCCCCCTTAGTGCGAACACGGGTAAAACACCATCTTCAACCAAGCAGCATGCCACTCCGTAGCTTGCACATGGTCTCGATCTCGAATCTGACTGTGGGAAATACATCATCCAGGGACCATTCAACCTATTAGATGAATACATGAATTGGGACCATTCAACCAATTCACATCAACCATCAAATCAGTTTGATCAAGAACACTTCCTGTAATAGTATCAATGTTACAAATCATTATCATCAAGGGGGACACAAAATCACTACACTGCACATAGGAACAGGGATGCTCATCTGTTCTTATTCATCACACAAGACACAAAGATGTCACTAAAGCAGTTTGCGGCCTCTGAGGTAGTGACGAACTCAAGGACGCTGACTGTCCTCCTGCCTCCGTTGCCTCCATCCTCCAAATATACATACCACTTAGGTAAGAGAAATGTGCTCAGACTTCTTTTCCGAACTTCTCATTTTTCGTAAAAGATGGTCTTTGTATTCTTTAGCTTTCAACCTTTTTCTTTTTAGAGATCTAGGTGATTCAAATTCACTGTCACCTTCGTATCCTTCTTCTAAATTTAGCATAGCTGAATTTTCTTGATCCTGTATATTTTTTATGTCACTCTCCATGGTAATTGGTTCCATGAGAATACATTGTTTTCTTCTTTTCTTGACCATAGTGAGATAAGTGTCGGATACAACCGAAAATACACCCTATTTTTTACAAAATTATTTATCTAGACAGACTGACAATAAATAACGACACTTTAGACTCAAAACTACAATACGAATAATCCTAAGATCACCTATTTGACACTTTTACGATATTAAAATCGCTTATATGATTTTTATGACCTTAACTTCGACAATACTAAATGACTTACAATGATAAATGGCTTTCACAAAAATAAAAATAAAAACTGAACTTATGAAGGAAACGATATATATATTACAAGACTATTAACTAAATACGATCAAAGATTCGATGACTTAACTGACATACTTTACAATGGACACAACAAAATAATATAACATTGTTATTAACTCAAATGAGAGACATTAACTCAATTCGGGAGAAACTATATAAGAGTGACATTTGAAACCAAAAAACATCGACCCACCAATAAAACTAAAGACTATTAAAATGATGCTTTTAAATGACTAACATAAATTTGATCCCACGTGGCTGTTGCATGCACAAACGGGTTTAACACCTGTTGAAGGGTGGAAGCACAGAAAAGTTTTGGAGAGATACCATGCTGAAACCGACAGTCCTTCTCTCCTGTTGATGTCACCAGTAATCGGCCCTTGAAATTCTGAAGGGGCTTTGGTTTTGAGGCGGTTCAGCAAAACTCGTGGCAAAGATTATGGAATCCAATGGAAGGAGCTTAAGATGTGCACGATGTGCCAATCCACAATCAATACAAAATATAATCTGAGCATGGAAAAAATACTTTACAAGAGAGTCATTTGATTCTTCCAAGCGTGCGAATCTCCACTGATACAGGCACACAAATCTGAGTACAAGATTGTGTTTTCTAGATATCTCAAACCTGCTCTCTCAGAAATAAGAATACGTGGATCATTTAAATCTGTATGATATGGTGTGAGTTGGTACCTATAAATTTTAATTCGACTGTGAAGGAGAAATTATTGGGCACATAAATCATTCCACGCGTACATGAGTAAGTATTTACCATAAAAAGCACCAAGAACACAGATCTTGTTTCTGCAGGTGTCCACACGACTGCACAAGTATGTGAATGTGCGCACCAAGAAAAAACAACTGCAGACTCTCATCGAAATGAACCTTGCTCAAAGAATGGAGACCGGACGTATGAAAGAGGCATTTCTGGATCTCAAGCGCTCTGATACCAAATATTGATTTGGATCAGACTGAAAGCATTTTACAAATGATATTCAATACACAAAGAAAGATATTCTATTCAACATACTGATTACAAATAATACAGAGGCTAATAAATAGCCATGGAAATAGAAAACTGACTTCCTACAAACCAGGAAGTCACACAACAAAACACCCATTAATATCATTACGGGTACAACAAAATTATATTGTTGAAACAATATAACAAACATATATTATTAATAATGAGTTATAATATAACTCATATTAATAATATTACAATAATAATGAGAGCACTATGATATTAAATCCTAACAATTAAGGCCTCATTCATAATAGAAATATTTTTTAACCGCAAGCCCCCACAAAGCTTTGGTTTTGTGATTTTTTCTCAAGCCACAAGAGGGAATTTGAAATTCTCCATGGCTCCCATCCAAAGGTATATCTTCTAGATTTTCTCTAAGGATTCAATAATTTTAGCAGGGAGCTTAAAAAGAGACATCACATAAATGGGAATACCTTGAAGGAATCTTTGGAGCAATTGAATCTTACCAGCCTGAGAAAGTAAGAGACCCTTCCAAGACAAGAGTTTACTATTAACTCTTTCCAGCAGAGCATTCCAAACCATGAAGTCAGGCTTCTTTTGGATCAGGGGCATACCCAAATAAGAATCCAAAAAATGCTTAATATTTCCCCCTATGATGCGAGCTAATCTGGCTATTTGCCTATTTAATTAATAATAGGACTTAGCTCCCACAATTATTTGCCTATTTAATTAATAGGACTTCCTTACAAAAATAATGCCTTAATATTGTTTCACTATGCTTTTAAAAATGATAAGGCTTTATAAAATTTCTTTAGAAGCCTTTTAAATTCTCCTCGGGCTCCTTTTGAGATAGCGTATAGCTCTTTACATTCTTCATTTTTTTACAGAATGGGAGAGGGACCCTTATATAGGCCGAAGCGGCCCGAACTATATGCTATATATCATATCGTGCCAACTATTATATCAACCCGCCACAACATAGGATTTGGTTAATCCACGCGAGTTAGAGGCGAGAGGTTTCGTGTTTGATGCCCATCGTCCATTTTAGTCACCGACTACTTAGAAACTTAATGGGTATAGTCCCACATTTACAAGCAAATAGTTGCATTAGTGTTTAAATATGGAATGGCTTCCCTCCTTAGTCGTGACTTAGGCCACACAAGCACTCCTTGTGTTGCCAAATACAATGCACCTCGTACATTGGTCAAATTGCCCAGATCAGGCCGAGTTGATTATAGCCACATAGTCGCAAATACATAGTGATATGCCCCGAGTTGGGATAAATATGTGGATATCCACGTTATCCTAGTTGCGTCCATAGTCGGTCTACCCAAATGGTTGGGTTGTGTGTTGTTGACTTGCTGCTGTATATGTCGAGCTACCTTGTTGGTTTGAACAACCCAAACATTGTGAAGTTTGAGATGTGGTGAGCTGGATGGTTTGTTTGATTGGTCGACTAATATGGAACCACCATGTAATTAAACATGTTGTATTAGCTTAAATAAAACTATGAGCTAATAGTTTGAATCGCCAACACTAGATAAACTCGACCGTTGAAAAATATAGGCCTCAGTGTGGATTTGACCACCCCACCGAGCTAAAAATATTGCTCGTTGAACTCGAAGTAATCCTGCAATACAACTCGAAAGGCACAGTCCACTTGTCACTTCTTGATAGGCATATCGAGAAAATTCAATTCATGGTGGCAAGCCATGTGGTGGCTTGAGTACCCACCACGTCGGTGATATTAAAATAGTCCTCACGGCAGTCGGGCTCCCTTCCGTTACAAAAGTTGAGCCTCTTGTTCTCATGATCCACTTATTTCTTGTCAAAGACTGGAGAATGAAAACACCACCGTAATCATATGATCATTTTGCCACTTGGTCGTAATTTTTCAATTGACCCGGTCCCGCTTAGGGTTGACCACATCCCGCTTAGGGTTGACCGCAACTTTGATCAACCACCATTTGCACATACGGACTCCATTTTTTATGATCAAATAGTCGACGAAAATCTCTCGGAGTGATCTTCTATATCGTGTCGACCCTAGGAGATTTAGGGAAAAAATTTCCTCTGCAGTGTCCTCCGAATCACACCTTCCCAATTGGAAAGGCTTTTGTTCCACCAAAAGCTTACTAGAACATTTTGTCACCTTGTCCTGAATCTGAATACTCTTGGTCTCGATCCTGGCCCTACGGGTTATGGTCCCACCATGCTTCTTCCTTTGACTTGATTGTCTCATCTGCCCTTTAGGGGCCTTAGAATTTGAAAATCCCTGACGCTTGTACTACCACATTTTCCTGTTAAGGTCTTACTCTTCGAAAACACAGAAGAAATATACTACTACATCTTCCCTCTGGGGGTCTTACACTTAAGCAACATATAGTCTGCAAGGAATTAGATATTGCCACATCTACCCTTTAGGGGTCTTACACTTTGACAACACCCAGAAGTATGTATTGCTACATCTGCCTTCTGGAGGTCTTACACTTCAGCAATACTGAAACATCACCGCATCTTCCCTTTAGGGGTCTTACACTTCGGAAGATGTCACGTCCACAATGATCAGCTACCATTCTGTTACACGGTCACAATGCCTCTACAAAAAATGATGATTTGAGTTGATTTATCACGAGCTCAAAAATGGTGACTTCAACACCACTGCAGGGTTGTTGCCTCTACATGGTATAAAGCTTCTTGTTGATGATGACTATTAGGGACCACTCTGTTGCACACCCATAATGGGCCTCTTCGCAAAGTGAATTTCTGACTTGATGTCAAATGTCAATGGTGTTCAACTACCATTCTATTGCACGGTCACAATGCCTCTACACAAAATGAAGTTTTGAGCCGACACCTATGAGCTCAAATGTCTACACATATGGCTGACAGATCTCAAAGCTTAATATGAGTTAAATCCAGTATCCAAGTTGTAACAGGCACTCATAAGCTGATTAGGAGATATATTTGGAGTATTAATCAAATTTTCTAAGTAAGAAAATCCACTAAATATGGTAAACCTTTCTCTCAGCATTTTCTCACAAAATATGATCTCCAAACAAATATTGGATATTATTCATCAATCTAAATTATGCAATATATAATTGAAAAATTGTTGACTTACCCATTTTAAAGGACTTTCACTTTCAGGTATTACCTGGTCCTGGGTTGAATTGTTAACTAGTGGTTGATTAGGAAATTCTTTTACCTTTGCAATAGGCATCCATTCCATCTTTGGCTTGGCATTACTCTGATGGCGAGATGGATGCAGTTTCCAACAATTATCCACCCGGTGCCCATTTCTCTAGCAATGAGCACAAAAATTCCTCTTAATCTCCTTCTTCTAGGATGAGGAACTTTTTCTGCCATTTTTTACTCTGCATGACAAGATTGGTCTTTCTAATTTTCCTTATTCGTGACGAACGGCATCAATTTCCTTCTTTTCCAGCATCTGGCCACAAAATGATTATTCAATCCACAAAAAGTACATGGAAAGGCATTCCACATTTTCAGAAAATCACAACCATACTTCTTAAGCTGAAAAAATGGATCAGAAGTTTTATTGTGCTTATAATTATAGTAAGAAACTGGAGGTGGAATCTCATTACCTCTTCACTAATTTCTCTTACCACATCTGGCATGTGACGACGAAGCACAAGTTTCCTACTCAAAATCTTCCTATATGACTAGTGGGGTATTCTCTTTGCTTTCAGAAGTTTGTGTGAGAGTAGGATAAACCAAACACTAAACAAATCTTCTTAATATTCATATTAAAATCAAGTACACATATATAGGAGAGACAACTCCTATTTTTATGGAGTTTGTCCAACAACTCTCCCCACTATTCTCTCCACAAACTACTATGTACGTGAGTTGTTAAAACAACTCACAACAATAAGATTCTCCATATATTATTTTCCACCTATCACGAATAAAATTAATGGAGCACTAATATTATAATTTCCTAACATTCCCCCCCTTAGTGCGAACATGGGGAAAACTTGTCTTTGTACTTGCACCTGCTCATGATCTGGTGATTTTCACAAGATGATCACAAACCTTGGGGATGGTTTTACAAACGGTTGACCACAAACCGAGAATGGTGGTTTTGCAATTAGTTTACCACAAACCACAAAGTGATGGTTTCGCGAATGGATTACCAACAACCAAGAATGGTGGTTTTGCTATTAGTTTACCGCAAACCACAAATGAAGGTTTTCAAGTGGTTTACCTACAACCACATCATGATATGCCAAGTACTATTCTCAGCTCTCATCACATCTCACTGCATGGAATAACATAGGAAATTCTGTTGAAATTTGCTGCTCGTACATACATAGAAAAAGCTGACATAATGGAAATGGAACATTGGATCATGTTCCCCCCCTCAATGGTAAATTTCCACTTATTGAAAAGTACAAATTGTACCACACTGGAAGCACTAAAATCAAACTGCACACACACACATGTCACCAAAGCTGATATGCGGCCCCACCGTTGGAAACTGACGAGAGGTCATTAAATGACCTCCAACCTCTTGTGCCTCAATCCTCCATTGTGAAGTTTCTAACTTAGCTGGATATCATCATGGAGCTCAATTACAACTCGGACATTGGATTCCACCGAAAATGCGTCCAGCTAAAAGTGAGGTAAATTTTTTTTAATTTATTTTGACAATGTTTTGACTCTGAATTATGATGACAACTAATAAAATGACAATTAAAAAATCCCAAAATCACCTATATGACATTGAAGGACAATACAAAACTATGATTTTGTAGGCTATGAAAATGGAATTTTGACATAAGAATCCATAATTACTCTATTGACTATAGAGTTTGACATTTACACAAATAGACAAATATTAAAAGTGCCAAATTTAGACAAACAATAATTTCACAAATAATTTGTGGCAATGTATCCAGAATGACTTCACTCTAGCAAATACTTAACAATAGTGGTGAAAATAGATAGTAAACTTGACATTGACTAAAGTTTCATTACATTTATTTTTAATTTTAAAACTATTTCCAACGCTACTCGTTTATAACATAAACTATTTGGTGAGAGAATCTATATCAAACTCAACAATATCTTGTTTTATTATACTTTCTTTTCTTAACACAAGACTAGATTGGACTGACAACACTGATTGAGATAATAATGTAAAAACCTTATTTTGATATTCACCTCATGGACCCCGAGTGTTCTGCGAGTGAGTAGAGGTTATTTCGAACAAGCTTGAGAGAAGATGTGTCGAACACGTCCAAGGATGTGTGATGAATCCAATGCAATTTGGTGGCGAGCAACACATGCATTGAGGTAAGTGGGAGAATCTCACTATTATCTCCAATGCCCATGCAACGAAGTCTTTGAAATCTTCAATGGTAGATGTATGTGAAACAATAAAAAATGTGAAGTTCTTATTGAACGACAGTGGAGGCAGATCCAAAATGAATACAGGTTTGTGACCATGTTAAACGTAGAGTCCCAACACAAGCTCCAATGAGTTGCGCACATATCTCTGCTCAAATCTATCACATGTTTGAGTTGGTCAACATTTCTGTAGCTTTCACAGGTGTGTGTTGAAGATGTAAATTACAATGTACCACTGAAGATGGATGAATTTCGACGTCAATACTAATATAAATCCATGCGATCAGAAAATCTTCAAATGCTAATGTGAAGTCAATGTACTAGTGAAGAGTAAGTTGGAAGTGTCCAGATCCATAGTCTTTGATGTAGATAATTTTGAAGAGATCGTGAAGTATTAAACAAGCGATATGATCTTAAGGTATATCTTGTGGAGAAGATTAAAAAAACAATTCCGAGAGGAGTTCGTTGTTGCCAAGGAGATAAGAGTATGATCTGCCAGGAGTTGGAAAAGATCTTGACTGATGTATTTAGCTTTAGCGTAGGTCAAAAAAACATAGTCAATCAGCCAGAACAGTGCACAGTCGAAAACTTAAGTATCATAACTATTTTAAACCATAATACATGTTCTTTGTATATTGATTTCTTTCTCATCTACAGGGACAAAAGACTAAATTCATGTCCCTATCAATCCTTGGAGTTCATTATACAGGAGAAAACATCACTCTGATAGCAAATGTGAGAGCAGGATAAACCGAACACTGAACAAATCTTCTTAATATTCATATTAAAATCAAGTACAAATATATAGGAGAGACAACTCCTATTTTCATGGAGTTTGTCCAACAACTCTCCCCACTATTATCTCCACAAACTACTATGTACGTGAGTTGTAAAAACAACTCACAACAATAATATTCTCCAGATATTATTTTCCACCTATCACGAATAAACTTAATGGAGCACTAATATTATAATTTCCTAACAATTTTTCTCCCATCAGCGTTCTTGGAGCAATCTCTAATATCCATTCCCACACTAGAAAAACTCAAACCTGCAAAATGAGGACGATCCTTAACCTGTATTGGGTTAGCAATGCCCTGACCATTTTTACCAAGGCCTCTTTCATCAAATCCCATTTTAGACAGCAATTTGGATCCCATGCCTTTAGTATGCTTTTCAAATGAACCAAAGACATCATTACCTGAATCTGATACCAAATGGGAGGAAGAAGAAGATTCTCATGGTGAAAAACTTACAATGGACTCATCTATCATGGTCTCTACATCTGAAGTTGAAGGTATTTACTTTCTCTTATCACCACATTGTAGCCTTGCAAAGAGCTCATCCTTGGTTTGTAGTTCTGATTTCAAGCGAGCATTTTCCTCTTTTAAGGACTAATACATCAATTGCATGAGAGAGTTCTCTTCCTGGATCTGGTGATTGTACGCCTCAATCTCATCAAGCTTCTCCTATTTAGACATCTTGCCCATGGTGCACATGTACCATGTTCAATCAAAATGAACTACTGTACAACTGAAGCAATCACACGGTCATATCAACCAATTATGATACCAAAATCATTGTGATGTATGTTTATGTTGTATAATTATAAGTTTAAATTTCTAATCCCTCTTGGCTAATGTTAGCTAGTGTTTCATGTTACCTTTTTGTGGTCCCTTATCATATCTTGTGGCTTGGGATGTTGTTTAAGGGTTATGAAGGATTAGACGACCCAATTATGGACTAGGTGAACCTAATTGCCCCTCTTAAATGCCACATTTTTCCCAAACTTGGATTTGAGAAAAATGTGTCATTTAGGAGGGGTAAATGACAAGCAAATGACTTCATTTGCATTGAAAATAGACTCTAACCCCCATCTTTATAGGGGGTGGGATCTTTTCAATACAAATGCGGCCCATTGGCTCAATTTTCGCCTTCTCACACACTTCAAATTGATGGAGTTTTAATCTTTGGGAATTTTTTGGGAAATGGGTGACCCTAATGATGGGTTAGGTTTATTTCTTTTTCCTTTTCTTTTACTTTTAGTTGAAATTTTGGAGCATGTTTATTGGTTTGAATCTTCGTGAAGAGTGACACTTTTCACCCTCTCATTGGTTGGCTTGAGTGGCATGCTCTTCTTAAGCCCCTCATGTTTATATTTATGGGGTTCTTTTCTTGGGAAATTTTTGGGAGAGCTTGGTGTTGGAAAGATTGGAAAATCATTTTGGAATTCTTGGTGAGCATTTTGGGATTGGACTTGTGTTTGAGTGTAAGGTAGGATCTTGCACATCTTCTTGTTCTTAATTTGAATTGTATTTTTGAAATTGTGTATGTGGTTTGAATTTTGCAAATGAAATATTTTGAATGTTTTTCTTGTTTTCTTTTAGTTACTCCACCCACCCTTGAAGGGTGTGGGTTTTGGAGATGGATGGGAAGAGGGAGGAATTCCTCCTTGTCACTTTCTATGCTTATTGATAAGCTTAAAAGTTTCTTCTTTGTTTTAACCCACCTGTATTTTTTATTGATAATTGTTAGATGGGCTCCAAGGTCCAATACAAAGGATATTCCATGAAGTTCACAAAGAGAAAAAAACACTGACAAAAGGGCTAGATTAAAGAAGAGATTGACTCACAAAAATCCCATCAACAGTACAAAAAAACCTGATAACAGACACAGACCCAAATAGACACATATACATCAAAGAGACAACAAAAGTGGTTAGAAATAAGTCAACATGCGAGCCACTTAAACAGATTTCTTTCTTGTTCTCGATCTTGGACCCCCTTATTTTGACAATCTCTAAGGGGGGATGTCTTTGTCTTTCGAACTACTAAGATCTAGTCTCATCCTCTTTCCTTTGGCCTCTACATCCCTATCTTGTAGGGTATCTAGTCTTTGACCATAGATAATCAAATCAGTACTCATTCTCTTGACATTTCTAATCAGATTGATATTTTCATCTTTCAATTGTGCCACCGTTTCTTCTAAGGTATTCAGTCTCTAAGAAAGGAAATTGAGAATATTATTCCTTTCATGAAATGCAGTAAATCCACCCACAAGACTATGAAGGGCCATGGTGGCATTCAAATTCTTCTGTGTTTTATTTTTCATCGTCAAAATCTTCCCTCTTTCATCCAGCGATAGGTAGTATTCACAATCTTTTCCGAAACTAACACCTGAAGCCCTGGGCTCTAGAACAGGGGTGCCCGCTTTAATTATCAACAAGATAAGACCCTGGTGAAGAGGAAAAACCATTTTCTCTGCTTGAAATTCACGGACAAAAGCCTGTAAAGAGCTAGACAAATAAAATGAGATGCTCATTTTCATGTTATGATGAAAATGGTTAAGCGAGGAAAAATGTTGGGTGTGCAATTTTCCAAACTTCCCATCTAGAGTGATATACTTCATAATATGGAAGAAAATTTATGGCCATCTCCATGCTAACATTAATATATCAATGTCATCTTCCATATATTAGGGATGGGTTTCCATTTGGTTTGGGAATCCATCCCTACCCCCATTGAAGGAAACTTGGTGTTTCAAAATCCTTCATGGGGGGACATGGAGGGATAAGGGGATAAATTTTAGAGAGATAAGGGGTAATTGTGTTATGGAGAGATAAGGTGGAAAATTGTTGATTTACATGGAGTTTTTGGCTACTCAAAAATGAGATTTTCATCCCCTCTTCCCAAATTAGAAGCATGGTGCTTTTTAACCAATTTCTTTTATTGAATATGTGTTATGTTGCATTGAAACCATGTAGTGTAACATGTCTTTTGCATCTATTTCTTCCCTTGTGTTATTTGGTGGTATTGTTTATTTCCCTTAGGCTTGGGGGGAGGCTAGCATGCCACCTTGGATCCCTTGGTGGCATGTAATGATGTTAAATGGTTGGGTGGTCAACCAGACTCATTCTCTTGTGATTTTAGAGGATTTTACTCTTGATGTTTGGAGCTAGATAGAGTTGATTTAAAGTTGCAGGTTGCTATTTTGATTCTTGTAAAAGAATTCTTATTTTGGTAAAAAAAAATGGACATGTTGTCTCCACTTCAAGTGGAGGGCTTTTATAATTGCATTATTATTTATCATTTCTTCTTGTGATTTAATTTTAAAAATGCTAAATTGCTTCCATTATATGATTTGTTTTACAATTGTAATGTTATTTAAAATGTCCATTAAACGACTTCTTAAGGTTGATAAAAAAATACAATTAGTTATGAATTTTTTAGACTTGTTCCCTTGCTTCCAAGGGGGGATTAACCCCTAGGAAAACTAGGCAACTGCCTAGGACGGTAGCAGTTAGGGGGAGTCTGAATCCAAATATTTCACTTATTGAACGTTATTTTTATAACTTATAATTAAAACAATTTACCATAAGACTCAATAGCAATTAACCCATTTATTGATATTGTTATATAGTAACATAAATTTCATGCATACACATATAAAGGTACTATAATATTTTTTCAAGTAAAAAAAATATGGTATATTTCTGAGCTCGTATGATTTTTTGGGTATTGTTACCCATTCACTAATATAGCCCCAGATTATGTAGGTGTGTAATATTTTCTAGGAAAAGGTGCACGTGTTTTCGATAATTTCACTGATGTAGCTAATGGAGGTGAGTTTAACTAAAGGAAATAAGTATTTAATTCTTTATTCCTATTTTTGTGGGGAAATGTCTATTATATTTTGTGGAGGAATCACTAGGCTTGGTCCAAATACCACTCTTCAAAAAACCATTGAAGATACTTAAGTATTTTTATTGCTTTACAAAAAATGGTGTTTTTATCAGGTTTGAGTCCCATCACCTACTTGATATTAATAAATTTGATTTGCAAACATCCTTTCATAATAAATTGTATTTGCTACATTATGAGAACCTCTTATGATTAATTCTATCCATCTATAGAATATTTATTTTCTTTCTACGATAATTTTATAGGATATTTTTATCCTTTTTGTATTGCAATTTCTCTAAATTTGTGATTTATTATGATCCTAATACAAATTTTAAAATGCAAGAATGTAAACAACTATTCTTTATGTACTTGATGGGTAAAATATTAATTAAAATCGTGGGAAGGGCGTCCACTCCAATTGTTGCCTAGGGTGCTCCTAACTTTTAATTCGGCTCTACTTGCTTCATAGTTTTGAAAAGTTGATTTTAAATCTCTTTTTTCCTCTCGAATAGGCTTATAGAAAATAAAAGAGTTTAGTTTATTAAAGGAAGGAAAATTGTATGGTTATAAAAAAAATTCTGAACAGAAAACTATTCTTCTTCCTTGTGAAATATGAAAAGTTTGCACTTATCTCTTCCTTAATGGGAATTCTGATTTAATGGATTTGTTGGTTTTAAAAGCTCCATACTTATCTGATGTTTACTTTGTGCATTTGAGAAGGGAAATTGTAGCAATAAAATGTTAATTGTTTTTCATTGAGTGAAAAAAAATTATGTTGTAATTGTAGAAATTGTAACATTTCCTCTTTTCAACCTGATGGTGAAAGTTGCTCAAGTATTTCATTATTTTCAAGATTGAAAATCTGAAATTTATATTTTATCTCATAAAAAAAAGTATTCTCACGTTTGTATGAAATAAAATACTCTTTTTTTTTAACATAGCTTTCGGTTGGGTGTGTTTGTGTGTGTGTGTGTGTGTGTGTGTGTGTGTGTAAATATGAATTATTAAATAGTAATAGAATTCATGAAATTAAAATGAATGGTTGATGTAAGTTCACCTTAAAATATATACATATATATAAAGGAATTAGAGTCAATATATATATAAACTAAGTTTGTTTTACATTGAATTTTCTGAAGCCTTTGCTTTTGATTAAAGGTTTGAATTTAAAAATAAATAATGTGGGGAGTGGGGTGCGGGGGGGACGTGGGATGGCTGTCCCACCCATCCCCCACAAACCATTACCCCATATTGGCCACGACCCAGCCGTGGCCTACCCTGCACCACCCTTCAATCAATCATGGGTCGCTAACCTTCAAACCTCCCCGACACCACTCTCAGGCATGCGGCCGTTAGGGTAAACTGCCACCAATTTGGGCCCTTTAACAGTGCGGTCGGCTAGATATTGAATGGCGTGTGTGTGTGTGTGTGTGTGTGTGTGTGTGTGTGTGTGTGTGTGTGTGTGCATGTGTGTGTGTGCATGTGTGTGTGTGTGTGTGTGCGTGTGTGTGTGTGCGTGTGTGTGCATGCGTGTGTGTGCGTGTGCGTGCGTGTGTGTGCATGTGCGTGCGTGTGCACGTGTGTGCCCGTGCATGTGCATGTGTGTGTGCGTGTGCGTGCGTGTGCATGTGTGTGTGTCTGTGCGTGTGTGTGCGTGTGCATTTGCGTGCGTGCATGTGTGTGTGTGTGTGCGGGTGTGTGTGCATATGCATCCGTGTGCGTGTGCATACGTTTGCGTGTGCATGCGCGTGCGTGTGTGTGTGTGTGTGTGCATGCGGGTGTGTGTGTGCGTGTGTGGGTGCGTGCATGTGCATGTGCGCATGCGTGTGGGTGCGTGTGTGTGTGTGCGTGAGTGCGTGTGTGTGCATGTATGTAGGTGTGTGTGTGTGTGTGTGTGCGTGCGTGTGTGTGTGTGCGTGCATATGTGTGCGTGCGTGCATACGCGTGCGTGCGTGCGTGCATATGTGTGCGTGTGTGCATACGCGTGCGTGTGTGGGGGTGCGCGTGCGTGGGTGTGTGTGCGCGTGCGTGCGTGCGCGTGCGTGCGCATGCGGGCGGGCGGGCGGGCAGGTGTGCATGCACGCCCGCGCGCGTGTGTGTGTGCGTGCGGGTGCGTGTGTGCGTGTTCATGTGTGTGCGTGTGTGCGTGCGTGTGTGCGTGCGTGCGTGCGTGCGTGCGTGCGTGCGTGCGTGCGTGCGTGTGTGTGTGTGTGTGTGTGTGTGTGTGTGTGTGTGTCTAGTCTATAATTATTTGTTTATAGATTTTCTCAAAATATGAGATCTTAAACAAAACACATAAAACAATGATAACTTTGATCCTACAAATCCATTTGAATCATTTAGGGAAAATAGAAAACTATACATTTGAAACCCTTGTGAATAAATAAAAAATACATACAAACTATGAACAACCATTATGGAGCCACATCTGTATGTAAATGGAGACAAAAGAGTTGAAACCCTCATTGGATCTCTTGTCATGGTTTCCTTCCTTCTTCCTACAAATAAAACTTAAAACAAATTTTTGAGCACCCAAATGGAGAAAGGAAATAAAAAAGAAATATAATTCCGGTTTAAATTTTATCCTCAAACTTTGATTTTAGGGTTAGCTTATCCTGTGGTGGAGGATACCTTACATCTAGGGCCCTAAATCAATTAAATTTTGACTTATATTTAAAAATTTGCATTTTAAAATGGATGTATTATTATGTGTTTTAGTTGAGAAATGACTTAGGAAATGGTTACACTTTATTGTCAGGGTATTAATTATTAATTAAATTATATGATAACTTGGACGTATTATTTATTGTTTCACTATTGAGCCATGACCATAATATTTTCCTTGTCATATGGAAACGTTAAAATAATTTCCGCATCTATTAGTTAATTGGTGGTATTTCAATTATTCTTACCATATCATCCTGAGTGCAATAGTTTTATCACTAACAGATTGTGTAACCTTATCGCCGTCACGATATAACTATCGTCAACATTATTAAAAGTATTAACCATAAAATCATCCCAGCCCATGAAAGTGGCATTATGCCAACTCTCTACCTATGGCCGAGATTACAACGTGGTCGCCAAAGCTTGACCTGATTGTTTCACAAATATAGTTTGGTGTCGCTTCGCCGTTCTTACAAATTGGTAACCTAACTCGCCTTTGGAAATTAATATACCTTTAAAAAAAATTCTTACCATAATTATTTCTTTATATATGGATATGGATTTTTAGTTGTTTTTTTATCGATTTCGGAACTCGCATTGAGTGAAGCACGACAAAAAGGGGAAGAGGCTCTCATTGCAAGGATTAGTATTTTAGTTTTCTCACCTACTTTAGAGTTTAAGAGTATGTTCTATGTGTAAAAACTGTATTTTCTTTAGGTAGGAATTTTGTGTTGAACCTTTGATTGTTTAGATGATCTTGGACCTCTATAAGTGCATGTGATGCATCCTCTGGAGCCTCTTGGTTATGAATGTAATATTGTGTGACCTAACAATGCAATTTGATAGGATTATCTACGGTTTTTGTTCAACCCTTGGTCGTTTCTTGCTACTCCAAAGGATGGAGCTCACCTTTTCATGATTAGTAATCAATTGTGATCACCAAAGATTTGTATTGCATATTAACATGTTGTCGTGTCTATAAGATAAGTAAATGCAATATTACATACTTTTTTCTCAATTTGATGCATCACCGCTTTTTCCTTTTGTTTTTCTAACATTGATCTCTTTGCCTTCAACACTTTCCCTTTCAATGGTTAGCTTAGGTTTGTTTTATGCATTAAAATAAGAACAAAACCAAATCTCTAGAGGTTATTTTCAAATTCACAATCTCACACTGTTGAGATATCCCACATTGTGTGTGGAACACATGTGTAATGTACATGGTACAAATCCAGACATCAACATCCAACGAAGAGCACAAGATTCAGAAGTGATGACAGCAACAAGATTCATTGAGAGGCTTAGGTGAATGCATCTCAAGGTAAAAGAACAACTTGATAAGTCCCAAACCAAGTACAAAGCTAGGCATGACCAATATCGCAGAGAGTTCACGCTCAAAGTGGAAGACAAGATATGGTGTACTTGAGCAAGGAAAGGATTCAAAGCCAAGCAAGAAAACTCAAAACTCTAAAGATATGGACCATTCACCACCCTAGAATAGATCGAAGAAAACACTTTCAAGCTTGAACCACCATAGTCCATGAGGATGTATGACGGCGAGCTAAAAGGCTCTATTGTGTACTCCCCAAACCTGCCATTTTTTCAATCAACACAACAGAAAAATACTCTAACACAACTCAGATTCCATTAATTTGAAAGTCTTAATATAAAATTGATTTCCCTCTGTACAAGATAATTACAAGTTATCAAGGCTTACAGAACTACAAGGGTGATGGCCTTCATTGTTTATTATTTGTGCTCAAAGTCCCAAAAAAACTTCCAAAAGTCCCTTAATCATTGCGCTAGGCAGGGATTTATAGATCTATATTCCCGCCCATTTGGAATTTGAATTTCCTTCTAGAATTCTCTTTGGAATTCTACTCAAATTCAAATTTGAATTGATGTGCATTAATGGCATCCAACCACCTCCGATATGGTAGGTAATAAAAGTCTATCTAGAAGCTCCACATCACTGCTGAACTGACAGCTTGCATTCTTTTCATTTCTATGTCTATCTTTATCCTTTGGCACAATCATTCTTGCTTGAGATCTTCTAACGCACCCACCTTAGAAATATTTATGTGCTCTCGAGTTGTTCTTAAGTGTCTGCCCTTATGCCTTTTCAAAACTTGTGCGCCTATGCCTATTTGTGTAACTCTAACGCGTTGTTAGGAAACTTTCTGTCGTACCCTTGTCCCTTGGCTAACTTCCCAATTCTTGTGCACATTACTATACTTATCCAAAATTTTAAAACTTATGTAGATATTTTGGTTCTCCGTGATGCTCCTACATCAATGTACTCAGTAGTAAATTGTGAAAATTTGCACGTGTATGAATTATAAATGTTAGATGAAAATAACATCAAATGCTACCTTCCATAAAGGACTTTGTCTCAAATTCTCAAGGGAAATTGGAAGAATATGCGTTGCTATAATAAAAGGTCTAAGAGAACACATAGGGTCACAAGAGCATTGGTTGGTTGCTGAGAAAGGAAGGACTCCAAGGCAAACAAAGTGGTACACTGAGGAGAAGGTGGGAGAGTTATTCCCACATCTCCTCTCACACTGAAATTTTGTGGGACCAAAAGCCTCTTAGAAGAGAGGTATGATCCATAGGGATCCAAGATAACATCATTTTCATTTACTAAACACATAAGGGAGAGGTTTTTAAAATTCAACATGGCCCTAACGGGAGAAAACCCGGGCTAGTTGCAAAACTATCGTTTCTAACAGAGTTATAGTTGCATTATCATTATTGTTTGTATAACCGTAGTTGTCTTACCTCTGGTCTATTAATACCGGTAGTTGCATTACAGTTAATGTCTGCATAATCGTGGTTGTGCTACTATCAATATGCTAATACTAGTAGTTTTAACCACAGAAGAGAAGAGGCCAATTACAGCCCTGGACCCTTGGGATTCTCCAGTGAATGTGAAGTTATTCCAAACATTGTATAATGAGGCCAAGGATTAGTAGAAGGCATCATTGATCAGAGAACAATTCATAGTGTGTAGTTGGTTATAGAATGAAGATTGGTGTTAAAGCACAAAGAGGAAATCTTAGAAGAAGGATAAATAAGTTTGTACTGTTTCTAGACTTCATTGTAATCTTCATACATGGCCATAAGAAAACTGGGAATCAGACAATCATCATTCCCCATTGGTTTTTCCCCACATTGGGATTTTCCAATGATCATTATCTTGTGTTCAATTGTCTTTTTGTTTGCATTTATCGTATGTCGTAGTTTCCATTCTTTTGCAATGTTGTATCACTTCCACCAACTAAAATGCATTAGTTCCAACACACTAAGACAATATCATGTCATTTCAAGCAAAGAATTTAAGTGGCACAAGTTTATGATTTTATGAATTTGAACGTAGGCAATCTTAGGAGTTCACAAATTGTGAATCCTCCAAGAATCCTTCTCTAGATTCTATGAATCCACAATCCATCATCATTCGTAGATTTTGCTAATATTTTTTCATTTGGTTTTATTGGATGTTGTTTGTTAGCTTCCCCATGTTTTCTTGATTCTCATATTTTCCTCCAATGCATTTTGATTGTATATTTTCTTTTACCTTATGGGATCCTTCATCGTCTATCTTCTTGGCGTTTAGCATTGTTACTTGGGGTTTTGTATTTTCAACTGGGTGGGGATTCCTTTTCCAAATGACCTATAATGTCACCAAATGGACACTTTTCAACCCCAATTGGATTTTAGGAAAAACCTCAATCCAAAGAATAAATATAATTCATAAAATATTTCAATGCAAATTTGAATTTTATATGAAAATGACAACTTGCATAAGAGAGGAAAACCCGCCAAAAGAAATGCAAAACCATTGAATATTCAATGGAAACAAATCAGATATTTTTGCAAAGATGGAATCATGAAGAAAATCCATAGTAGAGTTTCAAATAGGATGAATTTATTTTATTAAAATCTACGAATAGTTGCCCTCAAACACAGCTGAAAATACCACTTCTTCCACTCCAAAAATTATGTAAAATAGCTGATATGATCTCCAAAAAATAGTTATACTAACAACAGTCAAAATCTGATCATAAACCTATTGGTGAGAAAATTTGTCAGTTGGGCAAATTAGGTGTCTCCACCAAGGGTCACGGGGTTATGTCCCTCTGCATTGAATGGTTCAACTCTCATTATTGAATAAAAACTAATCTAATCATATCTATTGATGTGGGTTGGCCAAAAAGTTTGGGGATAACACAGGGACACTCTAGTGAACCTGTGGCAACATGTTTGTACGGGTGTACAAGGGAGGAAATTACAACGATGTACAGAGAATAAGGAAATTTAAGAAAGGAAGGTTATTGTTGTGAGTGGGGCCAATTGCATAGTTCGCACCCAATAACCAGAGTAGTTCAATCATTCAATATAGACGAAAGCAATGATGAAGCTAGCGGGACCAATGAATTAAAACACAGTTTTTGGATTCATCTATCGAGGAAGCAAAGTTCCTCTCCAACACCATACAGGATTACTATGTTTACAAAGTGCTTAAAAGAGAGAAGTAGAGGAAACACAAGAAAAGGAGAATGGAAGAAATATAGTTTTATTTCATAAACATCAATGACACAAAGTCCAACAACCACAATCCAAAATTTCTACAACATATATGCTATCACTATCTAATATTTCAAGATCCTTTGGAATGGAGAAGCCATCCCAATTTATAGCAATGTGAATTGACTCTTCGCCTACCCCCCTCATGACTCTTCATGGTCTCATTCAACTTGTGACTTTTCGTCTTTTTAGGGAGTGAGAAACAAGTTCCCTTTTTATATATCAAATGGATTTTTATAATGTAACTTTATAAAGTCACTTAAGTGAATGAGAAAAAATACAATGATTACGCCCAATGAAGAATTAGAAAGGGAAGAGAAGGAAGGGGGAGAAATAGAGAAGAAGGGATAGGTTATCACATCCGATGAAGATGATCCTTGCGATGAATAACTTGCCGATGATGATCACAATCTCCTTCTTTGGCATGATGCATGTACACCGTGGGTTTCCGAATGAGTGTTTAGAAACACTGTTGAGAGATCCTTCAAGATGACTGCAAGAATTTCTCATGATGATCCCCTTGATGATTGATTTATCAACTCCCTTAGCTTACTAAGCTCATTGAGCTCACTGAGCTCACTCCAACTAGCTTATTGAGCTTGCCACAGATCATTTGGTTTACCATCTCATCTCATTGCAGTTCAACTAGCTCACCCAGGTTACTTGACCTGGCTCACTAGCATAGGTATCTTCCTGAAAAATGATGAGTTCATGACATATATCACTGTCGTAACCATCCCAAATCAAACTCACTACTATCATCTCAGCTCAACTTACTTTAATCCACCTAACTAGCCAACCATCTCGCTGCAATCAACTCGCTTAGCTCACCGGGCTCAGCGCAGTTAGCTCAATCTTATCACTTCAACCAGCTCATCTTGATGAGGTGATGATGTTTTCAAGCCCATATGATAGGCATGATGACTTACCCTGATGAATCAATGGAATCTTTGATGTTCTTTGAATTTTTTCCAACAGCTTAGTGGTGTAGACATTCCTCTGTCTTGCTTTACCATGCTCTCGGGCACAACTGGGACCAAGAAGATGCTTCCAAGACCCATATGGAGGCTTCATCTATTTGTTTGAACTTATGATACCATTTTGCAACAATGTGAAGAGTTCAAAAATCGAAAAAATGAGTGAGGACGGGGTCGTCTACAACTTTGTGCACCCAAAATAGATATTTTCTATTTTCAATGCAGGTAGGATCATGACCTACTATTTTGGGATATATCACCCATTTTGCTTCAATATTACCTTCTAAACCTTCTAGCACACTTCATCCTCCTTGGTCGATGATGCATTGTGATTTTTAGCAACTTTTTATTTTTAGCAAATTGATTTTTCCCTAACCTGCTATTTTGGGAAAGTTGGCATGTTTGCCCTGTCTTTCATTTTGCATCTTTTCTGATTATTCTGGATGATCCTTACTTGCAATTCAGGGTAATTATTTTTTGTATGTGGAGGAGCATAGAATATGCTTTTTTTAGTAAGTGTAAAGAATGGCCTTGGTTTGCGACAGAGATGACATTTTTAGATTTTGCTTTTCATCCCAATCTCGCGCTCCAAATTTTACTATGTTTCGCCCACCAGAATGGTTGGAAATAAAAAATGAAAATTTTCCCTGGTGCAAGCTTTAGGCACAAAGCTACCATGACAGCCATTAACGGAGTCACGATTTTTTTGGAAGCATTCTTTTCCACCTCAAATTGATGAGAAATCAACTTCTTTGTGATGGGTTTTTTCTCTAGATGCTCCACTCAAAATTTTAGATTCACCCGCTCTTCGAATCACCAGGAAACTGAAGAAATTTTTTCATAAAATTATTAGAAGTCATTGGTGTAAAATAATGGGGCCACCTCTAAATCTTCTGTTTGTTGCATCTTGAAGGCATTTGGGAGGAAGAGATATGGCCAAAATTTTAGGAACAACTAGTTGCTAGTTTGTGAGGTATGAAGAATTCAAGGGTTTTCACTCATGGAAGCTTCAGACAAAATTTTGGCATGGTGATCACTAAAAAAGCAAGGTTTTGGGTGTGATAGCAGAATGGGGGAAGAGGAATGGACATGTAATGCAATGGTGAAGTTTGAATGGACACGGAATGCAAGGGTATGGTTGTCATGCTTTCAAGTTTGAATTTTTCCCTTGCAAAAACACATGACAATAGCTCACTCTAGCTTGGGGGCATGTTGTGAATCGAGCATAGCGAGGACATAGCATGAGAATCTAAACCAATGCCTTATCAATTGGGCTTTATGGATTCTTTTCTTCCACACACACACACATGTGGAAGGGAAACACACCAAAAGCATAAACACACACAACAAAAAAGGGAAACTATGTTACAGGGGAGGGACATTTACAGAGGCAAGAAAATAATGTACACATATCAGGAAACGGGTTGGGAAAAGTACATGCCATCATCGAAGAATGGACTGAAATTTGAAGCATTAAAGTCATTATTTGATGATACCATGCTCCTATGATGACTTTGCATGGCTTGAGAAGAAGAAGGCGCACCAAGACTCCATCTTCATACACATAGTATACTAAAAAAGTTCTTACATCTAATGAAACATTTGTCGCCTGCTTGGAATATTTGTATCTTGCAATTTTAATTTGATGCCATGTGATCATGAGACACCATTCTTCCATGTCCTCGGGAGTGGGAAATTGATCTCTCCATGGAAACATCCTTCATCCTTGAACTGCAGCATGGGAACATCCCTTAGATCAGCGAGGTATTCTGAAGGAGTGAGAAAAAACTGATTTTCATCCCATTCAACAACCTCTCTGAACCTCTCACTTTGTTGCTTCGAAAAACTCCTTTTGAGAATAGAGGTTACACCACTAGGCCGAAAGTCTTCATCATCTTTGAGAGATTGTTTCAGCATATAAGTATGTTCAAGACAAGTCGAGGCTTGGGAAATGGTGAGCTCAATCTGATTTTGAATTTTTTCATAAGGGCCATGCACATTCTCGCTTTGTTGTCTGGAGCAATTATCACCAATATTTATCCGCTCGAAGTTCATTTTGGTATCATTTTCAAAATTGTAACCCTCAATTTTTTCATAGAGGCATTATTTACCCTTGAGTGTATTTCGCTATATGAACTCTTGTTCTGCATTGGTAGAGCATTCCGAAGTGGCAAGAACAAGTTGATCTTGAACACACTCCCAATACTCTTGCAACTTTTCACTTTATTCTGACCAACTCTCTTCAATGCAAATCAGTGCAACATTTTCCATACTATTCCTTTATGGCGGAGACTTTGTCTTCAAGATTGGGGACATTCAGAGGAGATTCAAGAACCTTACTTCTTTTACACTTATGATCTTTCTCACAGAATAGGAAAGGGAAGGGCATATCTTCACATTCCCTTGCATCAACCAAGGCATTAGGGAGAACATCTAGCTCATCCCTCTGCTCCATCTCAGCATCAAACATTGTTGTATCAAAAAGAGGCGCACAAGTTGATTCATACATATCTTGCATTTCCGTAGCCCGAGTCAGGAACTCGATACTAAGCTGAGGGTCTTCAGTCTCTTCCACAGTCTTCAAGATGTCTTGTACAAATAACTCTTTCGAGCTTGTCATATACTCACCTTTGTCCTCGTGGGAAGAATATTTGCATTGTGCTTCCAAGAGAAGGTTAAAAATATTATCCATACATGTCCATGATTCATTTGAAACATCCTTGTTCATCTCCTCTATGTTTCTTGTCACCCAAGGCTCGCCCTCTTGTAATCATGAGCATATGTGATTCTCAACATTTTCTAAGGAGAAGAGATTCGTGCTTCTTGGGAAGGGCACTCCTTCGAGCTCGAAGTCCATTTCATCATCCTCCTAATGGGAAGCATAGAACCATGTTGGGGCATTAATATGGGAATAATTTTCAACTTTATCTTGATCATTCAATATTGAATTTTCCTGCTCATATGGGAAATGAAAGACTTCACATTCACTGAGATGATCATTCTGCTCCTTGCGTGAGAAGAGGTTGTGTTTGAATTGTTCATTCTCTGCTTTGAAAAGGAAATTGGCCTCTTCCATCCATTCATCCATGATTGAATCGGGAATAAAATTTGATTCTTCAATTGCCTCTATCTCGTTATTTAACATCTCCTCATCATTTGAAAAGTCAAAATTAGAAAGGAAGTTATCCATGAATACCTTGCATTCATCATCCTCGAACTCATCATCTTATACTTCTTCATTGTTGGTAGAGTCTTTGGAAAGCATTGAATCATCTGCCATGCAACAAGAATATTCCTCTCTTGAATCCATTGCTCCTTTAATGGGTTGTGCCTCGATCCAGGATGAGTTGATGAATGGCGATTGCACCTCCATGTCTTTTTTATCATCTTCAAAGGTGTTTCTTTGATTTTCAATGGAGGGTTCGGGGATGAGACATTCCTCATAAGCGTCAAAGAATCTTCCAAGGACGAACACCTTGTAGTGCGGACAATCATTAGGATCTTTTTGAGTTTCTTCATCCTTGACAACGCGAAGTGCTTCAAGGTGTTCATACCTTCTTTGCAAAGCTAAAGCATATCTCCAAATTTCAAGATAGGCTTCGAGGTCAAAATTTCCTTCTACTGCGCTCAGAAGCCTTTGCCCATATTCTCTTTTCAAAATGTCCATTTCTTCATCACCGTATGAAAGGTAGTCAAGTCATCTAGAGAGAAGGAGAAGGACAATGTTCTCAATTTTGTAGTGAGTTGTGTGAGGTTGCAAAAGTCTTCTTCAGTGGATCCGGCACCATCTTGTCCTTCATCATCCTTCATGGGACAAATTTCTTCTTCTTCTTTGCTAGGGAGTGCTTCAAGTTGTTCATACATCTCTTGCAAGGCTTCAGCATAATTCAGAATTTCGAGGTAGATTTGGGGATTAGAATTTCCTTGTATAGTGCTCATGATTCTTTCCACAATCAATTTTTAAGGTTGTCATTTCATCATTTCTATACGGAAGGAAATTATCCCAAGGGAGGGTGATGAAAGACATGGCTCCGAGCTTTTCAATTAGTTGTGCATGATTGAGAGCATTACATTTAGATTATTGTTCTTCTTGGGCTTCACACAACATCGTGAATCTTCTTTGTGCCCTTTTCAACCGTTCCTTACCTTCTTCTTTGTCGAAAAGTTTTGTTTTATTTCCTTTGTTTAATTGTAGATTATTGCTTGCAGTAGGAAACTCTTTTACTGTTCTCAAATTCTCCTTTAAATTGCGAGAACTGGTCTAGAACCATGGCTGATCAGCAATCTTCATTTCTTGAAAACCATCTTCTTCTTCTTCTTCGTTGTTACTCATCGGTACTTCACTCCAATCTGGAAATTTCTTCATTATGTGCAGGAAACGAACGTGACACGGATTCGTTCCTTGACGTAGTCGCCTTCAAAAATGATTCTTCTTTGAAATTTGCTTTTTTTTGTATTTTCTTGTATTTTTGGGGGTAGAGTTCCTTTTTTGGGTGTTCTTGGGAAAATCTCTCCCCAGTAGAGTCGCCAAAAGTTGGTGAGAAAATTTGTTAGTTGGGAAAATTAGGTTTCTCCGCCAATGTTTACAGGGCTACGCCCCTTTGCATTGAATGGTGCAGCTCCCATTATTGAATGAAAACTAATCTAATCCTATCTATTGCTGTCGGTTGGCCAAAAAGGTCGGGGATCACACAGAGACACTCCACTGAACCTGTGGCAGGATGTTTGTACGGGTGTACAAGGGAGAAAATTAGAGTGATGTAGGGAGGAGATAAATTAGGAAAGGAATGTTATTGTTGTGAGTAGGCCAATTGCAGAGTTCACACCCAATAACCAGAGTAGTTCAATAATTCACTATAGACAAAAGCAACGATGAAGCTAGTGGGACCAATAAATTAAAACACAAAGTTTTTGGATTCATCTATCGAGGAAGCAAAGTTTCTCTCCAACACCATACAGAATCACTATGTGTGTAAAGTGCATAAAAAAGAGAAGTAGAGGAAACACAAGAAAAGGAGAATGGAAGAAATGTAGCATTATTTCATGTACATTGATGACACAAAGTCCAACAACCACAATCCACAATTGCTACAACATATATGCTATCATTATCTAATATTTCAGGATCCTTTGGAATGGAGAAGCCATCCCAATTTATAGCAATGTGAATTAACTCTCCGCCTACCCCCCACATGACTCTTCATGGTCTCATTCAACTTGTGACTTTTCGTCTTTGTAGGGAGTGAGAAACAAGTTCCCTTGTTATAAATCAAAGGGAGTTTTACAATGTAACTTCATAAATTCACTTAAGTGAATGAGACAAAATAAATTGATTACGCCCAACGAAGAATTAGAAAGGGGAGAGAAGGAAGAGAGAGAAATAGAGAAGAAATGATAGGTTGTCACATCCGATGAAGAGGCTCCCAGCGATGAAGAACTTTCCAATGACGATCACAATCTCCTCCTTTGGCATGATGCATGGACACCTCGGATTGTTAAATAAGTATTTAGAAACACTATTGAGAGATTCCTCAAGATGACCACGAGAATTGCTCAGGATGATCCCCTTCATGATTGATTGATCAACTCTCTTAGCTTACTAAGCTCATTGAGCTCACTCCAACCAGCTTGTTGAGCTTGCTAAAGCTCATTTTGTTTACCATTTCATCTCACTACAAAACAACTAGCTCACCCAGCTTACTTGACTTGGCTCACTAGCATAGGTATCTTCCTGAAAAAGGATGAGTTCATGACATATCTCACCGCCACAACCAACCCAACTTAAACTCACTACTGTTAGCTCAACTCAACTTACTTTAATCCACCCAACTAGTCAACCATCTCGTTGCAACTAACTCACCCAGCTCACCGGGCTCAGCTCAGTTAGCTCAATCTTATCACATTAACCAACTCATCTTGATGAGGTGATGATGTTTTCAAGCCCATATGATAAGCATGATGACTTACCCTGATGAATCAATGGAGTCTTTGATGCTCTTTGAATTTTTTCCAGCTGCTCAGTGGTTTGGACATTCCTCAGTCGTGCTCTACCATGCTCTCGAGCACAACAACGACCAAGAAGATGCTTCCAAGACCCATTTGGAGGCTTCATCTATCTATTTGAGCTTATGAGACCATTTTGTAACCATGTGAAGAGTTCAAAAAGTGGAAAGATGAGTGAGGATGGGGCCGTCTACAACTTTCTGCACCCAAAATAGAGATTTTCTATTTTTAGTAGGTAGGATCGTGTCCTACTATTTTGGGACATATCACCCATTTTGCTTCAATATGACCTTCTGACACACTTCATCCTCCTCGGTTGATGATGCATTGTCATTTTTAGCAACTTTTTTTTAGCAGGTTGTTTTTTCCCTACCCTGTTATTTTGGGAAAGTTGGCATTTTTGCCATGTCTTTCATTTTGCATCTTTTTATATTGCTCTGGATGATCCTTACTTGCAATTCAGGGGACTTATTATTTTTAGTATGTGGAGGACCATAGAATATGTTATTTTTAGTAAGTGTCAAAAATGGCCTTGGTTTGAGATAGGGATGACATCTTTAGATTTGGATTTCCGTCTCGATCTCGTGCTCCAAATTTCATTGTGTTTCGCTCACCGGAATGTTTGGAAATAAAAAATGAAAAAAAATTCTGGTGCGAGCTTCAAGTACGAAGCTACCATGGCATCCATTAATGGAGTCATGGAGCTTTTGGCAACGTTCTTTCCCACTTCGGATTGATGAGAAATCAACATCTTTGTGATGGGTTTTTTCTCTAGCTGCTCCGTTCAAAATTTTAGATTCACACGCTCTCCAAATCACTGGGAAATTGAAGAAGAAGCTTTTCTGAAAAATTCTTGGAGTTCACTGTTGTAAAACAATAGGGGCACCTCTGAATCTTCTATTTGTTGCAGCTTGAAGGCATTAGGGAGGAAGAGATGTGCCAAAATTTTAGCAACACCATGTTGCTAGTTTATGAGGTATGAAGAATTCAAGGGTTTTCACTTATGAAAGCTTTAGGCAAAATTTTGGCATGGTGATCGCTGAAAAAGCAAGGTTTTGGGTGTGATAGCAGAATGGGGGAAGAGGAATGGACATGCAATGCAATGGTGAAGTGTTGGAAGTAATAGCAATGGAGAAAAATAAGCATTTCTAACAGTGAGGGTTTGTGTGTGCACGCACAGGAAGAAGTAGAAGCGGCACATAAAATGAAAAAAACTTAGCTTTTCTTCATCCTTGGCATGGGCACACTTTTTTGTCCCAAACGTTTGGGATGGTTGGTGCAAAAAAGTGTGCCCTTACTTGGGCTTGACATGTGTCCACCCAAAAAAATTTGGGACGGTTGGTTCAAAAAAGTGTGCCCCTACTTGAGCTTGACATGTTTCCACCCAGAAATTTTTGGGACGGTTGGTGTTAAAAAGTGTGCCCCTACTTGGGCTTGACACGTGTCCACCTAGAAAATTGACTAACTCCCAAATGCATACCTTGGAAAGAAGCTTTTCGGAGGCGTAACTTGAGCATCCGGAGGTCTTTTCATACACTTTGCTATATGATTTTGACTGAAAAAATGATTTTGAGAAGAATGGAATGGGTCTCGACCTCTTATTCTTCTTGCAACCCCTATATATGTTTTTTTCTCAAGATTGGCTATTGTGCATGCAAAAAACAGTATGTGGAAGGAAATTCTTATGCATTGGGAAAATTGTGAAACCACCATCATTTAGAGCTCTGAAATACCTTTCTGATGATGTCTTGTTTGACCTCTAACTCTTTACTGAGCTCTTAGAAACACTTCCCGAAGCTCAGGGGTTGTTTTAGGTGGCAAGCTCCACCCTTGAAAACCCGCTTTCGTTGAACTTGCTCCAAAACTTCCCATAATCTTCCAAAACCAATTGCACAACGTTCTTAGCTCTTCGATACACCTCCTTGATGAATTTCAGTATTTCATTCTGCTCCTGGGGGTGTGCACCAGTTCTAGAAAGGCTAAGAATAGCCATTCCTAGGCCTGCTTGATAATCCGCCTTGAGAAATAGCACCTCGGAAGTACTTGAATGATTTTGATTCTCCCTAAATCACCTATGGACATGATCACACGACAAATTGGACCACTTGGGAGGACAGGGTAGGCCTGACATGAGGGATACGTTGATCTGGTAGAGTGCCTGGGAAAGTCTACAATGCAAAATTTTAACAGTGGGGTATGGTTGTCATGCTTTCAAGTTTAAATTTTTCCCTTGCAAAAACACATGACAACAAAACCGCTCCAAAAACGCACAAACCAGCTCCTTAAATAAATCGCTCCATATAGAAATGGCTAGAAATGAAGGGAAGACTCAACAACAATTCTTCTTCTTCGAAACCCTTCTATAGATCTACAATTTCAACCCTCAATACTATTGGAAAACAACTGGAAAATCAGCTAACTCCTTGCTATGCAACGGAAACCCCTGTGTGGAGAATCCTCTCAACTAGGAGAAGGGTTTTTGTCCTACTAGATCTCTTAGAGGGTTTTCGTCCTCAAGAGATTATTTCTAAATGTTTTCGTCCTTAGAAATATTTGTGTAAAGCTCTAGGCTCAGACAAAAATCAAATTTGAATAAAAGAGAAAAACATGCCTTCAACAAACAAGTAGACTTCTTTTTATAGATGAACTTGGCCAAATAGCCACCCTCATCTTTCGATCAGATTGCACCTCCCGCATTTAATGTTTTTTTCCAATCTTTTTATCCTCCCAAAGGGATCGCATATTCTCCTAGGGGAGAATAATAAACATAAAATGATATTTCTCTTTTTCATTTTTTACTTTATCACTTTATATTTGTCTTTTCTATATTAAAATTGACTTTATCAGTAATAGATCAATATAAAATGCTTATAATATTAGTTTATTTTGTACTTTTATAATTAACTTATCATGATAAGTTTCCCTTTCTAACACCCTTTAGTTGTCGGGAAGTAGAATTGGGCTAAACGTCTTCGATGGAGAAGGGGATATGACAATCCTCCCTTCCCCAAATTGCTTTCCCTCAAGCAATTATAACTCATATGTCCAAGTGCCATGTGCACGAGACAAACATGCTAAAGTGCTCCAAAATTCGAGCTCTTGTACATGTTAACTGTGATAGATCTTGCCACCATATACCTCTCTCAATATCCTCATGACCTAACTATTGTAATAAAAGAGAAGATATATTGCTTACCATATAACCTTGTTGTAGGAGAACATCTTCTTTCCCAAAAGTGAATGCTTGGAACACCAAAAAGAGTATACTGGGATGCGTACTAACCATTGTCCATAACCCCAATAATTTGTCCAACTTGTGACTGAAAATGTGCATTCTACCATCCAATGGAGTGATGACAACTAAACATTCGTCACGAGTGATTAGAATAGGCTTGAAAAACTGAAAATTACCAACTCTAATGGTTGCCTTCTTATTTGTGGCAGCAAGCATGATGCCAAGCAATCTGAAATTGATGATAATAATACTGCAAAAACTCACAACAAGCTCAAAATCCCAAAAATTAATGTTTATCTCAAGAGTGATCAGATTTCCCTCATCAATTTCTACCTCCTCAAGGAAGCTACCATGTGTAAATTTCATGCCAAGTTATTTTTCATCATTTACCTTCAACACAACTCTTACCAAATTCATGCTTGAAACTTCCACAATCAACCATACAGTTGGCAGCACATCACTCGGAAATTTTATGACAACAAGATGAAGATTAAACAATGGTCCTAAAATAGCCTCTAAAACAATAAAAGTCATACCTTTATGTAGTGATCCTACTGAGGTAAGGACCAATTAGATGATTGGGAATTCCACCATGCTCTTCCTTCTAGGGCCGAATAGCATAAGGATATAACTGTTGTTCTGAAATTTTTGTTGTATACACCTTGTAAAATTTGCATTGACTACCCTTTGCACCCTGAATTCTCTTCCATTGAACCATATCCTCAATATTTCTCTTGAGCCTTTCAAGGCACAACTCTGGATTTTGTCTTGCACATTGATATGAAAAGACAAACGACCTAACTAGAGTGGCTTCAACATTAGAAACTCTTTCCTTACTGGGATCCCAAATCATTGTGTGTGCACAAATTTGAATTTGTATCAAGGGATTTATATGTCTTATGTTGCAATCCATATCCATCATTCTAACTTTCTTCCCATGATGATCCATAATTTGACATGACATAAGCAACAATCTTTCATACCTTAATTTTTCCTTCAAGTCTTTATCCTTCCTTGAAGGATGGACATATGTTGGGCTTCCCCCAACACCATTGTCTATGTGCCTTAGGTTTCTAAGAACAGAATCAGCAACTATTCTTTTCTTATCACTTGCATCAACTTGGAACTCTTCCCCTTCGCTAGGGTAACCACTAGGGTGTATATCAAATGTAAGTGGCAAAGTGGGAAACATTACACACCTATTAAACATATTTGAAAGCTTACCAACGGTTGTTGTTTTGGAAATTACAGCAGGCTACAATTTCACGCAAGTGTCCATGGAAGTCTCCTCCTCATGCGCAAGTTCCTCCATAAGGTCTCTTTTGGCTTCTTCACTTGGATGTAGCCCTAATTTGTCTTTATGCTCCCTTTGAACTATTGTTCCGGAAGGGATAACAAGTTGAATCTCAACCTTTACTTGTAGATTTGAATTTTCTTTCTTCATGGGGTTAGATTCCATGGTTTCATTTCCTTGCTCTTCCATGCCATCTTGCATATCAAATCTTTCTAGAAACTTGTGTGAGAAATCTTCAAGTGAAGCAATGGATTCAACCCCTTGGGTCTTCAACATTTGGTGCCACCATTTATGTGTTACTCCATCCATATATCTAGAGATGAGCATGAGGTCATCATCCTAACACAGGATTACAACACAAAAATGTCTCAAATTCCTTGAACCACGATCTAGCAAATATTTCATTAATGCCATCAAAAAAAGGAACTTAGGTCCACTTCATTTTTTTGCATTCAGATCTGATTCCTCACAAACTGGGAGGATTAGTTGCTCGAATACCGTTGTAATGTCCCCAAATTGACACTTTTCAACCCCGATTGGATTTTAGGCAAAACCCCAATCCAAAAAACAAATTCTATATAATTTATAAAATATTTCACTACAAATATGAATTTTATATGAAAATGGTGATTTGCATAAGAGAGGAAAACCCGCCAAAAGAGATGCAAAACCACTAAATATTCAATGGAAACAAATCAACAATTTTTGCAAATATGGAATCATGAAGATAGGTTGCTCCATATAGATATCGCTGGAAATGAAGGGAAGACTCAACAACAATTCTTCTTCTTCAAAACCTTTGTATAGACCTACAAATTCAACCCTCGATACTATTGGAAAACAACTGGAAAATCAACTAACTCCTTGATATGCAATGAAAACCCCTATGTGGAAAATTCTGTCAACTAGGAGACAGGTTTTCGTCCTTCTACTAGATCTCTTAGAGGCTTTTCATCCTCGAGAGATTATTTTTAAATGTTTTCATCTTTAGAAATATTTTTGTAAAACTCTAGGCTCAAATAAAAATCATATTTGAGTAAAATAGAAAAACATGCCTTCAACAAACAAGTAGACTTCCTTTTATAGATGAACTTGGCCAAATAGCCACCCTCATCTTCTAATCAAATTGCACCTCCCTCATTTAATGCTTGTTTTCACCAATTTTTATCCTTTCAAAGGGGTCACATTTTCTCCTAGGGCAGAATAATAAACATAAAGTGATATTTATCTTTTTCTTATTTTACTTTATCACTTTATATTTGTCTTTTTCTGTTTTTTAAATTGACTTTATCATTAATAAAGTAATTAAAGAGTTTATAATATTATTTTATTTTGCACTTTTATAATTAACTTATTATGATAAGTTTCTCTTTCTAACACCCTTTAGCCGTCAGAAAACAGAATTGGACTAAAGGTCTTTGACCGAAAAGGGGATATTACATGACCCTACTCGTGGCAAGCTTTGCATCTAAAGGCGTGCACTCATAATCTATTGGTTGAATTCATTCAAGCATAGTTGCCTTCAAGGTAACTTTTGGGAAGTGATCGATCCAACTCAAGCTCAATGTGAATCCATGTATAATTAGTCACTCCTCTCCTCATAGTGACCTCATATGCACAAATGTATTTCCCTGTGAAGTGTCCCAACATTTAGAGCACATATTCCATCCATAGCTCATGGAGAAAGGCATCCAAGCAAATCCAAACCAATGCTTTGGAAGGCATTTCTACTATAAGCTTAAAACCAATACGCCAAACCTAAAAAAATAACAAGGCCCTCCTTGGATAATCTTATCTCTAGCATAATGGCTAGCAACGACCTCAATAATGTATACTCTTGAAAATCTTCTATCAAAATCATTACCAAAGATCTCAATAATGTGCCCTCTTAGACAAATTGAACCTCATAGTTCCCTTGGGTTTTATAATTTTTTTTGCCTATGCACATATCTCATATCCACTATTGATTGAATACCTAGAAATCTATAAATAAACTTTATAGTTAGTAGTTTATGAACATTGTCTTTCAATGTCTCCATGCTTAATGTCCAACACTCGAATAAGGCTTACCTTCATAGCCTCCAGGAAAGAACATCTAGTTTTTTGTACATGCATCATTTTTTGTTCCCAATAATAGCTATCAAACTTTGTCTCCTTCTGAGCCTAATCAAAGCTACCTCCAACAATCGCATGTTAGAAAATTCCAACTTGAGAGGATTATTGCTCCCATCCCTCTGAGTTTGCAACCCTAAAGAAACTCTTCCCTATCCACTTCCAATGCCACAATGACTAGGAAATGCTACAATCCTCAACTCTACCATACAAAGTCCAACATGCATCAAACCCTACTAGAGAAAATACTCTCACATTAAGGAAGCTCCTCTTCATTGACAACTAAAACATTCTATCAGTTTAATCCCAAGTTGTTCTTTACCTAATGCTACAATATATAGAAGTTCAAATGATGAAAATCAAACACAAATCCAAAAAAAATGGATAAAGGACATAATAGACAAATACCTCTCCATGCAAAAGTCCCATAGCCTTGGTGGCAAAAAGATGACACTTGGAGAATGGAAACTGATTATCAGGTACTAAATAAAATCTCTACAAAGAATAGATACCCTCTACCAAGAATTAGTTAGCTCTTTGCCTATTTATAAGGTGCTAAAATATTTCTCCAAGTTGAATTTGGAATCTAGGTATCATCAAGAGTCGATGGATCCTCAAGATGTGTGGAAGACTACCTTTACGACAAAAAGAGAGCCCGATTGAATGGTTGGTTATGCCGTTTAGGTTGACCATCACACAAGCTACCTTTATTAAATATATGGACAATGTTTTAAGACCATACATAGGAAAAGGTGTCATTGTATATTTACATGACATTTTAATTTTCAATCGAACCTAGGAGGAACATTATTCAGGCAAATGTTCATTTGCCGTGTGATCAGTCATCTCAGTTTTGTAGTGGACGAACTGGTATAAATGTGAACCCAAATGAGATCCAAGTTATCAAAGATTGCCTTGTTCCAAAAAGCATCCATGAACCAAAAAAATTCCTTGGCTTGGTATCGTTTGTGTATGGTTTCAGCCATGCAGCTTGGCCACTAAATCACCTACACAAGGGAGGTTGCAGAACTGAATCTAGTTAGACACCAAAACGACAAGCAATTGAGAGCTTGAAAGAGAAGCTATGTATAGGCCTAATACTCATCCTACTTGATTTGCATCAGCGTTCTCAATTGGAAACAGCTGCCTTCAATTATGCAATGGGAGTTGTCCTTAGTATGTTCATCCAGTAGCTTACCATTATGAAACCTTTACTGGTACAGTAAGAAAACATATGAATAAGATCTTTACACTATTGTGCAAGCTGTCAAACAATGGAAGCATGATATCTTGGGAAAATAAACATTAGTTCATTTGAAACACAAGCCACTGTAATTTATTTCTTCTCATTGCAAACAACATGGCAACTTGATTGGATGTCTTTTCCATAATGGTTCCCTTAAACATATAAAAGGGAAAAAAAATGCAGTAGCAGATTGCCCCAGCAGGCCTTTGATTGTTGTTTTGCTACCGACACATTTTACACCAACATCAACTTGGACTCTTGAAGTGTGGGTGGGTGGCAGATGCGTGGGGAACATCGAAGGATGGCATTGTTATAGATATGTAACTCTTAATAATAATACTCAAAAAAAAAGCTTTTCAAAGAAGATAGCCCATTCAAGCTTTATGGTGGTTCTCACATCACAATATAAGTGACGAGCAGCATACAAAGGACTCGCAGAGGCTCTCCCACCACCATATAAGTGTAAGAACATAGGGATTGGCACCCTGAATCTTTTGGATACCCTTCAACACACACATCAGACCCACATTAAGATGGGTCCGTGCTAGTTATACACATTAAAATCGGGGTGTGCCTGAAGGAGAACATTAAGAACTCATACGAAATGCACATTTCAGTAAAATTGTTTGGTATTTTAAAGTACTAAGACCCTTACCACACTGCAAAAATATTTCTCTTTGAAACAAGGGGTAGAGAAATATATCAGATCATGTGTTGTGTAAATAATTGCTAAGCCATAAAACAGAAAAGAAGACTTGTATACACCGCTGCTATTCCTACCAGGCCATGGGAATCTATTTCTATGGATTAACTCACCAGATTTCCAAAGACGAGTATCAATATGATACTATTATTGTGGTGGTGGACAGATTTTCCAAATGGCCATGTGAGAAAAGTATGAAAATGACACCAACTAGCATGGTATCCCATAAAAAATCAAGATTCGATTGCACCTTTTTGTAAACCATGTACCAAGTCTGGACACCAAATTGGCCATTTTTATAGAATTTCATATTTTAAAACGGATGGGCAAACAGAAGTGGTCAACATGACTATTGTTTGGCTCTTGCAAATGTACCAGCACAAGCATAAATGAACCAGGTATGATAATCTCCCCTACAGGCTACAATCAACATATAGTCAAGTTACTCGTATGTCTATGAAAAAATGCCCTTTTGAGAATTATTATGGGTTTCAGCCTAATGCTGCCATCAATTTAGTGGCAGCTTCCATGAATGAAGGCTCTTCACATGACCAGCAGGACCATCTAAAAGCTCACCAATTTTTCAAAAGATTCAAAACATACATGATCAATTATAAACAATGTTGCTAAAATTTACTACCAAGGCAAAGGAATGACACAATAAACAGAGAATTCCTTACCAGTTCAAGGTGGAACAACAATTTTGGCTCGGTAATCTAAAACAAGGCTTATCCAAACCTCACAAGAAGCTGCTCCCACTCAATGCGATCCCTATGAGGTTTTAAAGCAAATTGGTGACAATGCCTTTAAATTGAGCATTCCATTTTATTTTGGCTTGCACCTAGTCTTCAATGTTGAGTTGCTTAAGCCTTGCCATCCTCCTTTGCTGGAACAGTCATTCACCTCCACATTAAATTCAACGTAGATTAAACCCAAGCAGCAGATTCTGCCCACAACTGTCAAGCAGTACACCAAACAGGCTTGGAAGAAGAGCTTTGAATTCTTTAAGGTTGTTAAGGCCAGTTGAATTCCAGCACAAGGCAGGTGGTACCCCATAGAGAAAATGTAGATTAAGTTCCCTCCTTTTCTTTCAAAGGCAATGAGAATCATTGCCAAATGAGGGAGGAAGAATGATCTGTGCACACCAGGCACGGTTAGTCCATAACAGCTGTTGGTTCATGTGCCAGCTACTTGCATATTTCTATTTTTTTTTATATTAATATTTATTTACACAGTTCCCGATGGAACAGAAACCATCCCTTTTTTCTTTGTACAAGTAAGATGGAATAAAAAGAGGATGGAATAAGAGATGGGAACTGCACACTGTGTGAGACCTCAATTTTTCATTTGACCATTTATTGCTCTGTTATATGCAAATGTACAATTTATAGTTCCTTTCCATTGCTGCTTTAATTATTTCAAGCTATTTTGCTCCCATTTAGGTATCCTAGCTTCACCAATATCACCTTTGTGTGTCAATGTTTCATAGCCTCATCTCCCATCTCCATCACTATCCCAATCTATCCACAACACAACTTATCAAGATCACTAATATATTACACTCAACCAATGGTTCTTCCAAAAATGTTGTTAAGGATGTGTTCAATTATCACATGAAACTTAAACTCTGCTTTCCTACTGGTTTTCCTGAATAAGTTTCATCTTGTTTTCCTTTTTATTTTGACTTGGTTAAGGCCTGTTAAATAGCCCAATTTGTTCAAATAGGCCAATCACTAATCACAGAATACACCAGTCACAAGGTCAATATCTAAATTCTAATATTAAAACATCGGAGATCATATACCATCCTGCTGGAAATAATAACTCACTCCATAATGCATTTAACATTGTTTTCTGAAATATGTGAGACCTACCCAATTCCTTCCTATGATTGTAACACACCCCACACCAAAATCACAGAGCACAAGACCTGAATATAAAAAGTCATTAATGACTCAATCTAACCTATATCAAAAGAATAAAATAGCTCTTGCCTGGAAAGTATGACTCGATGCATTAAAAACAGAACTTAAGCAATAGCAGTACAAACCCGGCATTGACAGGGGGTCATCATTATTGTCCCACATACCATCACTATTGTCCTGCATACCCCATCCTTCTGGTGGGTTCTCAGGCAAATACTGTGCCGATGAAATTTTATCAATGGTTATTGATTGTCAACTTATAAAACTTTCCAACAGTAAAAGAGCCATAAACGTGACACTAATGAGAAGACAAAATTGCAAATAACAAGCAAAAATGAGTGATTAAGGAGACCAAAAATTTATAACTAATTTAGAAAATATTAAGAGAACTTCAGTCAGTGGAAATAACGCAAATATGGCAACTGCAATAATGGCTAGGGAGAACTCATCTATAATGTTTGACGAATAAATTCACTTTGATGATTAAAAAATGGGAGGAATTTGGGATTGGAATATATACAATTGATATGTTTCCTTTTATATGTTTAACAATTTATAAGAAACATGAAACTGGAAATGTGGCAAAGCTCTCCTCGGTTACACCAAAATAGGAATAACATAGCCATCAGGGTTGCATTATCCCACTTGTAAAATTATTGTTTAATGGATGACATATATATGGCTATGGCTTTTACATAAAATGATTACCTGTTTCCTTATGTGAATGACAGACCACAGAGGGATAGCAACCAAAGCCATAAGGGATCAAAAAGACGATGCAATGTAAGCAATTTATTTAGTGGATATTCAAACAAGATATTTCATTAGTTGCTGATGGCAATGCAATTATTTTGGATGCCCCTCCGGCCAAAGTAAAAAGGCAACAGTGTCAATTTCAAACTACCGTCCTTTTCACTTCAGATGCCCATTGACATAAAACAAAACTCTTATTGGAAATATAAATTTATACTCGGATGTTTCTTCCAGTTTGACACACCCTCGGGATATTTTCCCTCTATTTCATTTGCCATATATAAACTTTGTCTTGAAAAGAAGTGCATTCATAGGCTAAATTGCAAAATCTGTGAACAAAAAAAATATACCATTCTTATTCTGTCCAGAACGCAATACCCAATAATCATCTAATACAATAAAGGGAGCGATACAAAAACAGCAGCACCACCAATAAGCCCAGAAAGCGTCTGATAAAAAAGACAGTCCATAACTTGGGTATGAACATTTTTTACAAGGATGCTTCTTGAGACACATCCTTTAAAGTACAGCACTGCACATACAGACTTCCTTTTCAAGGAGATGCCTGGGTTTAAGGGGTATCTAATCGACTAAAGTCGCCGAGGACTCACACCCATTCTCATCCCTTTTATTTAGATGTCATTCCAGGTGGATCAGGCTGCAACCGAAATGAAACCCTGGCGGGCAGCATGACACTCCGCTGAAATTACCAGTGAAACAAAGCCCCGATTTACTGAACTACATATTTTAGTTTTTTTGTGATTAAGAAACTGGTAGATTCTCAACAGTTCAGAGCAGAACAGGAGCACCTAAATGACTAAGAGTGCTTCAAGCAATCTGAATCTTATGAATTATATTAAAGCTAGCATTTATTTGCTTCACACTATTCTGCACAATAAAATAGGATAGTAATCTTCCTCTGCGTAAAAATTTTGTTCCATGTTCTACCCCTGCAACCTGCAATTTTTCTGCAGCCCCAATGAAAGGAGCAGCAAAGGTTATTTGCAGAATTTTATTGCTCGGTGCAGAACCTATTTTGCCTCCCCAGTGTAGTCATCTGAGGTTGCAAAGAAATGAGCATTTCTTTCTTCGCATTGCATTTACCTTTGCTCCATTTTCTTCAAATCATCACAGCGATAGAACTTAAAGCGCCCATTAAAGGTATTTGATTTACTTCTAATCAAACTAAAAACATATAAGAAAGTCATGTTCGATAAGGAAATAATCTGAAAGAATTCAACACATGCGCAGATTCACACAGTTTCCACTTTCCAGATTAATAGATTATACACCTGCTATTCATTAAATGCTCTGTCAAAGCTAGATGATGATTCTATATCATAACAGCAAGGTTGAGACCCTAGAACTACCACTCAAAACCATATAATGTGATCCATAAAAATATTCAAAATATGAACCAGATGCTGTAACTTTAGAACCAATTTACAAAATCACAAAATATTTCATCCTCATCAAATTGAAATGGCCCTATCTGATGGTAAAAGACAGCCAAAACTCAAAACAATACCGAATGAGAAACAGAGACATCCAAAGTATGCTAAAGCCATAAATCTGATCTAGATGATTATAATACTTCATCCCAATTCCCTATAAATTTGATATCTCCCTATATAGGTTAAAATACATGCTCAAAGACTCGAGGTTTACATCACAACATTGCATATCCTATGTTATACTCCATGCAAGAAAAGAGCAAACAAAAATATATATAAGGCATGTATGAAACATTTATGAACCACAGTCTCTAAGATGGAGCATTTCGAATTTTTGACTAATTGTGCAAAAAGGTTTCTGCTTCAAACAAAAGATTTGACCTCTGCCTGCCACTCAGTATGATAAGAGTTCAAATTGAAATTTGCATAAAACCGATATCACAAATCACCTTACCTGTCAACTTCATAAAGAGATCATCTTGATTTGCAGCGTTTACACATTAAGAAAAGTGAACATCAAATTTCCAGTACAGATTAAATTATCCAGGAAATGAATGGATTTTTATCTTCTTTTATAGGCATTTAAAACCAAGGTACTATCCCCGTAATTTTTAAAAAATTATTTCTATTGCTTCATATTCATTCATTAAATGAACGCATACTGTACAACTGCAAGAAAATGAATTTAAATTAGTAAAAAAAAGTGGTGGAAAGCATTCTCTAACCTATAGCGCCTCATTGAAGTTGATGAAGCTCCACTAATGAGAAATGTTTCCGGTAGAAGTTAGAACAATAGAAATATATAGATGTGGGCAACTGCTCCCAAAGAATGTGTTCACTCAAGTATTATTGTTGACATGAAAGTTGAGTTAAAAAATCCCACCTGGATCCCAGTAAAGTGGAATGGAATTCCCGTGCCATAATAATCTTTTGATTGTATGTTTTCATTTATCAGGGAAAGTATCCCCTCCCAAGTTGATAATTAATCAACTCCAATGCAAGATAATTGCATTTCTCTGCATAAGTTATTTCTGTGTATGTATGTCCATATGCCTAGCATGACATTCCACACAGATCAATTACCAAATAAAAATAAGTCACCTCACATTATCCCTCCACAATGAACTGACTACCATTAGTTTCCCCTCTCCTGTCACTATTAGGAACAAGACCAACTCCTGGTTGTTGCGCAGTTTGTAAAATCTGGGATACGGCGGGGTTAAGAGAGACCCCTTGGCCAGTTATGTCACTCCCTTGTCCTGATAATTGTCCAAAAAGGCCAAACAAAAGAGCTGAAATCTGTTGTTGACCTTGAGCTAACTGTGCTTGTAGTTGCATGACTTGTGTCTGGTGTTCCATTTGCAAGTTCATCATACTTTCCATCCATTCCATTTCTGCTGTCTCCCTTTTTTCCTCGAGACATCTCCATCTGTGTCTTTCTTGCTCTCTCTGATCCTGCTCTCTCAAATTCCTTTCCCATTCTTGGTCCAATCTTACTCTTTCCATATCCTCTCTCTCCTTTTCTCGTATCCTTTCCCTTTCCTCCCTTTCCCTCTGGCGCTCCTCCCTCTCACGTTCTCTCTCCCTTTCTGATTCTTCCCTTAACATTGCCTTCTCTTCCATCTCAATATCCCTTCGCCTCTCTCTCTCTTCTCTTCTCATCTCAAGATCCCTCAGTTCTGCAAATTGAGCTCCCAAAAAACCCAAAATTCTGGCATCATAGATCAATGCCTTGTCTGCTTTCTTCTTCCTTTTTCTACTCCTCTGAACCAGCCCGTCATCTTCTTCTTTCTCTCCATCATCCTCACCACTTTCCCCTTCAGTGTCTTCTTCCCCTTCTCCCCCATCATACTCAAGTCCCCCAAAGCCCAAACCCACCATGCCAGATCCATTCTCTCCTCCTTCCTGTCCAATTCTTCCTTCGCCATAAGAACATATGGCAAATGGTGAGTCCGTATCTCCTTCAACCATACCATTAATACCGCCATCTCTGTGAAAATTCTGACTTTTGCCCCTTACCCCAAGCCAAATCCTTCCTTTCCCACCTACATTTTTCAAGTTGCACCCCACATGTACACTTCCTCTAGGCAACATGTCATTTAAGTCGAGCTCAACATCTCCAAAAACTTCCTTGTATTTGAGAAAATTAAGCCAGTGTGCAACACCTTCCTCCCAGTCATACTCCTCCTGCTCCCCGCCATTTCCCAGATGATCCAAATGATTTTTTCTGATTTTTTGTTTAACACCTAGATATTGATGCCTCATATTCTGCACTTTGGTTGAGGCATCCCTCCATGTCCATTCCCAAGGAAAGGCAACAGGGTCTTGTGCATGGTGCATGGCATTCACATATTCTGCAATGGGCTCAAATTTCCTCTCCCTAGTTTTAAGCTTGCCCAAAACACCAGATCTAAGAAGCTCGCCATACTTATTAATAAGGGTCTCTTCCTCCTCTTCAGTCCACTTCTTTCTCTTCATATGGGAAGCAGACATTAGCTTTTTGTGGCGTTTTGCAGCTAGGCTTGAAACCAGAGAGGGCTCTGATGGCCCTCCATGGTCTGTAAATATAACAGGTAATCTGTCATCTATGTTCATTTTCAATACAAATTATCTGCCTCAAGTCTAGCTGGATCAAACACTAACTCGACAGAGCCCAGGCCCGATATGGAAAAGTTAAGGCCAAAGTGAATGAACCCAGATGATCACAAGTCCAATGCCAGTGGCAAGAACCAATTTCTATCAAATTACATCTTTTCTACGCGAATTCAGTGCGGAAAAAACATTTTTTGAATAAAACCCAAATTTCATCTTTTCTACCCAAATTTAGTGCCTAAAACCCAGTTTTGAATTTAACCCAAATTGAGAACATCGATGAAAGCCCTTCAACAGTGCGAGGAAGACAAACCATTAAGAGCTCAAATTCATTCCCAAAATGCCAAATCAGAGTTTAAGAAATGTTGGGTACTCACTGAAAGGGATCTGCCACTCTTCAGTGGCCTGTGTTTAGCTGCCTCCCGTATCGATACGCTTGTCTGCAACGATTCAGAGAAACTTCCGTACTAACCACGATGACTATCATTATATATCACTGAAAGAAAAAGAGATTAAAGACTTTTTAAATTAAGTTTGTGTTTTTCGAAGGTAAAAACATGAGATGTATTTCGCAATAGAAATGGTCTACTAATGAAAATGGGGGTTAACATATGCTCTAGTCCCTATTAGTGGATTATAATGTATGTGAGTTGCTATGAATCTTCCACATCTTTGAGGGTTATTTTAGAAAAGGGAAAAAAAAATTTAGAGAAATCGATCGTAAAATTATAATACTCTCGTTATATGATGGAGTTTGGAGCTTGTTTAAAAGAATTTTTTGAGCCTAATAGAGTAGTGCAACTAGATAAATTCATTGATGATTCAATAGAATAGTTGTAGGGAAGGTAATGGAGTTATTAATGATTGTGGTATGTGACAAATCCAACATAGGCGCCTTAAAATTGATATTTCTCGACACTTTCCAAATAGAAGTATATAAAATATCTATATTAGCAGGCATTTTATTATCATCGCCAAAAAAACAAATAATTCAAAACCATTCAAATGAGGTGGCCAGTTTCACGCCACATAAGAAGGAAAATAGTTAGGTGAATATATAAGAAGTTACATCAACAAGTCACTACCATAGATTAGCATGGAAGGGATTGAGAAGAGATGAGCATTCATACAAGTCAGTGGGACAAGTTGTATTGACACCCAAATTGGACACTTCATTTTGATGGCCTTATAATTGAAAATTTGGAGTTCAAAGGTTTTGATGACAGTGTGTGCGCATTTTTGGACTCCTTTGTGATGGATTTCATTGAACCCTTTGCTCCTTTATGTTTTGAATGCATATAAAGTTCTTCTCTTGCTTGTTTTTCCTAAGTCTTGGTTTATGGATGGTTATATTAATCACTCAAGGGAGAACAATGGCATTCAAACTTTAGTGGCTCAATATGAAGGAAAATTCCAAGTTCCCCTTGATATTGACTAAATGACTCTTGCTTAAGAACCCCATCTCTATGCATTGGCTCTACTCATGCATGTGATCAATCTAAGCTCAATGAACTAGTGGACCCTTATGTCTTTTATCTGCCTTGGTTCTTGTATTTTAAGGTCTCAAGCTATAGTTTTAATGTTGAGTGCATTGGCACGTTAAAACCTTAACACTTAGTGTAGTCACAAAATCACACACTTTAGACATTATTTAGTCTTAAACTCATACTACGATTCATATGGTTTTTGAGCAAAGAAAGTACTAATTAACCCATGTCCTTTGGCCATTTTACTTTGCTTGTTGTCATCACTGTCAACCTCCCGCATCTACTCACCCAATCAGTTCTGTCATTTGGCATTGATTTATCTTTGACTAGGGTGCTCAGGCTAGTACTGGGGCGCCCCAGGCACCATGGTCCCATTTGGGGCAACCTGAGCCTTCTTACACTTTCCCACCACTTTTTGGGCACTTTCTAGCCATTTGAGCTTTCTATCTTTTTAGTGGTCGGCCTTTTCAGGGTTAATTACGAAATTAGAACAAGAGGACCATATAAATATAAAATTATGAGACCATAATGAGGGACCAAACATTAAGCACTACAATCATCACCTAAGGTTGCATCCATCAAAGGCTCCATTTGCATCCATCTAGCTCCATCACAAGGCACAAAGCTAGTTCATCTGCATCACACTGCATAGGAGGGAAGTTTATTCTATTCCATTCACCATTTTATTACATTTCTACACGTAGTTATTGCTCGCTACTTTCACAAAGTGAGAATGACACAAGAGCACCTAGGGCATGATTGCACACATAAGTACATAAAACTACATCAGGTCTGAGATGTAGTGTAGCGCTCAGTTAGTAAGTCCACCATTGTGGCTGCTGAGGACAGTTCGACCCCTTCATATGCATATTTATTTTTTAGGGGTTTGATACTTATCTTAGGGTTTTGCAGGTCTCTCCTTCATCACTGATTTCCAGCGACATATTGCATAGTCCAGCAAAGCTAGTGCGACATGAAGCGAACACATGTGATCACTTAGCAACACCTCAGAGGAGGTTTGTAGAGCTTTTTCACATACCAGGGTGTCCATATCTCAAACTAGGGCGCCCACAGGTGCCCTTGTACCTCTCCATGCGCCCCAGTCCAACCTATTGTTCCAAATCTATGTTTTTTGGAGCTTCTGTGTATTCGTTCCTACATTCTGTTAATCCAATTTATTCTACGACATAGTCCCGATGGCATCGTCAAATCAACTAAGCTCTTTCTAACTCTTATCTCACTTTAGGGTTTTCTATTTTCATAGATTAGATTGTTTGGGTCATTTTTCCTTATGCATTTATATATTATTCATTGTTGTTCTTAATATTAGATTAACTATAGAATTAGAATAGATTCAACATCTTGTAGTGCCCCATCTCGGGACCTCGGAAAAACACACCAAAAGTGACTAAAAATTTTGGGTAATTTTTTTTTCTTCTGAAGTGAACTAAAATAATACTAATGTTTGCTTCACTAATTCCCGTTAATAATTAATTTATCTTAATTTAATTTACCCAAAATTAAATAAGCATTATCCCAATGATAATTTAATTATTTTGTTCTATTAAGTTCACTAGGGTCACAAATAAGAGTCTACACCCCTTTATAACTTAATTAGTTTGCCCCCTTTTTAATTAATTTTCCCATACCCCCCCTATTCATTTTATTTTTCATTCCCATAAAAAGTGCATGACTTAAAGAGTGTAGGATTGAATGAGAGCCCTAAGCTAGATCAAATCTTGACCATTGATTTCGAATTTTACCCTAAAGTTGCCCTAAACATCTCTATGTTTACTTTTGCTTTATATTCTTCTTCTCATTTTGTTTTGTGTTGTCATTTGCATGTACAGGGTGTGGAGGAGCTCAAGGAGGAGGAGAATTCATGGGATTTCTCTTTTGATGAAAGGATCTTGATAATGTTTCATTATTATTTCTTTTGTATACCTATTACAACTGAGTTCTCCTCAGATTTAACATTTCTTCCATAGCCATAAAGTCTTTTTTTGTTATTTATTTTAGTATAGAGGCATATTTTCCTGAGGTATATATATATATATTCTTAACAACGCATTGACAGAGCCAAACTAAGATTAAATATTGAATACCCACATTAGCCCATTCGCAGATTTACATGGAGCCGGGGGCTGGAGATGCATGGGGACGACGGTTTTGAGAGAGGGTTGGCTACGAATTATGGAGGATGGGGGAAACATTTTTTTTGGGGGGGGGGGGGGATACGGTAGAGGTAGGCGTGTGGGATGTGGGAAGGAGGGTAGCCACGTGGAGGAGGGGGATGAAGCTGCGCAGGTGTGGGGAGAGTAGGGGACAACGTGGAAACGGTGGAGGTTGGTGCGCAGACTTTGGGGAGGGGTTCGACCCTCCTCATATTATACTTACTTTGTTTTTAAAACCATAATACCTACCACATTAATTATATATATAATATAATATGATTTATAGATTAAATATATATTAAATATTGGGTATTATATATAATATATATATATATATGATAGTGTACAAAATCTCTATATTAATTTATAAATTGATATATAGTTTTGTAAGAAAGACAACCTAATTATATTATAAAGTATGACTATTTTAATTTAATTTAATTTAATTGTAATATAATTGTACTATATAGATTGCTCAATAGTACCCCAAGTTGTGAAAAATAGATTCTACTTTGTTACCTATGAGGAGTGACAAACTTAATATATATATATTTGAATAAATTTAGATTAAAATGATTTACTTATTCTTGTACTAAAAGGGAATGAAACAAGATTTTTTGACTAAGGAGAGAGGCTTGGGAAGTGTCTAAATACTAGCAAGAAGAATACATATTCAAATTTGACCTGCTAATACAATCATCCATTTAGTTTCACATAGGGGAAAGAAAGTAAAATAAAAAACTGATTTCCTTTCATTGTATAATACTAGTAACATTTTGCAAGAAAAGATCTATTATAAGAATGATAATATAACCATTTAAAATAAGACCTCAAGCTCCATGTAATTTTAACTTTCCTTCAAATGTAATAACTAAACAAATATTGCAGATTTCTACAAGAGGGGAATTCCAACAAAGAAGAAATCATATTTTCTTTTAATGCTAGTAACATCACAATATTTCTTTTTGTAAAAACAATATTTCCAATAAATAGACTTTCCTTCCAAAATGGAGTTACAACAATTCTTATTAAGATATTTTTATATCTATCTTACAAGCTTTCATTTCCAAGGGTTTAAATTCACATTTGCAAAATATACTCAAATACATAGCTATTCAAGAAACCTTATTACAAGATCCTTATTGCAAGATTGAAGGGAAATTTCTCAAGCAAAAATGACTTAAGTTTACAAGTAATACCAAATACAAAATAGGGATTTTACAAGATAATGAAAATCTCCACATAGCCATGTTCTTAAAGTTGCAATGAAAGGTAACAATGAAGAACCATGATGACAAGTAACTCCAACTATCTTCCACTTGAGCTCTAACTTCGAAAGCTTTCAAAGAACCAACACAAGGAGAAAAGGCTTATTTAACCACCTTGAACCTTTAGGCATCATTACATGCCTTTCCAAGGTTGGAAGACATGCTAGCCTCCCCCAAGCCCATGGGAGAGAGGACTAGCTTCCAAAAACTTTGCACAAGATTAAGGGAGACAATCCAACATTATTTTCACATATAACACAAGACAAATACTAAGAAACACCAAATTTTGCAAAGAAGGAAAGGAGGAGAAGCCATATTCTACCTCCAAAATGGGGAAGAGAAGAAAGAGATCTCCAAGTGCCAAAAGTGTAGTCCAACATTGGATGCACACAAACAATAATCTCCATAACCTCCTTATTTCTCCACCCATTCACCAAAATCCTTCTTGGGAGGATTTTCAAACCCAATGGGTTTCCTCTCCAAGAATGGGGGAGGGGGTTCAAATCATATGAACGACCTTCCTTGCCTCAAACCATTTGAGGGGAGTAATAAGAATCCTACATGGCTTGCCCATCAAGCCGTGAGGTTTGAGAGGGAAAAAATCCCTCTCTTCCCCCACAAACTCCAAAATCCATCATGCCATATGATGGATGGAGAAAAATAAAACAACAAGCATAATCAACAAATAGCCACACACAAAAAGTAACACACATTTAAAAAAAACAAGACTAAGATCTAACATAATATAAAACATAAAATGAGCTCAAGGAGCCTACCTCCAAAAGCTCTCCAACACTCTAACTTTTCCACTTCTTTATCCAAGCAAGCTCTAGCTCCCAAAATCCACAACCCTCCAAGCAAAAGCCCCCCAGAAAAAATTCTCTTCTTTCCCCATGAGGGAGAATTTGAAGAGAAGCCAAAAAATATCCTCACAAATGAGGGGGTGACATGTGTCACCCCTCTCTTCCCTCAAGGTCAAATATTCTCAAAATAAAAGAAAGAAAAGATAAAATAGCTTTTAACACTCTTCTCCCAAATTACCCAAAATGAAAAACAAAACAAACTTGTGCAACTTTTAACAAACACAAGTCATTTTTACTCCCATCACAAAAGGAAGGAACCCCATGCACGCATCGGCCTATCACCCAGTAGAAGCTGAGCGCTCACCCGAGGCACGCATGGGTACCGAGTCTCTCTTTTATGTGAGTTTAGTGGGAAGCATCATTTATGATTAGTGTAAGAGTTTTTATGAGGGAGGTTGAAACATACAAGGACCAAAGGGCTCAGAACGGCCTCTAGATCCTTGCAGTCACCTTAGACTGAGTACTTTAACAGAATCCAGAACATGCATTATGACAGAAAGAACTATACAAGCATTCATACATAGCATGAAAGGAAAGAGAACTCATATGAGAGAAATATGCATTAAAACCATTGATATCCATGTCTATTTATAACAGGTAACCTCATTATATTCATTGATTCATTACAGAGTGTCACAGAGAGCAGACCGCAGTCATGCATATCACTGGACGTATGTAACTAAGCTAACAGAAAAAGAAAAATTACAACTCCATGCTTAGTACATTCCTTCCTGAACACAAATATCCACTCACAGTAATTCTGCAGAGCTCCGCTCACTCTCTAACCCACTATACCTCGTACTTGTATATCTTTTTACTCCGCAGGCACTTGTATTTATAATTCTCCTACACTGCCAACTCACCTTCCAGCATCCTCAGATCTGGTGCCAAGTGTCAAATGTGGTCCATGCGAGCATGCTTCTCCAGGCCTGAGCTTTCCACTTTATCTCATGATGTTCTTCTAGAAGATTCCATCCAAGGCATGCTCTTTCCTGGGCCAGCCTATCGCCAGGATGACATCTTATCCACATGCAACCGATCACGCTTTTCACGTGTTCTTCCCTGGGTGCTCAAATTGACTAAGTCCCGAGCCTCCTTTCACGTCACACGTGCTATGTGCTTCCTTAAACCTTTCTCTCATGTGCTTTTTCCTTGCGCACCTTTCATAACTGGGACCCTGTGCACCTATGCACCTTCATACTTGGCCAATATTCCAGGGGTCCAACATCACCCCACACTATGCCTGTTCTCTGTCCTTGGAAACATTTTACTTGACCAAGATGCCTGTTGTCTAGGGAACCAATGAATAGTCTTACACTTTACAAAAAGAATAAGGAATGAAAGAATCAGGGAAAGAATGAAGAATGGGGGGGACATCAATTCAACAAGCTAGGAAAATCTTTCCGAAGGTCTACCTCTAGCTTATTCCATACTTCGACCTCACCCTGTGCCTTCTGGCAGAGGTCACCCACCAGGGTGCTCACTTCATCAAAACTCAGGCCAACTCCCTGGGTGCCCAAAATGTCCACAGTCTGCTCCATCTCTTTTCCCAGGTCCTCGAGTTTATCCATCCTTCTAGTAATCTGGGGGTATAGTTCCTTTAGCCGGGCCTTAATTGAGCTCCTTAAAGCCTCAATTGCCTCTGATTTCTTCTCTACTTCAGCCAGAACCTTGTCCCTCTCCGCCCTGTTCCCCTTGTTCTTTTCTTGGAATTCTTTTAGTTCTGCTTCAAGTGTGGCACCAAGGAGCTCACCACCTTATCTCTATCCGCACATGTATCATATGCGGCCTCTGTAGATTGGGCAGTGATCTTAACCTCCGTGAGTACTTGGTTGTACTCTGAAACGAGTGCTGCCACCTTCAACCTGTCCTCTTATTTCAAGCACCAGGCCACTTCTTCTAGCAGATTCCAGAGCCAAGGGTCATCTCTCCATAGTGAGGATGGGCGTTAGATCTTCCATACACTCCAGGAGGGATGAGTACTTCTATGCAGGTGGCGCTAAGTCTGGGTGCTTCAAGAGGATGGCACCTTTGATAGACTCTATTTTCTTGTAAACTTCCTGCACCTTTACCTTCTCTTCCTTTAACTCACGCCTTAACTGTGCACTGATCAGTTCTTCCTATTTCAAGCTCTTGGCCTTCTCCACTAGTTCTTCTTCCTTCTCTCCTAACTTCACCTCCAGCACTCTGATCCTGTCATTGTGCGCAAATAATCTAGCCTCGGTCTCAACCGTGACCTTGTTCAGTGCATTGCAGACTTGCTCTCGTTCGAGAGCTCCTGAGCATTCACTAAGGGATTGACCCCCTTAGATTCTGGCAATGTGATGAGCGCTCCTTGGTAGACTTCAAAGTCTGGCTCATCAATGTGGGACTCGAACGCCCAAGAGAGCATCTTCTTGGTTCTGGGGTACACGCCATCCTTCTCAAAAGACCCCATGGCTAGGAGCCTCTTCCGTGGGTACAGTGCTCTGGAATCGTGCGCGTAACACCTTCTTTGTGTCATCTACATAACCCATTACTTTCCTCTGTTATGCATCAAGAGTTCTCTTTCCCGAGCATGCGTCTTTGGGGAAGCTTATTATTAGAGCGGGGCCTCCTAGGCTGTCATGCTCTTTTTCAATGTTCTCCTCCTTCCCTTCCTTTAGCACTATGTCTACGCTGCGCTCCAACTCTTGGTCTACCAAGACCTCGAGCATTCTCTGTGCTTCTCTCTCTACCACCTCCGTGATCTGCTCCTTTGTAAAACTTATAGCTCCCTGCTTCTCCCTGGCATCCTCCTCATTTTCCTTTGTGTCTTCGGTGTCTTCCTCATCTTGTGCACCCTTGCGCCACGCGAATACAAACTCTTGCTTCTCATCTCCACTCTCCTCTTCTGAGTCATAGACGCTAAACACATGTGGCTCTTGGTCTTTCTCTACCTCTTCTTCCTTGCCGCCATCTTCTTCACTTTCATCCCCTCTTCCGCCCATGTATTTCTCCAAGCTGTCAGTTGCCTCCGAGTCAGCTTCTTCATCAACCCTCTACTTTTTCCTGAGAGGTGGCTCCTGATCAGGGGATTCGGCCTTATCTTCTTCCTCAGGTGATTCTTCCTTGGAGATGGGTTGCCTAGGCACCTCTACCTCTGGCGTCTTCTCCTTCACCAGAGACTTCTTTCTCCATATGTAAGTGCTTGGTTTGGTGCTCGTGGATGGCATGCTCACTGTCTGAGCAGTCTACACAATTGGTGCTTCTTCTTCTCCTCTCCCTCTTTTCTTGGACGCTGGCTTCTTCTTCCCCAAGGGGTCTTCAGGTATGGAGACTTCATTCTCTAGATACGCACCCTTCTCAAACTTTGGCCTTATGCGCAAGTACACGCGCGTCGCGGATCCTCCAGCGATGGGTAGCGTCATCGGCCTTGTCATTTGAATCTCGTGTGACATGTACTTTTCCACGTACACACACTTACCACCGAGGGTAATTCAACTTCTTCCTCATCTCCCTATGTTCCCGGTCTAGACTACCCAGTTCCAGCCTTAGCTTCTTTGACTCTTTAAACCTGTTCACCCCCACTTGGAAGTACTGAGTAGTGAATGCGAAGGGAAGCTTACACCAAGGGCTCCATGATTCATCTATCAGCTTGAATCTACCCAGGCAGTAGTGTTGATAAACCACGAATTCAGCTTCTCCCTCAGTGGCTACTGGGAGTTGTTCGGGGATTCTCCACTCTTCCCGAATGCATTCTTCAGGCACGTGTACCATTTCTGCAGCCTCACCTTGTGGGGTGTTGTCATTGTATCGCAGGCATATTTTTCAAACCTCTTCGCGGGTGAAGGATCCTTGGTGGGGTACTCCCATACAAATTTTTCCAGTGCATCAGGCACCCCAATCTCCATGAATACAATGGTGAGCAAGATGTTGCCAAAGAGGATCATGTCCCCTTCCTTCGCGTAACTGACAATTTCCTCTGCAATGTATGCAGATAGGTTGTATATAGTTCCCTCTGTAATATTCCTGTAGACATGTAGCCAAGGTTTGTTGACCTATGTCCACCTCTCCTGGCCATTCAGCTTAGTCACCAAATGCGTGGCCATTTTCATTACGGGGTCCTTGATGTCTGAAATGTCATAGTACCGTGACCCCTTCTTGCAGGCATACTCGGTGATGGTCTCTTGAATGGCCTCCTTGTCACCAAGGTCATCTTCTAAGCTATCTCCCTCACATATGAGGCCTGTAAATTGTGAAATCAGCTAGGGAGTCATACGCATCTTTCGTCCTGCAAAGTGGAAATAATCTTCATGCACCCGTGACATCAACCATTGGTACAGGCACTCTGGTTTCCAAAATAAGGCAACTCATAGAGTTGCAACAGCCCTGCCTTCTCCATTTTAACCTTAACGTCATCATCGTATATAGGAAAACCCTCAGGTGTTCGTTTGTTGGTGGGGCGTACTAATTCCAATGCCATTTCTTTTTCTATTGTGTTCGTGTGGTGATTATAGTCACTAACAGGTACACTTCTTAAGTGGGATTCCCATTCCTTCCCCATCATCACCCCATCTGGGTATTGCATCTCTGCATACCATTCTTCATTTGTGTCTACCACAGGTTCTGGTTGTTTAGCCTTGGCTTTGCCCTTTCCTTTCTTGGGTGCCATGGTCGAGGTATTTTTATCACTCCTATTCTCTCCTTGTTACTCTGTCTTACTTCTTCCAATCCTCTGATCTTAAATCCATGATACAATCCTTCTGAACCCGTGCCCTAGTTTTTTTAACCCTAACTGGGATGAAAATCTTCACAAGACAACGCCTCTTCACTCTTTCCACGCCCATGTAACCCCTTCTGGTTCACAAACTCAAACTGGCTGCTTCAATCTCACAGATCTTCCTTCACTCGATCGAATCTGAAAGCCCTAGTTTATGGAACTCACTTATATCTCAAACTCTTCTATTTTGCAAAGTAAAAATGAGAGTGCCCCAACCCTTTACTTATAGTTTTTCTCTTTTCTAGACATTAAATGCTACTTCACCTACCACCATACTTTGTTCATTTAATGTGGATTTTTTCAAACAAAGCCCATCTTCAGTGCCTTCACTTACGTGCCCAACCTGCACGAAAACTCTTCCAACCTTCTGGCGCACAACCAATCCAACCTGACAGGAGACTCTTACGCATGTGTAACTCATGCCGAAGGCACTTCTTTTGTCCTGATCCTTGCTCTCGCCTACCTCGTGTTGCTTTAAATGTGCTTTCTCCTCCTTAGTACGTGGGATCTACAAGTAGCTTTATCCTGGCACCAACCATTCTTCCATCTTCCTCTTTATATACCTCTTTCAACCCAGCTACTCAACAAGGCTTTTCAACACAACTTCCTTGGCACTTTGATCACGCGCTTCTTCACTTTTCTCCACCCCACACTTAAAGTGATGTGTGGTCCTCTGCGCACTCACAAATTCTCCAAAAATAGCAATAAGGTTACCGGTGCCCAAGGCACAAAACAAAACAACAACGCAAAAGGGAAACACAAGAAAGGGAAAATGCATAAAGGAAACTTCTAAACTAACTGGCAAAACTACCTTATTTACAAACACCAAGAAGACTTATTTATAGTAGGGCTTCAGCCTACTCCCATTGAAGTGTCCAGGAAACTTCATCCCATCCAGCACTTGTAACTGGCATGCACCCGAATCAAGGATGTATGAGATTGTGTAAGGACCCAACCAATGGACTTTCAACTTCCCAGGATGGCGCAGAAACTTAGAATCATATAATAACACCATCTGCCCAACCTCAAACTTCTTGTTTCTAATATGGCGATCATGCCAAGCCTTTTTCTTTTCCTTTTCCATTGTTTGGATCCATCGGGTGAGTGATCGTCTCTCATCTAGTTTCATTAACTCATCAATTCTTTCTTCCAGTGCTTGTTCATTGGCTAACCCTCCTGCGCGTGCTATTCACAGAGAAGGAAACATAAATTCAACTGGAAAAATAGCTTCCATGCCAAACACCAATTGAAAAGGTGTGGCTTTATTTAGTCTTTTATACGTTGTCCTGTAAGCCCATAATACTGCCGATACTTTGTCATCCCAATCAAGTCTTCCGACATCACAAATTTTGGTCAAGGTATGACTCAGTATCTTGTTGAATGCTTCCGCGGTTCCATTTTCTTGTGGGTGATAGGGCGTAGTCTTGTGATGAGCCACCATGAATTCTGATAACAGGATCCTCACGGTCTCATTCAAGAAATGCATACCCCTATCACTGGTCAAACTCAAAGGGCATCCATACCTCATGATAATGTTTTCCCATAAGAACCTTGCTGATTGTTGCTGCTATGTAATCTTTAGTTGGGGCTGCCTCTACCCACCTTGTGAGATAATCTATGCAAGTGATGACATAACGTGACCCAGTCCTACGTGCTGCTGGTGCAATAGGTCCTACAAAGTCTATCACCCACTTTTCAAAAGGCTCCGCACTAGGAATAGGGTGTAAAGGCATCTCATCTCTCCTTCCTGGTTTTCCAATGCACTGACAATGGTCACACGCTTTACAATAATCTCTACAATCTTTGTACAAGGTTTCCCACCACAAACCTGCCATTAATATCTTGTGCACGGTGGCATCACCTGCATAATGCCCACCCACACTTCCTCCATGTGCTTCCTCCATGATGGCCAGGTGCTCATGCTCTAAGACACATCTACGTAAAACTTCATCACGTCCCAATTTGTATAAGTCTCCACTGATTAACATGTAGGGCACGACGCATATGGCCAACTGCTTCTTTTCCAATGTCTTCATTCCATCCAGTGCCACACCTTCCTTTAAAAATATTGCAATCTCTTCCAAATCTGAGGGCACGCGCCACAACCTAAACAGTTGCATGTCTGGCATTGCTTCCTCAATACTCTGCACGTCCTCCCCTGAATCAATTCTTGACAGATGATCAGGCCCACAGTTGCTTTTTCTAGGCTTCACTACAATGGTGAATTCAAACTCTTGAAACAACAATACCCATCGACATATGCACCCTTGTAGAATAGGCTTGTTCACTAAATACTTCAATGCCATGTGGTCGGTGTAGAACACAAAGGGTGTTGCCAACAGATACTGTCTAAACTTGAAGAGCACGTAGATCATTGACAATGCCTCGTGCTTAGTTGTGGTATAATTCTACTCTACTGGTGTCAGCTTCCTGCTTGCAAAATAGAGAGGATGATCAACAATCCCTTCACCTGGTTGTGCAAGCACTACTCCAATGGTGGTCCCTGAGGCATCTACATGAACATGAAAGGGCTTGTCCCAAGAGGGAAACCGTAAAATAGGCACGGTAATAAGCCTATCTTTTAATGTATCAAATGCCCTCTGCTGCGCCTCTCCCCAATGGAAGGAACTTTTATGTCTAAGCAGCTCTTCTAATGGCAGAGCGATCTTGGCATATCCCTTAATGAATTTTTTGTAATAGCCCGCATGCCCAAGGAATCCACGCACTGCGCTCTGGCTAGTAGGCTCCCTTAACCCCACAATAACTGCAACCTTAGCGGGATCTACCAGCAAGCCCTCCTTACATATGATATGCCCCAATAAAGTCCCAAAGGGTGTAGCAAACACACATTTCTTAATGTTGAGGGATATCCTCAACTACCTACACCTCTCAAACATTAACCTTAAATTGTCACAATGGTCTTTAACTAGACCATATACTGTCCAATCATCCAAATAGACCTGAAGAAACTTATGGATGAAGTCCTGGAATGCTTGCACCACTATGCTCGAAAAAACAGTTGGCGCATTCTTCAACCCAAAGGGCATGACCGTATATGCAAAACTTCCCCACTCAGTGGCGAAAGTTGTCTTCTCCTGGTCTTCCTTTGCAATCCGGACTTGGTGGTACCCTGAAAATCCATCCGTAAAGGAATAGATTTCACGCCCAGCGACTCCTTCCAAAATTTCTTCAGTGAAGGGGGTCAGAAATGGATCAATGACACAAACTGCATTCAATTCCCTATAATCCACACAAATCCTAATCCACCCATCCTTCTTGATGTTGATTACCATCAGACTTATCCACTCTGATTCTTCCACTGCCTCAATGATCCCAGAAGCTATCATTTTGTCTATCTCCTCCTTGACCTTCACACGTAAGTTGGGATTCATCCGGTAGGGCCTTTTCCTAACCGAGCACGCACCATCCTTTAGTTTTATCTTCATCTCCCCCAAGGAATGGTGAACGCCTTTGAGCTCATGATACCCGTGTGGAAATAAATCCTCAAATTCACACAATAGATCAATGATCTTCGATACTTCCTTCTCTGTCTAGTAATCCCCAATAATAGCTTCCTTAGGCTCTTCTTCTGAACTGATGTTAACTTTCTTCATCTTTAAAGGCTCATGGTAGGCACGCGCATGAGCATCTGCACTGTCCACTACCTCGCGCATCCCCACAAAATGGCTAACATCCAAGCTTTCCGATTCCTCTCCATCAATCACATACACCAACTTTCCCTTCTCTTTTTCCAAACACGAGCGCTCAAGCTGTAACTCTTATGCTTCCTCTTCTTCTTCAAAGCGTGTCTCCAATCCTAGTTTCCCTAGTAATTCCAATAGCCTATCTTCCGTCCTGGCACTATCCCCCATGGTAAGGCACTTGATACCCTGCAAGGCCTTATCAACCAATGGCTTGGTACTCTAATATTCAAAGGTTTGAATAAGGTCAGCCGCGAGTTCTTGCCAATTCCTTGTTTGGCGGCATGTCTCCGAATGAATGTACCATGCGTGCGCGTAACCCTGCAGTGTAGAATACAACTTGTGCACCCAGAGGGATGGTGGAAAAGCTTCTGCACCTTCTCTCCAGACCTGTTCACACTCCTGGATATGGAAAGAGGTGGGATCCTTCCCATGGTACTCCTTGATGATGGTGGGTACATTGCTCCTGGAGAATCTGACAGAGAGAGCAATTCTTACCTCGCGCCATTCTAAAAGGCTCTCTTGATGTGTGGCCCACCACCGAGCTATTGTGCCGAGCAAGACATGACTTAACACCTCCATCTATTCCTTCTCATCCTTCCACTGAGCTTCTACCTCCCGCAGAAAGATCTTAGAGAAGGCTCCTCCTGAATACTTGGGCAGTTTTCTTCCTCCAAGGCACCTAACCATGCGTGCCTTTGTTACCTTGGTCACCGACCCTCTCAACTTCCGTCCCATTAATTTGTAAGTTTCATGCGCCCAATTGTCACATACCAGACTGGTGGTATCACTCACTTACTGAGCATATTCAAACTGGATAACCCCGTTAGTAGGGTGTATCATCTCAGGGTCTCTGATTGAGCGCACATAAATCTTGTCCAAAACTTCTTCCCCCAATGGTTTAATATAGGGTGTCGAATTCCAATCAACTAGGGGTATAATGACTCATTCCTCCTTTTTCTCAAAGTTGATGTACCCTTTGTTGAACCGAAGGTCCACATTGTTTTTGTAACACCAAGGACACCCAAGTAGTGTTGGGAAATTGTCCACCTCGGTGAGCACCAAGACTTCGAAGTCCCTAGTAAACTTGGCTCCCTGGATAGTAATAGCCGCATCCTTCAAGACACTGATGGGAATTTCCTTAGTCTTGTTTTCCATATACAACACATTCGAAGATGGTTGTAATGCAGGTCTTCCCATCTGATGCCATGCATCCAAAGTCAGAACATTAACCTTCGTGCCTATGTCAATGAGGATATTGCTGAGGAGCCATCCATCTACAACTGCATTCAATGTAATCTCCTTGTCATAGTCGAGGCTGTGAGGGGGAAGGTTCATGTGCAAGACCTATCTCTAGCACTCTTGTCTGGCATGTGGTACCTTCTCTCTCAACCAGGATCCTAGCAAGGGAATGATATTCTCTTGTCTCAGCATTTTACACACCTCCTTGACCTCATCTAGGTCATCCTTTTGTGCCTCAACTCTCCTTCCTTGTTCCTCCCTCCTAGATTGCTCCTTTAGACACTGGATCTCCCCTTGTAAGCTTCGAATAACATCCATGGTGTCCTGATATATCTCCTTTTGATGCGCGGGGTCTGGATATTTTCCATGAATGACCTCCTCTCTTGAAACCAGGGTTTTTTGTCTTGGTACATCTCTCACGTGTGCGGATTCTGCCCTTTTTGTTACCAAGACAGGCTCCAAACCTTCATCCCGTGTTACACGGGGCATCCATTGTATGTCTGCCTTCTTAATACTGACCATTGCAACGCCCTTGTCCTTCTGGTGCCTCTGATTTATGTGCTCAAATAATTCTGGGCACTCTTCATACTTATGCTTCTTTCTGCACCATGAGCACTGCAACAGGTCTGGGCACTCATGCTTGTAATGTTCTATAGATCCACAGTTGAAACATGTTCTGCGTGGGAACTCACTCCCCTTTGGTCCCTCGACGAATAAACACCCTTCATCACATTCACCTAGCCATGGCCCCCTTTCACCCCACTAATACTAATTTAATTAGTTTAATTAAATTAATTCATTATCCTCACTATATCTATTATTTAAATATCTTATTTTAAATAATATCCACACATACAGTTCACTTAGACACCTCACCAAGCCAACTCAACCTAAGACATATTCTTAGTAAGTTGCCATACCTAACTAAGACTTACCCAAACCCTAAAAATCAATGCCTACATTCCCTCTATCCACATTCATGCATGCTTACAAGAAGTTCCCCGTCTAATCCGTGGGTTAAAAACATGAGATCTAAGGAAATCAAGAGGATCTCCCTAGTTTAGTAAACCTAGGAAATCCCGCCTTGACTGACGCCGGTTACCCCTAACCGTCATGCTGGTTAATCCAGAACCACCGTTGGTTACCCTTTTAACCCCAAAACAACCTTATTCTCAAGGTTGGAGGTTAAAAAGCATGAAGGTTGGAAAATTTTGGAAGAAGGTTGGTGATCATTAACACATCTCAGTGAGATAACACATCTTCAAAGAGTGAATTCCAAAGAGAATCATGCATGCAAGGAAGGAGATCAAGCATCTTTCTCTTGCACAACCATCCCAACCATGATCTAATCTAACCAAGCAAAGAGGAATGTACATGCAACCCATGCATAAGCTTTCTTTCAGTCGGTGATCACTTGCAGCCTTCAAACCTCTCATCAACACCTCCATCCCTCACTCACAGAAATCCAGGACCAGGAATCCCAGTAAGTACAACGTCATACTTCTCTGGTTTATTTCATTTCATCATTATTTTATCATCTATTGTTTACCTACCCACCTATTGACCTTATTCAACACTTCCACCTCCATATACCCATTAAAATCTCACCAAATACCTACCCAAGTCACCCAATACCTCATCTCGACTAAAAAAATCCTTTGCGCAATCACAAAGGAGACCAAAATCTTGTTCTGTGGCATTCCCATATTTCCACAGGTAACTGGCACTGGTTACACCTAACTTCCGTTGGTCACCCTTAGCTGAAATAAGTCTCTATATTTTCCCATACAACCCAGAATAGAGACCTACCCACCTAATTTCATCTCACCCTCATCCATCTAAAAATATACCTGAGACCTCTATCAAACGTACAGAACCCAGAACTAATCATTTGACCTTTGGATTCTATTCTAGCTTAGCCTGTTAGATTAGATCTATTTCTTATTTTGTTTTAAGTGAGATACCTAAATTGTTTCAAATTACAATAGGATTTACTTTGTTTATAACATTAAAAATGTTTAAAATAGTGGACTGACAGCCATTTAGGAAGTATCACACTTCCTAAATCTAGCATACGCTAGGCAGTTCACTGCCCATATTGTTTAATTCTTTCTGGTTGTCTTTTTTTGCATTACAGGTAGTTCCTCCTAGCCAAAAGGAAGCTCTCACAATCAGCTGTGGATTCGGAAGTCATACGTGCGCAACAACCCATCAACCAACATTTGAACATGTATTCCTCCTACACCCATTACCCTATCTGTTTCATCAACACTTTAAAGAAATGATCTGGAAATTAGGTGAAACATTTTGGCACACCCGGTGGGACCCATCCAGGGTTCCTTGCATTTCATTCATTCCTAGGAAAAGTTGTGTGTTTGTTTCCCTTATGAAAAGCATACACACTAATTTTCTTCCTTGGTAACCCACCTCTTCTTTCTATTTGCTCTAAAGGAAACTTTTCTTTTGGTGTAATTAAAAAGAACCATTTCTTCATGTTTTCTGCATTGTAGTGAAAAAGCATCCCTCTTCCTCTTCATCTTATTGTGTCATCCAATTTCACATCTTGATTTGGGCTTTAAAATAAGTGCATTCCATTCTGATTTATTACATTAGCTCACATTAATTAAGGGCAACCTATACGCTGGATGTCACGCCCAGTTGATGGTTGAAAAACGAATCGTAGAAATGCACTTCTTTCCTTTTCTCTTTCTATGAGTCTTACCAAACCTCACAAAAATTCAAAATACATACATTCTTAAACAACATCCTACCTGGAAGAAGTTGTAGGTGATCACACGATCATGGTACAATGGGCACCCAGCTCACTGCTTGGTCAAGTCATACTTCAGAGCGAAGCATGCCCCCCACCATAACATACCTGAAACCTCACCTTTTAGATCTTCTTCTTTTTAGGAAGCCATCCTCATAAAAAAAAATTCTATTTCACAATTCATGTGTCAGTACCTAAATAGCATAAGCTAAACAAACATAATAGAAAGGGCACTCCTAGGATCACATTTTTCTTAGTATTTCTATTTGGCTTGCGTTTTAAGGTGAGAGATCACGTTCTTCACCTTTTTTTGTTCATCCTTGCATGCTCCTCATCACAGTTGGTGTATTCTGGCTTCACCTAAGTGTGCTTGGGCCATATCACCATCATTATCAGAATTCTAGATCTGATTCCACACCATTTTTTAATTCACAACCACTTTTCTTTCATCACTTTATCAATTTCACAGTAACCGTCGTCGGTTACCTTTGACCGCCATCAATTATACCCAATAGACATCGGTTCTAGGTCCTTTTGCTAACCTACTCAAAGGGATATTTTATTCATTTTCTTCCACTTTTCACAATCCTTGTCACTATCATCATACCCATTGACATTGTAAACATCATCAAATTTGGAATACTTGTCAGATTTCACCTTCTGCCTTATTTTTCACTCACTGTCCATTTTCTATAGTGACCGGCAACCTTTACCCTAGGCCGACGTCGGTTTTCCCTAACCGGCATCGGTTAGCTTGTTTCACATTCTAACCACCATTTCATACCTAATCCACTTTTTCCCGCTAGATTCACCTGTTCCTACTGTTCTTTGTGTCATTTACAGAGAAGCAGCCCTACCTGATCAGTACTAGTTCACATGGTGCTGACCCGAAGATAAGCAAGCGCACCCATATTTCATGCCAGTTGTCAATCACTCCCACCTAGTCCTTCACCACCTTCCATTTTATCACCAGCCATGGATCCCATCTAGCCTATTACTATCGCTACCGGAGATGAGGAGTTCGCACGACTCCTTGACCAAAACCCTGCAGCCTTGTAGTTTTACCTTTCCCACTCATCCACTCGAGATGCCTCGGGTCAGTTGATACATGACATGCCCGTATCCATCCCTCCGACTCTCGCTCCCACTCCCACATTGGCCCCATCTGGCTCTGTGATGCCCGCATCTTCCTTACCCCTAGTTGTTTTGCAGCTAGGTCCTATACCTGCTATAACTTCCGCATCTGCTACCTCTGTGGCACTTGCTACATCCACCATACCCACGACAACTACCCCAAACACAACCTCATCTGCCCCAAATGTCTCACACATACCCATAGCTACATTACCACCTCCAGTGTCGGTGACCCCTACCCCATTTCAGAATGTGGTCCTTTCCATTCCACAATCATTAGCCCCTATTACCACTAGGGTTACCACAACCCTTCCACTCCCATATACATACTACCAACAACCTCCCATTTCATCCATTATACACACTGGATACATACCCCCTATTTCACCACCTTCTTCTCAATCAACCTACATGGAAGCCCCACACACTGGAGTGCCTCCCCTGTTATATGCCAAAAACCAACCCTCTCATGATACAAGAGGCACCCAATCATCACAACCCACCAACGACCTAATGAAATTAATGTTGGACAAGATGCAGACATTGGAAGCATCAGTTTCTGGCTCCCGCAACACTCTCACCTACGACAAGATTTGTAACGAGCCCATTCACCCATCCATTCCTATCCACTCATACCTCGTGCATTGGGAAATGCCTAAATTCAATTGTTTCAATAGAAAAGAAGACCCACATCAGCATTTGTGGTCGTTCAAACACGGGTGTTATCTGATCACTCATGATGATGCCTTGCTCTTGAGAACCTTTCCCATGTCCCTCACTGGACCTACATTAGATTGGTATAGTGGGTTACCTAGACACTCTATATTCTCATTCAATCAAGTAGCCCAAGCCTTCTTGGATCATTTCTCTATCAATATCGTCAAGAAGGTTACCATGACTGATCTATACTCCACACGTTTGTATGAGGATGGATCTATCACAAATTTTGTCACTCACTGGCATAGCCTGATCAACCAACTTATCTTCCAACTGCCACAAACATGACTCATCGAGCTCTTCACACAGGCTTGTGCTAGACATATCTCACCAACCTTGTAGGTCCAAACCTTCTGAACAGTCGATGAAGCATTCACTATGGCACGAAAGTTAGAGATTTAGGCCATCGAAGAGAAGAAAATACAATTACACAATAAGAATTCGGCATTCAAGTCGAATGATACCTCTTCTTCTTCTAAACCACCAACCAATTATTCAAAAGCTAAGGGCACCGCTAATGCAGTGGTACTCAAGGCCGGCCTAGCACATCCATCAAATCAAGCTACCCCTTCATCTAATCTCTCACCTGTCCAGAATTTTCAATTCAGATGAGAGCAGTGGAAATATACCCCAATTGGGGAACCTTACTCTTCTATCTTAGAAAATCTTATCAAAGTCGGAGCCATCACTCTTCCACCCATAAAACCACACACTGGTTTTGACCCTGCTCGCCCCATGCCCGCATGGTATAAAGAACATGATTTCTGTAATTATCATCGAGTAAAGGGTCATAGTGATGACAACTGCATCACTTTCAAAAATATTTTCCAAGAAATGCTTGAGAAAGGTGAGTTAACCATGGATAATCCTAATGCACCTGCCAACTAGAACCTACACATCTTCAAGAAACTATTTCCCAACCATGCCCCTTCGTCTGATCAAACTAGTGAGACCTCAACTCATGATACCCATACCCACGAGGTCCATGCTATCTTTAATGATGTACCTTTCACCTCCCAATTATCCCACATTCCTTCCATAGAGGAGATCCTAGCCTGAAATCCTCCTTCCACGTCAGAACCAACCTCCCATGTTCCTTCACCAATAGAGGAACACCTTTCATCTCCTTCATCACCTATGGAGGAGTCTTCCACTAACATTGAGACCATCTCACCCCTGACTTCACCACTTAGAGAACCTTTACCCACATTACCTCCTCCACCCATAGAGGAGAACCCATTACCTCCTCCACCCACAAAGGAGCACCCATTACCTCCTTCACCCATAGAGGAGCACCTATCCATTCCTCCACTTATAGAGGAGCTCCCATCATCTCCTTTACCAATCATAGACCTAGTTGAGATACCTTTACCTCTTGGCAAACATTCTGCATCAGCTACCCAAAATCCTACAAACCTAATTTTGGCTCTCTTACCCACAGAAGCTGAAGCAAGCCAATTCCCCATCGCTAAGACACATTTTAAGAGAATTTCCATTAGGTCCTCACTAACTCCACCTACATATGTGTCATTCTCATGTTTGGCTGATCACTTAGATTATGTGGATAGGGCTCTACTATGGGGGCACCTTTTACTTCCCGTCTCAACACAGATGTAGAGATCCCTTGCTGATACCTCCACTATCTACCCAAAAATGTTTCGACCAATCAAACCAAACACAACCACCTCTATCACAACCCCTTCCATGATACCTGTTATAGCTCAAACCACACCCTTACCCATAATCCAACCTACATCTAAACCCAAATCCACACATACAACATCTTCCTCAACTAAACCTATTACCACTTTAGGGGTCACCCTGACCACCAGCCTTACTCATCCACCTATTAAAATTGATTTAGCTACATCCTCCAAATTCAAAACCACACCTACTCTGACACCAAAAAAGAAGTACCAAACCCATATAACTCATACCCCAGCCACACCAATCACACCTGCACTTGTCCCATCTGTCTTAGGACCTCAGCTGCCCAACATGGCCAAGCAACCTCCACCCTCTAATAAACTAAAAACACAATAGCCCATTCCTTCCTCACAAACCTCTAACCTACCCAGATGCCCGACTCGACTTACACCTACACCTGCAGCTTCTTTACCACCCATGCCTCAAATACCATCAACTATTGCTTCACTACCCACTACACTTTAGTCGCTGTCTCTCACACCTCAAGCATGACCCGCGTCATCTACCTTCACAGCACCCCCGTTATCCCCGTGGGTAACTCACCCTCTTCCTCCACTTGCTTTTCCTTCTAGACCTCATACACCCACATGACCTTTACCCAAGAAGGTGCAACCCAAAAACAAAACACCACTACCCCACAATAAGGTAGTTGTAGTGCCAACTTCAACTACCACTTGAGACCAAGAAACAAACTAGGAAAATTATGGAATAATTTTTTTTTATAAGAAGGGTCTACAAACAAGTAGCAAGATACTAGTTTGAAACTAAATAGGTTCCGGAACAGATTCTGATTAACCAAACACAATATTTCCATTTTTATCTTATAACAAGTTTACAAGGTTCCAATTTGGAGGTTACAAGTTTTACTAAGGTTCAGGGAGAAATTTATCCCAAGGCCTGCTCTCTAACAAGCCCTAAACTTCAACTAGATTTTTCACATACTTAGATTTATCAAAACTTTCCTAAACTAGGCTCATTGGATAGGAAATTTCCTCACCTTTCCAACCATATAAAGAAGTCCTCCTAACTCCTTGTAAAACTCAAGTTATGGCCGGGCGGAGTTTTAGGGGAAAATTTTCCCTTAGAAGTCCGCGGGGTTAGGGAGAAAATGCCTTGGCGCCCCCGCCAATGCCCCAAATGCCACGTGTCATCATGTGATTGGTCCAGGCCAGCGGGTCATGGGGGAAAAAATGAAATTTTCCCAAAACCAAGTTTTCAATTTTCCAAAGGAAAATTTTCCTCCGTGCCTCCACGCTTGCCCAAATGGCCACGTGGCGCTTTGTGATTGGCCGCGGGCCGGCGGAGAAAATTTTGATTTTTCACCCAAGGGGTTAAAAGGTTAAAAGAATTGTGTGGACCCACGCACCCATGGGGACACATTTCAAAAACCATATTGGCTGCAGGGATGTGGGTCGGCGGAGGAAAAAGTGAAATTTTTCCAAAAGTGCAAAAAGTTAAGTTTTCAAATTTCTAAATCCGCGGGCCCTCCCTGCCACATGTCAGCACGTGATTGGTGTGCGGGGCCGTGAGGGTTGCGGGGAGAAAAGTGAAAATTTTCCAAAGGAAAAATTTTTAAAAAAATTTTCCATTTTGATCTGCACCCCCCCTGCCACGTGTCAGCACGTGATTGGTTGGGGGCCGCGGGGTTGCGGGGAAAATTGGGAAAATTTTCCCAAGGCAAAATTTTCAAAATGTTAAGTTTTACTTAGGGTCCACCCCTCCAAGGTGCCACATGGTGACTTCTGATAGGATGAGAGGGTGGTGGGGGCCGCAGAACTTTTAAAGAAATTTTTCTAAAGTTCAAAATTTAAAATTTTTCTAAGGTCGAAATTATTTCATTTTTTGTTTGGGATGGCCATTTTGAAGTAAAACTTCAAATGGCCATAACTTTTGATAGGAAGCTCCATTTTAGGCAAACAAGGACTTTCCAGAAATATCTCGGAGTCCTCTTTGCACAAAATCATAAATTTTTTAATTTGGTGAAGTTTCAAGGGTAAATTTTAAGAAATAGATCTGCAGGATTTATAATCTTAAAACTGGCAATTTTTTTCAAACTTGCAAGATTTGTTAAATTTTGATATTTCTTCTTTCCACTCAACATGCCAAATTGACATGGAGGAATGAACTTAGGGTAGAATTAGAATGTTTTAAAGGTGTAAATTTGATCAATTTAGTTGCAAGTTGATATATTTTACCAACAAGGGACAGGAAAAAAAATGGTCCTAGGAAGTTCAAAAATTGATTCAAAATTGTGAAGTTGGTTGGATTGTTTTCTCTGAGTGTTACTTTGTCAAATTGAATTTGGTGTAACTTCTTGGCATAGTAACATATGACATTGTTAAAGTTAATTTAAGAAGTATAGATGTGAACTACAACATTTATTTAGATTCAAATTTACATTACCAGATTTTAACTTTAAAATAACAGAAGTTCAGTTTATTCAACTCTAAACTGATTATTGCAATTTATCAACTGAATGTGCAAACTTGTTCAAATTCTAAACAAATTTATCAATGCTCCTTAGATTATACATTCAGTATGCAAGATTTATTTCTAGTTACAAAAACATCATTTCAAAATATAAAGCTTCCATGTCATTTCTTTTATACGTAGATCTCTTTTCTAAAACAGAGGTTTTAGCATAATATAACAACAATGTGATTTCCAAAACAACAATGCAATTGAGAGAAGGATATATTTAAAATTTCATTGATTTCAAACAACACATTACAACTTAACTCCCTTCTGATTGATTGGATTTTCAATTTTCATTTTCAATTTGAATACAAGTATATCATTTCAATTTCACATTTTCTTTACAAGTAAAACAAAGAATTATAATTCTTCTCTTACATTTCTCAAATTTGATTACATCTTCAATAACAAGGTAAACATTTCACATTATCAATATCAATTACATTCATCCACTTGAAGTGGGTAGGGTTACATTAAAATTTACTCAAAGGAATGACTGTCAAAACTGATTTCTCCAAGCTCCAAACAGCAGCATGTTGATTTCTTCATCCTTTCATCTTCTAATCACAACAAGGAAGGGGGAAAGGCAACGCTCTCCACCCAACCAAGACATCCAATGGGAAAAGAGAAGCCATCTTTCCCCATTGGCCCCTGAGCCCCAACCATATTGGAATGGAACATGATGATACAACACATGGCAACATGGCTTCTTCACATACAAGCATATTTCACAATCAAAAAGAAACACAAAGCAAGAAGATGTAGTTCTCAACTACAACAATCAATTTCAAAACAAAACAAAGGCTCCTTCTCCAAGCAAGCAAGCCAAGCAAGAGAAAGAACTATGGAGGTCTCCTTATGCCTCCCAAGTTGAATTTTGGGCATCCACCAAAAGCAAACCACCAAAATCATAACAATCCCATAAACCTTATCCCTCCTCAACCCCTCCTTATCCCTCCTCCAAATTTATCCCTTATACCTCCCCCAAAGTAGGAAATGCAAGCAATTTCCTTTCCTAGGTGGATCCCAAACCAACATTCCCTCCCAAGAACAAATAACAATGGCAAACCCCTTATCCCTCCTCTGATAAACCTCATAGTCTTCTCTCCACACCATGCCCTAAGCATTCTACCCATCCCTCTAAGAATGTAACCACAAAACCATTCAATAATTTGCAAGCAAGAAGGAGGGAAAAAAACAACAATTAAAAAGGCAAGAGCCTACCTCTCCATTATGGAGATTTGTTTCCAAAACAACAGATTCTTTGTTGCACAAAAACCAGTCCCAAATCAGCAAGAGGAATGCATGCACAAGTAAATCCACTTCTTCCACCAAGTAAGCTCCAAAAATGCAAGAGAAATTTGACCCAAGAGTGAAATCTCCAACTTTCAACAACCTCAAAATGAGGAGGAATTCAAATTTTAAAGGAGAAGGTGGAAGAGGATGATGTGGATTCCAAGTGGGATGCCACATCATTTTTCCTCATCCCAAAATGCAATCAACATCAAGGAAATTAAATCACCATAAAATAAATATGACAAAATTACTTACATACACAATGTAGCCCATACCCCAAAAGGAATGCATTTAAAATTTGTAAGACAAGTGCAATCAATACTTGCCCAAATTTATATCAAAATACAATAAAATAGATTGATTTTGACTCCTAAATAATAATCATGGTTGGTGGAGGTTTTTGAGAGGTGTGGGACAAGTTTAACTTGTCCCACAAGCCTCCAATTTAGGCTCCCAAGACCAAATCCGAGTTTCAAGGAGGATGGAGTGTTCTATACCCCAAAAATCTGATTTAAACAATCCATCATTTCACTTACACAACTCTTACATCCTCTTACACATGCATTAATGTCTATGACTCTATTTATTACATGTTTTGACATAAAGATTTATTTATCTATCATATGGTTATACATAATATAAATCAAATTTAATTATTAATCAAGACAATAATATTATTTCCTTACATTCCACCTCCCAATTAATTTAATTAAAATTTAACTATATGACTTCACACATTTAACTATCACATTAGAATAATTAAAATAAAGAGCACATTACAAATAAAATACATACAACAATAATTAAAAAGGGAATACATAATAAAACACATATATTCCCCAAGGTCACAATAATGGAAATCCCCCCATGGGAAATCCTAACACAACACAACACACAAATCAAACATAGTTGCCATGGCGACCCTTGTTGATTTCACACTGAATTCCAATATGGTTAGTCTCCACTCCCCCCGACATTGTTGTGATTTTAACCTATAAAATGCAAAATACCTCCTTCGGCCTCGTGGCCATATCAGAACATCCAAATGATATATAAACATTAAATCCAAATCACAACAATATCAAGATTTTAACATTTATCAATTAAAATTCAATTTGCAACTATATCGTCATCCAATAGATCTCTACACTAGAGCTATTCATAATACCAATGTCACATGTCTAAAATCAACATCAATAACCTATCCATGTCAACCAGTATGTCATCATCCACATAATAATAATAATGTCTCCATGATCATCAAGCATAATAACTGAATCCAGATCAATGTTAATCCATAGTCTAACATCTAATCATCATACTGAGAAAAATATAATAATGTCCATAGTAATCCATGATCTAACATATACTACATCAAAACATAATAATATCCAAAATATGATCAATAGTGTCAGGATCAGTATCTAAACAGTGTCAAAGGGAAGTGGGAACTACATCCCCCTCCCCTTAGACTTGACTTCCTCCTGGAAGTCACTGGAAAAAATGTGGAAACTACACTCGTAAAGCAGTAGCATCCTCCCAAGTGGCTGCAGTCTCATCATATATGTCCCACTGCACCCGTACCTGATCAATCTCTCTACCTCGAAGGCCCAGGGTCCTGCGATCTATGATACAGATGGGCTCCACCATCACCTACCCCTGATCCTGTACCTGCAATGATGTCCAATCCAGCACATGAGAAGGATCTGTGATGTATCTCCTAAGAACAAAAACATGAAACACATCATGTACGCAAGACAAGCTGGGTGGCAATGCTAGACGGTAAGCCAACGGGCCGATACGCTCCAAGATCTCAAAAGGTCCAACGAACTGAGGAGCTAACTTAGAACCTTTTCCATAACGGATCAGGCTCTTATGTGGCCTAACATGAAGGAATACCTTCATGCCCACATCAAAATTACGCTCGGTCCTATGCTGATCAGCGTACTTCTTCTGCCTATCATGTGCCTCCTGTAATCTCTGCCTGATCAACACTACCTGCTGCTCCATGTCTTACAAAAGAGCTGGTCCTAGGGATACTCTATCCTCCAATCTGTCCCAGCTAAGGGGTGTCCTGCACTCCCTACCATACAAGGCCTGAAAAGGAGCCATGCCTATAGAACTCTGAAAGCTATTATTGTAGGCAAACTCCACAAGGTACAGATACTCCTCCCATCTCACTGGTGATCCATCACATACATCCTGAGCATGTCCTCCAAAATCTGATTCACCCTCTCAGTTTGTCCATCTGTCTCAGGGTGATAAGCTGTGCTGAAGTTAATCTTCGTCCCGAGAACATACTGCATGGTAGTCCAGAAATGGGAAGTGTACAAAGGATCACGGTCACAAATGATCTTCCACAGAATCCCGTGCAACCTGACAATCTCATCCAAGTAGACACATGCCACTGCACTAGCTTTATACATGGTCTTTACCGGAGAAAAGTGAGCTAATTTTGTCAATTTATCAACCGTGACCATGATGGCGTCGTGGTGATATCTCGACATCGGTAACCCAACAATGAAATCCATGGAAATGGTGTCCCATTTCCACTCCGGTATAGCATGAGGAAAGAGAAGGCCAGCTGGATGCTGATGCTCAGCCTTCACTTTCTGGCACTCTAAGCAGCGTGACACAAACTGAGCCACATCCCTGCGAAGTCCTCTCCAGTGATATAACTGTCTCAAGGTGGCGTGCATCTTCTTCACCCCAAGATGGGCTGAATAGGGTGCACGATGTGCCTCTGTCAAGATGTCCTACCTCAAGCCTCCGTCTCTAGGAACATAAATCCAACCTCTGTGCCTGAGAAGACCATCTACCTCTAGTGAGAAACCATCAAATTTCCCCTCAAGGGGGCTCTGGGACTCAATCTCTGCTCGAGCTGTAATGTAAAAACTGTCAAGAGGAAGCTGCTGAAGAATCCTGCTCCAAAAATCTATGCTCACTGAAGTAGCCATGCTCAAATGCCTCCATCTACTGAGGGCATCTACAACCACATTCTCCTTCCCCTTCACATGCTCTATCTCCATGTCATACTCACAAAGCAACTCCATCCAATGCCTCTGACGAGCGTTTAGATTGGGCTGCATGAAGAGGTGGCAAAGACTCAAATGATCTGTCCTGAGTGTGAATCTCCGTCCAAGAAGAAAATGTCTCCATCTAACCAAAGCATGCACAACTACCACAAGCTCAAGATCATGGGTAGGATAATTAAGCTCGTGATCCTTGAGTTTGCGAGACTCAAAAGCTACAACCCTGCCATCCTGCATCAACACACCTCCAAGCCCTGCTAAAGAAGCATCTGTGCAAACAAAGAACTCACCCTGTGGATCCGACACTACAAGAATGGGTGCTGTAGTGAGATATTCCTTCAGTTTCCTGAAGGCCTGCTCACACCTGTCTGACCAAACAAACTTCTTCCCTTTCCGCTAAAGGGAAGTGATGGGGTGTGCTATCTAAGAGAAGTCCTACACAAATATCCTATAATACCCTACTAACCCCATGAAGCTGCGCACCTCTGTCACTGTAGTGGGTACTGGCCAATCCATAATGGCTCTAATCTTGGAAGGATCGACTGTGATACCTTCACCTGAGATGATATGACCCAAGTACTGAATCTCTGACTGAAAGAAAGCACACTTCTCCAAGTTCCCGTAAAGCTGCTGCTCATGAAGACACTGAAGAACCTGACGAAGGTGCCTCTCATGCTCCTCATGCATACATGAAGTAAATCAGAATTTCATCAAGAAAGATGAGCATGAAGCGATCCAGAAAGGTCCTGAATACCCCATTCATCAAACTCATGAATATTGCGGGGGCATTCGTCAAACCAAATGGCACCACTGTGAACTCATAGTGTCCATACCTCATACGAAAAGTAGTCTTATGAATGTCTGCCTCCGTAATCCTCAACTGATGGTACCCTGACCTGAGATCAATCTTAGAGAACACCGTGGCCCCCTTCATTTGATCAAACAAGTCATCAATGTGAGGTAGGGGATAACGATTCTTGATCGTTACCTTATTCAGCTGGCGGTAGTCTATGCACAACCGCAAGGATCCATCCTTCTTCTTAACAAATATAACCAGTGCACCCCAAGGGGATACACTAGGATGGATAAGGCCTTTCTCTAGAAGGCCCTCCAGCTGCAACTTGAGCTCATAGAGCTCTGGGGTGGTCATCCGATAAGGAGCTCATGAGATAGGCTCTGCTCCTGGAACCAAATCAATATGGAAATCAATCTCACATGGGGGTGGCATCCCTGGTAGCTCCCCTAGAAAAACATCTGCATACTCTCTCAAAATGGGATGGTCATCTAGCGATGGCCCACTAGACCCATCCTCTGCCCTGTCACTAACTATGACTGCATACATCTGACAACCCCGTCACACACACCGCTTGAGCTGCATAGCAGAGATAGTGCGAATAGAAACGGGTCTCCTGACCCCAGAAATCACCGACTCAACTCCAAGATCATCTGCACAAGATATAGTCTTATGATAGCAATCCATCCTAGCCCTATGTGCAGACAACCAATCCATGCCTAAAATGACTCCATATGATCCCAAAGGAAGTATGCGGAGATCTGAAGTGGTGGTGAAAGGTCCCAAGTTAACAACACACTCCTTTACTAAGGAGTCTACAGAGACCTTGGCTCCCAAAGCCATCTCGACATCCCAACTATGACCCTATCTAACAGCCACCAGCCTGCATCACTCTACTAAGGATGGTGCAATAAATGAATCAGAAGAACTGGAGTCAAACAATATGGAGGTAGGAACACCTCCAATACTACCTGGGGTCTCAATGACCATGCTCTGGTGCTCGGCCTGGCGGTTCTCAACCGCTACGTAGATCCTGTGACTCCATCCCATGTCTCTGACTGTAGGCTCTGAGATGGGTGCCTTACCCTTATTAGGGTTCTGGGGGAAATCTCTCCAAAAGTGTCCCGCTGCTCCACACCTGAAATAACCACCTGAAGTCCTCCAAACTACAGCACCACCAGAAGGTGCCCTAGAGGTAGGTGCTATGGACCCTGATGATCCAGCCATAGTCTGTTGTGGCCTCTGTGGTCGAGCTCCTGCTGACTAAGCTCTAGCTCCACCCTGTGTCCTGGTGGGACCCCTAGGAGGCCCCATGCTCCAACCTCTCTGTGCATCAGCTCTCTGAGGAGGCCTAAAAGGTGGGTGGGACTGCTGCTGTTGTACTGGCCTGAAAGATGACTGTGAAGAATGCTGACCACCACGAGGAGGAGGAGCTGACCCCCTCGATCTACTATCCTGCAACTACTGAATATGGCTCCTGACCTGGTCTCTAGCCTGTTGGGTTTTACCCCAAGTCTCCTCTGTAATGTAGGCCTTCTCAACGGCCTCTGCTAATGTCTGTGGGCAGTGGATCCATACTGCACCTCCAATGTCCAAATTAAGGCCCCAGATGAACCTGTGGATCTGCACCTGCTCATCCTGCATGTAATCAATGTACTGAAGCAGGTCCAGGAACCTACTCTCATACTCGGCCACTGTAAGGGAAGCCTGTCAAAGGTCGTGGAACTCATCGATCCTCTGCTGTATGAATCTCCATGGCAAGTATCTGCTCCTGAATCTCTCCTCAAATAGCTCCCAAGTGACTGTCTCTGAATCTATATGGAGCTTCTACTCCTCTGTCCTCCACCATACTCCAGCTCCATCCTTTAGTAGATGGATCACAACATGAGCTTTCATGTTGCTAGAACAAGGACAAAGCTTGAAGCAACTACTCAAGCTAACCAGCCAGGCCTCTGCCTGGAATCCCCCTGTGTCACCTGAATAATGTGAGGGCCTAAGCTTTAGGATCTCCCTAATGTGATCCGCAGCTATGGTCTGACGGCCTCTGGGCCTCTCCACCTACCTATCCCCGAGCCTAGGGCTCCGAGACCTCTCTCTCTGTCCTGAAATACGGTCACCATGTCCCCTCAAGGGAGACTCTACTCTAGCTAACTCTCCATGAAAATTCTCTCCCCCATCCTCCTCACTGGGTGGAGGAGGTGCATGTCCCTCTATGGAAGTAACTCTGTCCTGTCCTGCCTGAGTGCCCTCCTACTGATCCTCCACGTAGGGCAGCATTAACATCCTGGAGGGTCTACAAAATCTGTGGTAGGATAGCTGCTAAACCCTGGTCTGGTGGTGGTGGTGGAAGTGGTGGAGGTGGTAGTGGTGGTGACTCTGAGCCTCTGTGAATGTTCCTCCTACTCCGTCTGAGCTCCCTGCACAGACTAGAGTGGGAGTTAGTTCATTACCTTGAGTTTCCTTTAGTTTTCTAAGTTTACTAACATGTTCAATTTTCAATTAGTTTTGTTTTCTAGATTATCAATTTTCTAGTTTTAGGTTTCAAGTCTCAATGTTTCTAGTGTGCCCAATGGTCCAAGCTTTTGAACCATTGTTCTGATACCAAGTGTAATGTCAGCTTCAACTACCACTTGAGACCAAGAAACAAACTAGGAAAATTATGGAATAATTTTTTTTTATAAGAAGGGTCTACAAACAAGTAGCAAGATACTAGTTTGAAACTAAATAGGTTCCGAAATAGATTCTGATTAACCAAACACAATATTTCTATTTTTATCTTATAACAAGTTTACAAGGTTCCAATTTGGAGGTTACAAGTTTTACTAAGGTTCAGGGAGAAATTTATCCCAAGGCCTGCTCTCTAACAAGCCCTGAAATTCAACTAGATTTTTCACACACTTAGATTTATCAAAACTTTCCTAAACTAGGCTCATTGGATAGGAAATTTCCTCACCTTTCCAACCATATAAATAAGTCCTCCTAACTCCTTGTAAAACTCAAGTTATGGCCGGGTGGAGTTTTAGGGGAAAATTTTCCCTTGAAAGTCCGCGGGGTTAGGGAGAAAATGCCTTCGCGCCCCCGCCGACGCCCCAAATGCCACGTGTCATCACGTGATTGGTCCGGCTGGCAGGTCATGGGGGAAAAACATGAAATTTTTCCCAAAACCAAGTTTTCAATTTTTCGAAGGAAAATTTTCCTCCGTGCCTCCGCGCTTGCCCAAATGGCCACGTGGCACTTTGTGATTGGCCGCGGGCCGGCGGAGAAAATTTTGATTTTTCACCCAAGGGGTTAAAAGGTTAAAAGAATTACATGGACCCATGCACCCATGGGGACACATGTCAACACCCTATTGGCTGCGGGGATGCGGGTCGGCGGAGGAAAAAGTGAAATTTTTCCAAAAGTGCAAAAAGTTAAGTTTTCATTTTCTTTCCGCCCGCCATGCCACGTGTCATCACGTGATTGGCTGCGGGGACATGGAGTTGCGGGGAGATTTTTGAAAATTTTCCAAAGGAAAAAATTTAAAAATAATCTAAGTTTTCAATTTGAACCCGCCCCTCCCTACCACGTGTCAACACATGATTGGTTGGGGGCCGCGGGGTTGCGGGGAAAATTGGGAAAATTTTCCCAAGGCAAAATTTTCAAAATGTTAAGTTTTACTAAGGGTCCACCCCTCCAAGGTGCCACATGGTGAATTTCTGATAGGATGAGAGGGTGGCGGGGCCACGGAACTTTTAAGAAATTTTTCTAAAGTTCAAAATTTAAATTTTTCTAAGGTCGAATTATTTCATTTTTGGTTTTGGATGGCCATTTTGAAGTAAAACTTCAAATGGCCATAACTTTTGACTGGGAACTCCATTTTAGGAAAATAAGGACTTTCTGGAAATCTCTCAAAGTCCTCTTTACAAAAAAATCATCAATTTTGGAATTTGGTGAATTTTTAAGGGTCAATTTTAAGAAATATATCTGTAAGGTTTATAAAATTGAAAACTGGCAGTTTTTCAAACTTGCAATTTTGATAAAATTTAATATTTCTTCCACTCAACATGTAAATCAAACATGGAGGATCAACTTAGGGAAGAATTAGAATGTTTTTAAAGGTTTAATTTGATCAATTGATTCAACTGATGTATTTTACATCCTTTCCAACAAGGGACCAAAAAAAAAAATGACAGGAAGGGTAATTGATTTTTGAATTGGTTGGATTGTTTCCTCGAGTTTACTTTACAATTTGAATTTGGTGTATCTTGGCATCTAACATATGACATTTTTCAGTTAATTAAGAAGTATAGATGTGAACTGTTCATTTATTAGAAATGTACATTACCAATTTTAACTTTAAAATAGTGAGTTTATTAACAACTCTAAACTGATTTTTGCCATTTATCTACTGAATGTGCATATTGTTCAAATTCAGAATAATACAATTTCCTTAGATTATACATTCAATATTTTGATTTCTAGTTCAAAAACTCATTTCAAAATATAAAGCTTCTGTCATTTCTTTTATACGTACTCTCTTTTCTAAAATAGAATTTGCAAATATAACAAATTTCCAAAACAACAATACAAATTGAGAGAAGGATATAAAATTTAAACGAATCATTGCCAACACTTTATTGATAGTTCAAATCCCTTCAACTGATTTCCTTTTCAATTTGATTTCAATTTGTCAAATACATGGTATGAAACATCTTTCACATTTTCTATTTCCAAGTAAAACAAGGAATATAATTTTTCTTTACATTTCTCAAATTCAATTACAACTTCCATTACAATGCCATCATTTCACATATTAAAATCATATATACACTCATCCACTTGAAGTGGGACAGGGTTACATTTAAATATACTCAAGGAGATGACTGTCAAACTGTGGAATTCTTCTCCAAACAGCAGCTTGTTGTTTTCTTCTTCTTTCATCCTTCTTTTGATCACAATAAGGAAGGGGGAAAGGCAACGCTCTCCACCCAACCAAGACATCCAATGGGAAAAGAGAAGCCATCTTTCCCCATTGGCCCCTGAGCCCCAACCATATTGGAATGGAACATGATAATACAACACATGGCAACATGGCTTCTTCACATACAAGCATATTTCACAATCACAAAGAAACACACAAACAAAAAGATGTAGTTCTCAACTACAACAATCAATTTCAAAACAAAACAAAGGCTCCTTCTCTAAGCAACCAAGCCAAGCAAGAGAAAGAACTATGGAGGTCTCCTTATGCCTCCCAAGTTGAATTTTGGGCATCCACCAAAAGCAAACCACCAAAATCATAACAATCCCATAAACCTTATCCCTCCTCAACCCCTCCTTATCCCTCCTCCAAATTTATCCCTTATACCTCCCCCAAAGTAGGAAATGCAAGCAATTTCCTTTCCTAGGTGGATCCCAAACCAACATTCCCTCCCAAGAACAAATAACAATGGCAAACCCCTTATCCCTCCTCTGATAAACCTCATAGTCTTCTCTCCACACCATGCCCTAAGCATTCTACCCATCCCTCTAAGAATGTAACCACAAAACCATTCAATAATTTGCAAGCAAGAAGGAGGGAAAAAACAACAATTAAAAAGGCAAGAGCCTACCTCTCCATTATGGAGATTTGTTTCCAAAACAGCAGATTCTTTGTTGCACAAAAACCAGTCCCAAATCAGCAAGAGGAATGCATGCACAAGTAAATCCACTTCTTCCACCAAGCAAGCTCCAAAAATGCAAGAAAAATTCGACCCAAGAGTGAAATCTCCAACTTTCAACAACCTCAAATGAGGAGGAAAATAAAATTTTTAAAGGAGAAGGTGGAAGAGGATGATGTGGATTCCAAGTGGGATGCCACATCATTTTTCCTCATCCCAAAATGCAATCAACATCAAGGCAATTAAATCACCATAAAATAAATATGACAAAATTACTTACATACACAATGTAGCCCATACCCCAAAAGGAATGCATTTAAAATTTGTAAGACAAGTGCAATCAATACTTGCCCAAATTTATATCAAAATACAATAAAATAGATTGATTTTGACTCCTAAATAATAAACATGGTTGGTGGAGGTTTTTGAGAGGTGTGGGACAAGTTTAACTTGTCCCACAAGCCTCCAATTTAGGCTCCCAAGACCAAATCCGAGTTTCAAGGAGGATGGAGTGTTCTATACCCCAAAATCTGATTTAAACAATCCATCATTTCACTTACACAACTCTTACATCCTCTTACACATGCATTAATGTCTATGACTCTATTTATTACATGTTTTGACATAAAGATTTATTTATCTATCATATGGTTATACATAATATAAATCAAATTTAATTATTAATCAAGACAATAATATTATTTCCTTACATTCCACCTCCCAATTAATTTAATTAAAATTTAACTATATGACTTCACACATTTAACTATCACATTAGAATAATTAAAATAAAGAGCACATTACAAATAAAATACATACAACAATAATTAAAAAGGGAATACATAATAAAACACATATATGCCCCAAGGTCACAATAATGGAAATCCCCCCATGGGAAATCCTAACACAACACAACACACAAATCAAACACAGTTGCCATGGTGACCCTTGTTGATTTCACACTGAATTCCAATATGGTTAGTCTCCAGTCCCTCGACATTGTTGTGATTTTAACCTGCAAAATGCAAAATACCTCCTTCAGCCTCGTGGCCATATCAGAACATCCAAATGATATATAAACATTAAATCCAAATCACAACAATATCAAGATTTTAACATTTATCAATTAAAATTCAATTTGTAACTATATCATCATCCAATAGATCTCTACACTAGAGCTATTCATAATACCAATGTCACATGTCTAAAATCAACATCAATAACCTATCCATGTCAACCAGTATGTCATCATCCACATAATAATAATAATGTCTCCATGATCATCAAGCATAATAATTGAATCCAGATCAATGTTAATCCATAGTCTAACATCTAATCATCATACTAAGAAAAATATAATAATGTCCATAGTAATCCCTATGATACATCATACTACATCAAAACATAATAATATCCAAAATATGATCAATAGTGTCAGGATCAGTATCTAAGGGAACGATGTGGAGAACTGTAAGGCCTTAAAAACCATCCTTATGCAATTGTGTCCACCAGAAACCAACTTTGATGACGATGACCTTCTTGATGAGGATCCTACTTCACCGACACCCATTCCCACACTGCCCACTCAACAACCACAACCTCCACCCTCACAGATCCTAGAGCCACCCCTAAAATTTGAAATTAACATGGTTTGCATTAGAGAACTTGCCACACCACCACCCAAATGTCGTTGCATCCAAATCATCTCACAGGGTTTTTCTCCTCCAGTAGGTTTTTTCCCTTCATGTCATTATACCACTCATCCTACACCTCTATTTGCCAACTCCCCTCAAATCAACACGATACACATCACTACACGTGCACAAAAGGGAAAAGAAAAGGTAACTGACCCACCAACCAATCCTATACCCAACATACCATCTGTACCCATACCTAAAATAACTATCCACCACCCCACGTACCCCATTTCTAATGGCATCACACATCGCACCATGCTCAAACAATTACACCAATCTCCCCTCAAAATTTCCCTATATGACCTCATTCAAACCTCGGAATCCCATCATCAAGCTCTCATGGAGGTTCTTCAATCTATTGAGGTTTTACCTAATGACACTACACCCGTAGCCCCCATTATCACACCCCATCATGTAGCGTCTCTCACCAAAGACCACCTTCATCTTCACCTCACCTTGTTCACCAAGTGGCCTCCCTTAGCTTCTCAGAGGAAGAGATTGCGCCACACCAAAACGATGACCTAGACCCAGCCCTCTTCATATTTTTCCACATCAACGACATACATGTAAGCCATGTGATGATTGATGGGGGCACTAGCATTAACATCATTTCATCCCATGCATTTACTCAAATGCGCATACCTGACAATTGCATGCATAAACATCTGGTCATGTTGCATTCATTCAATGATGCTATCACCTCTACACTAGGCATCGTCATCCTCCACATTCGTGTGGGCCCCCGTACTATTCTAGAATTGTTTTATGTTTTGGAGGGGGAATTCCAATATAACTTGTTGTTTGGAAGACCCTGGATCCATGTCATGGGTTGCGTTCCTTCCACTTTACATCGTTGTGTAAAGTTTGAACACAAAGGACACACTTATACCATTCTAGCTAACCCATCACCTTTCAAAACATGCAACATGCTTTACCGACCCAATGATGTGCTCATACCTATCAAGCCATCTACCTCCATGACCACTACCGCTTCACCTACACCTCCACCTACTAGTACAACCGTTGCTTCTACCGCACATACCTCCTCCATTCCTACCGCTACCATAACCTCCATGGCTGACCCATCAGCTTCCCAATCCATTAAATCCTTCTCTACATTGACCTCCAACACATTATCCATATCAGCTACCTACATACCCACCACTGATCCCTTGGAAGGTGTTTTTTAACGCCTCTCTCTGGGGGAGTACCACATATATAGTGTCAACACATTTCTTACTCCACAAGAGTATGGAAGCCTTCACCAACACCCTTGCTATGATCACCATATAGGAGAATGTCTCCTTTATGGTCCTCCTCACCTTCGTACTAATCTCACCTATGTGGGACTTGATACTACCACTTACACACCCGAACCACCGTCACAAACCTGCCCATTTTCCGATGACTTCCAATCACTTACCAATCATCGTTTTACCCACACCTTCCTGCACTGATGTGCGTGGAAGGGTTTTGGTTTTATATTTTATGAGAAATGCCGCCATAGCATTATTCTATGTACCACCCGCAAACATAACGACTGTAGTGGTATCGGCTTTCCCAAACCACCTACCAAACATGCCCGCATTGAACTCATTAAGGACACTAGCTCTTCTACACCTTCTTCACCCATTCCACCTTCATCACCACCTTCACTGACAGAGTCAATGAATCCTAAATCTATCCCTCCTAATTTTTTTTTTCATAAACACCATTTCCTTGGGGCCTTTGACTTATCAACGCGAGGGCGAGGCCCCTTCCACTCTTCCCTTCCTGTATCCTGAAATGATCGATGATGATACACCTTCAATTAACGTCATTCAATGTCAGGATGATGAATCCATACTCACCTACCTTGGTACAGAAGACTCATATATTCATCGGTCGTTACCCTCTGAGACACAAACCATGTTGAATGAATCAACTATCGAGATCAACATTCATACTCAAGACGACCCACACATCCTAAAGATTAGACAATATTTAGATGCTGCTGAACAGGAAGCCATCAATTCTTTTCTTAGATATCATAATAATGCTTTTGCTTAGTCTTACACAGACATGCCCAGTATTGACCCCACCATAGTGGTCCACAATACTGTAACATTTCCCGATGCCAAACCCATCAAACAAAAGCTGAGGAAAATGCACCCTCACATTACTCTTCTCGTCAAAGAAGAACTTCATCGCCTTCTTTCTATTTCCTTCATCTTACCCATTGATTATCTTCATTGGATTTCTAACATTGTCCCTGTCACTAAAGCGACAGGGGACTCCACATTTACATGGACTTCTGTGACCTCAACCTAGCTTTCCCAAAAGATGACTTTCCCTTACCTGGTATTGACCAGCTGGTTGACCTTACTGCTGGCCATGAGAAGCTATGACTCATGGATGGCTTCTCGGGTTATAAACAAATTTCACTTGCCCCAGAAGATTAACACAAGACCTCATTCATCACCCCTTGAGGGACCTTCTGCTATCGAGTCATGCCTTTTGGCCTTAAAAACAATGGTGCCACATATCAATGGGCTATGAATTACATCTTCCATGATATCATGCATCACATATTGGAAGATTACATGGATGATCTCTTAGCCAAATCTAAACATCGCTCTGAGCACCTTGCCTTCCTTAAAACCATCTTTGACCACCTCATTAAATATTGTGTCCACCTTGAACCTAAGAAGTGCATCTTCGCGGTTCTTTCAGGAAAGCTCCTGGGATTTATCGTTTCCCTCTATGGTATAGAAGTTGACCCTGCTAAAGTCAAGGCCATTCTTGAAATGCCTCTACCTACTAACCTTCGATAACTCCATAGTCTTTAAGGTAAATTTCAGTCCATTTACCATTTCATTTCAAAATTATCTGATCGGTGTCAACCATTTCATCATCTGCTCAAGAAGGACGTCTCCTTTAAATGGGATGGTGATTGTCATAAAGATTTTGAGGCCTTAAAACAATACCTTCTCTAACCAATCGTACTCATTCCACTTAAAGACAATCAACCTTTTTAGCTATACATATCTGCTACTGATCATTCCTTGGGAGCCATTCTCACTCATTGCGATGACCAACATAGGGAGTAGGTGGTTTATTACATAAGCTGTACTCTTTTAGACTATGAAACTCGATACAATAATCCTGAAAAACTTTGCTTAGCCTTAGTTTTCATTGCCACCAAACTCTGTCATTACCTACTCAACTACAAAACCTATGTTGTGACCAACACCGACCCCTTACACTTCATGTATGCTAAACCTTATCAAAATCAGCATGCCGCACGATGGCTTATGCTTTTAGATGATCTTGACCTCAAATTCATTCATCAAAAGTCCATCAAGGGCCAAGTTATTGCTGACCAATTGACCAACGCACCTATTTCTAGGGATCAACCCTCTAATTTTGACTTTCCAGATGAGTTAATTTCTACCCTTTCCCTGGACGAACCCCCTTACCAAATGCCACTCTTCTTTGACGGTTCCAAGTGTCAGTATGGGGGAAGGGCTGGTATTATCCTCATTCCTCTTGATGGATAACCCATGCCTTTGTCTTTCAAACTAGATTTTGAATGCACCAACAATATTGCCGAATACAAAGCTCTCGTACTAGGTCTCCAAGCCGCCTACGCCCTAGATGTCAAATCAATCAACATCTTTGGTGATTCTCAATTGGTCATGAACCAAGTAAATGGTATGTACCAATGTCGTAACGAGATGCTTCAAAAGTATAAACATCATGTAGACATAATTTTGACCACCTTTGATCGTTACACCCTTAAAACCATCCCACGTTCAACCAACAAGTTTACAGATACCATGGCCTGCTTAGCTTCCCAAATACCCGCTTCACCCCTCGATTCTACAATCTTTGTCACCATACAATGCCTCCAATCACCTTCTTATTTACCTCACAATGTTTATTTGATCGGAATCGCTACCCCTGACCTGAGTGACCTTTGGTATAAACAATAATTTAACTACCTTTCTCTCTCCATCTTACCTCCTGATCTCACCCGTAACAAACAACGTGCCTTATTTAAAAAGGTCTCTCGTTACGTCATTTTGGGGAGACTCCTCTATAAATGTGGATTTGATGGTATTCTCTTACGATGCCTCACAAGTTCTAAAATTCCTTTTACCATTAAGGAGGTTCATGATGGCATATGTGGAGGTCACTTTAGTGGCCTTGCTGTTGCTAAGCGTATTATTCACCTAGGCTATTACTGGCCAACCCTTAACCATGATTATTGTGACTACGTCAAACATTGTGTAAAATGCCAACAAAATTCCAATCTTCATCATACACCCAGTCACACCTTACAGGTCGCTCGCGACCTTTGGCCCTTCCCTTAATGGGGTTTGGATCTTGTCAGAGAAATCAATCCTCATTCTTCCCAACGCCATCAGTGGATCATCACCACTACCGAATACTATAAAAAATGGGTGGAAGCCATACCACTCATCTCCATGAAAGCTGAGAAAATATGTGAGTTTATTAACGACCACATCATTTTTCACTTTGGTGTTCCTCATTACCTCATCACTGACAATGGAAAACAATTCAAAAACAAAACATTGCAAAAACTTTACGCCTTCGGCATTCAGCTTAGTTTATCATCACCTTATTACCCACAAACCAATGGCCAAGCCGAATCCACTAACAAAACCCTCAACAAAATTCTCATGAAAGTGGTTGACGATTCTGGGAAGGATTCGCATACACACATTCCTTTTTCCCTGTGAGCATACCGCACTAGTATTCGCACTTCCACTACGGCCACACCATTTTCTCTAGTCTATGGTACAGAGGTAGTCCTACCTCTCGAAGTCTAGATTCCCTCACTATGCATATCTCTCCATGATATGCTCAATGGCGATGAATTTTGTCAGGATCATTTAGAACAACTAGAGTTATTAAACGAACATCATCTTAATGCTCTGGATCACCTTCAAGTTTACCAAAAATGTCTCAAACGTGCCTATGAAAAACGTGTTCATGAACTAACCTTCCAAGTCAGTGACCTTGTTCCGAAAGAAAATCAACATGTAACCAAAGCATAAAAAAGTAAACGGGGCAAATTTTCTCCTAATTGGCTTAGACCATACATCGTGACTCATACCTATGGATCATGTGCTTATCGTTTATCTTCTCTTGATGGTAAACCCAAACCTGAGCCCCTTAATGCCTTGCATCTTTGACCATTCTATTATTGACTCATCATCCTACCTCACCCTTTGTCTCTTTCCAGGATCGTCCCTTGAGCACTACCCACTCCATACACCTCCCTAATGATTACACAAGAATCATGTGAGTACCTGTCACTTGTTATCTTCACTTGAATTTGTGTATCACGGCATTGCACATAGCATGATTCTCATAGATAATTTTTGTCTACCTTTAGATGAGATCCCATGGTCATTTCACCTTGCCCTTTGAATAAGATTCCTATCTTTTACCTTGGTCTTTTCCATGACTGCAAAGACCTCACAATGGGACCAAAATCCTTGAGCCAAACTTCTAATAAAAAGATGACTCCCTCAAAAGGGACATCTTCCTCTCGAAAAAATCACTGCTATAAATAGACTGCTCCCCTCGAAGGACAAGCTATGTAAAGATCTTCAAAAAAAAAATGAGAGAAACCGAAGCTTCCCTCATCGATCAGCTTCACGAAGACCTCAAGGAGTACCATATTATTTATCTCATATAGACTTCTCATGCATCGATCTAGTCTATCTCAACTATAAGTCAAAACACTCAACCTTTTTAGTCATGGACTTGCCCATTGCAACCTAAGACCCCTTGCCCAGAAGCCCTATGCTACCTCAAAACACATAAAAATTAACTTCCTTTCACCCTCCTTACCATATCCCACTCTCATTTCCTCAATTTCCTGAAGGGACATCTTCGAATTTAGAAATTTGGTGATCCTGTGACTACCTTTTCATCGTAGAACAGTTAATCATGCAATGCCTTTCAGGGTCTTATGTTCATCACCTCCTCCTCCAAGGTATGATTTACTCGGTATGATCTTACCCAATCAGGTGGCTCTATTACCCCCTCTTATCTTTTAACCATCTTTGTTTATGTTTTGATTACCTTATATAGGACTTGGTCCTTGATGCTTACCTTTTAGGGTAATCCTCCTCTTTCACCATAATCAACCTTCACCTACATAATTTTACCTATAATCTACCTACACCTATTAAACCTAAACCCACAACATGCCCAAAAATATACCAACTCATTTTCATACCTCCTCATATTCTTCCCTAGCTCATGGGATGAACTACATCGACTTGAGGTCCCTTTTTTCACTGGGACTATCTAGGCAGCACTCCGAGGGCATGGGGCCCTGGGAGGTCAGCTCGGCCATTTTCTACCCTAAAACAATTCATCAACCATGCCTAACTCACCATTTACATCACATTTCACTTAGTTCCCCTTTTTATAACAAACATTGTAAAATTATAGCCACATACATAACAAGTTGTTTCATATTTTAAACATTGTCACAACATACATTTATTACACCTACCACTCTCTCTATCATCACTATGCATAGATTATACCACATCTCACATATGACCCATAGTATCATTCATCACCAAAAATAATGAATCATAGCTAAACCTACCTTTAGACTCGATCCATGCCTATAACATGACTCAACCATGCCTATAACCTGACCCGATCCATTCCTAAACCAACTTGACTCAACCATGCCTATAACCTGACCCGATCCATGCTTAAACCAAAACCTGACTCAACCATGCCTATAACCTAACCCAATTCATGCCTATAACTTGACTTGGTCCATGCCTAACCAAACCTGAATCAATCCATGCCTAAACCAACACTAACTCCATTGTGCCTAACTCACCTAATTTCAATCCACATTAAAGTAACAAATCCATACTCTCATCTAATCACAAGCCATAAACCAGTGTCTCATACACACATCAACCACAATCACGAAATAACATGTATCTCATCATAAAACATCAATAAATGTGTATCTCAATATACCATGTCTATCTGCATCCTTTCCATAGCATCTCAAAAATGTCAGCACATCAAGCCGATATATATACAATACAAAATGTCATCGGCACGCAGGCCAGTCTCATATATACAAAATGAATGAATGAATCACATACAAAATCTCTTTGGCACACATGTCAGTATATGCTCAAAATGATACAACAATTACTCGTACATCCTAGAGGCTGTCTTCGACACGTAGGCCAATCCTGTGATAACAAATACAACTACCTTCAGCACATAGGTTGGCATAGGTATATCACAAAAATCACTAGTATCCTACTCAAAAATCCAAGTGACCACATCTCAAGGATCACGTCATATGTCTTCCATCTTTGTGTCACCTATACCCTTGGCCTCTTATGTGCCTACTATCACATCACCTAGCTCTGGTCGAACACTGTGTTGGTGGCCTCTCCCTGATCAGGCCTCGGAGCTCCCTGACCTCCTATGCTCTCCAAAATGCGTGTGGGATCTCATCCTCTCATTGGACACCTGCTATGCTCTGTACTCGCCGTAGGATAGGAATTCTATCCCAGCTACCATGAGCTGATCCTGATAATGATCTCACCTCACCTAGGACATCCCATAACCTAGATACAGGCACGGTCTATGGTGGTCACATAGGTCTTAGCCCCAGTACGTACCCTGCAACGACTTGTCCTATAGCAACATGTCCTACCCCAGCCTGTGAACTGGGACCAGCTCCTTGTCCCTATGGTGGTGCCCCTACCCTTATGCCTATAAGACTTAGTCACCTAAGCTAGTAAGGCTATCACATGACTATCTCTGACCTCCATCTCCTCCATCTCCTCCATCCTCTCCCTCTACCATCTAGGCCTGCAAACTAGCCACCTGTACTCATAGATCGGCTACCTCTACCTCTAACCCCTCTAGCTGTGTCTGTAATATACCTCATTTGGGTAATCAACATCGCTAGCCTACCCCTGTAGCCCATCTCTCTGTATTATGCATGGTAGCTAAGTCTGTCTGCCCCGGTCTAGAGAGAAAATGTGTAAAAAAGCATGGAAGCCATTCCCCATTGAATGAAGATGCATTAAAACAACCATGGTCATCCTTACAGACCCATGCCCTGACATTTTTGGCCATGTTGAAGAAGAATGCGACCCATTTTGCATTAAAACTGGTTGTTAAAACGTCATTTCTGGCCATTACCACGTGCCAGAGGCGTTTCTTGATTTTATCTCTCAAAACTCACCCAAAATGAAAAATTGACCTCAGAATCATGTAGAGAATTTCACCAGCTTCCCATTGATATAAAGAACGTGAAAATCCGAGCTCTGGATCGAAAGATACGGTGATTTGAAAATTTAGGGCAAAAACAAGCCAAAATCGGATCGGCGGGCAAAAGTTTGAATTTTTACCCGTTTGGTCTTTGGATTTTTTTTTAAATTTTTCCCATGCTCCACCACTTTAGGTGCCACATGGTGGCTTCCTATTGACCACGGGCCTCCTAAGGGAAAATTTCCCACAAAAACTCTGCCGAGCCATAACTTGAAAAATATGAGGAGTTAGGAGGAAAACTTTACCTTTCTGGAAAGCTGAGAGAGAGCTCTATCCAATGGTGCAATTTTTAGAAAGATTTGAGTGCCTAAAAATAAAAAATGGAGACTGAGGCACAAGAGAGGTAAGAACACAAGGAGTTAACGACAAAAATGAGCAGGGGCACATTTTGGATAACAATTTTGGCGACTTAGAGGGGTCATCTGCCTGCTAGATGAAGATACCAGTTTCCTGAAGCAGCCCATTGGGCATGGAGTCATAAAATTTTTTGTTCGGAACCCCAACTGACTTAGAATTTTGCAAGGATGAAGATGGAATATCACTTGATGGAAGCAAGGACTGCAAAACATCTCCAGGGACAACAAGCCTGTGCCAAAGCACTTAGGGAAAGCAAAACAACCTACAACAAAACAATGTGCACAAGCACTTGGAGGAATGAAAACCTAAGCTAATATTTACAAGGTGGAGAATTTCCCTTTAGTAGCAATGCTTTAGATAGATTCCATTGAATGGAATCTACAATTCTTCGCCATCCAATGAAGACAATTGGAAGGCATTGCTGTCCTTACACTTTGTGACCATGTATGGGCCACTCCAAATGGCATAAAATTTTGAATGCCTTCCCGGTTTTGCTCTATCTACATCCCATTTTAACACTAGATCTCCAACTTGGAAAGATCTACTCTTAGCCTTCCTATCAAAGGTCTTCTTGATCAAAGCTTGATCCTTCTCCATTGCTTGGGATGCCTGATCTCTGATCTCTTTGAGCTCCATCAACTCTGCATATCTCACCTCCATGGGCTCAAACTCTAGCAACTCTAACTGCTTCATGAGTTCCAATGTTGGCAACTCAAGTGACATGGGCAAGATTGCCTCTCTTCCATAAACAAGCCTGAATGGAGAGTTACCTGTGGATCTCTTGGGAGTTATCTTATCAGCCCATAAGGCTGATTTCAGTTTGGTATGCCAAGACCTCTGATTCTCATCAAGAGTCCTCCTAATGATCCTCAACAAGTTCTTGTTTGTAGATTCAGCCTGGCCATTACCCTGAGGGTAGTAGTTTGATGAAGTACTTAGGTAGATCCCGTTCTTGACAACCCACTCAGTCACCTTGGATCCAATGAATGCTAATGCATTATCTGAGATTATTGTAGCAGGTATGCCAAATCTGGTTACTATCCCCTCATAGAAGTCTAAGATGCTAGACTCATTTGCTTCCTTGAGTGCTACTGCTTCAGTCCACTTGGTGAAGTAGTCTATGACTGTCAAAATCCACTTATGCCCTTGGCTTGAATTGGGATTAATGACTCCAATGAAGTCCAAACCCCATTGCATGAATGGCTGGTCAACTGAAATTGGATGCAATGGAAGGGCAACAAGCCTCTCTTTACCTATGAAGAATGCACAATTCTTGCACCTTTTGATCCACGCAAAGCAATCACTGAAAATCTTGGGCCAATAATAACCGGCCTTCATGATTTTTAGAGCTATCACTCTTGGTGCAAAATGACCACCAGCTGGTCCACCATGGAACTCTTCCAAAACCCTATGAATCTGATTTGTGCTAATGCATCTCAGCAGCACTCCATTCACATCTTTCTTGAACAAAACACCGTCTACTATGGCATATGGGACAGCCTACAATCTGAAGTGTCTTCTTTGGGTTTTGTTCATCTCTGGAGGGCATAGGCCTGTGCTTAGGAAGTGCATTATACCTTGGGTCCAATAAGGAGTGGGGACATCATCATCCTCTTCTTGAGTGCTACCTTGCACATGGTTGTCTTGAACTGTCAAAACAACCTCTTCTTTATTGCATACTCCTTTTTGCTTGCCCATAATCAACTGTTCACACAATCCTTTTCCTCTTACCAGATTGGTGACCTTGATCTCAATGTCATACTCCATGACACGAGTGATCCAACCTGCCCTTTTCTCATTCAAATCCTTATTGAGGAGGAAGTCCTTTACTCCTGCATGAGAGACCAACAATTGAACCTTGTTGTTTGAGACTAGATGCTTGAATTTCTTCAAGCTTCTGATTACTACAAGTACATGCTTCTCAATAAAAGAATATCTCACCTCATAGTCATCTAGGATTTGGCTGAAGAAAGTAATTGGCTGCTCATCATTGTCCTTGTTCTGCTGTACCAAAATGGCAGAAATGGTATCATTACCCCCAAATGCATAGAGGATGAAATCCTTGGAGAAGTCCGGGTTGATGAGAGTTGGTGCTTGAGAGATGGCTTCTTTGATTGCTTCAAAACTCTCCTTGCCTTCTGCTGTCCATTTGAAAGCCATGCTTTTCTTCAACATCTTGGTGATAGGTTTGACAAGGGCTACAAAATCTGGGACAAACCTCCGAACAAAATTTATTCTCCCTAAGAAACCTTGAAGTGCCTTCTTGTGGCTTGGCAATGGTAGTGCTCTTATGGCTTCAACTCTCTCTGGATCAATTGCTAATCCTTCTTTGGAGACAATATGGCCAAGGAGCTTTCCTTCATGTGCTAGGAAGATACACTTCTTAGGATTCAAAGACACTCCAAATCTCCTACACCTTTGGAAGACTTGTCTCAAATGAGAGAGGTGGTCTGCTGCATTCTTTGAAAAAACAGTGATATCATCAAGATATATCAGCACCATGTTGTTAATCAAACCTTTGAACGCCATGTCCATTACTCTTTAGAAGGTAGCTCCAGCGTTGGACAACCCAAATGGCATTTTCCTGTATGCATAAGTTCCCCATTTGGTTGTAAAGGATGTCTTGAACTGATCTTCTTCCTTCACCATAATCTGATTGTAGCCTGAGTAGCCATCAAGTAGTGAAAACCTCTCAGAGCTAGCCACAACTTGCAAAATTTACTCCATAGAAGGAAGTGGGTAATGGTCCTTGAGAGATGCTCTATCCAAGTCTCTGAAGTCAACACACAATTTGATCTCTCCACTCTTCTTTCTGACTGGAACTAAGTTGGCAACCCAACTAGAATGCTTGATTGGGAATATGATTCTTGACTCAATTAACTTGTTCAATTCCTTCCTCATGAGAGGTTCCATGTGTGGATTGACTGGCCTTTGTTTCTGCCTTATGGGCTTAGTATTTGGATCCAACTCAATGGTGTGCTGAGCTAACTTGGGATTGAAACCTTTCAAATCTTCGTAGCTCCAAGCAAACACATCAGGGAACTCTTGACACAGCTGTATGAACTCATACCTTTCTTGTTTAGTTGTCATCTTTCCAATTTGCAATGGTTTGTTCTCTTCCACCAAGATGGATACTGAATCTTCTCTCTTGACCTGAATGTTTGCTTTCTCTTTCCTAAACTGACCATTGGGATTGAAAATGGACTCCAAAGTGATAAGTCCCTTAGGCAGCTTGTTAGTTCTCAGCTGTACCACTTGGTCACCATACTGCTGTTCCAATTTTTCCTGATTTTTAGCTAAGAACTCAGCTTCTTCTTGTAAGAAATGGATGATTTGCTGGTCATTCTCAAACACTTGCCAACTTACATTGTTATTCAACATTGAAGGCCTCACAATCACATGGATGTTTGGCTGTACCTTGTCCTTTTGAATGCTTTCCACAATATCAAAGGCTTCCCCAACTGTTGCAAGCCTGTCAGCAGCTTGGTTTTCTTTTCTAGGAATGGATTTTATGCTAAAGCCCTCAAAATCTTCAATGAGGTCCCACACCCTGTTCTTGTAGCACTTGAGCAGATTATTCTTGACAGCATGCTGCCCCTTAACTTGGTTTACAATCAATTCACTGTCACCAAAGACTAGCAAGTTCTTTATTCCTCTCTTTATTGCCCAATGCATCCCTTGCACCAAGGATTCATATTCAGCAGTGTTATTGGAGCATGCAAACTGAAATCTAAAAGCTGAATAGTACTTTACTCCTTGAGGTAAAATAAGCATAGCTCCACCTACTGCACCTTGTCTACTCCTTGATCCATCAAAAAATAGCTGCCATACCTCATTGTCATCCTTGTGGTTTGGCTTGGTGATGCTAAGAATGAGCTGATCTTCTTGATGTATGCAATAGACCCCCAGCTCAGATTATTATATTTCTTGATAAGGATCAAAAGCATGCACCTTGCTTGCCCATTCATCAAGAGTTAGATCTGGGATGCTTCCTACCTTGGTGTCAGCTTCATCAGTGCTTGGATAATCCTCTTGATCAAACGTTGAACAATTGGCATTAATCTGAATTGGAGTGTAAGGCTCAATGTGAAAGTTTGCAATAGGTTCAGACTTGATTGTGGCTTTGGTTCCATATCTTGTTCTGAATAGCATGTGTGACCAATCAGCAGAAAAATATCCTCCAATCTTGGCTGTGAAATCTCTTGACAAACATAGGGCAAAGAGTGGTGGAAGGTCTATAACTGATACATCTTGTAAAACAAAAACATTTGGACATGCATGCAAGGTAAGACTCAAGTTTCTAATCACCCCAACTGTTGTTACTGCTGATCAGCTATTTGGATATGGTTTCATATTGAAGTCCTAGCTAATCAGCTATTTGCTTGGGCATCACTGAGCTACTTGCCCCGGAATCAATCATGTAATTGTGCACCAATTGGTTTCCAATGATTAATGAGACATAAAAAGGAGGGGGCTTCAAAATTTTACCTTGCTTTCCTCCATGATTCCCTTCAGGCTGGGCAACATTTTTGAGCACCTTCTCTTACATTTGGACTTGCTTATTCGAAGTTGGCCAATCCTTCATGGCAGCTTGTAGCAAATCTCTCTGGCTTGGGATAGATAGGGATTCCCATATTGATATATTTACATTTGTCTTCTTCATATGATCAATGATACTAAATGGTGATGAAGGATCTCTTTGCTGTCCCTTGGTTTGCATATTCATCCCTCGCATGTGGGCAGTAACAACTGGTATTTGAGTTGGTCTAGGAGCTGTTCTTGGCTGCCCTTGTGCATTTACAACTGGATTTTGTTTGCCAACCATTTGTGGAGCCATAAAAGGTTGTGGATTGGTTGGAGCTAATGGTTGTTCTTCACCCAAATTCCTTCTTTTTGACCTTGTGTTGGCTACAACACCTTGAGATCCTGTTTGATTTATGCCACAAAAATCCTCTACCTGCCAGTTCACAAGTGTGGTGTCATTTGGAGCTGATTGCTGCTGGAATGTTTCTTGTTGTTGGTTGTTTCCTTGACTGCCCTCACCCTCCACACCAGTAGTTGTCACCATTAATGCTTGATTCAAGGCACCGTTGAAGTACATAGATTGGTTGTGAGGTTCATTGCATGGAAAACACCAATCATACTCCTGAGCAATGTTGTTTTGTGTTGGCACCAATGCCTTAGAGGCAGATATAGCATTTGGATTATAGGGCTGAAATGGTCTGTTGGCAAGAGGCCTTGCTTGATTTAGATTTATAGCTGGATTGGGTGGTCTATGAGGTTGATATGGCTGCCTGTTAGGCTGAGCTTGAGGCTGGAAGGAAGGTCTTAAACCTTGAGCTTGCTGCCTTTTGAGTGTAACCAGCTCATTACCAAAATTTTGCAATTGCTTCATGACTTCTTGAAGCTCATTTGGGGCACTTGGAGATGAAGTAGAAGCTTCATTTGAACTCTAATTTCTAGGAGTGGGAGAAGGATCCAAATTAGGTGCTTGATTAGTGTTTGGGCTCTCTAAAATTGGAAACAATGGCATGGGAGGTCTAGGGGCTAGTTTGCCAGCTTGGATCAAAAATTTTTCAGCCCTAATGGCAATGCTATAAGCCACAGGGATAGTTATGCCTCCCATGGACTGAATCAACATAGAAATATCAGAATTTAGAGCTTTGAGATAGTAAAGAAAAGCACCTTCTGCTGTTGGCCTGATTGCCACTGGAATTCTCTCCCAAGTCCTTTGAAATCTGAAATTAAAATCAGTCAGCTGCTCATTGGGAGCTCTTTTGATAGTTGTCAGCTGCTCCAAAAGGGACAAGTTGTCTCCCTTTTCCCCAAACTGCTCATGGAGGGTTGTACATAGCTGATTCCAATTTTGAATAGAACCTGAGGCAAGACTCCTGAATCATTGCAAAGCTTTCCCTTTGAATGAAGATGCCAACAGTTTGACAGCAACTTGCATCTCATTGATCTCATGGATTGCACAAATGTTAGCAATATCCTTAACATGATCACCAGGTGAGGTCTAATTTTCTCCAGTGAAGTATGGAATGTGTTATCACCAAATCACAGCACCCTTATATTTCCACAAGTTCATATACTTGAACTCACGGTGTGATTGGATAACATGGGTACTATCTCCAATTTGTGGGACTTGTTACTTGAGATAGACCTCCAGAGAAAGCTAGTTCTTGCTCCTAAACTACCTGCCACAATCTACTCTAATGTAGGGGAAACTAACTATTCTAATCTAAATTTCTAAGGGACCAGGGAGAGAGAATTCTTAAAATGAAATCCTACACTAAAGCGGTGATACACTAGAAAAGGAGGGTGTGAGAGTAGTCTTCAAATGCGTGAAATACAGAAGTAAAGTACACACTAGAAGAGGTGATGACAGTTCTCCATAATCTAGCAAAACACATTCACAACAATATTTCAAACATACATAATGATAATGGATCCCTGCATGAAAATAATAATAGACATAATATTCTTGTGATCAAGGTTGAAGGGGCAAGAAGAATGCAAGAAAACATAGTAGGGGAAGATATATCCACAAACTTATATTTTATTGCTTCATGATATACACAGTTCAATCTATTACAAGATAAGGGCCTGGATCACCATGCAAGGAGTCCACAAAAAGGGCCTGTAACACATTAGCTTCACAAAGCAATTTTTACAGAGCTTTGCTATATGAAAACTCCCCCCCTTTACAATGAGCCAAACACTCCAATTTATAGAAAAATGAGAAGGGAAAGAGAAAGGAAAATGGAAATCCCAAAATCTGTCCTTCAACCACTTGTAAGAGGCATTAAATGGAGTAAAATGATTATATATTACTTGCAAAAGGCTCCCCATACTGTCCCAGGTGCTGCAACAGAGAAAGAATGATGACCATACCTCTTTATTGCACTCCCAACTACCAAATAAAACACTGTTATGAACCCAACCACATTTTATGAAAAATGCCCACCGATTTCTTATCAAATCCAGAATTTCTTGATTGCTGTGCATTGGGCTCAAAGCCAAAATTCCAATGGTACAAATTTTGTGCAATTTCTTTGAGAAATGCAAAATTTATGGCCTTCTGAGTGCGGGCAGCTATTTTGGGTCTGGCAGGCGTTTTCTGTCATTTGACGGGAATGAGCATTAACTGACTGGAGCCGAATATGTTTCTTTTATTTAAATATATATACCCTCATTAAAAATAATAAATCCAGTTTTTTTGGTGTAGAGGACATTGTGCTCGTTCCAGAAAGTCCAATTTTGTGAAAATCGGAGCTCGGAGTCAAAAGTTATGGCCATTTGAAGTTCACGGATCAAACGTTGACTTTTCTTCTTTGCCTTCGGCCGCTTCGGCTTTTCGCGTCCCACACGTACCTTTGTCCTAGCTGTCCCGGATGAAAATCTCCTGCTTCAGCCAATTCAGGCTTCCTTTTTCCTATTTGCGGCTTTTTCACCTTTTTGCGTCCCACGCATCCCTCGCGTACTTTTGTCCCAATTGTCCCGCGGACTGCCTGTGAAAAATATCTCCGAACCGCCCGAAATAGACCGTCTTTCAGCAAATCGGCTGATTCACATCCCACGCGTACTTTTATCCCAGCTGTCCCAAAACCACGCGAATCAAAAACTTAACGATTTTCCCTGCTCTCGGCCGTTTCGGCTTTTCGCGTCCCAAGCATCCTGACGTCCCAACTGTCCCGCGGACCGCCTGGGACAAAAATCTCTGACTTAGCCAATTTTCTTTGTTTTTTCGGCCCCAAGCTTGGTATGACGAACCTCAGCATGACCCGAACTGGTATGACCCGAACCATTCAGACCCGAAATGCTTTAAAACAGTCCTGCAACCTTATTTTTTGCATTTTTTCCATTTTTTCCAACTCGTTGGGATTTCTTCTTGGATGGGAGAGTTAGAAAAAAGCCGAGGGGACCCCGAAAAAACATGATTCTGGGCCTTGAATCAATCTACTTTCTCGGGACTGAATAATTTGATGCATGTAATCAAAATTACCTTGAGGGGTGAATTTTGGATAACAATTTTGGTGACTCAGCGGGGTTATCTGCCTGCCAGATGAAGAATGGCCAGCTGCCTGAAGCATCCATTGGGCATGGAGTCATGAGTTGTAGCCTGCAAACTGATCTGAACTTTGAAAACCTCCTCTCTGAGCCACTTGGAAACCCATTGAAATGGACTGTGCAAGAGCAAAACCAGCACCACAAAAACTATGTACAAAACTAAAGGTCATACATGCTCCAAAATGGAACATGCAGAGTGTGCACAAGCACTTCTTTTACTGAAAGTAGACCTACCTACTCTATTCTAACTGGAAGCAAAGGTAAGCTAAACAAACCCTGCAATTGGTTGTGCAAAATAGCTTCCTTTCTTCAAAATTGGCAACCATGCAACTGATTTGGCACTGAACATGGTTGATTGGATGAATGGAAAATCAACAAGAAGCTGGTCTTCCACCCAAATCATCAAGGTATCAGGTGAAGGCAAATTCAATACCTCTTTTACTTGTTCTGCATTTGGATTGGAGAGGTTTGACAGCTGATCCTTGGTTCTTTGTAGCTCATCCTCATGCTTAGGAGCAAGCATGACTGGTTGTGACTTATCCTTTGACTCCAATGAAGTCAAATACCTTATTGGGCAAGGTATGATCCGTTTGATATGCCCATAGCTCTGATTTTCAACTCCAAAAATGGAGTCCTCTTGTAGACCCTCTTGAATGGATGATGTGGAAGCAATGGTAGAACCTTTTTGCCCTTTCTCTTCCTCCAATGAAGAACATGAAAGATTAAAATCTTCCAATCTTGGTTCCAAAGAGCTGGTATAAGATACAGGCTACTGCAAATGGGTGCTTTCCTTCATGACAGTAGGCTCAGGTGTTTGGAATGTGGATGATGAAAGAGAGAATGGTAGGAACTCAACCAGTTCTTCTTCATCAAAACAATCCTCTAAATTTGACAGATAAACTACCTCATTGTTGTCCTACTGCAAATGCTCAACTTCCTCCACGGTATCCTCTTGATCTGTAACTTGATCACTTTCATCCTCCAACATTGAGTTTGAGAGATCAAACTCTTCTTTAGCACTAGAACTCGAGAGAGATGAAGTAGAAAGAAGAATTGAAGGTTCTCTTATAGCCTGCTTTGCACTCAAAGCCCTTAGATCTGTAATTTTCTCCTCCACAACTAGAATGTGCTCCTCTTCTTTTGGATTTGGAGCAGCTTCTCCCTCTTCTACTACTTGAAGACAATCTTGTTCTTGATAGAACTCTTCCTCTAGCACGAAGTTCATTAAGTCAAACTCTTCGATCTGCTGCTCTAGAGGACAAGTTGGGACTGCAAGATCTTCTTCTGAGCTTTCTTCCTCTATGGCTGATTGTGTAACTTGAATTGAATCAGCATTCCCTTCAAATAGAGTGCCAACATGGACACTACTTTCTGAGCAAACTGACTACTGATCTGCTTCTTCTTTTTGCTCTTCTCCTGCTACAACAAAATCAGTCTTAACCACCACCTGTTCTCCAACTCCAACCTCTTCTGAAGGCTTAACCATCAAGGGGATCTTTTTTATCCCAATTTTAAGAGCCCAACTCTTGAGACTTTGAATTTGTTCATCCTTGTTTGGCTTTTCTTTTTGCTGTTGTTTTCCTTGACTAGAATTCTGATTTTTATCCTCCCAACATGGATTTGGGAATGCAAGAGGAGAAGTGGATTGTAACTCAATTGATTTTGCAATTTTTTGTGGTGGTGGAGGAGGTAGGAACTCTTGTTTCTTTGGAGGGAATGGCTGTTTGGAAGGGAAAAGGACAAAAGAATTGAGATGGGGTGGAAGACTAGGGAATGGAGAAATGGATTCAACTCCTGGGGCGGCATTGACTGGATTTAGAATTTGAAATTCCAAATGAGATGATGCTACTTGAGTAATGGGAAGAGAAAAACCAGATGATGGTGTAGATCTTACCCATTGACAAGGTTGTTCAACACCAAGTGTATAGGCCTCTATTTCTGCTGTCCATTGTGCAAGTTGGGGCAACATCTTCATCATAAAGTCCAGCTTCTCCTGAGGGCTGAAGTGTCTTGGAAAAGGGCCTCCCCATGGACAAGGAGTCCTGCAACCAATTCTGAAAGCCTTCATTTGAGCTGCTGCTCTTGATTGCACCATCTTTGCCTCCATCTTTTGGATTTTTTCTACAAAATCTGCATCTTCCATTTGATTGTCTTCATTGCATGCATACCCTTGTTCTTGATGTGCTTCACAACCAAACTGACTTTGGCACTGCTGCTCATATGGGTAGACATGCTGATTTTGAATTTGATCAAAATGCTGATTTGGAGGATTTGTAAAACATGTTGGAGGTGTGATATACTGCTGTTGTTGAAAATGTGAATTCCATGTTGGAAATGAAGTCATGATTGCACAACTTCATGGAATGGAAAAGAATGAAAGAGATGTAAAGAAATAATGGATGGAAATTAATGGAAAATAGGTCTGCAACTCAAAGAATGAGTTATTTACTAGATGGAGTCGCCAGATGTGCTTTTGAATATGCCTCCAAAAGGCTAATTCTTTAACAGGAACACACCAACCTGTCAAAGATAAAGTGAAAGACCTCTAAGCTCCCACCGGGCGTGCCAGAACTGTTATCACTTCTTCTAGTGTGCACTTTGCTTCTATATTTCACGCATTTGGAGACTACTCTCACACCCTCCTTTTCTGGTGTATCACCGCTTTAGTGTAGGCTTTCATTTTAAGCATTCTCTCTCCCTGGTCCCTTGGAAATTTAGATTAGAATAGTTAGTTTCCCCTGCATTAGAGTAGATTGTGGCAGGTAGTTTAGGAGCAAGAACTAGATTTCTCTGGAGGTCTATTTCAAGTAACAAGTCCCACAACTTGGAGATAGTACCCATGTTATCCAATCACACCGTGTAGTTCAAGTATATGCACTTGTGGAAATATAAGTGTGCTGTGATTTGGTGATTTGATGCATGTTATCAAAATTACCTTGAGGGGTGAATTTTGGATAACAGAATGTTCTTCAATGCTACAACTGGGATTGGATTTTGTGCATTGAGAGCAAGTGGGCTACTGCCAGTGAAATTGACATAGGGGTTGTTTTGTGCCATTCGGTCTTAAAACCCTTGTTGACTGAATGAAAGGCCTACCAGGTGGAGGAGTTGAGAGAGTTCTGTTTGGTGGAGATGGAGACCTTTGGATTCTCCTCCCACTTTACCTTTTTCTTGGAGATAACTATAGATATTCAAACAACACCTCTTCCTCTCCAGTGCTTGACCTTGTGTTGATTCTTCTCATAAGTTTTCAGGTCTGCACTGCTAAAACCAGTTGATTCTTCCCCTTGGAGTCGCCAGATGTGCAATTTATAGCTCTTTTAAGCAAGAAAATTGCAGCAGATGCACATCAACTTTGTTGTAATGAAAATGAGACCTCTAAGGTCCCACTGGGCGTGCCAAAACTGTTGTTGCAAATCAGCAGCACCCTTGGATGCAAATCAGGTTTCTAAGTTGATATTTCAGGCATCCAGTGTGATTGCACAACATTGAAACCTCTCTCCAAGTGTGGGACTTGTAAAATGAGAGAGGAATCTCCAGATTAGAGGTTGGTTCCTCAAAATCCTCTGATTAGATCTGTTATTTGCACAATTGCAGAGGTTTGAATCCTAATCCTACTCTAAATTCCAAGGAGACAGAGATAGAAAGTGCAAAAATTGAAACTAAAATAATACGTGATACACCAAAGGAGTGGTGAACACTTCTTGTTCATGCAAATTGACACAATTTCATAAAATTCAACATGAAACATCATACACAGGCTGATAAGATGCAATTAGAGGTCTAAAATGAAGCAAGACAATATAAACAAAGGACTGAAAATTGATCACAGAGTCTGCACTGTCATTTTTCACTGTCATAATCCTTGCATTTGCAACATCAAAGAGGTAGAAACCTGTTACAATCATGAAGAAGGTCTAATACTTGCAAAAATCACTTGTTGAAGGTGAAAGAAGAAGCTTGCTATCCAAAAAAATGTTCTTCCTCAAAAAATGAGCCAAATCTGGCTTTTACAATGCATGGGTCGAACCCAGGAGAGAGAAAATGTGTAAAAAATGTGGAAGCCATTCCCCATTGAATGAAGATGCATTAAAACAGCATGGGCATCCTTATAGACCCATGCCTTGACATTTTTGGCCATGTTGAAGAAGAATGCAACCCATTTTGCATTAAAACTGGTTGTTGAAACGTCATTTCTGGACATTACCACGTACCAGAGGAGTTTCTTGATTTTATCTCTCCAAACTCAACCAAAATGTAAATTTGACCTTGGAATCATGTAGATAATTTCACCAGCTTTCCATTGATATAAAGAACGTGAAAATCTGAGCTCTGGATCGAAAGATATGGCGATTTGAAAATTTAGGGCAAAAACAGGCCAAAATCGGATCGGTGGGCAAAAGTTTGAATTTTTACCCGTTTGGTCTTTGGAATTTTTTTCAAATTTTCCCTGCACTCTGCCACTCTAGGTGCCACATGGCAGCTTCCTATTGGCCATGGGCCTCTTAAGGGAAAAATTCCCACAAAAACTCCGCCGAGCCATAACTTGAAAAATATGAGGAGTTAGGAGGAAAACTTTACCTTTCTGGAAAGCTGAGAGAGAGCTCTATCCAATGGTGCCATTTTTAGAAAGATTTGAGTGCCTAAAAATTAAAAATGGAGACTGAGGTGCAAGAGGGGTAAGAACACAAGGAGTTAGCCACAAAAATGAGTAGGGGCACATTTTGGATAACAATACGATGTAACTCATCATATAAATCAATAAATGTGTATCTCAATATACATGCCTATCTCATCATGTCCATCATCTCAAAATGTTAGCACACAAGCCGATATACAATAAAAAATGTCATCGGTACGTAGGTCAGTCTCATATATAAAAAAATAATGAATCAATACAGAATCTCTTCGGCATGTAGGCCAGTATATACTCGAAATATACAAATCACTTGTACATCCTCATTGTATTCAGCACACAGGCCGGTGTATGTATCAAAAAATAACTAGTATACATCAAAAACTAGGTGACCGCAAATCAGGCATCTCATCGGATGTCCTCCATCTCTATGTCACCTGTACCCTTGGCCTCCTGTTTCCTTGTTGGCACCTAATCTAGAGCTTGTCTCCATGCGCTAATGGCCTCTCCCTGATCGGGCCTCAGATTACTGACCTCCTGTGCTCTCCACACTATGAGTGTGGGATCTCATCCTCTCACTGGACACCTGCTGTGCCCTGTTCTTGGTATAGGATATGAAATATATCCTAGCTGCCATAAACTAGTCCTGATAGTATCTCACCTCACCTAGGGCATCTCGTAACCTGGATACAGGCACAATCCGTGGTGGTCCCATAGGTCGTGGCCCCTATACCTATCTTGCGGGACCCTGCCTTGCTCCTTCCTGTGAACTAGGACCTGCTCCCAGTGCTTGTGGTGGTGCCCCCTACCCCTGTGCCTATATCTGGGCCTGTAAGACCCCAATATGTGCCTGGGCTATGGGAAACTACCCTTATAAACCTGCCACCTGATCCTGTAAGGCTACCACCTGACAACCCCCCTCCTCTCCATCTCCATCTCCTCCACCAGCCATTTGGGCCTGTAAACTGGCCACCTGTACATGTAGCTATACTACCTCTACCTCTGAACCCTCTAGTTGTGTCTGCAGTATACCCAACTGGGTAATCTGTGTAGCTACCTACCCCTACAGGGCATCTCTCTGCACTGTAATGGTAACTAGGTCTGGCTGCCCCGGTTTGGGTGGTATGGCTCATAACTGAGCCACCCACCACTACCTGTACCTATCTATACATATGACATCATCTATCCGCTGATCCACTGGCTGATCCTCCTCCCCTGTGGGCATTGTATGTTACGGTAGAGGTAAGGGCCTCTCCACATCATCTCTCCGATACTGTGGGAAGGGCGGAGGAATGTCCTGTAAAAGCCAGAACTATCGTCAGAATCTGTCTATCGGGATCATCTCATCCTCCCCAGCATGACGACCCTGTATCCACCTCTCTAACTAGAGCTCATCTAGCTCCTCATGCATATGCATGTATGAGGGGAATCCCACATATGGCCTCCATATAATGTCCACTCTGGATAATCCCTCTAGTAACTACTGAAAATGGGCCACATCATGTGTTGGCCTATCCAATCTTCACTCTCCTATCACCGACACCCATCTCCTATATTCCACCCACAAAAATCTAGGTGGGAATGCATCTACTTAGGGCATCCCTATAGGTCGCACACACACTATGTCCTCATATGCCCAGGAGTGTAGTATAAATGTATAGCATAGACTAAACCTATGCAACCGCCCATATGCCCATAGCTCTCTGTATAGCTACACCAATAATGCTGGTGCCTAGGTAAAGCGTGTCTCGTGCACCATCATATTGTGGAGTACCCCCATCAGTGATAGGAGAAATCGTCCATCCTTTGCATTTGGCAGTGCATAGCATCACACTACCTCCATCAACAGAACCACTAGCCTCGTCTCATCCAGACGGGCTAGGTGCATCTCTCCATAGCTCAAAATGATGCTATGAAATCTCAAATCAGCTACCCCCTTGCCAAAAACTATCCCAATCAGCTCCTTTGAGGCCTCAAAGGAGATAGAGTAAACCTGGGCACCCAATATGGGTAACCGTAAAATCTGGAACACGTCCTTCAGGGTGATAATCATCTCACCCGTCGGCAGGTGGAACATGTTGGTCATGGGATCCCATCTATCGATGAGCGCAACCATCAAGCTGGGATGTCGAACAACATGTCTATAATGGCGAACCCCACTCAAACCCACTACCTCCACATGCTGCAACTCTAACGGGGTCGCTGTGCCACACACTGTCACCAGTAGCAGTGGAACCCTATCCCTCATATGTAACTACGCTCTCCCCTGCATCTAATCTAAGCATGACATTAATCCACATTTACCATGACCATATTCACCCATTATCATTACCCTCCACCTTATTTTCACCCTACCCATCTCAACTACCTAGCCCACATCACTTTGCACCCTTGTGCCTCAAAGGCTGACTGGTACCAGTTCATCCTAACCAATTGCGGTCACCCTTAAGCTGACATTGGTCACCTGCTTGGTGACTGAAATTGGTTAACCCTTACCAACTATTGTTACCCCTTAACCAACATCGGTCACCTGTTTGGTGACTGATACTGGTTCCACCCAATCGATGCCAGCCACACTTGACTGACATCATTCACTGTCGCGGAAAAACCTGCGTCTTCCCAAAACCCCCATTTTTCTAAAATCCTCCCCCTACCCCTTTTACCCCACCTATAATGACCTAATCTACCCCTGGACCTCTTCCCACCCCACCTATACAATTTAGTACCCTCCCCATTCCTCCTTTTACCCAAAATTCCCCCATACCCAAACTTAATTTTTTACCCACCCACAAAAACAAAAAAACCACAAAAACCTACAACTAGTAATAATCTACTCCTCTAATCTACCAAATCCACACAATAATGTAGCATTGAGTGCTTACCTCGTCATGCTGCCGCTGTCTCTGTGGTACATCTGGCCGCTATACCGGTGGCCCGCCCGATCCCTCTCCAGCCTCCGTCATCACCAAATAGCTACCCGCAACCTCTGATCAATCAAATCTCTCACCCTAATCCCATGGACCTACTTCTCACCAACCGATTACCCTTCAATCACACTGCCAACTCAAGGCTCGGTTCTGTTTGAGCACTTCTCTCTCTTTTCTCCCTTTTTTGTCGTTTTCTCACTTCACAAATAACAAATGAATAAAAAAAAGGATTTTTTTTAATAACCAACCCAACCTAACCGATGTCAGTTACCCTTGACCAGCATCAGTCGCGTGCCCTATGTAACCATCGTCAATTGCCCTATACCGACATCGGCTATCCATGACTGGCATCGATCACCCTCACTTGCACATTACCTTCCCTTTTCCGCTTTTACCCCACTCTTCACCCTGATCCTTTACCCAATCCCACCTTTACCCAACCCATTTACCTTACCTTTCCTGACCTCATCATTTCCTACTTGCCTTTGTCCTCCTTTGGGGACTCATTATTTTACCCCTACCTTGGCCTTACCCATGCTGTGACTTAGCTATTTGGACCTAGACCATTGCTAGTGACCTTTGACCTCATATTTTTACTATACCTTGCGGCACTGTTACCTGTGTTGTTGACCTAATGACCTTACCTAGCCTATTTCTGTGACTGTTTATCTTGACCCTGCCTTTGGTGTACCAAAACATACCTAAATGTTCCTGTACCTACCCTACATCATTTTTCTTGACCATATCCTATACCTTGGATACCGAAATCACTTCAACCTTGTTTGTATAAACCTATCGACATTAGACAATGTAGAGTTTGCCTACTCTTCAACCTGGTAGCGTGCTGCAGTTTATACGTGTGCGTGCATCTGACTGTTACTACCTTTGACCCTGACCCATCACCTAGCTTACCCAAGTATACCTTGCTCCTTTTTTCCCTTTTACCTACCCTTCTTTTCACCACATTTACCTTTTATCAAACCACTCATTGCTTCTACCTTCTGCCTCATGCGTTCTTGGTTTGAGGGGGATCACCTTCACCCACACATGGGGAAACCACATCTATTTTTGTTAGCGTCACTTACCAATACAAGCTATGTAACAAAAAGGGGAAAAATTTAGACACTAAAATTAGGTCACACTCCCCTTTGGTCCCTCAACGAATAAACACCCTTCATCACATTCACGTAGCCATGGCCCCCTTTCACCCCACTAATATTAATTTAATTAAATTAATTCATTATCCTCACTATATCTATTATTTAAATATCTTATTTTAAATAATATCCACTCATACAGTTCACTTAGACACCTTACCAAGCTAACTCAACCTAAGACCTATTCTTAGTAAGTTGCCATAACTAACTAAGACTTACCCAAACCCTAAAAATCAATGCCTACATTCCCTTTATCCACATTCCCGCATGCTTACAAGAAGCTCCCATTCTAATCCGTGGGTTAATGACATGAGATTTGAGGAAATCAAGAGGATCTCCCTAGTTTAGTAAACCTAGGAAATCCCAGCTTGACTGACGCCGATTACCCCTAAATGTCACTGGTTAAGCCAGAACCACCGTCGGTTACCCTTTTAACCCCAAAACAACCTTATTCTCAAAGTTGGAAGAAAAAAGTAGAAGGTTAGTGAGAAAAAACACATCTAAGAGAGATAACACATCTTCAGAGAGTGAATTTCAGCAAGAATCCACATGTAAGGAAGGAGATTAAGCATCTTTTCCTGAACAACCATCCCAACCATGATCTGATCTAATCAAGCAAAGAGGAATGTACATGTAGCCCATGCAGAAGCTCTCCTTTAGTTGGTGATCACTTGCAGCCTTCAAACCCCTCATCAACACCTCCATCCCTCACTCACATGCATTCAGGACTAGAATCCAAGTAAGTATAACGTCATACTTTTCTGGTTTATTTAATTTCATCACCATTTTATCATCTATTGTTTACCTAGCCACTTATTGAACTTCTCCAACATTTCCACCTCCATATACCCATTAAAACCTCGCCAAAGCCTACCCAGTCACCCAATACCTCATCTCGACCAACGAAAGTCCTTTGTGTAATCACAAAGGATACCCAAAGCTTGTTCTGTGGCATTTCTAGATTCCCAAGGTAATCAGCACCGGTTACACCTAACCGCCGTCGGTTACCCTTAACTGACATCGGTCTTTGTATTTTCCCATACAGCCTAGAATAGAGACCTACCCACCAAATTTCATCTCACCCTCATCCACCTGTGATCTACCCGAGACCTCTGTCAAACCTGCAGAACCCAAAACTAATCATTTGACCTTTGGATTCTATTCTAGCTTAGCATGTTAGATTAGATCTATTTCTTATTTTGTTTTAAGTGAGATACCTAAATTGTTTCAAATTACAATAGGATTTACTTTGTTTACAACATTAAATTGTTTAAAGAAGTGGACTGCCATCCATCTAGGAAGTATCACACTTCCCAGATCTAGCATACGCTAGGCAGTTCACTGCCCATATTGTTTAATTCCTTCTGGTGGTCTTGCTTTGCATTATAAGTAGTTCCTCCTAGCCAAAAGGAAGCTCTCATGATCAGCTGTGGATTCAAAAGTCATATGTGTGCAACAACCCATCAACCATCATTTAAACAAGTATTCCTCCTACACCTGTTACCCTATCTGTTTCGTTAACACTTCAAAGAAACGATCTAGAAATTAGGTGAAACACATGTGCTCAAATAATTCTAGGAACTCCTCATACTTATGCTTCTTTCCAAACCATGAGAACTGCAATAGGTCTGGGCACTCATGCTTGTAATGTTTTGTAGATCCACAGTTGAAACATGTTCCACGCAGGAACTCACTCCTTCCTCCACAATTACCTCGACCATGGAATCCTCCTCAAAAACCTCTTCCACGTGCACCTCCTTCTGCATGCTCCTCATAACAGAGATCATTATCCTTGGAACCACTCGTAATGATGGTTTGGCGTACCCCATGGCCTCATGGATATGATCAATGAGCCTATAGTCCTTAGTATCATGGGTTATAGAGGTGCAAATTTTTTACTAACAAGATACATTCTTCCTTATCATGCCCTACAGCAAGGGACATCTACTTGCATCATGGTCCCCATGACAAATTTCATAATCCACTGTCAAAGCACATACCGTCCTCTGAGGGAAATTATACTTAACGTGTCCCTCTATTTCACAATCTTTGCACCAAAAACCACTGTGAGTCTCATGGGCTATGTTCACATATAATTTTTCCAACTATTTTGCCATAGCAGAAATATGAGCCTCTAAGAATGGGCTAATGCCAGTATCAATACTACCAATAGCCTCAGCGTGTAAGGTAGCTTCTAATGCTTCGCACGGGTCTGTAAAAGTTTTATGAGAGAAGGCCCTTTTAAAAGAGGTGATCAATCCTCCAACAAACCACTATGCATGCTGAGAAGGATGGATATCATATGATAATTTAGACAAGAGAGCCTTAAAGTGCACATCATACTCCCACACACTCTCTTCCATTCCTTGCTGAATCTCCTTCAAAGCACTGATGCTCTTCTGCTCGAACTCAGGGATGTGGAAATCTGCTAAGAATGCATTTTTTGAGGCAGTATAGTCCACCACCATTTGGTGAGGGTCATACTTCCTATACCAGCTATGCACGGACCCTTGCAATGTGGTTACAAACTGACTAGCCTTCCATTCTGGGGTTGTGATACCCTTCACACACCATAGCATTTCTCACTTGTGAACATGTTCCATAACATCCTCAATGCCCTTGTAATCTAGTAAATGTACAGACATTTCAAAAAATACTTGAGGTGGTGGCTAGGGCCCCTGTCCTCGCAAGCCTAAGCCTTGGTTCCCTCTGGTGTTTCCTCCACCTCCTGATCCATCAGGTCTTATGCCTCCAAAGCCACCAGATCCACCAGAACTAGTGGCTCTAATAGGGCCTATAGGAGCTGAGCTAAGCGCCCCCATGGTCCCATTGAACTGTGCGCCGATGGTCTATGATAGTTCTCTGCTACCACTACTTTGTCCCACACCACTCCCTAATGTGAGACCAAAAGCTTGTACATTTGCTCCTTGTCCAAAGATTCCTCCAAATACTAGAATATGTGTAGCCATAGAAGAAGGGGTTATAAAATTGTATCTCCTAGGTGTGGATTTGTCTCTTCCACCGATATCAACTCGGTCAATAACACTTCTTCGTGGTTCAGGAAAACCAAGTGCAAGGGATTGGTCATTGGTTGGGTTCATATATGCGCCAATGACTCTCCTTTTTGTTATCCAAAATGTGCCCCCTGCTCATTTTTGGCTAACTCCCTTCATTCTTCCCTCTCTTGTGCCTCAGTCATAATTTTTTGCTTTTTAGGCACTCAAAACCCTCTAGAAATGGCACCATTGGATAGAGCTTTTTCTTAGATTTCCAGAAAGGTAAAGTTTTCCTCCTAACTCCATGTATTTTTGAAGTTATGGCTCAGTGGAGTTTTTGTGGGAAATTTTCCCCTGGAAGGCCCACAGCCAATGAAATGGTGCCACATGGCCAAGGAAGTGGCGGAGGGTCGGAGGATAAAGTTAGAATTTTGGTGACCAAGTGTTTGGAAAAGTTTTCAAAAGGGGTATTTTGCCTTGCGAGCCCACCGGCGAATCAGATTTCCTGCAGGGCCTGCAGCTAATGGCCTCATGCCACGTGTCTCAAGACCCGCGGACCATAAAGGAATTTTTGATAATTTGGTGAAGTGTTTTTGAAAAATTCAAGAGGAAAGTTCTAGCCCGCCACCTTGCCAGCTAGTGACGTTGCGCCATGTGTACCCGGGGGGTCGGAGCTGCGGAGCATGGGGGGGAGATTGGGATTTTTTCCCAGAAGCTAAAATGAAAAGAAAAATGTTTGCCCCAAGGGCCCGCAGGCAAACGAGATGATGCCATGTGTTCCAGACCGGCATGGAAGGCAGGGAAAAATTTAGGAAATTTTCCCAAAAGAAAAAGAAGGAAATTTCAAAGGAAAAATTGCCCCTCCCCAAACGCGAGCCAATGGAATCTCGCCACGTGTTTGGTGGCGGCAAAAAATAAAGGACAGGCCCGCATGGAAAAATCTCCAAGGGAAAGGCCCACATACAATGGGGTTTTTCCACATGTCCGATTCAATGGGGAAAAATGATCAAAAAAGTGATGGAAAATTTAGGAACAGGCCCACACCCAATCACATTATGCCACGTGTCCTCAGATCATCGGCCTGGCGAGAATTTTCAAAAAAAAATTCCAATGGCCAAAATGGTGGGAAATCAAAGCACAGAAGGCCCATACCCAATCAAAACGTGCCACATGGCACCCAGGACAATGGCAGAGCGTGGGGATTTTTTGGGAAATTTTCCCAAATGACCAAAGAGTGGAAAATTTTAAAAAATTCGCCCGCTAATCCGATTTGGCCCTGTTTTGCCCTAAAATTTCAAACGAGCCATATCTTTCGATCCAGGGCTTGTTTTTTCGCGTTCTTTATATCAATGGAAAGCTGGTGAAATTATCTATAAGATTATGGGGTCAATTTTATATTTTGATGGAGTTTAGATAGAGAAAATTGAAAAAATTCCTCTGGCACGTGGTCATGGATAGAAATGCGTTTCAACCACCATTTTTAATGAAGAATGGCTCGCATTCTCTCCCATCATGGAAAAAAATGTTAGGGGATGCACCTATAAGGATGCCACATGCTGTTTGATTATGTGTTTTGGGTTGGTGGTTGAATGTCTCCAATGTTTTCCCTCATTTCTCTCTCCTAGGGTCATGGCTTGCACTGCAAAATCCATAATGTTTTCATTTTTGAGAGGGGAGACACTTTTTCAACTCTACAACTTCCCTTTTCTTCCTTTTTGGCAGAATTTGTGGAAAATTTTACCTTTCCATGCAATACATCACCCCTTTTTTCCTCTTGATCACTGTAATGCATTGTATTGGATCTGGAATGTTAATATATGCTCTGTGATTAAAATCCCTCAATCCTTTCATATATCTACCATTGTTTTCCTAATCTTTCATTACATTTTGAGCAATTTGTGTATGCTTTGTGCTGTGTTTTCTTGTGGATTGTGTATGTATTGTAGTATCAGGTGTCTGTAACTCCTTTGGTGCATCACCTCATTAGCATTAGCTTCATTTTTTTTACATTCTCTATCTTTGTCCCCTTGGAATTTAGGGTAGGAACTAGGAATTCAAACCTCTGTAACTTGTAAGTGATATATCTGATCAGAGGAGTTGAGGAACCAGCCTCTAATCTAGAGATTCCTCTCCCATTTTACAAGTCCCACACTTGGAGAGAGGATTCAATGTTGTGCAATCACACTGGATGTCCAAAATGTCAAACTAGAAGTCTGATCAACATCCAAGGGTGTTGTTGATTTGCAACAACAGTTTTGGCATGCCCGGTGGGACCTTAGAGGTCTTCATCTTCATTGCAACAAATTGATGTGCATTTGTTGCAAGTTTCTTGCTTAAAAGAGCCCTAAATTAGCACATCTGGTGACTCCAAGGAAGAAGAATCAACTGGTTTTAGTAGTGAAGACCTAAAAAATCATGAGAAGAATCACCACAAGGTCAAGAGTTGGAGAAGAAGAGGTGTTGTTTGAGTATCTGTAGTTATCTCCAAGAAGAAGGCAAAGAGGGAGGAGAATTCAAAGGTCTCCATCTCCACCAAACATAACTCTATCAACCCCTCCACCTGGTAGGCCTTTCATTCAATCAACAAGGGTTCTAAGGCCAATCAGAATGGCACAAAAACAACCCCTATGTCAATTTCACTGGCAGTAGCCCAATTTCTCTCAATACACAAAATCCAATCCCAGTTGTAGCATTGAAGAACATCCCATACTTTACTGGAGAGAATCAGACCACTCCTGGTGATCATGTTAAGGATATTGCTAATATTTGTGCAATCCATGAGATCAATGAGATGCAAGTTGCTGTCAAACTGATGGCATCTTCATTCAAAGGGAAAGCTTTGCAATGGTTTAGGAGTCTTGCCTCAGGTTCTATCCAAAATTGGAACCAGCTATGTATAGCCCTCCATGAGTAGTTTGGAGAAAAGGGAGACAACTTGTCCCTTTTGGAGCAACTGACAACCATCAAGAGAGCTCCCAATGAGCAGCTGACTGACTTCAACTTCAGATTTCAAATGACTTGGGAGAGAATTCCAGTGGTAGTAAGGCCAGCAGCAGAAGGTGCTTTTCTATATTACCTTAAAGCTTTAAATTTTGATATTTCTATGTTAATTCAATCCATGGGAGGCACAACTATCCCTGTTGCTTATAGCATTGCCATTAGAGCTGAAAATTGTTTGATTCAAGCTGACAAGCTAGCTCCTAGGCCTCCAATGCCATTGTTTCCAAGTTTAGAGAGCCCAAGTACTAGCCAAGTGCCTATTTTAGCTCCTATTCCCACTCCTAGAAATCAGAATTCAAGTGAAGCTTCTACTTCATCTTCTAGTGCCTCAAATGAACTTCAAGAAGTCATGAAGCAATTGTAAAATCTAGGCAATGAGCTGGTTACACTCAAGAGACAGCAAGCCCAAGGTTTTAGACCTCCTTTCCAGCCTCAAGCTCAGCCTAACAGGTAGCCATACCAACCTCAAAGACCACCCAATCCAGCTACAAATTTAAATCAAGCAAGACCTCCTACCAACAGACCATTTCAGCCCTATAATCCCAATGCTATATCTGCCTCTAAGGCATTAGTGCCAGTGCAAAACAACATAGCTCAAGAGTATGATTGGTGTTTCCCATGCAATGAACCTCACAACCAGTCTATGTGTTTCAACGGTGCCTTAAATCAAGCATTAATGGTGACAAATACTGGTGTGGAGGGTGAAGGTAGTCAAGGAAATAACCAACAACAAGAAACATTCCAGCAGCAATCAGCTCCAAATGATACCACACTTGTAAACTGGCAGGCAGAAGATTTTTGTGGCATGAATCAAATAGTTTCCCAAAGTGTTGCAGCCAACACAAGGTCAAAAAGGAGAAATTTGGGTGAAGAACAACCATTGGCTCCAAGTAATCCACAACCTCCTACTACTCCACAAGTTATTGGCAAACAAAATGCAGTTCCAAACACACAAGGACTGCCTAAGACAGCTCCTAGGCCAACTCAAATGCCAGTTGTTGCTGCCCATATGCAAGGAATGAATGTGTAGGCCAAGGGACAGCAGAGAGATGCTTCATCTCCATTCAACATCATTGATCAGATGAAGAAGACAAATGTAAACATATCAATGTGGGAATCACTATCTATCCCAGGCCAAAGAGATTTGCTACAAGCTGCCATGAAGGACTGGTCAACTTCAAATCAGCAAGTCCAAATGCAAGAGAAGGTGCTCACAAATTCTTCCCAACCTGAGGGGAATCATGGAGGATAGCAAGGTAAAATGTTGAATCCCCCTCCATTCTATGTTTCATTGATCATTGGAAACCAATTAGTACACAATTGCATGATTGATTCCGGGGCAAGTAGTTCAGTAATGCCCAAGCAAATAGCTGATCAGTTGGGAATTCAGTATGAAGTCATATCCAAAGGGGTAGTGCAATTGGATGGGACAATAGTAACAATAGTTGGAGTGATAAAAAACTTGAGTCTTACCTTGCATGCCTGCCCCAACGTTGTTGTTTTACAAGATGTCTCAGTAATAGATCTTCCACCACTCTTTGCCCTATGTCTGTCAAGGGATTTCACAGCCAAGATTGGAGGTTACTTATCTACTGATTGGTCACACATGTTGTTCAGAACAAGATATGGAACCAAGGCCACAATCAGATCTGAACCTATTGCAAACTTTCACATTGAGCCTTACACTCCAAGTCAGATCAATACCAATTGTTCAGCGTTTGATCAAGAGGATTATCCAAGCACTGATGAAACTGACACCAAGGTTAGGAAGCATCCCAGATCTAACTCTTGATGAATGGGAAAACAAGGTGCATGCTTTTGATCCTTATCAAGAAATAGAAGAATCTGAGCTAGGAGTCTATTGCATGCATGAAGAAAATCAGCCTATTCCTAGCATCACCAAGCCAAACCACAAGGATGAACAATGAGGTATGGCAGTTGTTTTTTGATGGATCAAGGAGTAGACAAGGTGCAGGAGGGGGAGCTATGCTTGTTTCACCTCAAGGAGTTAAGTATTATTCAGCTTTTAGATTTCAGTTTGCATGCTCTAATAACACTGTTGAATATGAAGCTTTGATACAAGGATTGCATTGGTCAATCAAGAGAGGAATAAAGAACTTGCAAGTCTTTGGTGACAGTGAGTTGATTGTCAACCAAGTTAAGGGGCAGCATGCTGTCAAGAATGATCTACTCAAGTGCTACAAAAATAGGGTGTGGGACCTCATTGAATATTTTGAGGGCTTTGGCATAAAATCCATTCCTAGAAAAGAGAACCAAGCTACTGACAGGCTTGCAGCAGTTGGGGCAGCCTTTGACGTTGTTGAAAGCATTCAAAAAGACAAGGTACAGCCAAAAATCCATGTGATTGTGAGGCCTTCAGTACCAGACAACAATGTAAGTTGGCAAGTGTTTGAAAATGATCAGCAAATCATCCATTTCTTGCAAGAAGAGGCTGAGTTCTCAGCTAAAAATCAGGAAAAGTTGGAGCAGCAGTATGGTGACCAAGTGGTACAGCTGAGAACCAACAAACTACCAAAGGGACTTATTACTTTGGAGTCCATTTTCAATCCTAATGATCAGTTTAGGAAGGAGAAAGAAAACATCCAAGTCAAGGGAGAAGATTCAGTGTCCATCTTGGTGGAAGAAGGAAAATCACTCCGAGTTGGTAAAGTGACAACTGAGACAAGAAAGGTATGAGTTCATACAAATTTGTCAAGAATTCCTTGATGTGTTTTCTTGGAGCTATGAAGATTTGAAAGGTTTCAATCCCAAGTTAGCTCAACACACCATTGAATTGGATCCAAGTACTAAACCCATCAGAAAAAAACAAAGGCTAGTCAATCCACACATGGAGCCTCTCATGAGAAAGGAATTGAATAAGTTGATAGAATCAAGAATCATATTCCCTATCAAGCATTCTAGTTGGGTAGCCAACTTGGTTCCAGTTAGAAAGAAGAGTGGGGAAATCAGATTGTGTGTTGACTTCAGAGATTTGAATAGAGCATCTCTCAAGGATCATTATCCACTTCCTTCTATGGAGCAGATTTTACAAGTTGTTGCTGGCTCTGAGAGGTTTTCATTACTTGATGGCTATTCGGGGTACAATCAGATTATGGTGAAAGAAGAAGATCAGTTCAAGACAGCCTTTACAACCAAATGGGGAACTTATGCATACAGGAAAATGCCATTTGGGCTGTCCAACGCTGGAGCTACCTTCCAAAGAGCAATGGACATGGCGTTCAAGGGTTTGATTAACAACATTGTGCTGATATATCTTGATGATATCACTATTTTTTCAAAAAATGCAGCAGACCATCTCTTTCATTTGAGACAAGTGTTCCAAAGGTGCAGAAGATTTGGAGTATCCTTGAATCCTAAAAAGTGTATTTTTCTAGCCCATGAAGGAAAAATCCTTGGCCACATTGTCTCCAAAGAAGGATTAGCAATTGATCCAGAAAGAGTTGAAGCCATAAGAGCACTACCATTGCCAAGCCACAAGAAGGCCCTTCAAAGTTTCTTGGGGAGAATAAATTTTGTTCGGAGGTTTGTCCCAAATTTTGCAGCCCTAGTCAAGCCTATCACCAAGATGTTAAAGAAAAGCATGGCTTTCAAATGGACAACAGAAGGCAAGGAAAGTTTTGAAGCAATCAAAGAAGCCATCTCTCAAGCCCCAACTCTCATCAACCCAGATTTCTCCAAGGATTTCATCCTCTATGCATTTGGGGGTGATGATACTATTTCTACAATTTTGGTACAACAGAACAAAGACAATGATGAGCAGCCAATTTACTTTCTTCAGCCAAAGCCTGGAGGACTATGAGGTGAGATATTATTTCATTGAGAAGCATGTTCTTGCAGTAATCAGGAGCTTGAAGAAATTCAAGCATCTAGTTTCAAACAACAAGGTTCAGTTGCTGGTTTCTCATGTGGGAGTTAAAGACTTCCTCCTCAACAAAGACTTGAATGAAAAGAGAGCAGGCTGGATTACTCGTGTCATGGAGTATGACATTGAGATCAAAGTCACCAAGTTGGTCAGAGGAAAAGGATTGTGTGAGCAGCTGATTTTGAGCAAAAAAAAGGAAGCATGCAATGAGAAGGAGGCTGTTTTGGCGTTGCAAGACAACCATGAGCAAGGAAGCACTCAAGAGGAGAATGATGGTGTCCTCACTCCTTGCTGGACCCAAGACATAATGCACTTCCTAAACATAGGTCTATGCCCTCTAGAGATGAACAAGACCAAAAGAAGACACTTCAGATTGCAGGCTGTCCCATATGCCCTTGTTGATGGTGTTTTGTTCAAAAGGGATGTGAATGGAGTGCTGCTGAGATGCATTGGTACAAATCAGATTCATAGGGTGTTGGAAGAGTTCCATGGTGGATCAGCTGGTGGTCATTTTGCACCAAGAGTGACAGCTCTAAAGATCATGAGGGCTGGCTATTATTGGCCCAAGATTTTCAGTGATTGTTATGCATGGATCAAGAGGTGCAAGAATTGTGCATTCTTCACAGGTAAAGAGAGGCTAGCTGCCCTTCCATTGCATCCAATTTCAGTTGACCAACCATTCATGCAATGGGGTTTGGAATTCATTGGAGTCATTAATCCCAATTCAAGCCAAGGGCACAAATGGATTTTAACAGCCACAGATTACTTCACCAAGTGGACTGAAGCAGTAGCACTCAAGGAAGCAAATGAATCTAGCATCCAGACTTCTATGAGGGAATAGCAACTAGATTTGGCATACCTGCTACAATAATATCAGATAATGCATTGGCATTCATTGGGTCCAAGGTGACTGAATGGGCTGTCAAGAATGGGATCTACCTAAGCACTTCATCAAACTATTACCCTCAGGGTAATGGCCAGGCTGAATCTACAAATAAGAACTTGTTGAGGATCATTAGGAGGACCCTTGATGAAAATCAGAGATCTTGGCATACTAAGTTGAAATCAGCCTTATGGGCTGATAGGATAACTCCCAAGAGATCTACAGGTAACTCTCCATTCAAGCTTGTTTATGGAAGAGAGGCAATTTTGCCCATGTCACTTGAGTTGCCAACATTGGAACTCATGAAACAGTTGGAGTTGTTGGAGTTTGAGCCCATGGAGGTTAGATATGCAGAATTGATGGAGCTCCAAGAAATCAGAAATCAGGCATCCCAAGCAATGGAGAAGGATCAAGCTTTGATAAAGAAGACCTTTGATAGAAAGGCCAAGAATAGATCTTCCAAGTTGGAGATCTAGTGTTAAAATGGGATGCAGAAAGAGAAAAACCGGGAAGGCATTCAAAATTTGATGCCATTTGGAGTGGCCCATACATGGTCACAAAGTGTAAGGACAGCAATGCTTTCCAATTGTCTTCATTGGATGGCGAAGAACTGCAGATTCCAGTCAATGGAATCCATCTAAAGCATTGCTACTGAAGGAATTCTCCACCTTGTACATATTAGCTTAGGTTTTCATTCCTCCAAGTGCTTGTGCACACTATTTTGTTGTAGTTTAGCTTTGATTTCCCTAAGTGCTTTGGCACAAGCTTGTTGTTCCTGGAAATGTGTTTGCAGGCCTTGCTCCAATCAGGTGATGTTCCACCCTCCATCTTCCTCCTTGCAGTGTTCTAGTCAGTTGGGGTACCAAACAGAGAATTTGATGACTCCATGCCCAATGGATTGCTTCAGGCAACTGGTAACTTCATCCAGCAGGCAGATGACCCCTCTGAGTCACCAAAATTGTTATCCAAAATGTGCCCCTTGCTCATTTTGTGGCTAACTCCTTTCATTCTTCCCTCTCTTGTGCCTCAGTCATAATTTTTTTCTTTTCAGGCACTCAAAACCTTCTAGAAATGGCACCATTGGATAGAGCTCTTTCTCAGCTTTCCAGAAAGGTAAATTTTTCCTCCTAACTCCATGTATTTTTGAAGTTATGGCTCGGACAGAGTTTTTGTGGGAAATTTTCCCCTGAAAGGCCCGCAGCCAATGAAATGGCACCACGTGTCCAAGGAAGTGGCGGGGGTCGGAGGAAAACTTGGTTTTTTACCAAGTGTTTGGAAAAGTTTTCAAAAGGGATATTTTTCCCCGCAGGCCCGCCGGTGAATCAGATTATGCCACATGTCTAGGGGAGAAAATTGAAAAATTTGACTAAGTGTTGGCGCATGGAAAATTTTGAAGGAAAGGCCCGCGCCCAATCATGTTTTGCCACGTGTCCTATGGCATCGGACCAGAGCATGGAGGAGAAGTTAGAATTTTGGTGAAGTGTTTTTGCCAAATTTCAAAAGGAAAATTATTGGCCCGCTGGCCCACCAACCATTCAGAGAAGGCCACGTGTCCTCAGTCCCCAGAACGGCGGAGCGCGGGAGGAGATTGGGATTTTTTCCCAAAGGGATTGCGCAAAAGGAAAAATGTTTGCCCAGTCCTCGCATCCAGTAAGACGCTGCCACGTGTCCTAGATAGATGGAAGGTGGGGGAAATTTGGGAAATTTCCCAAAGGAAAAAAGAAGGAAATTTCAAAGGAAAAATCGCCCCCCCAAGCGCGAACCAATGGAATCTCGCCACGTGTTAGGTGGCGCCAAAAAACTCAAGACAAGCCTGCATGGAAAATTTGAAGGGAAAGGCCCGCAACGAATGAGGTTTTGCCATGTGTCCAAGTCAAGAAATAGGATCAAACAGTGATGGAAAATTTAGGAGGACAGGCCCGCGCCCAATCAGCACGTGCCACGTGTCCTCAGATCATCGGCCCGACGGGGATTTTTGGAAAATTTTCCAAAGGGAAAAACAATGGAAAATGAAGCATTAAAGGCCCACGCCCAATCAAAACATGCCATGTGGCACCCAGAATGGTGAAGTGTGGGGAATTTTTGGAAAATTTTCCAAATGACCAAAAAGTGAAAAATTTAAAATTTTTGCCCGCCAATCCGATTTGGCCCTGTTTTGCCCTAAAATTTCAAACGGCCATATCTTTGATCCAGAGCTCTGTTTTTCACGTTCTTTATATAAATGGAAAGCTGGTGAAATTATATACAAGATTCCAGTGTAATTTTTGCATTTTGATGGAGTTTGGAGAGAGAAAATTGAAAAAATGCCTTTGGCGCTTGGTCATGGACAGAAATGATGTTTCAACCACCATTTTTAATGAAGAATGGCTCGCATTCTCTCCCAGCATGGTGAAAAATGTCAGGGGATGGGCCTGTAAGGATGCCCATGTTGTTTTAATGTGTTTTGGGTTGGTGGTTGAAGCTCTCCCACGTTTTCCCATGTTTCTCTCTCCTGGGGTCATGGCTTGCACTGTAAAAGCCAGAATGGGTTCATTTTTGAAAAAAAAGGAGACACATTTCAGCTCTGCAACTTCCCTTTTCTTCCTTCTTAGCAGAATTTGTGGAAATTTTTTACCTTTCCATGTAATACAACACCCCTTTTTCCTCTTGATCACTGTAATGCATTGTATTGGGTCTGGAATGTTAATATATGCTCTGTGATTAAAATCCCTCAATCCTTTCATATATCTACCATTGTTTTCCTGATCTTTCATTACATTTTGAGCAATTTGTGTATGCTTTGTGCTATGTTTTCTTATGGATTGTGTATATATTGTAGTATCAGGTGTCTAAAACTCCTTTGGTGCATCACCTCATTAGCATTAGCTTCATTTTTTTTTACATTCTCTATCTTTGTCCCCTTGGAATTTAGGGTAGGAACTAGGAATTCAAACCTCTGCAACTTGTAAGTGATATATCTGATCAGAGGAGTTGAGGAACCAGCCTCTAAACTAGAGATTCTTTTCCCATTTTACAAGTCCCACACTTGGGGAAAAGATTCAATGTTGTGCAATCACACTGGATGTCCAAAATGTCAACTAGAAGTCTGATCAACATCCAGGGGTGCTGCTGATTTGCAACAACACTTTCTTCATGGGAAAAACTCTCACTAGGATCTAAAGGGGTCTCCCTCACGTGCTTGCCCAGATGGGGTAACACAGACTGCTTAGGTTACATGTCTTCTGCGTGAACCTCAACTCCTTCCCATAACGTTTGACTCCATAGATCCATCACACTACTAGCCTCGCGTCGTCTAGCAATCTCCCTTTCACGTGCTTCACTATACTTGAGCCGTCTCTCTTCCCTCTCCTTCTCTGTTGTGATATCTACCATATTCTTCCACCTAAGCTCCCTTACCCAGCACTCAAAATGGTTTAGCCGGCCATTAGAAAAGCCTCTAAACTCATGGTAACCATCAATATCTTCATAGCTAGAGGAATAACATGTAGAAACATTCCTCTAGGTTCTTGCATAAATTCAAACTCAACAACCTCCAGACAAGAATACATGGAAATGGTGTACTCCAGAGTGTAACTAGTCAGTACTCCTCTCCACCAATGATCTATAACATAGGTCCACATCAGATCTGTATCCTGCAACCTTTGGTAGTCTTCTTTGGTCCATACATGCAATCTATAATGCCAACTTGATCTAGATGCATAGACTGAAAGCCATTCATATAGTTCTACTGGGAAGCAACAGAAGAAGGTCTCATATAGATCATGGTAGAAGTTATCTTCTACCCATTTATGCACATTAAACTCAGGTCCAGTGCCGAATCTCTGAGAAAATTCAACCTCCATGCTTTTGAACCATGATTCAACATTTTCCAATGTTAACCACTCTGTCATTCCTCACTGCATAGATCATGATGTATGCTATATCCCACTACAAATTCAAAAAGAGGTCTCGGAAATGGAACCAAGATGTAGTCATTTTTACTCCCATCAAAAAGGAAGGAACCCCATGTGCGTTGACCTATAACCTAGCAGAAGTTGAGTTCTCACCCAAGGCATGCGCGGGTACCGAGTCTCTCTTTTATGTGATTTTATTGGGAAGCATTGTTTATGATTAGTGTAAGAGTTTTTATGAGGGAGGTTGAAACATACAAGGACCAAAGGGCTCAGAACGGCCTCTAGATCCTTACAGTCACCTTAGACTAAGTACTTTAACAGAATCCAGAACCTGAATTATGACAAAAAGAACTATACAAGCATTCATACATAGCATGAAAGGAAAGAGAGCTCATATGAGAGAAATATGCATTAGAACCATTGATATCCATGTCTATTTATAATAGGTAACCTCATTATATTCATTGATTCATTACAGAGTGTCATAGAGAGCAGACCACAATCATGCATATCACTGAACGTATGTAACTAAGCTAACAAAAAATAAAAATTACAGCTCCATGCTTAGTACATTCCTTCCTGAACAGAAATATCCACTCGCAGTAATTCTTTAGAGCTCCGCTCACTCTCTAACCAGCTATACCTCATACTTGTATATCTCTTTTACTCTATAGGCACTTGTATTTATAATTCCCCTACAATACTAACTCACCTTCGAGCATCCTTAGATGTGGTGCCAAGTGTCGAATGTGGTCCATGCGAGCATGCTTCTTCAGGCTTGAGATTTCCACTTTACCTCATGATGTTCTTCTATAAGATTCCATCCAAGGCACACTCTTTCGTGGGCCAGCCTATCGCCAGGCTGACATCTTATCCATGTGCAATCGATCACGCTTTTCATGTGTTGTGCCCTGGGTGCTCAAATTGACTAAGTCCCAAGCCTCCTTTCACACGTCGCATGTGCTATGTGCTTCACTAATACTTTCTCTCATGCAATTTTTCCTTGCGTGCCTTCTCATAGCTGGGACCCTGCGCACCTATGCGCCTTCATACTTGGCCAATATTCCAGGGGTCCAACAACAATTACCCAAAAACAAAACTTAATGCAAGTGGGGACCATTAAGTCCCCAAATCAAGTTTACAAAGCAAACTAAACATCCTAAACAAGATTAATATTACATGGCATACTAAATTACAAATGAGGGTCACTCATGGTGCCCAAAATTATGAAATGTAATACTAAGGCCTCATACAATGAACATGGTTAGGACTTAGCCCCGTGGGTCGCTTGTGCAAAATTGTGTAGCTGTCCTGAATCCCATGTTCTCCTATGAACTCTGCACACTCATTGCACACATTAAATGCACCTGTCTGATAGAATTTAAATCAACTACTCAATAAGTGATCAATGAATTCTATGCTAGCATATCATCATCCTAGAATCGAAAATGCGACAACATGCATAATTATACACAATTTACCATGAGCTAGCCATAACGATAAATAGAAGTGACATCCATCCATAAAATCCAAACATGCAACTAAATTGAGTATCCATCATATATAAATAAGGTCCAAAAAACACCATATCAGTTAGTATCCGTAACATCATATGATAAGGTGTCAACATAGTAATCAAGTCAAATTGGTGCTATATGCCCAAATCTCCATACGTGTCTAAGGAGGTCAAATATCCTAAAATAATGTCCAAAATATATCACATCCCTATCAAAACATGAATATGAGTAAAGATAACAACAAATAATTGAGGGTATAAAAATGTGGGCACTACACATCTTTAGTTCATAATTTTGGTGAGCCCCACGTTTGACACTACCTTCCCTATAGGGCTCTTTTTCTTTTCTTTATTATGGCTCACTCTTCTGAAAATTTTACTAAGGCTCATCTTAAAGCCATCAATGACCATATCGCTGAGCATCCCGAAGATCTAGACTTACTTTTACATGTTGCTTGTGATGAAGGTACTAATTTGGAGGAACTTAATGCTTTCACAACCATCTCTACTTCCATGGTTTCCCAAGCACTTGTTTCCACTCTTCCACCCATTTTAACCATTCTCATTTCTATCACTACTCCTACAAATCATTTCACACCACCACTTGTTTCTCATACACATCAAGTTTCCTCCGTTGGTACTCAAGACCTAATATCTCTCTATACAGACCTTCAAGTACAGATTGTTACTTCTCACGCATCTCCATGTTTAGATTCCACCTTATTATTGCATACATCATTCACACTTGCCATCTCCACTTATCCACTTCCTCCTAATTTTGTCACCCCTAAGCTACCCAGTATCAATGGGCATGGTAACCCACAAGACCATCTTAGAGCATTCCATGTTAGCTTGTCTTGACTTTGCAAACAATCATATTCTTTTAGCTAAAATCTTTCCCCATAGTCTCCATTATTATGTGATGCATTGGTTCTATAACCTACCTGTTCATTCAGTAACTTCATTTATGCATTTGGGCGATACTTTTCTTACTCATTTTTCTATCAATATTAGCTCCAAGATCTCTTAGGCTTAGTTAGCACAACTTAAACAGGGCTCTAATGAACACCTCACCAATTATGTGTTGAGATATAAAAATAATCTAGCTAAGACATCAAATGTGCTAGCAGACTTTGAGCTTCAGGATTTTTTCATTCAAAGTATTTTACCACCACTTCAGGAGAGCGTGCTCTTTGAGACCTCTCCTTCATTCAACCAAATTTTTCATACTCTCAAGCTTCGTGAAACTAACATGTTATCCATAGGAAAACTTAAATATTAAGAAAAATCCTTGTCTTCTACTCATTTTCTAAATAAGACACCATTCAAGCCATCTACAACTAAACCAACTGACACCAAATTATGATCAATACAGTCACTACTCCTAAAGAGGTTCAGTCACCACCACGTAGGCATATGTTTACTAACTTTCCTATGGCCCCACATCTCATATTGCAACAAATTATTGAGAGCAATCTTATCACACTTCCTCCACCACTCGAAGTAGACCCATCACGACTAAAAGGTAGGAATTACAATGAAAACTTCCGATGTGACTATCACAGATGTGTGGGACACTTAATGAATCGATGTTTCAAGCTCTACACAATCATCCAAGATCTTATTGATAACAAAAAGCTTAAGTTTATGGTGCTTACCAACTCTTAACCTAACACTGACAAGGGTAATGTTGATGGGCATCCTTGTAGGGCACTTTCATTAGAGTCATGGGAATCCTTAGGTTGGTGGGACGTGCATCCTAAGGAGACCTCCATATTTTAAAGAAGCTGACTCTTCTCTATGGGGGGAGATAGGGGTCAGAAAAAATGGAAAGAAACACATAAAACATATATAACATGATACGTCGAAAATAATACACCAGGAAGCCAACCGAATACACAATCTTCTCAAACTACTTAAGCACAAAACCAAAGATTGCAACAACACCCAAAGATACACAATTTCTAAATGAAAATAAAGGTGATCAGAGACAATAAATATATGTGAATGATGAACCGGAAACACCACAAAACATATATATTACTCCAATAGTTGTGCACAATATTACATTAGAAAGAGGCAAGGTTGCTATTACAAAGCCCAAGAAGAAGGCTGGAGTTTCAAGATCTCATTTTCCTAACAAAAGAGAAGCTTGATGACAGAGAGGAAAAGATTAATACTCCTAACACCTAACTAAAATCTCTATCTAAAATCTATATCATATCTCTCCCTTTATATATCGAAACTTCATTACAATTTATAGAGTGAGGAGGAGGTAAGAGAGAACTTTGAAACTCCTTCCCATCTGCCCCTTGATTATGATAAATGATATGAAGTGATAGAAACAAACTTCCCTAAATCTTTCTCATGATTTTACCCCTTCGGAAAAGTGAGAGCCATGCCCATTTAATGCATCTTAATTATCTTGCAATCGCCTTTTGAGAAGAAACTCATCCGGCTATTTATTACATAACCAAATATTTCAGGCCTTTATGCATTGGTTCCTAACCCCTTGATTCAAACGACACATATTTTGTAATGAAATGACCCTTCACCTAAGATCTTTTGAAAAATTCCTTGAGCATTAAATCTTACAGATCAGACCCTAAATCACTTATACGTGGTGGTTGGCATATCACTTTATGGTCTACTTTGAAGATGGATTCTATTTGTTGCAAGATCCACATGGAAGGCCCACGCATCCTCTTGACTCTAATTTCCTTTATGGCTCTGGGGGAAGCATTGGGTGGACACTTAGCACCATCCGTGGGCTCGCTATCCTACTCCTTTGTTGGCCCTACATGTTAGTCTTGCGGGAGTTTGAGACTTCGCCTCCTTTTGACTTCTGAAGTTGTGTCTTCTTGACACTTGTCAGCGTGCGCAAGCTATTCAGTTCCCTTTATAATTTGGTTAATTCCCCTCTCTCTTGGTAAATATTTGGATTCAAATGGGTTTCTCTTAGCCGCAAAAATTTAAATAACAGTCTGGTGACTCACTGGGACCATTTAGCCTACTAAATGAAAAGAACCCATGATCTCCCGCTATCAAAACTAGTGTGGTATTATGTTTCGAAGCTACTCCAAATCAAAGCCTGTGGTCCTTTAAGCTTTATGTGGAGTATTCATAATTATCACTTGACTCTAGATTCTTCTCACTCTCATATTGAAACTCAGTAAGCTTCTATTTTTTCTGAGAGTAGAAAATTGAAAAGGGTGGCCAATGACAACCTTTGGATGATTTTAGTTGCTCCATATTTTCTCGGAGTGAAGTTTGCAACTGTCTCAGTTTTACTATTGATTCTCAATCAAGACAGAGTATTCATCAGATCTAGTGCCTTTCTAATAGAGTAATATAAGTGGGACTATACAAAAGATAAAACATACATGTCTCAAATGAGATATGCAGTGCGTTCTTAAGCACTTATTCTACTGAAATAAAATATACTCCTACTCCTAGTCTAATTGGTTTGATGCCTGCTAAATGAAACCTGAAACAGGAAAGGAAAAATAGCTTCCTTTCCTTATAAAACATGACCATGCAATCAATTTAGCTATTGATATGGCCTGTAGTAAGAGTGAAAAATTAACCTTCACTCTGATACCCATGGTATCAGTGAACAATATGAACACCTCCTCTTGTTCATCCTGTGGTTAGAGGTGTTGTAATTGACCCTCAGGGTCTTGAAGATCATCCTCATGTTCTGAAATGAACATGACCAGTGCTGGCATCTTGCTCGATGAGATACATCCTAAGGCGGGGCTTGGTCCTACCTTCTACTTATGTTTGTCATACTAGCTCATATCTTTTGGATCGAGGCTCCCTTACAGATCTATCTGATGGGTGTCATCTTGTTCATCTTCTTTCCAATCTCCATTTTTAGCAGCTTTGCCTATGAATCCAGGCTCTTCGATTGAAAGAAAAAATATTTCAATGATAACCTTCTCTAGAGCCTCTGAATTAGGTCCGGTGAAAAGGTCATGAGAAACAGGTGGCCTCTGTTGTGAGACTGATGAAGTGAGAGAGTATGTGATTTCAACAAGCTCCTCTTCATTGAGACATTCCCCTATATCTAATAAGCACTTGAGCTTATCTCCTTACTCCTCTGTCAAATATTTATGCTTTGATGTGATGGTTTTTGAATCTGTAAATTATCCATCATATGTGGCTTCATTTTGTAGAATGAAACCCGTCGATAAGAATATTTTCAGGGGAGCTAATTTGTGGGGAGGACGAATATAGACAAATTTTGCAGCCTCTTTTCTACTCAATTGGTGACACAAACTTCTTAAGCTCGTATCACTTCTCACCATATGCTCCTCTTCTTTTGGATTTAGAGCCATTGCTTGCTGGTGTGTGAGGTATAACTACTCAAAGATGGTGGTAGTGCAGAAATTGTGGTTTGGAGATGAACACGGGGAGGATCCCTTGGTGGTAATGAAGTCATGATTGCACAACCTCATAGGATGAAGAGAAATGGGAGGTGTGAAAAGGTAGATGAATGAAAATGGATGAGAGGGAGATCTGTGAGCACTTGTAATGATTTGGTCAGACACTGGGGAGTTGATGGATGTACTCCACAACCATCTTTAATGAAATTTAAACTTTTTCAAGAATCAACCAAGTTGATGACATAATAAAGTATCACTCTGAGTCGTCCCATCGGGCATGCCAGGAAAACTATTGATGAACATCCTCGGAGGACACCTCCATCAGATTTGTGAGAATCCTTAGGTTGGTGGGACATGCATCCTAAGGATACTTCCACATTTTAAAGAAGCTAGCTCTTCTTTGTGGGGGGAGATAGGGGTAAAAAAAATGAAAAGAAAAACATAAAACAAATGAAGGCGATATGTAAAAAAGAATACACCAAGAAGCCAACTGAATACACAATCATCTCAAACTACTTAAGCACAACACTAAATATTGCAACAACACCCAAAGATGCACATTTTCTAAATGAAAATAAAGGTGATTAGAGACAATAAAGATATGTGAATGATGAACCAAAAACACCACAAAACACATATATTATTCCAATGGTTGTGCACAGTATTACATTATAAAGAGGCAAGCTTGCTATTACAAATCCCAAGAAAAGGCCAGAGTTTCAAGATCTTATTTTTCGAATAAAAGAGAAGCTTGGCGATAAAGAGGAAAATATTAAGACTCCTGGCACCTAACTGAAATCTATATCTTATCTATATCATATCTCGCCCTTTATATATCAAAACTTCATTACAATTTATAGGGTGAGGAGGAGGTAAGAGAAAACTTTGAAACTCCTTCCCATCTGCCCCTTAATTATGATAAATGATATGAAGTGACAAAAACAAATTTCCCCAAATATTTCTCATGATTTGACCCCTTCAAAAAAGTGAGAGCCATGCCCATTTAATGCATCTTAATTATCTTGCAATTGAATCCCTTGAGATGGACTCACCTTCTGAGAAGAAACTCATCTGGATATTTATTACATAACCAAATATTTTGACCCTTTACACATTGGTTCCTGGCCCCTTGATTCAAACGTGACGCCTATTTTGTAATGAAATGATCCTTCGCCTATGATCTTTTGAAAAATTCCTCGAGCATTAAATCTTATAGATTAGACCCAAAATCACTTATACGTGGTGGCTGGCTTGTCACCTTTATGGCCTACTTTTAAGATGGATTCAATTTGTTACAAGATCCACATGGAAGGCCTGCACATGCTCTTGAATCTACTTTCCTTTATGGCTCTAGGGGAAGTTTCAGGTGGACACTTGGCACCATCCATGGGCTCGCTGTCCTACTCCTTTGTTGGCCCTACGTGTCAGTTCTGCAGGAGTTTGAGACTTCGCCCCCTTTTGAATTTTGAAGTTGTGCCTACTTTACACTTGCTAGCATGTGCAAGTCATTTGGTTCCCTTTATAATTTTTTTACGTCCCCTCTCTCTTGGAGAATATTTGGCTTCAAATGGGTTCCTCTTAGCTGTAAAAATTTAAATAACAGGTAAACTCAAACTCTTTAATAACCAACCTCAACAACATGACAAGAAAGAAGTTGAACCTTCATCTAATCATGCATACCATGTAGTGTCTCCTCCCGCTTCAGAGGCCCTTGAATTTTTAGTTACACATACTGATGCTTCATCACCAGTCATCTCTTTTTCTAACCATGGCTATCATGCAACTTTTACATCTAATCACCTACATATCAAAGCATCTATTGGCTCGAACCCCATCAATAATACTAAATTTGACCCATCATGGCCTATTAGCACATGTTCTATTTCATTTCTTCATGCCATTGGTTACCCTCGATCAAAAATCAAATACCCTCTACACAAACCATATGGTATTTTCAAACTACACATTATGGTTGGACCTCTCACTTTGTTTGTCCATTTCCTTATTGGGAAAGTAGTCGACTGTTGTGATATGCTACTTAGACTCAATTGGATTCATAGGTCTCAATCTATTATCTCTATGAATCATTTGTTATTCGAATTCATTCATAACAATCAGGTTTTCTCTATTGATGGCGTACCCCCATTTATTCCATGATTGTCATCTTCTCAAGCATTGATTCACACATCTTCGACTTCATTTAGCACATCAAATCTACGTTAATAAAAGAGAGATCTACTACTAGTTCACCTACTCGTAATCCTTCCGTGTGACCTCACCACTTCGCTAGCCCTACACATCAGCATAGGCCCATTCCTAGGATAGTTACTGTATCTTGACATAGGTCATCACCTCATTTAATTCCATGCAGGTGTCCATCACCTCCACATTCAACTTCATGTAGATCTCCATCACCTACACATTTTATTACACCTACATGATCATCATATATCCATCCATCACATGCATATATGTTTCACTCATCTGTGTAGCATTTATCTACTATACCACCACTATTAGAGCATGGCCATATGCTTCCATCACCACATTCATTGGATGGAGGATCTTTGCCTTCACTATTATCGGATAGTTCACTCATTCAGGAATGCTTAGGGGGTATAGCATTCACACACCCCCTCTCATGTTAGCATTAGTGCATCTCTATTCTTTGCATTATCATACATCAATCTCCTTGTATAGGCACATTCATCTACACTTTAGCATCATCATTCCCCGATGACACACTCTTGTGCTTTGGTCACTTGACTATTGAGGGCTACATACTACACATGAATCCCACACACTACACATACTACACACAATGTCTCTTTACATATCTTATAATATATGTCACATTTTGCATCTTACTTACCCTAAATCATTAGTGTTTTTACATTTACGCATCTATACATCATACGTACTCTACACATCATACATCATATTAGTCATTGTCATACATATATCTCACTCTTATGGTCGATAATCCTAACATTACATACTCCTCATCCTACATACTACATATCGTGATCCTTATTCTTTTAATCTACATACACATCTCACATTACATCTTATACATCGTACATTACACATTATACACATCACATAGTTGTCTCTTATCATTGCACATACTACATCATATTCTACACAGTGCACTCACTACCATATGATGCACTCTAGTCCCTCGGTCCATACTTAACTGCCAAGAGTTTAGAAATCAAATGGACCTTGTCATACACATGTGTTCTGTAACATCCTTATTTTAGACAATAGAACAAGTCAATTTTTTTTTTTTTTGATAATTGCATACTGGTTCTAAATACATAATTTAGAACTCACAATTCAAATAACCATTTATATAACAGACAACCATATGCAGCTGTAATGACTCGGAATACCTCCGATCTATTCATTCCATGACTCGGTAATCTACCGATCTATTCATGAGTAAAAAGAGTTAGTGTTTTTTTTTAACACAACACTCTGGCGGTTCTCTTCCCTAATCTGGGATTCAGAATGCTCTGTCCAAGGAATCTAACTGAATAACTGTTACCATTATTCATCGGCATCTCATCCCTTAGACTAGGTGAATTAAGACAACGCAATCAGTAGCTTGCGATATTTTGGCCAAAGATTTGAAACATACTGTTCATGTCTCGTATTCCTTAACGGCATACTCGTTAAACTGGAATACGTCCTTCACCCCATTCATATGTTATATAGAATGTCTTATACTGACTACTGTCAGTCCTTCCTTTCACAGCTGAATCACTCGGAGGCAGATTAACAAGGTGATAATGTTATATGGATGCCCACGAGGATTAGGGATATGATGACATACTGGTTCAACCTTGCAGTTCAACCAGTGTGTCATGATACCCCAAATCTCCGAGGCAGTCTTATAACATGACCACGTTCTTAATCGGTCCCAGGGTAACTCGTGTGAAATCAAGTGTAAATCTTAGCGATCAATGCAAAGGGTGTCGCCATAAGTCACCTGCATTGTTGTAACTTCGAGAAGATCCTAATCTTCTCGGAGGTACAGCCCTGCAGTCGACTTTATGTCGTCAACCTTTAAATCCGCCTCGAGAAGATCTACCCAATAACAAGCGTTACGCACTTGAGATTAAATTACTTTTAAAGACTTTTCCCTAAGGTTAGCCTTTTTAAATCCCTGGATTCTTTGTCTTAAGACGACCCTCCTCTAAAAGACTCATTACTGGTAGAGGTATTACGGTCACGCTCTCATCAAGGAGTCATTAGAATACACCTGATTCTAAAGCAACAGAATGGGACAATATCTCATAACCTTTACTTGAGATTGCCATCTGAACTCCTTTGATTGCCTATCAGTTCTCTTAACTGAATTTATATCATACTTTTTAGTTTAGAGATATAAATGATTAAGAATCCAATTTACTATTGTCCTGTTATACTTAGGACTAGGGATTAGTAATTTAATCCAACTTGTTTAGCGTTCTCTTTTAGGCTCAATTTTAACCTATCTTCTAGAGAGACAATAATTAAATTACAATATTGCTTTTGCTAGAACAAATTAGAACTACTAAATACTCATAAGAATTTAGTCTAATTACTTACAAGCTTTCATTGTCAATCACAAAAGCATCCATATTATACAAAGATAACTATGCCCCTTCGTTACATAAACCGAAGAAGTTCATCTTTCAGAATAGAATACAACACATAAGTATCAAACACTTATTTTCATTCCTTTCGAAACTCATACAATTACATTTTATGCAACAACATGCTTAATATAATGCTAACGGAAAAGAAACATCTTTTCACATATAGTACATCTATAAAATCAAGCTGTAATTCTTTATAAATCAAATAAACTATCTGATCAGCCTGCCAGATCTGCATTGTTTTTACCTCTTACGGCAACCATCTGCAAAAATAGTCAACATGAGTCAGTTCAATGAACTGAGCATGATAAGCACTAACTTTTAAAACAATTGCAATCCATCAATTGTTTTCATTAAACACCCTGTTTAAATGAGATCTGATATTCACATAAGTAAACATAATCAGACTATGCCCTTGTAACACAAAATGATTACAAATATGTAACTCTATCATTGTTACAAATAGTCTTAATCACTTTCTAATATTTCATCAAATATTAAGAAACAAGGAACGAATGTACACAACAATCATTAAATCCAAAATCACAACATTGGTCAGATTGTTTCATTCTCCAAAAAGGAAATAACATAACAATTCGGGATTCCACCAATATGTTACAACAATTTCCCACTGCTAGTCAATTATCAATAATTTTAAATAAAGGAAGAGAAAGAACTAAACCATTCATACTTCCTTTCTCATAAGTTCATCACTGTACTGCCTTCACATATGAAAACATTCAACCAGTATAAAAATGAACAAGTTAGACAAGCCGCAACCAAGATCACTGTTTAATCAAGAAACAGAAACACAGCAAACTCTTGTACAGCAACTAACACATCAACAAAACATGTATCAACCCTAAGCCTAATGCTAGTTCCTTTTACACTGTAAGGCATTGACACAAGTTGAAAACAAGAAATACAAGCGTATCGCTGAAAACAACAATCCTCATTGTACCAAGCAATCGAAGGTTTCCAATGGACTATGCTATGTTGCCCACACGGTATTTCCAAATCATGCACAGTCAAATCGGACAGATTAATTGGAAAAGAACATAGCATACATATTCTTGCTCAGTCAAAAATCGGACTGAAGTAAAAGAAAGGAATTCAGCCAACGATCCTTACCTTGCTGCATACAAGTCTTGGAGTGATATTCGCGACTTACCCAACAAGGTCAGAACACGAAACGGTCATCCATACTCAAGGACCTCAAAAAGTAACAAAGACAGTCCAAGGTCAAGCTCAAAAGGAGACAGAAGTACTAGTTACCTTTCCAGAATTCCAATGATTCAAACGGAGGTATCAATTCAAGCAAATGCATAAGAATTCATACTGACATTCATCAACAAAGCATAACAATAATCAGACAAACAAATTAATTCCCTGCCAATCATTTTACACTAATTTGCACAGGTCGAAGACATACATGTCCACCCTAAGAATCTGTACCTCAAAATCCCAAAAACACGAAGGGAATTCCAATCGCAATAACAAAATCGAAATACATGTTATTGCCATTAAGTCGCTGGCACTTAAAATACCAACACTTAACTTTATTTGGCTCAAAAATAAAATGAATCATTCAATCGACTCCTCAGAGTCGTCCAAGCCATAATAGTTTTAAATCTATATAATCACAATGTAACTGTTAAAGGTTTTGCACTTATAACCTCTGTACCTACAGCAACGTACTATGAAATTGGTTGATAAATCCATATATACCACTCATGGGCTAACATTCAGAATGAACAAGTGAAACAAATCGAATACCCATTTCAAGCAAGGACAGCAACTGAGCCGCTTCGAACTTTCGAACAGCTTTCTCATAGAAAAGAAAATGCCTACACAGGAAGTCTTTATCCTTTAATTATTTCAAATATACAGTAGCCAAAAGCCCTGTTTCATCTTATCAGGCTTTCACAAAAATCCATTAACAAAACTTATGGATGAATCTACATTTCCAGCAATAGATAGCAATACGATTCAATCATCGACTCCACTGAGTCGATACAACAAAGTACAGGTGTATTTATATTATACACAGTGCGCAAGTAATCCCGCTAACCTAATAACAAGGAAAACAACTTCCGCTAGGTCGAAAAGACTATGGTAACACTACAGTTGCCTGTTCCAAGCTAAAAAATTGAAAACAAATGAAACCCGAAAGTATCATTAGTCGCTGTCAACAAATCCCACGACAGAGTTTTCAAAGAAACGATAGTACAATCAATCTTACAGTAATCACCAAAATCATTTTATACAGTTTCAATAACAAGACAACGACCACGAATCAAAGACATATAGTGGTCTCATACTACACATAGGTATATTCTAAGGGCTCACGCCAAACAGGTCCGAACACTCGAACCTTATAAATAAATACCTCACATGCATAAGCCAGAATGAATACTCAAACAAATAGAGTTGAAGTTCGATTTCAACAAACACCCATCAAGAGGAAATTGAAAAATCGAACCAGAAGAGATACAGTGCCAGAAAATCAAACTAGATCTCATAGAAAATTCATCCAATCTTCACAAAACATTTTGAACAGAGTTGTTTTAATGAAAGCACTTGAAAAACAGCAAGATATTTAAAGGTTAGGGCCTAGCATGCCTGTATGTTGATCAAATTTCCGAAGCAGACCACAGGAAGAGCTCAAACTCCCTTTTCTTTTTCCACGATAAAGCGAACCAACAAAATTTCACTGTCTTCATCGCATATATATCTTCCATGACAGAGAAAAGAGCTATGGCAGTTCATACATGCCATGCAACTCAAAGAGAACTAGTGCGAAGAACCAGTAAACAAGCAGAGAGAGAGAGAGAAGACCGAAAATCACGACAAGCCAAACAAACCCCCAAATTTCCGCTTGCATGCCTTCTCGCAAGTTCCGAGCTCGACTTCCGAGAGTATTGAATGCCATTAACCAATTTTTCCCGCTTAAACTCTACTCCCACCGACCGCCAGAATTGGCGACAGTCCAACTAAAAATTTAAGTCCATTTCCAAACTTAGCAATTGCCAAGTCTGCACAAATTAGCCGCCACTTAAGCCTCTGCCATGACCTGTCCCTCATCCTTATCCCTTACATTTATTGCCATAGAAAACACCGCCATGGTTTGCCACCCTTCATCGGCCCCTTCATAATCTCCTCCAAAGTTAGGTTAGTATCTTAGGTTAGAGTTTAGGGTAATGCCCACACTAACAAATTTATACAAAGATACTAACTTAGGATATTAACAAATAGCCTAGGTCTAGGTTAGACTAACAATAATCTAACCCCTAGGTTAGGTTTTAGTTTTAGGTTACTAACCCTTAATAACTTCGTTTGGTCCTCGTCCTGAAAACTCGGAAAGACCTGTATCATACCTTCTAGAGTGGAGTTAGCTCCTGTTCTTAATGCAGAATTGTATGTCAACGAATTATTACCTGGTCTACAATCGAGACCTTCCAGATATACTTTGATATCAGGAACCATTTCATTTCCCAAGATCAGATTAATATTCAGACACAAAATGAAATAAATAAAAGAGTCTATTCATATTTTGACTCAGTCGAGATCTGTAATCTGCCAGAAATTCAGTACATTGCAAGCATGATTTCTGAATCGAGGAACACATCCTTTTACAAGAAATCACATATCAACACTTGAATGCTTAGGGGAAAGTAACAACAGTTCAGGGTGTTACATGTTCATCACCCGACCTTCTCTCATGCAACATTATTCAGTTAGTGGCATACGCTATAGGTTAAATGGTCACTTACTCCTTCATCTTGTAGTGGTATACACTTTAGTCTACATCACCACTCCCCATATTCAGCTCATTGTGGTCTACACTTTAGGTTGCATCATCACACATTCATCTCTAGGTCGCATATCATCACACACATACACACTCATCGTAGTGTGCTATACACCACACACTAATCGGCCATTTCTCGATGACGCACTCTCATTTTAGGTCCATTCTTGACTATTGAGGGGGCATACTAAATGAGCCTCACTGCATACTGTAGTCACAAAATCATGAACTTAGACGTTTATTTATCTTAGTCTCATACTACTATTTAGAAGGTTCTTGAGTGAAGAAATTACTAATTAACCCCCATCTTTTGGCCATCTTATTTTATTTCTTCATTACCACATATTTTTGTCCACATGCCCAATTTTTTTCTTTCATTTCCCATTATTTTAGCCTCGAACAGGGTGTTTGGGCTAGTAATGGGGTGCCCATGGGCACCCTTGTCCCACCTGAGGCGCCTTGATCCTTCTTGAACTTTCCCACCATTTTTTGGGATTTTTCTAATCGTTTGGAATCTTTATATTTCTTGTGGTCAGCCTTTTCGGGGTTAATTACAAAATTAGAGAAAGAGAACCATATAAATATAAAGTTATGAGACCATAATGAGGGACCTAACATCACTTAATACTATCACTCCATCTAGAGTTGCATCCATCTCTTGCATTAGAGATCACTTGTATCCACATATATCCATCATCAAGGCACAAGGCTAAGACATCTGCATCACACTTCATAGGGGGAGGGATTCTATTCTATTCCATGCACACATTCTATTACATTTTCTACACATAGTTATTTCTCGCTACTTCGAAAAGTGCGACTGACACAAGAGAAACCTAGGGCATGTTCACACACACTTGCACATAGAACTACATCGGGTCTAAGATGTAGTGTAACGCTCAGTTAATAATTCCACTATTGTGGATTCTAAGGACAGTCTAACCCCTTCATTTTATTTATTCTTTTTTAGGGTTTGATGCTTGTTTTTGGGGTCTTATAGGTATTTTATTCAGCTTGGAGTATTTACGACATTCGGCGTAGGACATTGAAGTTGATACGACACACAACGAGGGTTTTAGACCACCTTATGACCCTATAAAAATTAGATTCTAGGCTTTTGCATAGAAGAGGGCACCCAAAATTCATACCAGAGCACCCGTGGGTGCCCCAGTCCTCTTCCAGGTGCACCAATCTAACTAGATCCTCCATATCTATCCTTTTCAGGACTCCTTCACATTCGTTCCTGCTCATGATTTTTTCAGTCACCTTTGCGACACCCTCAAAAAAGAATTTTTTATTCAAATGAGTTATTTATTTTTCCTTCTTACATATTAGGGTTAGCATTTCCTTTTTCAGAGTTTTTTAGATTATTTACATTCCTATTTACTGCATTTATTTACTTTAGTACAGTTGTTCATATATTAGATTAACTATCCCCACACTACTTAGTCCATTTTTAGTTAATCATTTTGGTGACACCCATAGTGTAATCAAAGAAATATTATTCCTAACATTTTACTAGTTATTATGTTCCCTGCAAATTGATGGCACTTCATCAATTAGGCTTATTTTCCCTTCAAAACCTCTTAATTGATCAATACATGTTGATTAAGCCTTCTTATCTTGTAATTGACTAATGAATCTTCTGATTAGCTAACTCCCACTCCAATGCTTCCAAAATCTATCCAAACCCCCTCTTGATTCTCCCAAAAAGCTTCCTAAGCCTATTTGGGACCCCTAATTAATCCTAAAAGATTAATTAGTCTCTAAACCTAGTCAAATCTTGTTTTGACTTGCTAAAAGTGCTTTTTTGACTTACCTTTTGTCCCACATGCACCCACATCATTCCATTATTGGAAACAAAAACCTATAAATACAAGAATACCCCTCCCCCTTTTGTTAAGAACACTCCTCCATTTGAGACTAGATTATACCATTTCTAGATTTTAGTAGTTTTCATTGTTATTTGAGCTATTTGCTTTATGATTAACTAAAATAGAACTAAGTGTAAGGAAACAGTAACCCTAGTTAATCTAATTAGGAGGATTTAAACATTGTATGAATGTAATAAATAAAATAAATTAGATGCAAATGAATATGCTAAGTAAAACAAAACCCTAGATATGCAAGAGAGTAGAGATAAATGGCTGAGCTAATTGTTGTAGATGGTCACATAGTGTTGTAGGTCTGAGAATAAAATAAGAAAGTGTAGATGAACACTCAAGGACCCTACAAAGTGTAGATCTAGAAGATCTAAAGTGACTGGGGTGCCTGGGAGTGTATTGGGGTGCCCTGGTCTAAAATTTAGGTGCTCTGATCATTGTAAATGCTCAAAACATGCAACTGGTATAGTCGCAAGTTGGTTTCCAACCTTCCCTATTTGTCACACTAGATCTTCCAGATGAGCTAGAAAATGACCTGCAATGCAAAGAGAAGTATCAAACCCTAGAAAAATAAAAGATGCATATGAATGGGTCGAACTGACCTCAACCACCAAACTAGTGGACTTATTGTTGAGCACTGCACGACATTTTAGACCTAGATGTAGTTCTGGTGTGTGTGTGTGTGCATGTCGTGCCCTAGGTGCTCTCATGCCAGTCACACTTTGTGAAGTATCAAGCAATAATAACTATAAAAAATGTAAATAACATGTGTGCATGGAATAGAATAGAATCCCCCCTATGTAATGTGTGTGATGCTAATATCCTAGCCTTGATGCATGGCACTATGTGGGTGTAAGTGATGTAATGGATAAAAATCTAGATTGAGTGATAGTAGTGTGTAATTCTATGACCTAGGACCCTCATTATGGTCTTATAAGCTTTGTATTTATAGGGATCTCAAGATTAATTTTGTAATTAATCCTGAAAAGGCCGACTGAGAAAAGGATAAGGATGAAAAATGGCTAGAAAGGCCCCAAAGAGAAGAGAAAAAGGATGTGCATAGATCGGGGTGCCCAAAGTGGGACTGGGGCACCCCAGTACAGGTTGGGGTGCCCTGATTTTGGGCTAGAATGATGAGCAATGGAAAAATGGGTAGATAAGTGCTGGAAAATACACATGAATTAGGAAATAAAATATAAAATAAAGATGGCCAAAAGGTGGGATTAATTAGTACTTTGTACACTTGAGAACCTTCTAAATAGTAGTATAAGACCGGGCTAAATTATGTGTAAAGTGCATAATTTTGTGTCTACATTTTGCCCCCACTTTATGTTGGTGAGCGGAAAGCTCAGTAACATAAAGTAGATAGAGATGCATACCTGATATCCATGTAGAGTGTAGAAGAAGATGTGTTGATGGACTAGACTCAATCGTGGAATGAAAAAAAGAAAAATGTGGAGGAGCGTGGATTCTAAAGATGAAAAATGTGCATAAAAAGTGATGAGAGTGAACCTAGGGTGGAACGCATGTGTAGTTGTTGTTGTGTGTAGTGTACTTGCATGGTTAGTAAAGGCAAGTGCCTGTAGCAGTGTGTTGTCATTGTCATTGTCATCGTCGTCATTGTTGTTTCCCCCAATTTGACTGCTTGTTTCTCATACGACAGACCTGCAAGGAGAAAATGATCAAGTAGTCAAATATATATGTATGTATGTAAAAGCATTGTGAAAAATATGCATGTGTAAAGTACGTAAATGTAAAATACACTAGAAAAAGTGTAAATGGAACATGTGCACCTGATCCATGTTGAGAAAAAGGGTGTAGAAGGATATCTTGTACTGTCGCAAGTTTTTCAAGTGATCTCACGCCACCCTGGCTGAAGAAGTGTAGGGAGGAAATGCTATGTGTCCTCCAACTCTAACTACTTCTGCTGCAATTTTTTGAAGAGATATCTGTACTATCTAGGTTTTTTGGGTGATCAACACCACTAGATGGAGAAGTGTAGAGAGGCACACCCACTGTAACCCCCAATCCTGTAACCACTCTGTAGAATTACCGAAGGACACCATGTCCTATTAAGGCCATTGTGTATGGAGTTCGTAGACTGGTCTAAACTCACTCATTGTGTCTGAACTGGTGTAAATATGTTGTGTTAGTAGAAAACCCACAATTATGCCACCCCCTCTTTAGGGGTGCATGAGAATGACCTTGGAAGGAGAATGTGGCCCCAAAAGAGGACCAACCACACTCTTACCTGTATAACTCTTCCTTGTAGGGGGAAAGGGAAATGCTTGGTAGATACCAAGGTGCGCACAAAAGGGGATGGCTAGCCAATACAAGTGTTAGTCTAAAAACACATGCATGCAATAAGTGTAAAATACACAGATAATGTAGAAAATACCAAACAAAGTAGTGTAAACACATAAGAAAATAAGAAGATTGCACAAAGTGGGTTTCAAACATGGGACATCACTCACAATGTTGCAAGACACGCAAGGCCATCAAGGCCGCAAACAATAGACAAGTGTGCACACAAGCAAAGGGAAAATCCCACATACAATGGCAAACAAAGCAGATAAGTAGAAACAAACAAGTAGTCATGGGAACATGTAATCCTACAAAAACAAGTGTTGCACATGGAACACCCATTAGCATGTTAGAGTGATAACCAATATGTCAAAGCATGTATGAACAAGTAGTATAAGATGCTAAGTACAAAATGAAACAATAACACCTGTATGAGACGAATGTGGATGCCCCCAGTGACCAATATAGTAAGGGTAGAAGGCGAGCATCCATGTCACATGTAAATGTCATGTATCTGTGATCACACTAGACAAAGGTGTGAACACACATGTGTGTATGATAATGACATAGAAGAAAGCAATCTAACATGTGTAGTAAAGTGATCATGTAAAACACTAGTAAGCAAGAGTAAATGCTACCAAGACAATGTAGTATGTTGTGGATGGATGGAATGGAATGTAAAATGGAATGATAGGAGCAACATGCCCCCTAAGTGGATGGAATGTGTATGTAGTGAGGTTCATTTTTTTTTCCCCCTCAGCAGTCAAGAATGAACCGTAAATGAGAGTGCATCATCAGGAAATGGTCGAGTAGTGTAGGTTGTGTCTAGCACGCTATGATGAATATGTATGTGTAGTGGTGATGAAATGTGACATATGGAGAGATGTGTGTGAACCCTATAGCCAAAGCGTACATCATGAATGTTTTGAACAGAGGAGTGATGATTTATCCCTAAGCGTATATCACTATAGAATGAGTGTATGGGAATGAGATATATGGAAATATGCATGTGGACCCTATAGCCTAAGCATATACCATGACTTGTTGAATGTATGAGTGATGATTTAGCCCTAAGCGTATATCACTATAAGATGAAAGGATGAAGATGTGTGACGATTTAGCCTAAAGCATATGTCACTATGGGATGGATAATAAGGGCATATGAAGCATATATGAGTATGCAGTGGATAATGAAAGGTGGTGATTTAGCACTAAGCGTAGACCACTACATGATGAATAAGAATGAGGTGGTGATTTAGCCTAAAGTGTACCACTAAGTGATGAGTAGGATAAATGATGATGTAATAGAATGACGTAGAATAGGATAATAGAATATGTGATGATAGGATGTAAGAGGATAATGAGAAAGTGATGAAGAGAGTGGTGATTTAACCTAAGGTGTATACCACTACATGATGATTGAAGGCATGATAATGTAATGGAATAATTTTGGAATTGGAAAAAAAGTATAACGTAAGAGGATGATATAAGAGGAGATGATAGAATGTAATAGGATGATGTAGAATTGATGAAAAGAGTGGTGATTTAACCTAAGGTGTATACCACTATGGTATGTGATGATGAGTGTGGGTGATGATATAGTCTAGAGTGTTGGTCACTAGTCCGATGAATGTGGTATGATGACGTGTCACATGTATGTAAGGTCCATTTGATTGGTAAACCCTCGACAGTCGAGTATGGACCGAGGAACTAGAGTGTGTCATAGGGTAATGAGTGCAGCACATAGAAGACAACATAGTATAAACGACCAAGGGATGTAAAGGGGAGGTAAATTATGTAGAATGTGTAGTGGGTATGGAATGTGTAATGTGTGAAATGTAGTAAGTGTGTAGATAGAAATAGAATGTGTAATGATGATAGGTAAAACTAGACCCATGTATAATGAAATATAGTGTAGCATGTATAATGTATATGATGTATGGATGTGGTGTGGGTGTGTAGTATGTAGTAATAAGCGTAGATAGGTGTAATAGAATGTGTAGTGGTAAGATATAAAGCTAGACTCAGATATAATGTACTCTAGCATAAATAGAGAATGTAGAGATGGAATATAAAACTAGACTCATATGTAATGAAAACTAGTGTAGTATAATGATGATGATGAAAATGTAGAAGATATGTAGGATGTAGACTATAGATGGTAGAATGTAAATGTGTAGGTCCTATAGTGTTGTGTGGGGTTCAGTGTAATGGTATCCCTCAACAGTTGAGTGTGAACCAAAGCACAAGAGTGCATCATCGGGTAACGAGGGTGTGATAATGTGTGATAAATATGTCTATATGCAAGGGATCAAAGGAAAGAGAAATGCAACTATGCTAGAATGAGGACGGGGGGAAATTTATAGTGTCTATGCCCCCTGAGTGATAATGTGAAAAAGGTGACTATGAAATGCCATCAAGCAAATCATCATTGTCTTGATCGAAACTAGATGGGAGCTGCGTTGGAAACTTGGTAGGTGATAGAATGAGGCAGATCATATAAGGATGCATTACGATGAAGGAGATAAGAATTCATCACATATTCTTCATTTGTAAAAGAAATTGGTGGATAGCCATGAGCACACCAACGTGAAATGTTAGGTACATATGTAGGAGAAGAATCATTAGCAATGGAGATAGTGCCAAAAGGCATGGGGAAGGAGAGTGAGGAATGAAGTGGGTCAAGTGTGCCACCAATATAATCAAGCCAAGATCATCCAAGTGTAAATGGCAACCCATGGGAAGCACGTGCAACAAATATTGTCAAGTGAAAAACCCGTAAGCCATAAGTGGCTGTAATATGGAAGTAACCATAATAAAGATGGGGTGAATGGAGGGGTGGCAAGATGTCATTAAGCATCATGCCAAACCTGGGTAAGAAATCATGTGTACAGAGAGTATCAGAGCTAGCAAATATCAAGAGGAATGTGTTCCCAAAATGTCCTATTGATATATAAAGTACAGGTGAAGGGGGGTCACGAAACTACTTCTGGTGGCGAGGACCATGACATTAGTGGATGGAGGGTTTTTGAACTGGTACTCACTTGGGCCATCAGTGACAAATGTTTCTTCAAAATAATAATTTTCCATGCCGAGAGGAGTAAAATCAATCTTTTGTAATGATTCATCAGTGAGTTCTATAGCATCAACCTCATCGTCAGACTCGGTGGAAACATCAAGTGTGTGTGTCATCTATTTGGGTAGTGCTATTGAGGACATTCAGAGGTGGAGTACTAGCAGGGACAAATAAATGGGAAAAATAATAGCTGAGGTGTGAGTGGAGATGACATGAGAACTGATGTTAGGGGAAGTGGAGGTAGGTGCACTAGCGGGGACAAATACAGTGGGTGAAATAATAGCCGAGGTGTGAGTGGAGACAACAGGGGAAGTGGAGGTAGGTGCACTAATAGGGACAAATATAGTGGGTGAAATGATGGCCGAAGGGTGAGTAGATATAACAGGAGAAGGAATAGAAGGAATATTGGAGGTGGGTACACTAGATTGACCAACATCATATTTATCTAGGTTAACATACAAAATGTACTGAGGAGGTGGGACATGCATAGAAGTGACAGGATCAATGCAAAAATATTTGAAGGGTTATGGGTCAATGGTAACAGTATGTTCATAACCATCATGAAGGAATTTGACACATTGATGTACGGTGGAGGGTACGGATTGCATGGCGTGGATCCAAGGTCTACCTAAGAGGAGATTGAATTGAAAATAAGCATCGAGGATGTAGAATTCAGTAAGAATTGTTTTAGGTCCAATGCGAATATGGAGGGATATAGTGTTGAGACATGTGCGAGTGGAAGATTCGTAACCACATATGAGAGTGGAGTTATGGGAGATGAGACTATCATTGATACCTAATTACTGTAAGAGAGAATGGGCATAAAGGTTAATGGTGGACCCATCATCAATAAGGACATGCTTGATACAAGTAGTGCTAATGACAGTGGTAATGAGCAAAGGGAAACAAGGGTTATTTTTGGTGGCGGGTGATATGTCGTCATCCATAAAGGAGACAGAACAAGGAAAACTACAAAGAGACTGAATGAGATGGGAAAAATATTCAGTAGAGTGGTCATGTTTGACGTGAATAACATGAAGGGTAGCCTCGAGTGTGGTTCGACAATCTGGCACATTGCGCAATAGGTCATAAAGTGATATTTTAGTGGGTGTATTCTTGAGCTTCTCAATAATATCATAACCTTTGGAAGTAGTTGATGGAGTGGCAGGTGTGACTGGTGGAGGCAGCAAAATGGGTAGAGAAATGGGGGGAGTAATGTGAGTGTAGTGGGTAGTAACAATGTTGATGGATGGGTCAAGTGTAGGTGTGTCAAAGTGAGGGGGGTGTTGGGTACACACGCGCATGAAGTCGGCTGTAGTAGTAACTACATTAGTGATCTTGGTAGGTGTATAGGTAGGATACAAAGATTGGGCCATGACCTAGTAAGGAGATGACATGGTGTAAAAGGATGGGAAGACAAAACCCTAAAAGGTGGTAGAAGGGCACGTCGGGTTCACCAAAATGATTAACTAAAATAGACTAAGTGTAAGGAAATAGTAATCCTAGTTAATCTAATTAGGAGGACTAAAATGTTGTATAAATGTAGTAAATAACATAAAGTAGATGCAAATGAATATGCTAAGTAAAATAAAACCATAGATGTGTAAGAGAAGTAGAGAGAAATGACTTAGCTGATTGTTGTAGATGGTTGCACAGTGTCGCAGGTCTGAGAATAAAATCTGGAAGTGTAGAAAAACACTCAGGGACCCTGTGAAGGGTAGATATAGAAATATCTGAAGTGACTGGGGTGCTTGGGAGTGTACTGGGGAACCTCGAGGCACCCTGGTTTGTAATCTAGGCACTCTGATAACTGTAAATGCTCAAAACCTGCAACTAGTATGGTTGCAAGTTGGTTTTAAACCTTCCCTATTTGTCACATTGGATTTGCTGGATGAGCTGGAAAATGACCTGCGATGCAAAGAGAAGTATCAAACCATAGAAAAATAAAAGATGTATATGAATGGGTCAGACTGACCTCAGATGCCAAACTAGTGGACTTATTATTGAACACTGCACTACATTTCAGACCCGGATGTAGTTTTTGTGTGTGTGTGTGCATGTCGTGCCCTAGGTGCTCTCATGTCAGTCGCACTTTGTGAAGTAGCGAGCAATAGTAACTATAGAAAATGTAAATAGCATGTGTGCATGGAATAGAATAGAATCCCTCCCCCTATGCAGTGTGTGTGATGCAAATCTCCTAGCCTTGATGCATGGCACTATGTGGATGCAAGTGATGTAATGGATGCAACTCTAGATGGAGTGATAGTAGTGTGTAATGCTATGACCTAAGACCCTCATTATGGTCTTATAAGCTTTGTATTTATAGGGATTTCAAGCTTAATTTCATAATTAATCTCGATAAGGCCAAATAAGAAAAGGATAAGGACAAAAAATGACTAGAAAGGCCCTAAAGAGAAGTGAAAAATGACGTGTATGGATCAGGGTGCCCCGAGTGGGACCGGGGCACCTTGGGGCTGGTGCCCCAGTACAAGTTGAGGCACCCTAATTTTGGGCTAGAATGATGGGGCAGTTGCGAAATGGGCAGATAAGTGCTGGAAAATACACGGGAATTATAAAATAAAATATAAAATAAAGATGGCCAAAAGGTGGGATTAATTAGTACTTTGTACACTTGAGAACCTTCTAAATAGTAGTATAAGACCGGGCTAAATTATGTGAAAAGTGCATAATTGTGTGTCTATAATTTACTATTGCATATTTCACTCAAAAGCATTAAGTAAATAGAGAAAACCATTGGCCTTGTAGCCATTAATGGGGAGACTCTACTCTCAAGCTTCTTGAGGATCAAACAAGCATAATTGATTGCTATGATCTACAATAGGTTCATCTTTCATAGCTTTCCTGGAGTAGAGAGATATCTAGATATGTTAGGGTTTGAATGTTTATTTCAAGTTTATATATGCATACGAAGAGATAGTTTCTTATTTAGCTATAATCTGATGGTTAATTATTGAAGTTTGGCAAGCTTTGAACAATTATTGAGTGTTCTAGGATTCATTCCATAGCTACACCAACTTACATATGAATACATATGGCACGCCTGATGGGACCAATCCCATAGTCTATTAGAAGTTGTTTAAATTTTTTCATTTACATGATTTTTCTAACTATTTTCATGATTTTTTGAGGGAAAACTATTTTTTTCCAAGCATTGGCTAAATTTATATGTGTTAAATCTCCCTTTGGATTATGAATTTAATAGGTTTATGCTAGAAAATAATTTAAAGGAATAAAATAGGACATGTTGGAATTTTTAGATTTATAGTTCTCATCTTGAGTGGTGGTTTTTTCAGAGCCATGCATAAACATTAAAGAGGGATGCAAACACATGCAAAAGGATGCACACATATTGGAAAGACTACATACACATCGAAAAGGGCACATACACATTACCCTTCCCTACATACCTACAAGTTTTGTTCTTGACCTTGACAACTAAACTAGAGCCACAAACTTGTTCAAACCCATGTGCACACATTAAGAAAACCACACACACATAATTTTGGACACGTAGGCATAAATCCACCCGTTGTGTGATTTTACATTTTACGGAGGGTGTGCACACATCATCTGTGGCGTGCACATGCTAAAAATCTCGTGCACACATCATTCTAAGCGTGTAGACATAAATACCCTCTATCATGTCCACATACCCACGTACATATCCTAAATGGTGCGCACATACCAAAACCTACATGTACATGCCAAAAAGGGTGCACACGCATTCATTGTCAGAATTTAATTTTTGTTGCAGGTTGTATGATTTGATATTCTGGGTTTTCTGACATTCTTGCAGGTTTTTAATAATGGTTTGCAGGTTCTTGTTGATTATTTATTTTATACTAACTTGATTTGAGGTGTTTATATTTGTTTTAATTTCTTATGCTTTCTAAACACTTCAATTAAATTTGCTAAATGGGAAAGAATTTCAAAGTTGGATAAAAAGAATTGTACTTCTTATAATTTGATTAAGAATTTTCCATTGTTACAAGTTTAGTGAGGTTTCATGTTGCGTATGCTCTTTCCTTGCGTCTTAGGATGATCTTGGAAATTATAAACAACGTTAGATCTCCTCTATATGATGTATTGACCACTTAGAAAATTTCTAATCATTTGTGTGTAGGACCAAAATCCTCTTGCGAAAGAATCAAGATCAAAACAATACTAATGTGTTTGATGTAGGTTTCCAAACGGTGTGCAACGAAAACCACACTAAGTCTAAAAAAGATAAAAACACACCACATTCAACACATTATATGTACAGGTCCAGAAAATGGTACATCCATATCCACTCAACTAGAACATAACCCTTTTGGCACAATTCCTTAAGCTACAACAATGGGGGTGGTTATAGGAACCCTAAAGTAGTCCACCGCTGAGTAACCTTGTGGATGAAATGGTAAGCACCTCGCTTTACCCAATTGAATAGTATTATCTTTGTGAGTTAGCACCAAAACATTCTCCATTGCGACCCCAGTGAAAGATACCCATGAATGCATTCATTTCTCACCATATTTGAAGGGGGTAAAGTAAATCTGAGATACTTCAAGATTAGTCATTGTAACTTTCTTGGTAAATCGAGATCATAGAGGGTGTTTGTGGTACCTAGTTGAGAAAACTACCTAGGGAGCCATTTCTTCAAGAGGCCAACTTATTCTAGTCCAAGTCATCAAGTTAAGAGAAATCACGAAACACTAACTTCTTTGGAGTAAAAACCTTGTTTGAAGCATAAAGGGAGAGTCCCTTGAAGTTAGGGTCTAGTGATATTAATCACGAATCTCGCAACATATCACTTTTTCTTAGTTCTTCACTTGCCGTAAGGCAAGGCAAAACTCTGTCAAAGTTATACTAGCTTGTTTCACCATCACTTGGTTTATTCCTTTGCATTCTTGTTTCCCATTTGGGACAAGAGAAGGCATGTTTCACGAGTGTTATCAATATATTGTGTTTACCACTTTTATATCCATTCATTCTCATCCATGTTTACGACTGATTTGTTAAATATTTAAAGTTTGTGGGTACGTTTTTACATCTTGATAGCCACGTGATATTGATTTCAAGATCATCATCATAGTTAAGATTGGTTTGTCATTTTATCCCCTTAGACATGTTACCTTGTTTGCATTTGTCTCAACTCAATTAAGATACTTACGTCATGTTTCTCGTAAACATGATCTAAGTGTCCGCATTGTGGTGATATGATGCCCACATTTTAGCACTTTCTTAGTATAATTTGACTTATTTTGACTTCAAACATTGTCCAAAATATTAAAGAGCGTCGCTTACTTTGTTTGCATCGTTTCGATACCAATTTGGCACTAATATCTCATTTCTCCATGAAGCTTGGTCAACGTATCCAATTAGTGTGGTTACATGGCTTACATTACTGCTCACCCTTGCAATATCCATACAAAATAGATGTGTTAAAATTTTGTATTAATTTAAACCCAGACATAGCCTTTTATTACAACATGGCCCTGGTTCTCTAACTTGAATCGTTATAGAGAAGGCAGAGTCGTAGTAACATTGAAAAGGGTCTAATCATGAAAGGGACTATTAAACCCTTCTCCAAGGATAAACATATTGAGTCAAAACCTATAAAGAGGACTAAACTCTTTAAACAAAACAAAAATGTTGTAGGGGATGACATCATTAACTCCAAAAGAGTCCAAGTTGTCCAGAGTGGTCTTCTTCTGAAACTCATGCAAGGACCTCTTCAAGACAAAGACAGGGCCCCAAAATAGACATTCATGCCTCTAACTGAACCATTGTCTATAATTGAACATGGTCACCTATTCTCGAGCCATAGTACCTTTCCATGAAGATGCACCTAAACTAGGATGGTATAAAGAGCACGAGTACTGTGACTTTCATCATGTCAAAGGACACAAGACTGACACGTGTATGAGGTTATGACACTATATACATGACCTTATTGAGGAAGGTAAGATTGAGGTGGATTCTCCTAAATTCTGGGAAGGTCCTAATGTAAAAATGGGGATATTTAAAAAACCTTTCCCTAACCATAAGAAATAGGATAACAAGAAGCCATATCAAGGAGAATCATCTAATAATTATAGAGCTACAAATTATGTACATAACTCTACAGATAATCCTTTCGATTCCCTTATAGGTTGTATCTATTCATTTGATGAACAAATGAACACCATTAGGAATATAGGTGATAGTTGCACCATAGGAACACGATGCACACACTTAGTGATTTCAAAGCATACTCAATCTATCCCTCTCAGTATGACTTGTTAGACCAATTAGAGAATACCACTGTTAAGATTTCAATCTTAGATCTTCTAAAATCCTCAAACATTCATAAAGATATATTGTATAAAACCCTTCAGGTATCTAGAATATCCTTAGATGTAGATCCTATAAATCTCTAAGCAATGGTTGTAAACCTTGCTCCTAGTGCGTCTGTTTCTTTTGACCAAAATGAGATACCACATAATAAGCCTAACCATAATATGCCCTTATATATAAAAGTATTTATTACTCGTTGTAGAGTCAAAAGAGTGCTTGTAGATGGTGGATCCAGTTTGAATACTTGCACTTTGAATCTTTTCAGGAAACTGGGCCACACAGAAGTAGACTTGGATCCTAATACCATCACCATCACAATATATGATAATGATGAATGTGAGATGGACGATACCATAATAATACCCATAGAAATAGGGATTTCTTATAATGATACAAAGTTTCAGGTTCTTGATTTGGACCTCCCATATAACATGCTCTTAGGATGCCCATGGATTCATGCCATGAATCCCGTTCCTTTGAATTATCATTAGTGTATCAAATTTCCTCATGAAGGATAAATGATCACCATTCTAGGTGATACTAAACCATTTACACATTGTAGAGTGTTGTATAGTTTCTCACATGCAATGTATGAGTATCATTCTGTAGATATTATGGTTCCATTACAAACAGAGGCTATGAAGGATCATGTAGATTTGGATGCGTTGACACCATGCAATCAAAATTTTCCTACTTTGGTTAATCCCTTTACTTCATGGGAAGAAATGTTTGGGAAATATGACCCAAAGGATAAATTCAATCTTGAACAAGGCCTATTGGTATATGATATTTTAGTATCACATAAGACACGTGAAAGACCATATTTCCAGTTCAAAAGCACCTAGGATAGTTTCCCTAAACCCCTTGAAAGGTTTACTCCTAGTGGTATCTTATCAGACGAGAAGATGCTAAATACACCTATCAGTAGGGTACCTGAAGGAACTATGGCTTCATGTCACCAAGCTCCCCATTTTATCAAAGGACACGACTATATAAGTCATGGGGTATCAGGGAGCTAGATATGGCCTAGATGCACAAGGTAGATTAGAACCTACTCCACTTCCCTCATGGAAGTATAATAATCATGGCCTTGGCATTCAACCTCATAGTGCTTTGCTTGTAGAAATAAATGGCACATCCTCTGAATGTGAGGATGACTTATCTAATTTAGACAGTAAAGTAAATTCCCATTTAACGAGGATCTTTCCTCTACTAATCTATTTCTAGATTCTACCATCCTTACCCTTTCTGAAATGAATCCCCAAGCCAATTCCCAAGTTACCATGATATATCCTGACCTAATTGATTGGGATCAATAACTTCACATGCCGATCGATCTCTTCAAAAATGATGAGGCAATTGAAGAGTTCATGGGAATCAGGGATAAAATTCCAATAGGTGATCAAAAAAGGGCCTCTCCATTTATATAGATGCATGTGCATATATTAGGGAAGAGGCAGAGATGTGTGGTCAACTGAATATCAACTAGCTCGAGGGGAAAAATACTACTAAGAAACCTCGGCAAAAGAAATAGACCAAAACACATAGTGAAAACCTCTTTGAGGCACTTGTGGAAAAATAGTTGCAAAGATTGATGGATAAAGTAGTTGACCCACTTGAAGATGATAAGCTCTCTGAGCCACCTATAGAAGTGGACCTAACTCTTCCTCCTGATCCTACACAGATGGAGGATGCATTGAGAATGTTAGTTGAAGAGATAATCAATGTCAATATTGGGACAAAAAAGGAACCTAAAATGATAAAGCTATGAGATTCACTCTTAGTACATGAACATAAAATCCTCATAGCACTATTACGAGAGTATGAAAATATATTTGGATGGCCATATGGGGATATTATAGGTTTGGACCCAGTGTTGGTTATACACCCAAATGCCAAACCTCTCAAACAAAAAATGAGAAAGATGCATCCACAAATTGCATTACTTGTCAAATAGGAACTGGAAAGACTGTTAGTAGCAGAGTTCATCAAACCTATTGACTATTTAGACTGGATATCTAATGTAGTCCTAGTTCAAAAGAAACTATTTGGTATTAGAATATGCACTGACTTCCGAGACATCAAAAAAGAATGTCCTAAGGTGGCTTTCCCTTGCCTAACATCGACATGATTGTGGATTTGACTGTTGGTTATGAGATAATATCTTTAATGGATGGTTTCTCAGGTTATAATCAAATCAAGATCATGGAAGGAGATCAACAAAAGACTACTTTCATTACCCCTTGGGGGACATTTTGCTATCAGGTCATGATTTTCGGCCTCAATAATTATAGGGCAACATATCAACGAGATATGACTATTATTTACATGATATGATGAATGATATCATGGAAGCTTAAGTGGATGCTATATTAGCAAAATCAAAAACTAGAAAAGAGCATCCTGAAGTGCTGAGGCATATTTTTCAACGTCTACAGGATTAGAAAGTTTGGTTAAATCACAAGAAGTGTGTCTTTGGCATACTTTCTAGGTTTGATTGTTTCACAAAGGGGGATTGAGGTAGATCCCACTGAGGTCGTGACTATAATATAGATGCCTCCACCCAAAAACCTTAAGCAACTAAGAAGTCTATAATGAAAATTTTAAGAAATCCACCGATTTATATCATAGCTTTTGGATAAATTCCATCCACTTACACATCTATTATAAAAAGATTTTACATTTACATGGGGATTAGATTGCCAAAAGGCCTTTACATTACTCAAAAAATATCTATCAGTTCCACTTATTCTAATTACCACCTACCCCAGGTGAACCCTTGCTGCTATATATTTTAGGTACTCAATTTTCTATTGGCGCATTGCTTGCCCAATATGACTTAAGCCATAAAGAACGAGTGGTTTATTACTTAAGCTGAACCCTCATTGCATATGATTTAAGCTACCCTCAAATTGAGAAATATTTCCTAGCCATAGTGTTGACCCTTTAAAGTACCTCTTATCTAAACTTGCCTTGATAGAACAGATGGCTAATTAGATCATCCTCCTTAGTGAGTTTGACATTGAGTTTGTAAATCAGAAATCCCTTAAGGGACATGTGTTTGTAGATCAATTGGCCGAAGCTTCCTTACCAGGAATGGAACCATTATGTCTGGATCCTCTAGATGCATCCATGATGTACATAGAAGAATCTATTGTGTGGCAGGTCCATTTTGATGGATCATTTACCTATCATGGTTCAAGAGCAGAAGTGATACTCATCACCCCTACTAGAGAGATAATACCATAGGCCTTCCATCTAGGATTCCCCTACACAAATAACATTACGGAATATGAGGCACTCATTGATGGGTTGAAGTTGCCCATCTGATGGAATATCAGACAGTTACTAGTCATTAGTGATTCACAACTGATTATTAGACATGTCAATGATGAATACAAGGGAAAATATGAGAATATCATCCCTCATAAGAAGTTGGTTGAAACTCTGAAATAATATTTTGTTCAAATCACTTTTGAACAAAGACCAATATCTCATAATAAATCAACAGATGTGATGGCTATGAGTGGATCTCTACTTAGCATATCACCACAAGAAAACAAGATGCCATTATTTTTTGAACATCTATAATTTCCCACGTATGACATGCCAGAATCATTTTTGGCATGTGAAGTTGTTGTTCCTTTCTCCCCCTAGTACAACCCCATTTATAACTATTTACAGAATGTCACCTTTCCCTTTGATATCACCCATATTGAGAAAAATACCCTTATTCACCGTATAGCCTGATACACCCTCCTAGGAGGCACCCTCTATCATCATGGCTATGATGGGAATCTGTTTCGTTGTCTAGATTTTAATGAGTCAATCCAAGAACTTAAATAAGTACACAGAGGCATGTGTGGGGCACACACAAGTGGAATGGTCCTTACAAATAAGCTATTGAGAGTGGGTTACTATTGGCCCACCATGGAAACAGACTGTTGCAATTATGCCAAGAAATGCGAACTCTTCCAAAAATATGACAATTTGATACATGCACTGGCACAGGTTTGGCAACCCATCACAACACCTTGGACATTTTCCAAACAAGAAATCAATCTCATAGGGAAGCTCACTCCAACTTCCTTTGATGGCCACACCCATATCATTACCACCACTGTGTATTTCACCAAATGGGTAGAGGCTATACCTCTAACCTATGTAACTAGTGCACAAATTTTAAAATTTATCATGAACCATCTCATTAGCCGTTATAGCATTCCCCCCGCCATTATCGCAGACTATGAAAAATCCTTTAAGAACAAGACTGTTAAAGCATTATTCCAACACTTCAAAATAAAGCTTAAATGGTCTACTCCCTATTACCCTCAAGGTAATGGACAAACATATGCCAAAAATACAACCCTTATTCAAATCATGGAGAAAATGGTTAACAAAACATATTGTAATTGGCACCTCCAGATTCATCCCGCCATCTGGGCCTATCGAACCTCCATTCACACCCCTACTAGTGCCACTCCCTATTCACTAGTCTATGGTATTGAGGCCATTATTTGCTTGGAAATTGAGCTTCCCTCCATGAGAATATCTCTCAAGGATTATCTAGACAAGGACGACAGCTACAAAGTTACTTGCCTGGCAGAATTGGAGCTACTGGATGAAAAAAGAATGAGAGCCCTCAATCATTTAAAAGTTTATCAGAACCGGGTTTCATGAGGGTACAACAAACAAATCATACCTCATCAATTTAAGGTAGGTGATCTCATTTTGAATGAGAACTAGAGAAATATTGTTAAAGATAAAGAAAAGAAGGGAAAATTTGAGGCTAATTAGCTGGGACCTTATGTGGTCACCAAGAAATATGGATTGGGGGCTTAAAAATTGGCTCACTTAGATGGTGAGGAATTGAAGGAACCAATGAACACAATGCATCTCTAACAATTCTAAGCTTGAATATGAAGTTCCTTAGAAAAGAAAAAAAACAAGAAAAAAAAAAAAAAATCAAGAAAATAGTAAAAAGAAAACAGGTGTCCAAGTGCAAAAACCACGCAATGGTGGCACATTTAGGTAAGTCCTTGGGTGAAAACCCATTTTTGACACCTCAGGAGGATTATTTGTTTACAAGTACTCTCATGGTTGGATGAGTAATACTTACTTTTCTTAAGGCTAGTTTACTTAAGTCTATGAATTCTCTCACACCTATCTATTGTGGCCTTGATTTGGCTTGTTCTACTCCTATCTATCACTATGAAGACTTGCCTTTTGTACATTCCCATCTAACATTAGGGGAAACTTCACATATTCTTTCCTAAACATAACGCGTGATATTATTCCTTTTTATATTCCCATCTAACGTTGGGGGCATCCATGCTTCTTTTCCTCGCTTTGGAAAATCACTTCCCAAAAACACAAAAATATTAAAAAATGTTAGAAAATCCTAAACATTTGAAAAACCCTTTTTAGGGATAACATAAAAAAAACAATGTGAATAATAGCCTTGAAAATTTTCTTTATAATGACACCAAAAACATTAGAAAACAAATCAAAACTGTTCCACAAAAACATGGTAGTGGTTTGATTACTTTTAGTTGTCAGTTTGTAGAGTTTTGATTGCATTATCTTTTCGAGTTGTATGATTTAAAGTGGGTTAATTTTCTTGACTTAAATTAAATATTATTTGATTTGTTAAATGTTGTATTGAGTTCATTTAAAAAATTTCATACTTGTAAAATAACGGTATGCTTTCATCATTGGTTATATGCATTTATTAGGTTTCATTCATTTACTTATATTAAGTACCAATTTAATCTATTGTTAAGTATGCCTGAGTTCATTCTTATTTGCATATAGTTGTGTTGTTTTGTATGTGTATATTTTTTTAGTTTCGTTAAATTCTTCTTGTGTTTGCTTGTTTCATGTGCATTGTTTGTTATCATCTATCATCAGATCTAACATCATCTATACATCACATATAAAAAAATGATAAGTTTTACATCAAGCATGTATACTAAGCTAAATCATCACATACCATATCATCAAATCTACCCCCCCACACCAATATCCATAATAAAAACATAGTTTCCAATCACATAATATCTCATAAAAAAAGAGTGATATAATCTATTGCTACCTCATATCTGATAATATGATAAAGAAAAGAAATAAAACATCTTATCAACGCATATTATATCATCTAAAAAATGCTATGATACATCATAAAAATCCATAGGATACAGGGTAAGTGCAGGAAGTTGATGGACAAATATAGGGTCATCCGTGGACATCATATTGCAAATAACAACATAATATCAACTTGTAGGGATTATTAGCAATACATACACTCAAAATTAGACAAAATTATATTAATATGAATCGTAGAATATGGAATATAGTTTCTAAAATACTAATTTTTGTAAAAAATGGACAAGATTAGCTATATTAAACACTCAAAATTCAATGACTTGGTATTTTTTTTTAAAAATGCCGATAAGATTATAGTCCGTTTGCCCACAATTTGGATGACCAAAAATTGATATATATTTTTTTCCTTTGGTGAGAAGTTATATGCCACTATCTATCTTGGGATGGATTTTATTTTGTATTTTTTTGAGTAATATTTTATTTTTTATGATTTTTTCCGTGAAAGTGGTATGAAAACATAAAGAAAACAGAGCACTTTCCGTTTGCCCGCCATAACTTCATCAAAAAATATTGAAATCAAATAATTTTTTTTTTGAACATGTATATAATTTCACCACGGTTGGGATGGTATAAGTTTTATCACATTCTGATAAGTGAAACAAATTTTGCAGTCTTAAACGTAGACATAAACATTCATAGGAAAAAGTGTCTTAAAGACCTACTATCAGAAAAAAATATAAAATGATATTTATCCTCTTCTATTCACTTTAAAATCAGTATTTCTACAAAGCTAATAGTCTCCCCTATGCAATGGTACCATTTTTATGACATAGTTTTTACTTTTTGGCATGGTTCAAGTCCACGGAAGACTAAATTTGATGTTTTGCTGTTTTTAATGTAAAATTCAGGATTTGATGTCCACTTAATTGTCCCCCAACTTGGTGCACTTACCGTACATACATAAGAAGTAAATCATAAATCATCATCAATAATCATAATCATCATCATAAACATACATGGAAAATATAACATCGAATGTCCATCACATGAATATAATGTCTATCTCAAAAAGATATACATCATCGATACAAAATATAATACCAAGGGCATGAGTCAAAATAAGCCTTTGTCATGAGGCATTATCAAAATGATACATCATACATTCGATCAAAAATGTTCCTTCATAAGAGGTGTAAATCAAGAGTACATACATCTGTCAGTATACAATAAATAAAGAGAGTCATCTGTGACTCTCACCCTCTCCTAGACTACCTAGCCTAAGGCCTGGAGGAGGAGGCTACTACTAATGAAATGGCTCTACAGAATCCATGAAACTCTGTTGTAATATGGGATTCTGCACCAATCTGGCTGATCGAGAGGTCTGCTGGGACCTAGATCTAGACCTACTCACATCTAACTAATCAAATGGAATAATCCTCTGCCCATATGGAACTGTCAGATAATATGAAACCTTATAATAAGAGGCCTCACTACTATCTCTCAAAATATCTGATATATTATCTGACATGCTGACTGTTGAGGAGGCCTGAACTAGAGCATCAAGTTCTCCTGTAACCCTAGCCACATCGATCTGAGTTTGTGCACACTCTGCGATCAATTGATCTCTCTCCGTAGTGATAGTCAACACATGTGCTTGGTCCTGGTCCCTCTGAGTGGTCACCTACTGAATCTGGGATGTAGACTTCTACCATAAGGTCATAACCTTGGCCATGTGAGTAGCCATCTATTGGATCTACTGAAACCAGGCAGCACCATCTCCTCCACCTCCCTAACTATCCTATGCTTTGGCTTGATCCCTCTCAAAGGTGACAACCTATATCTATGCCTTGGCCTGATCCCTCTTGGTCAGCACCTAGAGATGAAGGGCTATAACTTGGTGTAACATAGCTACTTACAATCCATCTCCACCCCCTCCATCATATCCACCCAGTCAACCTCTCAGAAAACTATGTGGCGGGCTAGGAATTGGCCCGTGTGGTGGTACTCCTTCTAGAGGCAGACCATGTGGTGTTGCTCTCTGCACTGGCACATGCTGTAATGGAACATGCACACCAAATGGTAGGCCCACTCAAGGTATCTGTATCTAATAGAAAATGGGAATTTTCCTTTATCCCTGGCATTGTGCTTGCTGCTGTAAGGGTAGAGGAACCTGTCTACCACCGCCATCATGGACCTATCCATCCAAACCATCATCATCATCATCATCGCCCTCATCATCATTATAATCCTTAGGAGGCAGCCTAACTCTGACATCCTAGCCAACTTATCGAATGGTAAGGGGGCATGGTAGAACTATAATAAACCATGGGTCATACTTAACTGTAACTCTGGGGTCTCTTGCCTATCTCATAGGGACCCATACATGTGGCACCATCTTATAAAAAATGGCCTGAGCTCAATCTGGTTAAATATGTGGCCCCATGTCAAATCTCTTAGCAACTCTATGTGCATACAAAATGTCAGGACTTGGTACATCCTGTACTGTGCCAAACTATCTCTGGCATCAGTCTACCTTGTAGAAATCTATAATATAGCCCCAAATGCAAATAAAAAATGACCAATCATGGTTATGCGGAGCTCGTCTCCATCCTCAGCCCACTGATAATATCGGTAGGGCCTCCACACTATCATATGTTGTACAAAATCATAAAAATGCCTATGATAATGATGAGTATCACCCATGTACCAACTGATATAATCTCCAATGGAGACCCATCCCATGACAGAAGGCTCCTCTGGATCCAAAACTCAAAGAACACCTGTAGGGAGAAAAATAGCTACGTGGTCTTATGCCTATATATGTAGCAACATGGCATGATCCACGGTCTTCTGACCATGGTATGTAATAAGATGTAGGTCCCAATATAAATGTGCTGGTATGCATTGGACCCCTTATCACTCCAATTAAGCCAAGATGAAATGAGGAACTGTTGGTTGGATATTTTGTCAAATCAAAATATGAGGTTCAACCATAGTACATGGGATTAAATCCCTCCTCAAAGACAGGTGAGGCTGCCTGTTTATTGCTAATCTAAAACACAGTAAATAATATATACAATATTCACACTAATCTAACCATTGGGGGTTGGGATGAAATCCCGAAATCCTCATTCACACGATTCAAGGATATTGCTTTCGTAAATGAAATAGGTTAGAAACTGTTACAGTGAAAGAAGCACAGTAGAAAGGAAATGGGAGAAACGTATTTTCTTTCGAGTAAACGTAGAGCACGAAATAATCATACGAGTTTTAGATCACAAATATAATGTTTGAAATAATCAGAAACACTAAGATGCTATGCAAAGAATAGCTTAAGATCATGAACATAAGAACACTGTCTTAAGTAAGATATATTCCACAACACAAAGTCTGTAAAACGATATCAATTCCTATTCTTCAAAATGATTGAAAGAAAACACAAAGTTTTCTCCTTTCCAATAGCCTCTCAATATTCCAAAAATTCTCGACCCTTTTGAATGCACAGGCATCCCTTATTTATAACAAAAGAAGCTAGAGATAAAACAGGACAGATCCTAAAAAGTAGCATGTTAACTGGAGTTCAGTTTTCCATGACTCTCACACAGGAGATCAAGTCAAAACATGAATCAAAAATATGACAAAACAGAAATAAAAAAGACATGTCAATCTAAAAATAGAAATGACATGGGACGTTGGGACTTAATCCGAATCATCATCCTTTGCTTCTTCTTCTTTCTCTTCCTCCAGCTGAGACTGTTTGTTCCGAAACTCCTGGAATTTCCGAATAATGCCTTGCATTTCATTTTCATCAGGTGCAGTGGAATGATCATTCCACATTTCGCAGGTCTCATGAACAATGCTGGCAGTGCCGGGAAGCTTTTTCAATCCTTTGCTGAGCTTTCTTAAGGCCTCCAAAGTATGCTCTATCCTTACAAACTGACTAATGACTTCAAGGTCAAATCCGTGTACAGGTTCATGCTGAACAGATTCTTGGACTTGTTTGAAGAGATCATCTGCTGATAGGATACCTGAGTTCCCAACTGACACCTTTGGACAAATCTTCAGCAATTCTTCTTCCAGATCACTTTTCCCATCGATCAATTTATCCCTTGATTCTCTCAACTTGATGCAGGCTTTGTTGAGGATCTTTACTCTGAACTTGATGGCCTTGGTCAGCTAGAAGTGTTTATCTGTATGTGGAAGAACGCCTTCTTCTACCAAGAGATGTGCTGGTATTTGCTTTAGCACTTGGAGAGCTTCACAAGTCAAATCAAGCTGTCCAAGTTCTTCAGTGAATTCCTCATCCATCTTCTCTCCTTCCTTCTGAATCTCTCCCAAAGACTTATGAACCTTCACCATGTCTTGAATTACTTTCTCCCCCTGTTGGAGCAACTTTTGGATCCATTCATCAACCACCCTTCCTTTTTTAGCAATCTTCTCAATCGTAGGCACCGATGAGAAATTGAATCCGGCAGATACAGAAGAAGATGGTATGGATTCCAGGGGTGTTGAGAGTTTAATCAAAACCTCTGTCAACTGCTCCACTTTTTCCTTAAGCTCATTTCTACTGTCCTTTGTTTCTTTTAACTTTTGGCACAGCACATCTATAGAAGCCCGTGCATCTTGTTGCGCTCCTTCTGCTGTCACTTTCCCTAGAGCCACCTTGGTTATCTGATAATCAGCAGCAGTTATATCATCTCTAGTTTTGTCAGCTGAGGGAGCGGCAATCTCTGCGAACTTATCTCCTGAAGCATCCACCAAAACCCTTGAAACTATTTTGGGTTTCTTGGCTGATTTCGCAGTAGAAGCCTTGAGTGAGCTAAAATCAAAGGCTGGTAGGGGTACAATTACTTTCCTCTTCCTCGGAGTTTGCTCGAGTAACCATTGTGGAGTATCAGAGGAAACTGCCAATGTTGTAGTAACTGGTATTCTACTCTCAAGGGGAGAAGATTCTACTGTTGAAGGGGGAACAGCAGCCAACGTGGTAGTAGATGCAACAAAAAGAGGCACAGGAGGGGGCATGCTGGTGATCACTTGGGTTCTAGTAGAGAGGGGTGAAATCCCAGAGAAAATACTGGCCATGGTTGCAGAAGTGGATGGAGAATGAGGAGGTAGAAGTGGCTGTGAGGGAGGAGGTGCAGATTCAGACTCTAAAGCCTTGAATGCAAGAGATAAGGTCTCTCCCGTTGAGCAATCAGCAAATGGTGAAGACAGAAGCTGGCTTCCTCCTTCTTCCAAATTAATTTCTCCTATTTCTGGTGGTGTTGGTGATTCTGGCAGAACCACCATTTGAGCTGGAGAAACAATTGAAGAGATTTTTCTTTCTTTCCTCTTCTTGGGAATCCTGATTTTTATAGGCCCCCCAGGAGATTCTTTGTCCTTTTTCTTTTAGGAGGGCCCCACCTCCGAAGCAGCCAACTTGGGAAACTTGTCATCTTTAAAATTCATGCCCCAAGAGGAGAGCCGACCTATCTGTGATAGAGGCTTTTTCGCTGACCGACCAATCAACAGGTGGGAAAACGTATCGATCCTCATTAAGCCCATCATAGGACATATCCAACACACTTTCATTATCAGTCGTGCCATCTGGCAAATCAGAAAGCTCCAGCGTCTGAATCTCATTAATAGTCAACCTACTATTATCTTTTCTGCGAACCGCAACTTCGTTACGCAGATCAACCCATATATCCTCAATGTCGGCCCTGTGCAGATGTTGGGCTCCATAGGCTCTAAGCACTCCTCGGATGTCAAAACCATCCCGAGACTTCATATGCTTCTTTAATTTCTCCTGAAGTTCACATTCAACATTTTTGGCCTTTGCCACTGTCGAGCAAGTATATCTCCCAATAGAAATTGGGAAGGATACAGCTGCCTTATGCTTGCTCTGTTGGAATTTGTGAAAATCCAACAGCTGTTTGACCAATTCTATCAATATCAATCTATCCCCTGGATAGCGAGGCAGATGGAAAGGCTCTCCCGAGTACATAACTGTTCGAAGATATGTAAACTTCTTGAATTGCAAGAAGATACACCCCCATTTAGATACTTCAGTCCAAGCCTCGTCTGAGACTCTTGTCTTTCTTAGTTCCAGGTTCAGCCAGCAGATATTCTCATAGAAGAAGGCATCATTTACCCTTCTAAAATGCTCTTTGGACCCCTTCTTGGTCAATTGAGGGAAATATTTATAAACTGGGTTTGTCGTTCTGCTTCCCTTAGTATCCAGTCCGAGATAGTTCCTCATCCCGGCCGCTGCATAAGCCACATATGAAAACATATAAAACTTTCCGGTTGATAAGACCGTCATCATCTGAGAATCAATTTCATCGCTGATAAGGGTCCCCCAGTCAATCCCTTGCTGATTCTTCTTGATGGTTACCATAAAACTGATACATCCATCCATGAAATAAATTTGATTCAGGCAAACCAAAAACCCGGCTCAGCAGGGTGATAATATCATTGATTTCTTGTATGAAATCACATCTAGGGATAGTCCTTGGAAATCTAGATACTGCTGGTTTAGCCTTGACCAGGAACTTCTTGTTGACATCCTTAATGCAGTCTTCCTGATTACTGTCCCAGGCCTTCTGAGCCGACTTGATGTTCAGGTCCCCATACTCTTCGAAATTAGGTATTTTTAGAAGATCATCAAAATACGCTCCATCTAGCCTGATCACTATCTCACCAGCCTGACTCTTCACGGAACGAGAAGCCGAGTTGTAACTAGATGCACAAGCCAAAACCAATTCTGGACATTGGGCGGACATGGGAAAGCCTGCTGCAAGGGGCAAGCCACTGTCAGCTATAGCTTTCATCCATGGGGTTTGAGAGGAACTCTTCACCCTATTCCAGAAGTCATCCATGTCTATATTGCCAAGTTCAGTGTCCCTGATATCATAATTGCAATCGATGTATGATGGGGATTCTGGCTTCTTGAACTTATACTTCATCCTGATAGACTTCTCGGCCTTCTCCTGTGATGGACCAGGATCCGACATGAAGAATGTTGGAGGAAGAAAGGCTTGGAACTTAGGAGATGTTGTCTATACTGAAAATCCCGATTGACTGAATACGCTGGAAGAGTAGAAAAGTCCGACAGGAACAGAAGAGGATGTCAGAAAACCCTGAGAACCCGACAAGTTTGATATGTCAGAACTTTGGCAAATCCCGACACTTGCTTTTGATGACGGAAACTCGGAGACTCCCGACACACACATTCAATGACGGAAACGGGAGGAAACCCGACACCCACTGTTGTTAATGACGAAAACTCAGAGATACCCGGCACTTGCTTTTGAGGTCGGAACTTTGAGAAACCCCGACACTTCAAGCTTCCAATATACTTTAGACCTTTGAATCTAAAAAACAGTCTTCAAAAACCGAGAAGCAAAAACAGAGTCTTTCTTGAATTCCAAACATACAACCTCCTTTTTCTTTTTTGTTACCCATGCATCATGTATTAGAATTAGAATTTGGAAGAAACAGCACCAATTGATAGTCTCAAAAAGAGATAAACCCTAAAAACCCAAAACCCTTTCCAAAACAACACAGAAAGAAGAAGGAAAGAGAACCTTCAACAACTGGCAGAAATGGGAAGGATATACACGCAATCGATCCATAAAAATCAAGAATAAAGAAGGAAAAGAACAATACCTTCAATTCGAGAAATGTAAGACAAAACAGACGATCCACTCGGGCAATGTGAGTTTGCAGGTTTTTGAAAAACGGAAGAGCATTGTGAATAATCCACGAATTAAAAATATGAATGGTAAGAATGACGTGGAAATCCGTGGATTTATAAGAAAATGGCAATTAATACACTTCAGCTCGGCACGTGCCAACTCACCGACCACTTGGCATGAATGCCATGTCAGCATGTTAGAGGGGTCCGAAACCCGACACGAGGAGATTTAGTGCAATTCGGGTTTCGGGTTTCGGAAAACATAGAGCACAAAACATGAGGTGTTTAGATGCTACATAGCCCCGAAAACCCCGAAAACAAAGGATTGAGCAGACTTCGGGAATCGGAAAGCATGGAGCACAAAACATGTTTTGTATCATGGATGTTCCGATGCTTTGGGGTTCCGAAAACCCGAATACAAAGGGATTTTCTCAATACAAGGTGGGTCTCGGGTTCGGAAGTCAGACGACACAAAGCAGGTTTTAACTTAGGTATGTTCCGATGCGTTGGATGTCCGAAAACCCGATTTTCACAATATGAGGTAGGTTTCGGGTTTCGGAACCTATGAGACATAAAGCATGTTAAAACTAATGTCAAACTGTTGGTAACACCCGAAAACCTGATTTTCTTTAAAAGAGGCCATAATGCAAAATCACTTCGAAAATTTCGTAGGGGTCATCCGATCGTTTTGTCGTGAACTCAAAACGGGGATAATAGCTGGCTCCAGTTGGGGACTTTCTTTGTAATACCAAAGGAAGAGAACTCAGAATCTCTGGTCTCGCAGACCAGGGCCTTATCCATTGGGCTACGGGGTCAAGAAGAAAACCAAAACAAAACAAAACGAAGAAAGAAAGAAAGAAAACTAAAAGCAAACACACAACAAAAAGCAAAATATGTACAATGCAAGAGAGCATCTGGCATTAATGGTGGAACAGCTTTAGATGTTGCCCACTGAAAGGTAAAGGGAGTAACGCTCCATCCAGATATGATAGAAGGAAACTATTTTCACCATTGAACTCGTGGATCTTGAAAGGTCCTTTCCATAAAGAATCAAACTTTCCATGCATTCTTTTCTATTCTCTCCCTTTTATCCCAAAGCAACACCAGGTCTCCAATCTGGAAGTTGCGCTGCTTTGACTTCTTATCAAAAATCTTTTTCACCCTACTCTGATGATCTGATATACGATCAACCACCTTGATTCACTCTTCTTCTAGCCTGGTTAGGTACATAACCCTCTTTTCGATAGAATTCTGAAAAGCTACATCTTCAACCGCTTTCACCAACTGTAAGGCCGGCAATTCTACTGAGATAGGGATTTCAGCATCAATCCCGTATAGCAATTGAAAAGGGGACATCCCTATGGCTCGCTTTGGAGTGATCCGATCAGCCCACAACGCATCATACAATGCTTTGTGCCATGTCCTCTGATTTTCATCCACTAGTTTCCTGATTATGGTAACCAGGTTCTTGTTGCTGGATTCAGCTTGCCCATTACCCTGGGGATAATAGTCAGATGAATGAGCCAGAGTAATGCCGAATCCATAGCAAAACTCAGTTAATTCATGTGATGAGAAATTGAAGCATTATCCGCTACAATCTTATGAGGTACACCGAATCTGACAATTATGTTTTCCTTAAGGAACTTGCAAACAGCTTTAGAAGTTGCTTGCTTGATTGGCGTAGCTTCGACCCACTTGGTAAATAATCTGTAGCGGTAAGCACAATTAGTTTATGTCCAGCACTAGAAGCGGGATTCAATGTTCCGATAAAATCAAATCCCCCATTGGCATAAAAGGTTCTTCAATCACCACAGGCTTCAGAGGAAGAGCTGCTAGCTTTGGACGACCAACAAAATGTTGACAAGCTTCACATTTAGATACCCATTCTGCTGAATCCTGGAAAAGAGTAGGCCAATAATACCTAGCCCGTAAGATCTTATGACACTGTTACAAGATGACGAAAAATGTCCTCCGTATGCTAGGCTATGAAAGGATTCTAATAACTTTTCCTGTTGTGATTTATCAACACAACGCAAGAAGAAACACCATCGATACCTCTCTTGTATATGCATTATTCCACAAAAGGTATCTTGTAGATCTCAACTTGACGGTCCTCTTCCCTTCTGATTTAAATGCGAAGGCATTCAC